>OZ020624.1:32552318-33163803 GCA_963971575.1 Liopterus haemorrhoidalis
CTCAATCAGCTGCATGCCAAAAGAAAATCAAGGAACACTTGTCAAGAGAAAAGAAGATTTATGCAAATATGTTTGATAAATTTGCAAAAGTGGATGCTCTGAAAGAGGAAGAAGAACGTGAGAGCACCAACAAATTTCGAAAAGGAAAATCCAAACATATTAATGTTAAATGGAAATGGTGAATTTAGGGATATGTAATTAAACGATAGTGATATTCTTTTTAATTTTTTAATATTATAAATTCAGAATTTATATTGTAATTATACATTGCCCTCTTTTACCCCTTGTTGTGGGCGCCAATGAATGCAAGTTAGTTTTAAACCTCTCTCTTAAGATAGACTTGACATTTAAGTTTTCTTGGATTCCGTTTTTTTTTTGCGTGGGTATTCAAAACTATACGTATAAATATGGCTTATTTATTTTGGTGTGGGATTGTAAATTTTCTACAGATTGACCTTTATATTTCAGTGGAAAGGTATTTAAATAATCTTTGTAATAAATATGATACAGGATAACAAAAATTAATGTAGGTCCTGAAATATTTTGTGATTTTGAAGTTAGCATGCGCGAATGTTGAAGGAGTAATTGTATAAAATGTACAAAACAATTTCTAAATATGTAATTAACTATCTCAGTTTTGCAAGTTAAAGTAATGACATTAAACTAATTTAGCGGGAGAGTAACAAAACAAAATTAGAATTCGCTGACATCCGTTATAAACTCGGTGAAATCTTATATTTCTACCTAAGTGACAGAGGGAAATAAATGTTCCAACCAACAATATCAAAACCAACTATTGGATGGCTAAAAATTGACTTTACATCTTATACCAGTATAAATTCATTTCTTTGATCGATATTTTGACAATGACAATGAAATTATAACTAAATTGATTTCAAGCCACTTGAAATTTTTATAATGAATAGTTTACATATTATATTAAATAAAAATGATCGTCAGCTGCCGACAAAACGGGGTAAAGATCGTCAGTTACATCATTGATTACATTATAAAATGCTTAGGCTAAATGCCTGCTCAGCAATTATAATCCCACAGTTGTTGGCACAATGTTTATATTAATTTCCTAAAAAAAAATTAAATAACGTAAATTGATGTAGCGAAACATAAAGTTTATTATTATGGATTCGGTTTCAAATATCTGGTCTGCAGAAATGTCATGCAGTGGGTATACTAATAATACACCCCCAAGCAGGGGCCAACAGAATCTTCATTCCAAACTGTGATGTCAAGTAAACAAGATTGTGTATTAAATAATTTTCTTGTAATTGAAGTAACTGTCTGTGTTTTCTATGTATATATGGGACGTACCCACCATCGCTTTTCTTCATATCGCAATAAGTCTAAATATGCATAAAAATGAGCTAGACTTCTCCTTAGATTTGATGACATATTTAATGAAATTGAATAACCTTTTACTCCAAACACTTGTATAAACTTTTAGGTTAGTTTTGGGTTAGATACAAATGTTGTCAAAACGCGCACTTATCACGCCTCCAACCCCATCATGAAATTGGAACTTGTAAATATAACACCACGCCTCTCACCCCTGTCGCGCCTTTGACACTACCATGAACATGATGCATATCTGAATATAGTCATCCAATCAACTATTGAACGAAAATTTCAATCCCCTCACTGCATATTTAATAGATATTCCAATGGTCCAATATAATTAAAAACAAAATTATTAATTTCTCGTTTCTGGTGGGACTTTTTTAAGATTTTTCTAGTTATGATGAAGGCATTTTCTACCTGTATGCAAAATTTTAACTCGGGAGCATATCTGGAAGTGGGTAAGAATTTCCGGACATACCCACAAATATTCATTTTTATACATATAGATGAACGATAATTTCAATACCCTCACTGCATATTTTATAGATATTCCAATGGTCCAATCTAATTAAAAACAAAATTATTAATTTCTCGTTTTTGGTGAGACTTTTTTGAGATTTTCGATTTTTCTAGTTATGTTGAAGGCATTTTCTACCTGTATGCCAAATTTCAATTCGGTAGCATATTTGGAAGTGGGTTAGAATTTCCGGACATACCCACAAATATTCATTTTTATACATATAGATAGATGAACGAAAATTTTAATCCCCTCACTGCATATTTAATAGATATTCTAATGGTCCAATATAATTAAAAACAAAATTATTAATTTCTCGTTTGTGGTGGGACTTTTTTGAGATTTTTCTAGTTATGATGAAGACATTTCTTACCTGTATGCAAAATTTCAACTCGGTAGCATATCTGGAAGTGGGTTAGAATTTCCGGACATACCCACAAATATTCATTTTTATATATATATATATAGATATTTAGCTAATTTAATGAAATTTTAAATTATAAATGAAATTTTAAATTTAGTTTTGTTATTTAAGTCTCAGCCACCACTGCAATTATTATCGACAATGAAGCAATGCGATTGTGGTCACCGAGAGTAGGTCATGCCCTGTGACATGTGCGATGTCACGTATGTTTATTTTATTCATAACTGATACATTTGGACGTCGTGAGGCGTCGGTCATGCGCCATTATTCGTTCCATTTTGATGTCTGAAGTCCAGCGGAAGCCTCGTCTGATATTTATCATGGCAAGGAGTACGTGCAGACAATGCCGATAAGGATTTTTTTAAGGATTACACTAGAATAGTGACATGATTGTCTTCCGAGATAGGAAAACCGCTTCTGAAAACCGTAGAATACCGGTTCGACATGGCATTAGTATATATACGTCATATCAATAGCCACATAACCATTCGTGCGATATTTTTTGATCTTTTGATGTCAAATCAACGATACGGACATAGAATTTTTATTACACACTCAATCAATATTTAAATCAAATTCTGTGGAAGTAATGAATTTAAAATTCAAGTAAATTAAACAAATATTTGACTGATTGTCAGCGATATGCTCTTGTTTACTGCACAATTCAAACCAATTATAATGTTTGTTACCACCAATCAAAAATTCACATGTGAAATTAAAAAATAAAACGCTACCATCATACAATTTTTTAAATAAGAAATTATTTTAAATAAATTACGAGGGGAAATTAATAAGTCAATATTTTTTTTTTTTTACCAAAATGTGATGAGGCGGCTTGTGCCCCCCCTGTATACGCCACTGTTGTTCAGTACTTATCAGTCCTTTTTGTGTGTAAAACATCATAATTTCAAAAATACTAGAGATATTGATATTCACGGTAAATAATAAAAAGATATTAATATTCACATTTATCTACAAAACAAAACCAAATACCGATTTTAAGAGCGCGATTGTCTCCAAAACTGTCAAAAGTTTTGGAGAAAGTGATGTATTTTCATTAGAACAATAATTATGGCACTTTATCAAAAGTAAGCAATCTTAAAAAAAAAATTATACGAAAAAAAAAAATGCCAATATTGTTTACAATGAAGTAATTGAAAAATTAACTACTGTTGTGGTTACAAATTTTATCTTCAACTCTCCGAGCAGCGACGTGTAATCTGCTTGTCCTGGGAGGGGGGGGGGGAGAGTTTTGTATTTGTTTTTAAACATTTTTTCACGCATTTATTATTAAAATGGCAGATAAAGATTTTGTTAGGGCTCAGAGTGATAATTTACCCAACATTGATGCATTTATGCACACAACATAAAGTTTACTTTTTTTTGAAATATCGGTTTTATTTCGCCTCATAGTTTTCAGCCACAAATTTCGCCTTTTCTGTTCTTTTTCGCCATCAGGTAATGAAAGAAATTGATTTTGGATTTCTATTTGAACTATTTGTGCACATCGGTACTAAACAATATTTTCGACTATGTTTCGAAGTACTGGGGCCTGGACCTTCCATATTTTATATACTTTAATATAAAATTTAATTCGGTAAACATGTATAAATTGTTTTTATAGAATTAAACTTTATTTGAATTAAAATCACTCTAACTTTACATAACCTATAAAAGTTATACAAGCAAATAAGTTCACAACAGACTATGTAGGCTGCACGCTGTACACTGGGTACATATTTTTATGATTTTTTAAGACTTCAAATTAAAAAAAAAAATGCAAAACTGTTTTTTATGTTTATATGCAACAAGAGGAATATAATAAAAAATTAAAATAAAATCATGCCTATCCCCTATTTATTATATGATAACTTAAAATTTGATATTTTTAGAAATGCAAACTTGACGTTTTAAAAAATAAAGCTCAAGGCATACTATACGCTTTTTTCTATCATATTGAACTATTTTAAATCTCTACTTATAAGAATGGAGATTCCGCGAGAATTTTAAAGTAACATAGCTATACTTCTGCTTACATTTTATAGATTTTATTTTCAGAACTATAAATTCTAACTTTAGCAAATATTTTTCTATCTGTTCAATCATCTATATATAACATGTGCATAGAGCTTAGTCCTTGCGTTATCCTTCCTTCTTTAAAAGTAACCCACATCAGGCTTACATAGTTGTGTAAGATGTAAAATCCCTTTTCCTGTACGGAAAATCCTATCGAGAAGGGAAAACCAGACGACTGGATCAATTAAGGGTTTGGTTTGTCGAGACACATATATACGGACGCCGTGTTGATGTGTGTATGTAAGTGTGTATGTGTCTGTGTATATGTGTGTGGGTGCCAACAACCCAAATGTAATTTACGAGCCGAGGAATGCAAATGATACACCTTAGGTAACTGGGTTACCTCAAGCAAATACAGGTAGCGTCTTACAGCACGGACGTTTGACGGCTAGCTCTGCAAGACAGGCGTGTGTTAGTTAGTTAAGGAATTATTCTAGTTAGACTATAATTAAATACACTCTTGATCAGTTTTCTCAAAAATTGTTAGGTGTAAAAAATGTACTACTATTTATATATACCAGTTGTAGTTAATTGGAACAACTTCTAGTCAGTTAAGAAATTATTTAAAGAAGACTGGTTATGAAAACACTTTTGCTCAATTTTATTAAAAACTGTTAGTGTTACAAAGTTTTCTTAAATATAAAAGTTGTAGCTTGTGATATTAGCTCCAACTTTACTGTTGTGATTAAATTGCTAAGTTTGTTAGTTAAGGAATTATTTAAGTAAAACTGTTTTTGAAAACACTCTTCCCCAATTTTCTCAAAAAATGTTAGTGCTACAAAGCTTTCTTAAATACAAAAGTTGTAGCTTGTGATATTAGCTACAACTTTACTGTTGTGATTAAATTGCTAAGTTAGTTAGTTAAGGTTTTATTTGAGGAAAACTGTTTTTGAAAACACTCTTCCTCAAATTTCTCAAAAAATGTTAGTGCTATAAAGTTTTCTTAAATACAAAAGTTGTAGCTTGTGATATTAGCTACAACTGTACCGTTGTGATTAAATTGCTAAGTTAGTTAGTTAAGGATCTATTTAAGGATAACTGTTTTTGAAAACACTTTTGCTCAATTTTCTCAAAAACTGTTAGTACTACAAAGTTTTTTTAAATACAAAAGTTGTAGCTTGAGACACTAGCTACAACTTTGCTGCTGACACTAAATTGCTAAGTTAGTTAAGGAATTATTTGAGGAAAACTGTTTTTGAAAACACTTCAACTAGAACCTATGTATCTCTTAGCAATGATATTATCTAATTGTTGTATTTGTGTTTGTTGCAGATCGTGGTCCTGGCTGGAAGCAGCCTGGGGGAAGTCCTTCCTGGAGTCCTGGCGTCCACCGAGGTCCACCTGAGGGGGAGAGGAGGCCACACAAGCCACACAACTACTATGTCCTTATACACATCTTAATTACATGTATTATTATTATTTAAATAAACAATTATTTGTCAAAAGTATTTATTGTTTTCTATGAAATTATTTTTAATAAGCATCCTTGCCTGTACATCCTGTGGGGGAATTATTTTATATTTCAGGACAAAATAAAGGATAGTAAGTATGTATATTATAGTAAAAGTAAGTATGAGTAAGGAAACATTTACATTTTATAACAACAGATGTCAAAATATTTAAAATGGCCTGTTACATTTTTTGATCGACATACTACCAATCTAACATGTGTGTACTGCGGATTGCATAGATACAGGCAAATCAAATCGCTTGATCTTAAGACAATATTTTTAAGCAATATCTCGGGAAATATAAAGGCTACGCCATTCAGATTTAGTACATCTCTTCACCCGAGCCCTTTCTATTATCTGTAAAAGTTTCATTCCCCTACTCCATAAGGGTGGAGAGTTATTAACCTTTTTTTATATCTCGCTAACCTTAAGAGTTAGAGGGTTGATTTTCGGCAGATACCTAGTTCAAGATGTAAGGTATCTACTACCCTTATTGGTGCCCTACAACCCTTATAGGTTCCGAGATATTAAAAAAAGAAAATTCACTATCTCTCAATACATCCCAAATTTCGCGCCCTTAAACCGTCGATTAATAATTTTTTATTATCTTAAAAAAAATTCAGGGGGTTGAGATTAAGGGATGAAAATAAGGGATGAAATTTAGGATGCGCTCTAATAGCCTAATATGTCAATATACTTACCCTATGTATCAAGAGTAGACAGGCCTAGCGAGTTGTTGAAAATTTCCCGTCACGAAACAAACACTGCTTGCCGTCAAAATTTTAAGTGCCAAATATTTTGTATCAGGAGACCAGGATTCAAGAAGAGGTAGGAAAGGTTTTTAGGGATTATCTCAGGAACTATAAGGGTTAGGGCCTCCAGATTTGGCACGTAGGTACACCAGAGTCTTGAGAAAGTTCTATTAAAATTTCAACCCCCTATCTTTTAAGGGTGGGAAGTTAATAAGTGTTTTTTATATCTCGCAACCCTTAAGAAATAGAGGGTTGGTTTTTGGTACGCAGGTACAATAAAATCGTAGGACCCTGCAGCCATAACGAGAACCCTACAACCCTTCTGGTTTTCGAGATATTAATAAAATAAAATAAATTTTTTGTTCCAATCTGTGACGTCACTGAATATTAAAAATTTCACATCTAAAAACACGTTTTCACGTAAAAAAAAAACGAATCATAAATGTGAATGGGGGGGGGGGGTTACACACCGCAAAATATGCGGAGTCTTGGATTTGAGGATGTACAGAAGGGGGATAAAAAACACGTTAAAAACCCCAAATTCTGAAGCCCTGAGGCGCTAGGGCGAAGGGTAGAAAGTTATTTAGTGTTTTTTATATCTCGCAACCCTTAAGAAATAGAGGGTTGGTTTTTGGTACAGCCTTATATTAGGCCCTAAGAATCTAACTGCCTTCATGGGATCCCTTCAACCCTTGTAGTTTTGAAGATATTAAATTTAACAATGTATTATTTTAAGGAAACTTTTCATTTTATTTATTTAATTTCTCAAGAACCAGAAGGGTTGTAGGGCACTCCTATGGTTTGTAAGGTCATAAGGGTCTATTCTACCTACATACCTCAAACCAACCCTGTAATTCTTAAGGGTGGAGAGTTATTAACCTTTTTTTATATCTCGCTAACCTTAAGAGTTAGAGGGTTGATTTTCGGCAGATACCTAGTTCAAGATGTAAGGTATCTACTACCCTTATTGGTGCCCTACAACCCTTATAGGTTCCGAGATATTAAAAAAATAAAATTCACTATCTCTCAATACACCCCAAATTTCGCGCCCTTAAACCGTCGATTAATAATTTTTTATTATCTTAAAAAAAATTCAGGGGGTTGAGATTAAAGGATGAAAATAAGGGATGGAATTTAGGATGCGCTCTAATAGCCTAATATGTCAATATACTTACCCTATGTATCAAGAGTAGACAGGCCTAGCGAGCTGTTGAAAATTTCCCGTCATGAAACAAACACTGCTTGCCGTCAAAATTTTAAATTCCAAATATTTTGTATCAGGAGACCAGGATTCAAGAAGAGGTAGGAAAGGTTTTTAGGGATTATCTCAGGAACTATAAGGGTTAGGGCCTCCAGATTTGGCACGTAGGTACACCAGAGTTCTAAGAAAGTTCAATTAAAATTTCAACCCCCTACCTCTTAAGGGTGGGAAGTTATTAAGCATTTATTATATCTCCCAACCCTTAAGAGTTAGGGGGTTTATTTTCGGTACATAGGTACTCCATAACCTCCAAACCCTACAACCATCAAGAGTTCCCTACAACCCTTACAGTTTTTGAGATATTTAATTTTTAATATTGAGTGACGTCACAGATTGGAACAAAAAAATTATTTTATTTTATTAATATCTCAAAAACCAGAAGGGTTGTAGGGTTCTCGTTATGGCTGCAGGGTCCTACGATTTTATTGTACCTGCGTACCAAAAACCAACCCTCTATTTCTTAAGGGTTGCGAGATATAAAAAACACTTAATAACTTCCCACCCTTAAGAGGTAGGGGGTTGAAATTTTAACAGAACTTTCCCAAGTCTCTGGTATACCTACGTGTCAAATCTGGAGGCCCTAACCCTTGTAGTTCCTGAGATAATCCCTAAAAACCTTTCCTACCTCTTCTTGAATCCTGGTCTCCTGATACAAAATATTTGGAATTTAAAATTTTGACGGCAAGCAGTGTTTGTTTCATGACGGGAAATTTTCAACAGCTCGCTAGGCCTGTCTACTCTTGATACATAGGGTAAGTATATTGACATATTAGGCTATTAGAGCGCATCCTAAATTCCATCCCTTATTTTCATCCCTTAATCTCAACCCCCTGAATTTTTTTTAAGATAATAAAAAATTATTAATCGACGGTTTAAGGGCGCAAAATTTGGGGTGTATTGAGAGATAGTGAATTTTATTTTTTTAATATCTCGGAACCTATAAGGGTTGTAGGGCACCAATAAGGGTAGTAGATACCTTACATCTTGAACTAGGTATCTGCCGAAAATCAACCCTCTAACTCTTAAGGTTAGCGAGATATAAAAAAAGGTTAATAACTCTCCACCCTTAAGAATTACAGGGTTGGTTTGAGGTATGTAGGTAGAATAGACCCTTATGACCTTACAAACCATAGGAGTGCCCTACAGCCCTTCTGGTTCTTGAGAAATTAAATAAATAAAATGAAAAGTTTCCTTAAAATAATACATTGTTAAATTTAATATCTTCAAAACTACAAGGGTTGAAGGGATCCCATGAAGGCAGTTAGATTCTTAGGGCCTAATATAAGGCTGTACCAAAAACCAACCCTCTATTTCTTAAGGGTTGCGAGATATAAAAAACACTAAATAACTTCCTACCCTTTAGTTTTTTTACTCTAGCGCCTCAGGGCTTCAGAATTTCGGGTTTTTAACGTGTTTTTTATCCCCCTTCAACCCTCCCTCAAATCTAAGACTCCGCATATTTGGCGGTGTGTAACCCCCCCCCATTCACATTTATGATTCGTTTTTTTTTTTACGTGAAAACGTGTTTTTAGATGTGAAATTTTTAATATTCAGTGACGTCACAGATTGGAACAAAAAATTTATTTTATTTTATTAATATCTCAAAAACTAGAAGGGTTGTAGGGTTCTCGTTATGGCTGCAGGGTCCTACGATTTTATTGTACCTGCGTACCAAAAACCAACCCTCTATTTCTTAAGGGTTGCGAGATATAAAAAACACTTATTAACTTCCCACCCTTAAGAGATAGGGAGTTGAAATTTTAACAGAACTTTCCCAAGACTCTGGTGTACCTATGTGCCAAATCTGGAGGCCCTAACCCATGTAGTTCCTGAGATAATCCCTAAAAACCTTTCCTACCTCTTCTTGAATCCTGGTCTCCTGATACAAAATATTTGGAATTTAAAATTTTGACGGCAAGCAGTGTTTGTTTCATGACGGGAAATTTTCAACAGCTCGCTAGGCCTGTCTACTCTTGATACATAGGGTAAGTATATTGACATATTAGGCTATTAGAGCGCATCCTAAATTCCATCCCTTAATCTCAACCCCCTGAATTTTTTTTAAGATAATAAAAAATTATTAATCGACGGTTTAAGGGCGCGAAATTTGGGGTGTATTGAGAGATAGTGAATTTTATTTTTTTAATATCTCGGAACCTATAAGGGTTGTAGGGCACCAATAAGGGTAGTAGATACCTTACATCTTGAACTAGGTATCTGCCGAAAATCAACCCTCTAACTCTTAAGGTTAGCGAGATATAAAAAAAGGTTAATAACTCTCCACCCTTAAGAATTACAGGGTTGGTTTTAGGTATGTAGGTAGAATAGACCCTTATGACCTTACAAACCATAGGAGTGTCCTACAACCCTTCTGGTTCTTGAGAAATTAAATAAATAAAATGAAAAGTTTCCTTAAAATAATACATTGTTAAATTTAATATCTTCAAAACTACAAGGGTTGAAGGGATCCCATGAAGGCAGTTAGATTCTTAGGGCCTAATATAAGTCTGTACCAAAAACCAACCCTCTATTTCTTAAGGGTTGCGAGATATAAAAAACACTAAATAACTTTCTACCCTTCGCCCTAGCGCCTCAGGGCTTCAGAATTTGGGGTTTTTAACGTGTTTTTTATCCCCCTTCTGTACATCCTCAAATCCAAGACTCCGCATATTTTGCGGTGTGTAACCCCCCCCCCACTCACATTTATGATTCGTTTTTTTTTACGTGAAAACGTGTTTTTAGATGTGAAATTTTTAATATTCAGTGACGTCACAGATTGGAACAAAAAAATTATTTTATTTTATTAATATCTCAAAAACCAGAAGGGTTGTAGGGTTCTCGTTATGGCTGCAGGGTCCTACGATTTTATTGTACCTGCGTACCAAAAACCAACCCTCTATTTCTTAAGGGTTGCGAGATATAAAAAACACTTATTAACTTCCCACCCTTAAGAGATAGGGGGTTGAAATTTTAATAGAACTTTCTCAAGACTCTGGTGTACCTATGTGCCAAATCTGGAGGCCCTAACCCTTATAGTTCCTGAGATAATCCCTAAAAACCTTTCCTACCTCTTCTTGAATCCTGGTCTCCTGATACAAAATATTTGGCACTTAAAATTTTGACGGCAAGCAGTGTTTGTTTCATGACGGGAAATTTTCAACAGCTCGCTAGGCCTGTCTACTCTTGATACATAGGGTAAGTATATTGACATATTAGGCTATTAGAGCGTATCCTAAATTTCATCCCTTATTTTCATCCCTTAATCTCAACCCCCTGAATTTTTTTTAAGACAATAAAAAATTATTAATCGACGGTTTAAGGGCGCGAAATTTGGGATGTATTGAGAGATAGTGAATTTTCTTTTTTTAATATCTCGGAACCTATAAGGGTTGTAGGGCACCAATAAGGGTAGTAGATACCTTACATCTTGAACTAGGTATCTGCCGAAAATCAACCCTCTAACTCTTAAGGTTAGCGAGATATAAAAAAAGGTTAATAACTCTCCACCCTTATGGAGTAGGGGATTGAAACTTTTACAGATAATAGAAAGGGCTCGGGTGAA
This sequence comes from Liopterus haemorrhoidalis, assembly GCA_963971575.1. Classification (NCBI taxonomy): domain Eukaryota; kingdom Metazoa; phylum Arthropoda; class Insecta; order Coleoptera; family Dytiscidae; genus Liopterus; species Liopterus haemorrhoidalis. The sequence goes on from OZ020624.1 coordinate 32,563,718, forward strand.
GAGATGTACTAAATCTGAATGGCGTAGCCTTTATATTTCCCGAGATATTGCTTAAAAATATTGTCTTAAGATCAAGCGATTTGATTTGCCTGTATCTATGCAATCCGCAGTACACACATGTTAGATTGGTAGTATGTCGATCAAAAAATGTAACAGGCCATTTTAAATATTTTGACATCTGTTGTTATAAAATGTAAATGTTTCCTTACTCATACTTACTTTTACTATAATATACATACTTACTATCCTTTATTTTGTCCTGAAATATAAAATAATTCCCCCACAGGATGTACAGGCAAGGATGCTTATTAAAAATAATTTCATAGAAAACAATAAATACTTTTGACAAATAATTGTTTATTTAAATAATAATAATACATGTAATTAAGATGTGTATAAGGACATAGTAGTTGTGTGGCTTGTGTGGCCTCCTCTCCCCCTCAGGTGGACCTCGGTGGACGCCAGGACTCCAGGAAGGACTTCCTCCAGGCTGCTTCCAGCCAGGACCACGATCTGCAACAAACACAAATACAACAATTAGATAATATCATTTCTAAGAGATACATAGGGTCTAGTTGAATTGTTTTCAAAAACAGTTTTCCTCAAATAATTCCTTAACTAACTAACTTAGCAATTTAATGTTAGTAGTTAAATTGTAGCTATTGTTACGAGCTACAACTTTTGTATTTAAACAAAATTTGTAGCGTTAACACTTTTTGAGAAAATTGAAGAAAAGTGTTTTCAAAAATAGTTTTCCTTAAATAATTCCTTAACTAAATAATCTACCAAATTAGTGTCAACAGTAAAGTTGTAGCTTGTGTTACAAGCTACAACTTTTGTATTTAAATAAATTCTGTAGCACAAACAGTTTTCCAGGAAATTGAGGAAGAGTGTTTTTAAAAACAGTTTTCCTTAAATAATTCTTTAACTAACTTATCTACCAAATTTGTGTCAACAGTAAAGTTGTAGTTAATGTTACAAGCTACAACTTTTGTATTTAAATAAATTCTGTAGCACAAACAGTTTTCCAGGAAATTGAGGAAGAGTGTTTTTAAAAACAGTTTTCCTTAAATAATTCTTTAACTAACTTATCTACCGAATTTGTGTCAACAGTAAAGTTGTAGTTAATGTTACAAGCTACAACTTTTGTATTTAAATAAATTCTGTAGCACAAACAGTTTTCCAGAAAATTGAGGAAGTGTATTTTTAAAAACAGTTTCCCTTAAATAATTCTTTAACTATCTAATCTACCAAATTAGTGTCAACAGTAAAGTTGTAGCTAATGTTACAAGCTACAACTTTTGTATTTAAATAAATTCTGTAGCACAAACAGTTTTCCAGAAAATTTAGGAAGAGTGTTTTTAAAAACAGTTTTCCTTAAATAATTCTTTAACTAACTAATCTACCAAATTAGTGTCAACAGTAAAGTTGTAGCTAATGTTACAAGCTACAACTTTTGTATTTAAAAAAACTTTCTAGCACTTACAACTTTTGAGAAAATTGTGAAAGAGTGTTTTCAAAAACAGTTTTCCTTAAATAATTCCTTAACTAACTTAGCAATTTAGTCTCAACAGCAAATTTGTAGTTAATGTTATAAGCTACAACTTTGGTAGAGACTAAAATTATCTATTTCTATCCGTTTTTGAGAAAATTGAAGATGTGTGTGTGACAATCGAACAGCCAGTATGCGAAACATCGCATTTGTATCTCAGGATTCTGCTGAGTGGCTGGATCAGTCTTCCACTAGTAGAGATGACTAGCAAGTCCTTCCACAGCTAATTTCTGCACTCCTCGGAAAAGAGGTCTCCAAATGAACGAGCAGGAATCCGCCAAACTGAAAAAATAAAATAAAATTTAATATAAAATAAAGTAATGTGGTAGCTAGTTTTGATTTTAAAATTATGATGTAATTTTTATGCAATAGTTTTGTCCCTTGGGCTGACACCTCTCGGGGGGTGAAAAGAGGAGTTAAAATTTCATTCCGGTAAGTGCAAACCACAGTAAATAGACTGTTTCTCTTTACCTGGGAATAAAATACGAGACTTGAACCATTGTTGCGCCACCAACCATTGATTTTTTCGAATCTCTTGAAAAATATTACCTTAGAAAGAATTCTAGATGGACAAAATATTGAAAGAAAAACACAGATTTATGGTTGCCAACAAAGATTTTAAATTTTTTACAAAAATTTCACTCAGAGAAAATATTTCTGGAACTACAAACAATTCTGTCAATAAGAAATTTATAGAATAGAAACTACAGGAATATTTAAGAGGAAGAATAAAGAATGAGACAACTAAGCTAATTGATCGAGAGCTTTTTAACAAATGAAAAATATTAAACTTGATACGTAGGTTGACCATTTTCTTAAGAAGGCAATGCGGGACGGAGCAAAAAAAAATGGTCCTCATATCCCAAATCCAAGTAAAGAGCAAAAAAAAGGTCCTCACCTCCCAAATCCAAGTGAAGAGCAAAAAAAAAAGGTCCTCATCTCCCAAAATCCAATTGAAGTGCAAAAAAAAGGTCTTCACCTCCCAAATCCAAGTGAAGAGCAAAAAAAAGGTCCTCATCTCCCAAATTCAAGTGAAGAGCAAACAAAAAAAAAGGTCCTCATCTCCCAAAATCCAAGTGAAGAGCAAAAAAAAGGTCCTCATCTCCCAAATCCAAATGAAGAGCAAACAAGAAAAAGGTCCTCATCTCCCAAAACCAAGTGAAGAGCAAACAAAAAAAAGGTCCTCATCTCCCAAAATCCAAGTGAAGAGCAAAAAAAGGTCCTCACCTCCCAAATCCAAAATATTAAAATGCGGGACAATGCGGGACTTTTGCGGGACGCATCTTAATGCGCGACAAAATGTTAAAAAGCGTGACAGTCCCGCAAAATGCGGGACGAATGGTCACCCTATGATACGTATAGAAGATGCTCTAATGGCTCGAGATGCTAGCTAGCTATCAACAACCAAATACCATCTACTTGAATTTCAATGGCAAGTTAAGGCCTTATCACACTAGAACGCTATCCAAGTCTTATTTTTGTAGTTTTTTTTTCAGGATCCAAGTCTTTATGCCTTGACATATCACACGGTATTTGAATATTAGTTAAGACTTCGAAATTGTTTGTTTACCCATGCGCACATCGTGAAATTATGACAGTTGACAGTTATATTTTGACATAAACAAAAGACAAAGACGCGTCAGCTGTAAGACCTGGGTAAAAAGACCGAGAAATTGTATCCTGTTTCATTTGCCTGATCTTCAAAACCTAGGTTTTTTCTTCATACTATCACACGCACAAGACTTCGATTCGAATGCAAAGACTTTAATTTTCCAAGTTTAGACTTGGATAATAACTCTAGTGTGATAAGGCTTTTACAGAATCTTCCAGAAGTGGCGCTTATAGCTTCAGATACTACCTAGATAACGTCCACAAAATAGTAACTACTAAACACCACATAGACAATATAGTGAATAGTGCCCTCAAAACTTTAGGATTTATACTAAAAAACAGTGGTAGTTTTAAGATTTTTACAACTTAGTTACTGTACTGTGCACTAGTTCGACCTATATTAGATTACGCAAATACAATCTGGAGCCCAAAAACAATGTCCCATCAAATAGAAAAAGTACAGAAGAGATTTATAAGAAATCTGACCCTGAAATTAACCGGGTTCCTTTTCATATCTCTTATATAAACCAGTTAAAAAACCTAGCTGTCAATAATAGCAAATTTCAAACATTAGAATGGAGACGCGAACACTTTGAATTTTGCGTTTAAATTATTTAATAATAGATGCCCCAGAACTTCTTCAAAATTTAAATATTCGAGTCCCTGACATAAGATTGAGAATTAAAAATGATCATTTTTTCAAAATTTCAGTATCTATGTCACCACTGAACAAAATGCTCAGTCTAGTAAACAAGCAAGTCTCTGATAGAGATGTAAATATCTTTTACGACCACAGAAAGTTTGTTAATATAAAAATAAATTAGAATAGTTATATTGTATCTTATAGTTTTATAACAAATTTCGATAAGTGGCTAAATAACCTGCCAGCACTTGCACTAATGGCTTCAGATGCTAACTAGTTACCATCTACAAAAGATCAATTAATAAAATTTCGATAAAAGGTTATAAAGTCTTTCAAGAAAGGCGCTAATAGCTTCAGATACTAGCCAAATATCTTAAACAACAAATAGCTCATGAGATTTCAATAAAAGTTTACAGAATCTGCCAGGAGTTGCGCTAATTGCTTTAGATGATACCCAGCTAACCACAAAAAGCAGCTAATTAAATGTCTATAAAATCTATGTAACTCGCCAGGAGTAGCGCTTGCTGCTTCAAATGCTACCAAACTAACCACAAACAGCAGGTAATTAAATGTATATAAAAATCTAAAGAACTTGCCAGGAGTAGCGCTAATTGCTTCAGATGCTACCGAGCTAATCACAAAAGACCAACCAATGAAATTTTAACAAAAAAAAAAATGAACTTGGCAGGAGTAGCGCTAATTGCTTCAGATGCTAGTCAGCTATACTCAGATAACCACAAAAGAGCAATTAATGAAATTTCAATAATACTATAGAACTTGGCAGGAGTAGCGCTAACTGCTTCAAATGCTAGTCAGCTAACCACAGAAGAGAAGATGACAAAATTTTAATTTAAGTCTATAAAACCAGTGTCGCGCTAATTGCTTCAGATGCTACCCAGCTAACCACAAAAAACTTATTAAATTTCGATAAAAATCTATAGAATTTGCCAGGAGTATCGCTAATTGCTTCAGATGTTTCCCAGTTATCCACAAAAAAAGCATGTAAATTTCAGAAAAAGAGTAGAGAACCAGCTGTATCGCTAATAGCTCAAGATGCCAGCTGCTGAAAGATATTTCAATGATAAAATGTAGTAGTTTCATTTTGTAAATGTTTTTATTGATATAGCGTTCCCAAAAAGTATTTTATGATCATGTCAACAAATGGAGCAATAAACACATTATCAAAGTCTCTTGGAACACAGTCCTTAATCATCAGTAAAACGGAAAGCAATAAATTTCCAGTAGTCCTAAATCTAGGATGCGTTGACCCATATAATTTCGAGATTTCGGTTGTCAAATTCTGGTAGAGAACCCTAAACAGGTGGTCGAATATAATGTTGTAAAATTACAGAAATTTCCCAACGTGTGTTCTTAAATTGAGCTCGTGCTGTTTTGATATCTTTAATTTATAAAAATGTAACATAATGAAAGACATAATATGGCTGTTGATGTCGGAAACATCTCTTTGAACCTTTTCATATAAAGAACCAAAAACGTTATAGAAATAAAATAAAGTCAAATCATGTTAAAGCTTTTCATACGTTGATACTGAAGGCTCATTTCCTTCCATTGACTGACGCGAATAGAGGAATTAGCACTCGCTGTATGACACAGGGTGAGCAGAAAATTATACTGTTCCTTAATTCAACACTGCGTCATTCTCATGGCTACGGAAATATAATACTCCCTCCATAGCAAAATAGTCCTTTTTACAAGTCTAGATTATTGATAATTTTTGTATAAATTATTTCCCAAAAATGCGCTTTGTATTTGGATTTGTAAATACTTTCGCCGTGGTATTTGTATTTCATATTTGTTGTCTAAAAATGTCTAAATCAGTGTTTCTCAACCGGTGGTCCGCGGACCACTGGTGGTCCTCAGTTAAATTTTAGTGGTCCACGAAAGATTTATGTATAATTATTTTTGAGATTTTTTGTTAATTTTTTTATGATCTTTTGTTCGTTTTATGTGATTTTTGTTCATTTTTCAATGATTTTTACATTTTATTTATCTGTTTATTCCCTACATAACAAGTCTTAAAATATAAATCTAATTTCTACCTGTCGGATTTGCTTTGTTTTTGGAATCAACAATTTTCCTATTTTCTTTTTCTTTAATTTCTTTTCTTCTCTCCATTACCTCTTTCATCCATGTGTATCCGCAACCATTTGAGTTTAAAATATCTTCTCTTGTTCCTCCTTTGCTTCTCATTTCTTCACATCCTTCCAGCATATGTTCAATCGTATCCCTTTCTTCTCTGCACATTTTACATCGTTTATCCGCCTCTTTTAACAAAAATTTGTTCACCTTTTCTTCATTTCAATCTAAATCTTGCAATTATTCTTTTTTTTTCGTTCCTTTTAGATACAGCAGTCTTTGCATGTTGCAATTTTTTTTTGTACTTATTATTGTACCTTGTTTCATTCATTCTCTCGCTTAATTTTTGTTGCTGTATGTCCTTCATTCTTTCTACCATCTCCTGCATTCCATGTCTACTTTCTCTTTTCCTCCGTACTTCTGTTGAAAAGTCTCCGTATTCATACATTTTACTTTTTTTTCTCTCCCATTTTGATGGTTTGATTATTTGTTTAATAGTACATTTATTTTTTGTGGTCCGCGGTAGAAAATCAAATATTGTACTGGTCCGTGGTACGTTTTCGGTTGAGAAACACTGGTCTAAATTATTAGGATATACATATATTAAAAAGAATAAAGAAAACACAAAATAAATAAAGTTTTCTACACATACTCAATAAAAGAAATATTGCATGGACAAATAGAAAGTGATTCAGCAAAGACCTTAAAAAACAGGAAAAGAAAGTATTGAAACATTAAAGATGAATTTAGTTAGAGATCTTAAAGAACTTATGGTTAAAAATTGGAAAACGCTAAAAACTGAACTAAAAAATATCGAAAATGATCCGTAAGAGTTTTCATTGACACAGGACAAAAAAAAAAGTTAAAGGAATAATATAAAACCACTTACCTATTTAAATTTTACAATAGCTCTTTCAGGACTCGGGATGGTTGGAGGAGTCCTATAGGGATTTTTTGTTGGACTCCTTGCTAGTAAAATTCCTCCATCTGGTCTTAAGATATTCTTAATTGATTCAAGAATTCCTGGCTTTTCAAATCCTTTGTGGGTGCCTATAGGTCCTGTAGAGATCCATCTAAAACTGATACATAATATTACAATAAATTCATCGGCCAGGATATTCTAAATTTCTTTTTTAATTGTGTAAAGCAGATTTTTCTCTGCTGATGACCAGAAATAGGAGAAATTTAGATGTTCAGAGACATAGGACAAAAAGAAGCTAAATAAATAATTAAGAGAAATCCAAAACCAACTTAACTTGCATTGGACTCATTATAGCTTGAATCCTACTGCACTGGACTTGAAGCAATTAGATTTGGCAGGATTTATAGCCTCTTATTGGAAATTCATTATCTGGACTTCTGTAGACGTTCACTAACTAGCATGTGAAGTAATCAGAGCTACTCCTGACAGGTTCTATGGACTTTTATTAAAATTTCTTTGAGTATTAGCTGGTTAACATCCAAAGCAATTAGCGCCTTTCCTGGCAGACTTTCTAACTTTTTATTGAAATTTCATTAGTTGCTCTTTTTGATTAGCTGGATAGCATCTAAAGCAATTAGCACCTTTCCTGGCAGAGTTTCTAGCTTTTTATTGAAATTTCATTAGCTGCTCTTCTGTGGTTATCCATCTAGCATCTAAAGCAATTAGCGCTACTCCTGACAAGCTCTATCAATTTTTCTTGAAATTTCTTGATAGTTTCTTGAATTTATTTTTCGACTCCTAACTAGTAACCCCTCCAGATGGATTTAAGAGCTTCATAGTTGTCTCAAAAATTTCTGTTGGACAATATAAATTCTTTATAGATACCCATCGGACTTGTGAAGGCACCATTTAAATATATTATTGAGAGCTTCAGAGTTGTCTCAAAAATTTCTGCTGGACAATATAAATTCTTTATGGATACCCATCGGACTTGTGAAGGCACTATTTAAATATATTATTGAGAGCTTCAGAGTTTTCTCAAAAATTTCTGCTGGACAATATAAATTCTTTATGGATATCCATCGGACTTGTGAAGGCACCATTTAAATATATTATTGAGAGCTTCAGAGTTGTCTCAAAAATTTCTGCTGGACAATATAAATTCTTTATGGATATCCATCGGAATTGTGAAGGCACCATTTAAATATATTATTGAGAGCTTCAGAGTTGTCTCAAAAATTTCTGCTGGACAATATAAATTCTTTATGGATATCCATCGGAATTGTGAAGGCACCATTTAAATATATTATTGAGAGCTTCAGAGTTGTCTCAAAAATTTCTGCTGGACAATATAAATTCTTTATGGATATCCATCGGACTTGTGAAGGCACCATTTAAATATATTATTGAGAGCTTCAGAGTTGTCTCAAAAATTTCTGCTGGACAATATAAATTCTTTATGGATATCCATCGGAATTGTGAAGGCACCATTTAAATATATTATTGAGAGCTTCAGAGTTGTCTCAAAAATTTCTGCTGGACAATATAAATTCTTTATGGATATCCATCGGACTTGTGAAGGCACCATTTAAATATATTATTGAGAGCTTCAGAGTTGTCTCAAAAATTTCTGCTGGACAATATAAATTCTTTATGGATATCCTTCGGAATTGTGAAGGCACCATTTAAATATATTATTGAGAGCTTCAGAGTTGTCTCAAAAATTTCTGCTGGACAATATAAATTCTTTATGGATATCCATCGGACTTGTGAAGGCACCATTTAAATATATTATTGAGAGCTTCAGAGTTGTCTCGAAATTTTCTACAAGACATTACAAAATCTTTACGGATACTCATCGGCCTTGTTAATGCACCATTTAAATATGTTATTGAGACTATCAAAGTTGTCTCAAAAGTTTCTGCTGGTCAATATAAATTCTTTATGAATACCCATCGGACTTGTGAAGGCACCATTTAAATATATTATTGAGAGCTTCAGAGTTGTTTCAAAAATTTCTGCTGGACATACCCATCGGAATTGCGAATACAGCATCTAAAAATAATAAATCATATTATAATATTTTCACCCTATAGATGTTCACACACATCTAAGCTTCGACACACACCCATATACACATACAAAGACGAGGATAGGAGCCTGGTACATCTAAATTACTGACATAAATGACATAATCGCATTACACGTTTGTATACATATGTTGCAAGAAGCTGTGTGCAGCCGCAACGCCTCGTCTCCATGGCGACGCAATGTTCACTTCATCGGCGCCCTAAATCCCCTTCACCCGCCGCCCCCGCCTAGCTGCACCCCGGGTACATGGTATTAACAATATATGAATAAGAAGATAAGACGAGCATCAAAAGTATTAAATCAAAAGTTGGTTTTTGGTAGTAGCGCCGGAACAAATAAGTAAAAATTAAGTAACAGGACTCGCAACATAACATTTGATCTGGCAACATTTAACATGCGGAACTTGGAGGGGTGGCAGGTGAACATGATACGCCTTCAGTACGAGTTTCAACTCCCTAGAGTAATTTTGTTGTCCGTAGCGATTTTTTTCGTGAAACAGTTTTCTCTAGTGCGTTCTAAAAATGAGTGACATTTCGAGCAACGATGTGTTATCAGGTTTTGCTTCAGGCACAGTTCAACGGAAACTTTTGCAAAACTTCAGCAGGCTTACGGAGATAGTGTTTTGTTAAGGACCCAGGTATTTTGGTGGTTTAAGGCATTTTCAGAAGAAAGAGAGTTGATTGAAGATGAATCACGCAGCGGAAGGCCTTCATCTTCAACCGATGCAAATATCGACGGGGTCTTGTGTGTTCAAATCGTTGGTCGACAGTCTGATTGGGGAAGAGTTGAATTTGACTCACACAACCGTTCATCAGATTTTAACCAATTGTGGATGAGAAAAATCTGCAATTTCAATAAACGAGTTTTTGACCAGAACATTCCTGTGGCTTCTCAGCCTCCTTATTCGCCTGACTTGTGACTTTTTCCCCTTCCCAAGATTGAATCACCTCAAGGGACTTCATTTTGGGACACTAAAAAACATTCAAATGTCTGTAATCGACCAGCTGAAAGCTATTCCAGTATCCGAAGTTCCAAAACTGCTATGAGGATTGGAAGAACCGTCTCCAGCGCTGTGTGACTTCCCAAGAAAGTTATTTTGAGGGAGACAATATTGAAATGTAATTCTATTCGAATAAAAAAATAATAATAATAAAAATCAGTCTGGTTAGTTTTGACCAATTGGGGATGAGAAAAATCTGCACAAAAATGGTTCCAAAAACCTTTCATAGAACCAAAGGAACAGAAGGAAAAGGTGTCTTGACTTTTTGGAATCGATTGAAAATGATACCCATCTTCTGAAACGTGTCTTTACTGGTGACGATACTTGGGTGTTTGAGTACAACCTGGCTTGTATTTTACAAGTGAGGACCTTTTTTTTAGGTCATCACTTGTATTTCAAAAGCGAGGAACTTTTTTTTGTCTCCCTCCCCCAAATTCCTGGGTGCGCCACTGCTGCCTTGAATGTTAAAACTATCTACTAAACTTATCTACAATGTACAGTACACATTCAACTAATTTAAATATCTCTGAACGCAGCTTAAAAATTAACACCACAAAATTCGTTAATTTAGTTTTATTTATTTTTCTAACTTCATTACTTATGAATTATTTTCAGACACATTGATTCTAATTTTTGTAGCGCTGTCTAATGCAACATCTGTCAGATTCAATTTTCATAGCTCTGTGGTTTTATCCTAAGTACTTTATCTTTTGAAATCAATATGGAATCCATCCCCATTTTATTCTAAATAAAGATCTGTGCCTCTTCGAATTATTTCAAGCAAAAAAACCCTATTGAAAACTCTTGTAAGAAAACCAAATTTATCTTATGTGCTCAAAGTAAAACCCTTCAGAATAATGATACCAGTTCGTATTATTTGACTTGGAATCACTGCCCTAGTTACACGCTCATGGGGAGATCATAATTATAATGAAATGTCCTCTGCAAGTAGACGATTGCAGTGGATGAAACATAATCAACATGAAGCTAATTATTTAAAAATTAACAAAGTTATAGATAAAAATTTGAACTTTCACAAACTGTTTATTGGGTATATAGAAGCACATACAGCCTTCCCTTTCTCTATACTCACCTCACCCGAAGTGAGACAACCGTATATCATACGTACAGTGATGTACAAGGTAAGTAAATTAAGTAACTGGACTGATTTTTAAAATTTGTTGCAATCAGCGCGATGACATTTTGTAAGGTTATGTAAATGCATACACTCTAAACGTTCTCTCCGATGTAGACTGAGATAGCCAATGTGTTTATATATCTGTCTCATTAAAACAACTCACTAACTATAAGTTTGGAAAACTATCCACAATCGACAACATATTAAATTTAGAGCTCTGAAAGATTGCTTGCGTTACCATATGAAAAACTTGTTAGTGACAATCTGTAAGATATTTTTTAAAATAGTACACTTTTGCCGAAACTCTTGGAAATAAGTATAATTTTTTTGAATTTTTTTATTGATATATTCAAAATGACAAGTTAAATAGCAATAAAAAATTAACCCTAAACTTTATATAGTGAGCTCATGACAACTTAAGGGGGGGGGGTCTGATAACCACATTTTAAACATATTTTGTGAATTTTTTTCAAATCTATGGTTAAATTTATTCATTTTCAAACTAAATACATATATAAAGTATGTTTTGAAGAAGATACAAAAAAAATTTGAAGGCAAAATATGACGAAATGAGCCAGCTGTGGCAAATCTTCTCAGACTCCGGGGAAAAAAATAGATTTTGCGGTGACCAGCATAACTCGTCACTGGATCATCTGAAATCAAAAATCCAAAAAGATTTTGTTAGTTTATGAGTTTGCCGAGGTAATGACGTTGAGTTTTTATTTTTAAAATGATTTTTCAGTTTTAAGCGTTACTTAGAAGACAAAAATAATTAATTCCCCTAAAAAAAACCTAAAAATGAGTATATTTGTGATTGTTAAATAAAAAAAAACATGAAAAAAATATCTCAACGTCATTACCTCGGCAAACTCATAAACTAACAAAATCTTTTTGGATTTTTGATTTCAGATGATCCAGTGACGAGTTATGCTGGTCACCGCAAAATCTAATTTTTTTCCCGGAGTCTGAGAAGATTTGCCACAGCTGGCTCATTTTGCCATATTTTGCCTTCAAAATTTTTTTGTATCTTTTTCAAAACATACTTTATATATGTACTTAGTTTGAAAGTGAATAAATTTAACCATAGATTTGAAAAAAATTCACAAAAATATGCTTAAAATGTGTAATTATATAACTCTGTATCATATACCTATATAATAATAAGATACTAGCTATATTAGTTTTTATTTGTGTCTTAGCTGGTCCTCGAAATATTTATCCTATTTTCACTGATCCGCGGGGGCAAAATGGTTGAAGAACACTGGTCTAAATAATCAATATTACAAAGATTGTAGTCGAGCTGGTATAATCAAATTAATTTGCAATATCAGTAACCAGCATTTGACTTGAAGGTGGAATTTGATGAAGGAGAAGAACTAATCAGATTGTAGATTGAGATCTTCGGGATGACAGTACCCTAAAAGAGTAGTTCAGGTAAATTTTCTACCCTTTTAAAACCATCTTATTCATTGTTTTAAGGATTATTCCGGATTCCATTCCGCATGAGATATGTTGTATGAGTAACATTGACATATTGTCCCCCCCCTTGTCGGTGGGGAGGGTCGGGTGACGGAGGGAGAGAGCGGGTGGTGGCAGTGTTTAGCAAAACAGACAAAGTGCGCATTAATAAATGGGCGAACTCAGGTGCGCAGTTCTGTAATTGGATTAAACACAGCGCAATGACAACGCTATGCTATTTGTCACCTGCGATTGCTCTTGTGTTTAAACAGGATGAAGACCCCCTTATTCACCCCCGGATGTCACGCCACTGCAGGGACGGAGGTAATGGGAATACAAAGAAATAAATTATCCAAACTAAAATCAGCCAGGACAATGTCAGACATCCGATATATACGAGGTGTCGAAATTAAGTAACCGGACTGACAACATAGCGTTTGATCTGGCAACAATTGAAACGCGGGACTTGGGGGGGTGGCAGGTGAATATATAAAACGCCTTCAGTATGAGTTTGTACTCGCTAATACTCGCTAAAAAATAAACTTATTCAAAGCTATATACAGACCGGTACTGACTTTTGGCTGTGAGACCTGGACGCTTTCAAGAAGAGAAAAGAGTAAAATACAAGCTTGTGATGAAGTATTTAAGAAGAGTAAAGGGTGTGACTAAGATGGATAAAATCAGAAATACAGATATAAGAAAAGAACTCAATATAGAACCAATAGAACAATTTATAGAAAACAGACAACTGGCCTGGTGGGGACACATGCAAAGACTGCAAGACACAAGACAAGTGAAGCAGATCTGGGAGACCAGAACGTACAGAAAGCAAAGAAGATCAAGAAATACATGGGACAGAACAGTAAAAGAGATACTAGAGAAAAGAGAAAAAACGATTATAGAAGCTAAAAGAATGACAAGAAACAAAAAAGAAAGCGAAATTCGTACATAAATCCGTACTGCCATAATATAGAACAGAAGGAGAAAAGAAAGAAATACAGCCTACACCATACTATGGTAGAAGGCTTTTAGATAGAAGGTTAATTTTTGACAGTTGCTTTGCTTGCACGTGTTTTGGCTCGTCTTCGATTTTTGACGATACCAAAAAATGGATCAAAGAATCTGTATCAAATTTTGTGTGAAATACAAAATTAAGTGCGCGGACGCATTCCGAATATTGACTATGGCATATGGTGAAGCTACCTTGGACCGAAGCAACGTTTATCGGTGGTACAAAATGTTCTCAGAGGGCCGAGAAGATGTGAACGACGAAGAGCATGCCGGACGCCCGAGCACGTCAACAACAGACGAAAACATTGATGAAGTAAAGAAAATAGTATTGGCCAATCGTCGAAACAAATTGAAAAAAAATGGTAAATCGTCGAGGAGATAAAGACGGCGTCGAAGGAGGAGCTGAACAAGATCACAAAAAATTATTTTTTCAAGTGCTTCGAGGATTGGAAAAAACGTTGGCACAAATGTATAATATCTGGTGGGGATTACTTTGAAGGGGACATAATAGATATTCATGAATATATAAATAATTTTTGAAAAAACACAAAATTCGCGATACTTTTTGAACAGACCTCGTATATATATATATAATTTTATTCGAATAAAAAAAAAATAAATCAATCCGGAAAATTGCATTATTAATTGTGTCCTTTAGTTGATTACCGTACGCCACTGCAATTTTTCCAGATTTCCAACACCAATTTATTTTAAAGTTTCATTATACCATCCATGAATATTTATAATATATTGGATATATTCTCCTCTTTGATATTTTAAATAACCAACCATCTACATTAAAGAAATATCGGTCATGACCTCAAAATGGATTTTTAAATACGTGTTCGTATATAATGTACCTATGCACCTATGATATATGTAGTTAATTAGTCGGACATCCTAGTTTCGGGTGGTGCGGAAGTGCGGCAGCAGTCCCAAAGCGGTGGTCCCATACATTAACTCTCTCACTGTCTATGTCTAATCTGCAATGTCCGAACTGACATCTAGTGACGTAATTGGCTCTGAATTGGATACCGAGAATAATTTTGATGAGATAATTACCAAAACACTTAGCCATAACAGCGTATTCTAAACCCCATGAATTATTAAACTCCATAACAATAATCACTTAACGTTAAACAGAAAGAAATCGTTCGTGATATTTTTGTGAAAGACCTCATGTCGACAGAGATAACATAACTTCTGTACCTCAACCGGTCGCAATCCCAATCGGATATTAATCTACATAGAAATGTCATTTATCATAACCGGACATATTTATGGTATTTTAATTAGCTCCAAGTAATTAACTTGCATAATTACATCCCACAGAATCAATTTAATGTCACTCAGAGATATCTTCAATCATTCAACACGTAAATCTGTTAATAAAGACAAATTTAATACCATTTATATTTTCTTGAATCTGTGTAGACTTTAGACCACCCCATACGTTATATACAGATCAATTCTATAAAAGGTTACTATAATAGTTACCGTGTAGTAAAGTTACTACAAGATAACTTTTATAGTGACGTAACTTTAACAGCGTTATATCGGGTTTATATTACTAGTAGCAAGAAATTTGTAATTCATAATGCAGTTAAGCACTGGCGGAATGGGAAACTCAAGCCAATAAACATAGAAGAAGAAGTTACTAGTAACAGGATAGAGGTACAGATCAATTCTGTAAAAAGTTACTATAATAGTTACCGTGTAGTAACGTTATTACAAGATAACTTTTATAGTGACTTTAATAGCAACTTTAACATTTTTCGTATTCTGTAGTATCAAACTGTAAAGACGTCGTTATGAAAGTTATATCTTGAAAGTTACTGAGAAAAGAATGAAGTTAGATACAGAAAAGCAACACGCATGCGTATTGGTGGTATACAGATGACAGTTAAGGTTAAAAATGTCAAAATATTGCTTACATTATTTTGTTGTTATATAATATATATTATGGTATATACATCTATAAAATGTATAAAAAATACAAAATGAGTGAGGAAATTAAAAAAAAAATGGAATGCAAAGACAAATTCTTGACAGTAGAACAAGTGGCGCAGTCGGTGGGATTTGGTGGTTAGAACTTCCCATGAAGCTGGATTTTTTATTACTTCGATGCATTTTCCTTGTTTTGTCATTACTTCCATACGTATCATTTTATAACCCTCTCATGAAACTATTTTTGCGTCACTGAATAGAACTTTTGTTAATTTTTTTAAAAACAAAAACTATTTTTTTAATTATTTAAAAAAAGACATTAAAAATGAAGAATTGGAAAAAACTTTTTGATCTTTAATATATTTCATCTCCTGCAATATAAACATTTACCCACACTCATACATATATATTTTATATATATTTAATTTATATAATTTTCTTTACTAATCTTCTTCATTTTCTATTATATCAAAAATTACACTTAAAATCAAATGTCCACCTTTTTTTAACTTCATAAGAACTAAGTTCTTACTTATAAACACCAGCATTTGGTAGTTACTATGATAGGAACATTTATAGTAACATGTTACTAAATATTGTAGTAACTTTTGTCTTACGGAATACGAAATACCCCAAAGTTACTATGATAGTAACTGATCTTGCTCATAGTGACAAATTTAATTACTATGGTCATAGTAACTGAGTTACAGAATTGGTCTGACAGCATTTTTATTTTTTGCCGTCAAAAAACGAATAACACCACGAAATTTGCAATCGGCGGTAGGTGCAAGTTGAGTCTCCATAGTGGCTGGAGCCTGACTGCCGGATCGATCGACGCACGCGCATAGATATTTTCCAGTGCTGCCACTACACCCAAACGCAAATCCCTGAGACTCGCAGACTTTTCCCGCCAATCACACGAATTAAAAAAAATAGTGTAATTTACTTTTGAGACGACTTTCGTATGTCTATCTTAATAGTGGTTTACTTTCTCAAAAATCTCAATTATAATTCTGGTTGCAGCAGCTCCATTAGGCATTTCCACGAGCCGCACCTGCTTGATTGACAGATCCTAAGAGGTCCTTTATAGTATCTAATTCAGTATATTTTTTCTTTTTGCTTAATTCAATAAACAATTCTATCGGTTGGCTTTGACACAAACGCGAAGCTAAATGACAAAATCTGTACACACTGCGGACACACTCAAACAAATATCCACTGACACACATATATATATACGGACGTCACAAATACATATCCATTCTTTGATTGTGTACTTATAGAGAGATATCGCTTCGTTCTGCGAATGAGTCCCGCATTGAGTTATTTGAAACATGTGAAAATATTTTGAAAAGCATGAACCTAGGCAACACAATAATAGTCGACAAACAAAAAACAATAAAAACAACAGGACATTGTACCGACTATATCGACTCTAAATTGTTTTATCATTTTTTAATACGGTTCGATGCTGTATCTCTAATAATTCGTACAAAAAAAGTGCTCATGGTCCATGGATAAACTTCGTAAACAAGTAATCCGTGCTTCAATAAACTGCGGTCATTTTTAAATAACCGACAGCCATTTTAAATCCAATAACCAGATATTTGAACAAGAGGTGTTTATTTTAAAATCTAAAGTCGAGACTTATGGTTGTAAGACAGTGGGATCAAAGTAAGAAACTAGTTTTTAGCTTTAGCATTACAATAAACTTTCCAGACTTATTTGACAGTAGATAAAAGTTTAGATTTACTGTCTAAGATTTATTTTATATTACATAAATAACTGACAATATTACAGTATTATAAGTACGGCTATATAGGGCTCCGAAACTGGCTTAACAACCATCGATCTGATTTTATTAAATTTTCTGTTAGCTGGTCTTCATTTTCGTTTACTTATGCAACAATACTAGTTTATATTTAATATGTAATAAAATAATAGATTCCCAATGCTTTGATAAGAGTAGCGGTGGTTAAAGCGAACCCGGGATAGTGATTTGTTAAAAAGAGAATTCAGTGCTTCTGCCCCCGTTATTTTGTACGAAATTCCCCCATCTTTCGCCGCCCCTGGTTTTGCGTATAAAGAGAAAGTAAGTTATATATTTCTAGACCTCCGGCCATAGATATGAAAGACAAAAAGCTGACACGGACGAAACGCAGATAGTCAAAATCGCCGACAGACAAAAAGTCACTATAAAAAAAGACCAACAGACAAAAATTCGACAAACAAAAGGCTAACAGGCAAAAGGTCGACAGGCAAAAGGCCGACCGGCAAAAGGACGACTAAGATATTCGGCTGATAAAAACAAAAGGACAATATACAAAAGGCAGGCAGATAAAAGGACAATAGGCAAAGGGCCACCAGAAAAAAGGCCGCCAGACAAAAGGCCTCCAGACAAAAGGCCTCCAGACAAAAGACCTCCAGACAAAAGACCGGCAGACAAATGGCCGACAAAGACAAAAAGACGGCGAATACAAAAAGACGACAAAGAGAAAAGGCCGACAAAAATAAAAAGCAGATAGACAAAAGGCCAGTAGCTAAAAGCCGATAGTCAAAGGTCGATAGCCAAAGGCCAATAGCAAAAGTCCGACAGGCAAAAGGATAACACGGATATAAAGTCAACAGACATAAAGCCAACCAAAAGGGCCAATAGACAAAAAGACGATGGACAAAAAGCGGATAGATAAAAGGTAGATAAACAAAAGGATAAAAAAGACAAAAGGCTCACAAAGACATAAAGACTACAGACGTAAGGTCAACCAAAAATAAAGGCCGCCAGATAAAAGATGGATAGACAAAAGGCCTATAGATAAAAGGACGACAAAGACAAAAGGCGGACAGACGAAAGGCTGACGGACAAAAATCCGATAAAAATAAAGGCCGCCAGATAAAAGATGGATAGACAAAAGGCGTATAGATAAAAGGACGACAAAGACAAAAGGCTGACAAAGGCAAAAGGCAAACAAAGACAAAAGGCGGACAGACAAAAGGCTGACGGACAAAAATCCAAAAAAAAAGTCTATAGACAGGCTTTAACAAAAGCCTGCAAAAAACTAAATATAGTAAATAATATATTATATATTTTGGTTTTTGACTTTTTGTCGTAGACCGTTTAAACTTTGTGTATTTTGGTGGTAACTTCTTCCAAACATAATTAATATATTGTCTAAATTTCATCATTTGACATTTCAACATCTATAAATTTCTGGAAGCCTTTTCTTTTACATTCCTATCAAGACTGTTTCCTACAATTTCCCGTGTGTAGATCCCAAAGTGCGGTGCATACCGACCGTCACGCGACTCATTTATTTCTGCCGCCCCCCTCTCGACCCTCCCCCGCCCCCGACCCGTCAGGAGGGGGGCGGTGGGCAGTGTGGGGCGCCACTGAACGGCACGCTCGAATTATTAGCATCGTTGCACTCTTTAGGTGTTACCTCATCGATAAGAAAAGCGATCGATAACAAACAAACATCGCCAGGAATTTTAGAACAGCGTTTTTAAACAGTTAACCTTAACAATCAATGGAATAACGACACTATAAGGCAGGGAGGGGGATTGAGAGAGCAGGTTAATATTGCGATCTTTATTTCTCGGCTTGGAGACTAAAAAATATCTACTTTTTCCAAAAAAAATCAGCTGTGGCTACCACAGGACCTACCGCCATCACAAAGTACTTGCATAAAATACATTCTAGCAGCAGAGTAGAAATAACTTGGCCGAATATTTTCTAACAGAAATATTACTTATCATAACCATGGAAACGTTACATATAAGTATGAAAAAAAAAGATATTTAGAAAAAATTTCGAAAAATTTTTCAATTATTTTCCTTTTTTATCCTTTGTCTTCTCCTTCCCGTTGCTGATGTTGCATTTATATATAATTCTTTATTTTTCCCTAGGCCTTACGGCGTTTAGGGTTTTAACTATACATAAGAAAAATATTCATAATAATAATAATAATAATAATAATAATAATAATAATAATAATAATAATTCGTAATTTCCGCGGCTGCATATCGCCAGGGTTTGGGATGCAGTCGTGTGTATTTAGCTCCACTAGTCTCTAGTATGACGCGGCTCAAAAGGTTGCTGAAGTTTGAGATTAGTGGACGCTTGTCAAGACCTGACAAACCCCATAATAATAATAAATACCGGTTATACCGTACGTCCCTTCTGACATAGAATCGGTGGTGGAAAATTCCAAGTGCCGAATTTATTGGAATTACTCCTTCCCCACCTCGAGGTTACTGACAGCCACTTAGCCGGACATAACCCTCCTGGATATCGAGACCAAACAGATGTTTGTGATCAAATTCTCAAGTCCAGCTGAGAAGAATATCTCTTTCAAGGAGGAAGAAAAGAGGTCCAAGTATATAGACCTCTTGTCCGAGCTTAGAAAGCTGTATCCCGGGTATAAAGTTAAGCTTGTAGTCCTGATAGTTGGTGTTTTGGGTGGTATGAAAGCCTCCTATCGAAGGGAAATCGAGTCCATTCCCGTCTGCAAATCTTCAGCCAACTCTTTGATCTGCAGGATGCAGAAAGCAGTGCTGCTCGGGTCACTCCGCATTGTGCGGACACTGGATCTAGCGTAATTTCCGCGGCTGCATATCGCCAGGGTTTGGGATGCAGTCGTGTGTATTTACCTCCACTAGTCTCTAGTATGACGCGGCTCAAAAGGTTGCTGAAGTTTGAGATTAGTGGACGCTTGTCAAGACCTGACAAACCCCATAATAATACATTTTATGACTTTTTTTCTTCTACATTCTTCCCCCGGTGTTCCTCTCTTTCTTTCTATTCTCTTTTCGGCTTCCGTCTCCGGTCTCTTTCTTTCTTGACTCCAGTTCTTCCTCCCCTCTTTCATTTCTTTTTTCGCTTCTCTTTTTTCACTTTTTTTTTTGTTTCAATGGCCTTTGCTTCTTCGGCAATTAGCTAGAACTATTTATATTTTTTGAAAATTATTCCATGCCTGAACGGGATATCGCTAAATTTTAATAAAAGACAAAAATCAATTTTAATGGAATCATGTTGAAAAGCACTGGTTTAGGTCATAGATTTCGGACGATTCAACACGAAAAAGCATTGATTCATAAGTAATCTTTATATAAAATATGAAAGAATGAGAAAATGGCAAATTTTAGCTGAATTGGTGTATTTTAAGAATCATCTATAAGAAAAAAATCCGCCAGAAAACATGAGGTTATCAAGCAAATTTCCAGAAGTTATAGACTAAATAGAAAAGTATTTGAATAAAGTCAAAGACATATTGAATGAAATATTGTGTAGTGTACACAGTGTCGGGATTCGAACGTGGTAATTTATCTATTGAATGTCTTTGAGATCGATCGTCTGTTGCTTTTTATTAGTAAGAACACTCATATGTTTTATGATAGAAAATATTGACAGACAAACAAATAAACTGATTCAGGGAAAAAAACTGTATTGATCTTGTAAACAACCACAAGGCTTCTGTTACAGTGGAAAGTGATATAAGTCATCCAACATCCATCCATTTATGCTTGTAAACAATTCCTCAATTGAACACTTGTCAATAGAGGGAACACACATTAAAAGGAATAATCTTTGGGTCATTCAGGTCATCCAGGTTCGTCAGTCTCGATTATATTAAGCAAATTTATGTTTTTAAGTCATATTTTTGAAAACCGAAAATTTAATTTTCTTAAAAACAGGGCTATTTACTGTCTAAATTAAACACTATTTAAAATTTAGACAGTGTTTAATTTATTTATGTATTCAGAAACATAGTAACTATATTTTAAACAATATCTAAATTAAACACTGTTTAAATAAAGACATCAGAAATGTGCAAGTTGGTAATAAAATAATTGAACTTAACTTTGGTCTGTTTCTAATTTTTATGTGCTAGAAAGAGATAGAATATCACATTTACAACCTTCCGATCCATCAACGATATAGCTCTTATGTATTTTCTTTTTCTACGACATTGTAAAGTCACTATTGTTCTTTTTCTTACACATTATACTGCCGTGAGAGTGATTTCTGAATAAATAAATGATATGCAAGACCTGATTTTTTAAAAATGTCATCCGAAAGTCGCTGTCTCTGACCGTTTTTGAGTTATCGTTTTTTTTTCGTAATTATTTTTAATGAAACGCGAAAATTATTTTTTTTCAAAAAGCAATTAATAAATATTGTTTCTCTTTTTCTTCTAGACTAAACAAGACCTGATATTTCAAAAAATTTCTTCCGCAAGTCGCTGTCTCTGACCGCTTTTGAGTTAATAATTTTTTTCCGTAACTATTTTTAATGAATCGCGAAAATATATATATTTTTTTTTTTTCTTAAACTAATTAATTAATATTATTTCTGATTTTTTTCTAGACTAAATAAGACCTGATAGTCTCACGTTTTTCACGATTTATTTCAAACTGATTTGAGATATAGTGTAAGTACGCTTTTTTCCGTATGTGCCTTTTTTCGTGTGCGCTTTTTTCCGTGTGCGTATTTTTCCGTGTGTGCTTTTTTCCGTGTATGTATTTTTTTTATATGCGCGGGCGTATTAATCCGTGTGCGTTTTTCCTGTGTGCGTATTTTTATATTATATATAAGTAATTGGAAAATTTATTTTAATAAATATATTTTAAATTTAACGTCTCAAATCATTTTTAGTTTCAACAATATAAAGGTAATGCACTGAGTGAAAATGAATCGTTTTCCCATCTTAAAAATGAATAATTCGGAATAATACTCATTATTTGTCCAGTTTTTAATAATGGGTGAGTTGATTCAATTTGAATTGGATGAAGTAAGGCGTATGGCTAGTGAAAGAAGTCTGGGGTGTCGAGCAAGTTCCACATTATTGTAATGATGTGTTTGCCAACACAGCTGGCAACGGGTGCATTAGTTATCTTATAATCATCTGAAACGTGTATAAACCAAATATAACACCGTAAAAATTAAAAAACAGCCTCCAATTTTTTTAATATAGAATAAAATAACATAGGAGTCAACAGCTGAAGATGCTGTACGCCAAAAATTATGATGGCCTTCTTTGTCATTATATCTTCTTCTGTCCTCTTTACGTTTCCTTGTAGTATGTATATATTCCAGTGGTCCAAAACGTTGAAATTATTGTGATAGAGCAAACGGTTCTGAATTGAAAACTTTTCTCGATTCCTGTAACAATTGATTGCGTGATGGTGTGGTGAAAATAAAGGTTTTCTCTCTTCCTTCCGTTGGCTGAATGTGACTTTTGTAGTTTTTTAACGATTTATTGTTATAGTCGTTACGGTAGGCGGCCGCACAGGCTAATAGCCACAGACAAACAATCGTAGCTACACACATTTTAAAACTATAGCATGTACTCATCGATACCCGGCCATTACAGCCAATAAAATCACACACAACACACAAATAAATAAATTCGAGATTTCTGCCGGAAACATTATCATTGATACTTTCAGTTTATGGCTATGGAACACTCGAATAGATGTGCTGGACGAGAATACACAAACTTGATAACTCGGGAAAACAAGAAAATTCACAGGAGAGAAAGTAGTCTGATGCAGAAATTGGCAAATCTAATTTTCTCAAAAACTGTCAAATTAATATTTTTCTTGATCCATTTCTAGACTATCCAAAACCTTTGCTTTCCAAAAATTACATCAAAAATTTCTATTTTTTACAGTATGAGTCAGTTTTTTCGTAAAAGCTTTAAGGCCCGGTTTTTCCACCTTCAGATAAAGTTCCAGGTAACTATCTGACAGATAAGGTTATATGTTACTTCATCTGCTGAGTAAATGTCATCCCTTCTTTCTATACAAATGTATCTATCGGATAGTTATCTAACGGATAATGAGACTGACGTATTGGATTCACTGACTGGTATTGACATTTATTCAGCAGATGAAGTTACAAATAACCTTATCTGTCAGATTTCCATGGAACTTTATCTGAAGGTGGAAAGACCGGGCCTTAATAAAATAAACACATTTTGTCAAAAATTAAAAACTTAATATTGTTCTTGATTTTTTCTAGACTAACCAAGACCTGATTTTTCCAAAAAAGTCACTGTCTATGACAGTTTTTGAGTTATATATTTTTTTCCTCAATGTTTTTATTAAAACATGAAACTTAAATTCTCTCAAAAACTAATAAAGTAATATTGTATTTGAATTTTTTATAGACTAAAAAAGACCTGATATATTCAAAAATATTATCTGCAAGTCGCTGTCTAGGGCCGTTTTTGAGTTCTATATATTTTTTTGTCACTGTTTTTATTGAAACATGCAAATTTAATTTTCTCAAAAACTAATAAATTAATATTGCTTTTGAATTTTTTATAGACTAAAAAAGACCTGATATATTCAAAAATATTATCTGCAAGTCGCTGTCTAGGGCCGTTTTTGAGTTCTATATATTTTTTTGTCACTGTTTTTATTGAAACATGAAAATTTAATTTTCTCAAAAACTAATAAATTAATATTGCTTTTGAATTTTTTATAGACTAAAAAAGACGTGATATTTTCAAAAATATTATCTGCAAGTCACTGTCTATAGCCGTTTTTGAGTTTATATATTTTTTTCGTCACTGTTTTTATTGAAACACTTTTTTCGTGAATGATTTTAAACACAAAAATTTAATTTTCTGAAAAACTAATAAATTAATATTGTTTTTGATCTTTTTATAGACTAAACAGGACCTGTTATTTCCAAAAATATTATTTACAAGTCGCTGATTATGATTGTTTTTGAGTTATTCCTTTTTTCGTAACTGTTTTCAAAAAAACACAGATAATTATTTTCTCAAAAACTAGCAAATTGTTTTTGAATTATTTTCTTGACTAAAAAGAACCTGTTCTTTTTAAAAATTCTATCCAAAATTATTTTTTTGTAACTCTTTCAATGAAACACTTTTTTTTCAATATTTTATACAATAATATTATTCCTGATTTTTTTCTAGACTAAGAAGGTCTAGATCTTTCCAAAAATTTCATCGAAAAGTCTATATTTGTTACCGTTTTTGATATTTTTTTTTTGTTAATTGTATTTAATGAAACACAAATTAAAATTTCTCAAAAACTAATAAATTAATATTGTTCCTGATTTTTTTCTGATATAAAAAAGACCCAATTTATTCAAAAAATACACCCGCAGGCCCTTATCTTTCATCGTTTTGAGTTTGTTTCTCAAAATGTTGGTTTTTGTTGGCAGGGCCAAAGCCATCGCCCAAAAAACACTTATATTTTGGTAACCAAATACAATATGATCGAAAAAAGACATCTAATAGGCCTTGAATTTTATTTTTAAAGATATTAAGTTGGAAATTCTGTTTTGTTTATCGTTTCTGAGCATTTACTTCCGCTATAGGCTATTGCAAACGTTTAGGCGGAACTAACAGGGTTAAGTTATTTCTACTCTGCTGCTAGAATGTATTTTATACCAGTACTTTGGTCGGTCCTGTGGTGGCCACAGCTGATTTTTTTGTACTATTGTACCATTTGCCTTTTTTCTGGACAGTCAGTTTGACTTTTGACCTTTCTCGGTCCTCGTGTTCTTTCCAGGTACTCACATATAATATTTCGATTTGAATCATCTTTAAAAAATTCCAGACATACCAAGAATATTTTCTTTGTGGAATTCCCGTAATGCTTCCTGTATTCGTAAAGAAAGAAAATTCTTACAATTAAATTAGGAATCACAATACTTTTAAAGAACAAAAACAAAGACCAATATTTCAAATGTGTATTATCTCTATCGCCATCTCGGTCTGGCTCGTTAGAGAAGGATGGAAGTATACATCCCTGAGGAGGTCGGACGCAGGTAGAGAATGGTTGGAGTGAGATGAAACTCCAGACGGTAGCTAGGTAACCCCCTATTACACATACTTGAATTTCATAGAAGTTTCTGGTATTTTCCTCGGCCTCTAAGACGATGTTATTCAGATTTCCACGAGAATGAAAATGCGGTGAAATGTCGATTGTAAAAAATCACTCCGGTAAAATATGAACGATTTAGTAAATGCATTTTTCATTTTTTGTTTCTGAAATATATTCAGTAATGCACGTTAAGCCCTTTTTATATTGGTCTAGGGTTTTCAAGTTTGGTTAGGAAAGGGGTGAAGAAATTTCAACCACCAGGAAATTTTTTTTAAATTAATAAAGTTGATGACATTAAGAAATCCATTTCAAAGTACAATTTTTTTTCCAGAAATATTTATTATGTATAATTATAAAATATATTTTCCATCATTGTTTATTACGGCTTCCCAACGTTGTACTAATTTTTCGATACCCTCTCTATAGAAGTTTTCTGGTTTTGTTTTAAAACATACACGATAACTCAAGAACGGTTTAACTTAGAGAGTTCGTTCTGGTTCTAAATAATTCTCCTATTAATTGGAATGAACTCTATTGTTTTTATGAAGATTCGAAACCGGAAACAGAAGTTATTAAACTTATTTTTTTTTTAAATTCGTAACTAGTAAACTAAGCTTTTAACAAAAATTTGTATAGTATAATTTGATGAATTTTTGAAGATTTACCTAAATTTTAAAATGTTTATTTCTCTTTTTATGGGAAGTCAAGCGGAGGTCTCCCTTCGCTACTGGTTTTTATTGCGAAGGGCCCAAGTATTTTTTTTTTTGTACCAGGTTTCGTAATCTCTTCAAACATCAATGTTTACCATGAATTATTAGGTCGTCAAGAATGAAATTTGTAGAAAAAATGCCAAAGTTGGTTGATTATAAATATAAAGAATTATTTTATTCATGAAAGTATGCACCCATATTGTCTATTGTCATTTAAGTGGCAGATTGTTCAGACCCATGATGTCAAACATCGATGTTTTCGATACATCGATGTTTTTTTCCCATCCCTAGTACAAATTTCATCCTTGACGACCTGATAGTAGAGGTCTGGAGAAGTAAATCTATTTCTTCTGTATGACAATGATTAAGTTCTTGTATATTTCGAAGTACTTTATACAGTTATTGCCATAGATTTGTTCATTGTTTAACAGTTGTGATTCGGTTAAATCTTTGTGTGAGTTGATATGTCTTTATTTCGTGGGTATTATGTATAATTATTGCTACATCTGTAAACTGAACGTAGAAGCTATTAACCGTTATGTTAGTTACACACGAACATACACAACTTCTAAGTAAACATTCGCCTAATGGCTATTAAATATATTATATGTACTCTACACAGAGTTCCTCGCGTTTCTGGTCATTACCTGATAACAACTCATTCATATGACTTTTTTCAAGGGCTGAGAGGGTTGCGACCAGGGGGGGGGGGGCGTTATCCGAAGATAGAGCATTGTTAAAAAGAGGCCTTAAAGAAGTTTGTAGGATGTTTTGTTTTAAATGGAAGCCTTTGGACTCATCACAATGCAAATTGTTTATTAATTACTTAATTACTTAGTCTCACAATCAATCTTCGTAGACTATGGATAAAACTCCGGCTTACACTTTAAACATATTGAGCTAAAACTCCTGTCTAGATGCTTTTGTTTGCGATACATTTGTTTCAAACAAAATACAAGCAAAAATCTGATTTAATTGATGAGGAAAATACGTTAGCAATTTTCTCTTATTATTTTCAATAATGAAATATTCTAATTTTTAATCAGTTATAATTTTTGATGCACTTGTGGCTATTAGCGTCTATACTACAATGATCCAACACCTTGATATAGCGCAGTGTTCTTCAACCTTTTTCCCCCGCGGTTCGGTGAAAATAGGATAAATATTTCGCGGACCGGCTAAAATCTAAAACACAAATAAAAACCAATATAGATAGTATTTCATTATTATATAAGGTATATGTTGTAAGTTATACAATTACAATTTTTTAGTGCGACATCTTCTTTCTTAGAAAATTTGATATATGTGACTACAGAGTTGTTTTTGGGAGACAAAGCGCTGCATTAACATCCATTCGATTTCTCTGTTTGGTTTTTATAATTGACATGGCATATAAAAATAAAATACAAACTCAAACAATTATAAATAAGACTTAAATTTTAATTGACAGTGTCTAATAATAAAATTGTATTAAGTAATAATATATAGTTTTATTTATTTTTTGTATCGAGATTGATGGAACACGGTTCGATTCTGAATGTTCTGTTTGTTTCTATTTTCGTTTTAAATAATGCAACGGTAAGGGTTTTTTTATTAGGGGTAAATGTTGAAGCACTGAAAACTAAATTAGGAAAACGGAATTCAGTCAATTAATTTTGTTTGCGGGCAATAATGGGGCACTTTTTAGGGCAATGAAAATTCAAATTAAATTCTTTATTCCTGCTCGAAAAAACTTAATTGTTAATAATTCACCGAAACGAATCTATGTTGGTACTATGTAAAATCAACTCTTTCATTATTTAAACTGTCTCTTTTTGGGTACTTACAGTTTGTATTGTTTATGTTCTTTCCAACTGGGACAATACTTGCGATTTTGTTTCCGCCATCACGTGTTCTATTACTCAGATTATATTAGGTCATCAAGGATGAAATTTGTAGAAAAAAAAGGCAAAGTTGATTGATAACTTACAAATATAAGGAATTATTTTATTCATCAAAGTATGCACCCATTTTGTCTATACACTTTTGCCATTTAAGCGGCAGGTTGTTCAGGCCGGTGGTATAAAATTCTGGCGGAGGAGAGTCAATGAATTTCTAGAAGGCCAGTTTTACAGCATTGTCGGAATTAAACTGTTTTCCTATTAAAAAGTTGTCCAAATTGCGGAAGAAGTGGTAGTCAGTGGAGACTAGGTCTGGTGACTATGGAGTATGATGAAGAAGTTCCAACTCCAATTCCTATAGTTTTGCCACATTTGTGCAGTGTGTGGTCTAGCGTTATCATGCAATAGGAGTCAATTTGTTTACCAATCTAGGCTGTTTTTCTTCAAGTTTTTCATCATTTCGTCCAGTTGGTTGCAGTATATTTCTGCTGTGATCGATATCCCAGTTTTTTTGGTTTGGTTTTTAAGTTACCTGTACGAAATTTGGCGAGCCAATTTGATATTGTGTGTGTGGTCTAGCGTTATCATGCAATAAGATAGGAGTCGATCTGTTGACCAATCTAGGCTGTTTTTCTTCAAGTTTTTCATCATTTCGTCCAGTTGGTTGCAGTATATTTCTGCTGTGATCGATATGCCAGTTTTTTTGGTTTGGTTTTTAAGTTACCTGTACGAAATTTGGCGAGCCAATTTGATATTGTGTGTGTGGTCTAGCGTTATCATGCAATAAGATAGGAGTCGATCTGTTGACCAATCTAGGCTGTTTTTCTTCAAGTTTTTCATCATTTCGTCCAGTTGGTTGCAGTATATTTCTGCTGTGATCGATATGCCAGTTTTTTTGGTTTGGTTTTTAAGTTACCTGTACGAAATTTGGCGAACCAATTTGATATTGTGTGTGTGGTCTAGCGTTATCATGCAATAAGATAGGAGTCGATCTGTTGACCAATCTAGACTGTTTTTTTTTTTAAGATTGTGCATCATTTCGTCCAGTT
This sequence comes from Liopterus haemorrhoidalis, assembly GCA_963971575.1. Classification (NCBI taxonomy): domain Eukaryota; kingdom Metazoa; phylum Arthropoda; class Insecta; order Coleoptera; family Dytiscidae; genus Liopterus; species Liopterus haemorrhoidalis. Next base: position 32,592,688 of record OZ020624.1, read on the forward strand.
GGTTGCAGTATATTTATGATGTGATCGATGAGCCAGGTTTTTTTTTGTTTGGTTTTTAAGTTACCTGTACGAAATTTGGCGAACCAATTTGATATTGTTTGTGTGGTCTAGCGTTATCATGCAATAAGATAGGAATCGATCTGTTGACCAATCTAGGCTGTTTTTGGAAGTTTTTGCATAATTTCATCCAGTTGGTTGCAGTATATTTCTTTCTTTTCTTCTTTTAGTTTGGATTTTTTGTTACCTTTACGAAATTTGCCGAACCAATTTGATATTGTCTGCTGCGTAGTAACACTAGAGCCAAATACACTATTAATGTTTCGCGCGGTCTGCGATGCTGTAGTTCCACGTAAAAACCCATACTTCATAATGGTGCGAATTTCCGATCGTTCCATTTTCAACAAAATTTTAAAAAAAGTTTTTGACATTTTTTAGAGCATACAATGATATCTTTAAACAGGCGAGATGTGTTTGCAACAAAAAAAAAAACAGAACGGTAAAATATTAAGCCAATGTCAAATAAGTTGGCAATATTATTAATTACAAATTTCATCCTTAACGACCTAATATATACATGCTTATTAAAAATCTATTGCGCCTTCATATTTTATTTGGTATAATTAAATTTACTTTCTGGTGCCTGAAGCGTCTCGACGTTAACGCGAAGCACCTCTACCAATTAACATCAGAAATCAGTTCTATTCTGACGGAGTGTATTCATATCGTAGATGTAAGGGAGCGTCACGACGCCCCTGCGACGCCTGCCATCCCACAGGAAATTGGTTTGCATTTATGCGTTCCTCGGGATAAAGTACTGGATTATTAATAAGGATCATATTTTATTTTTCTCAAGGTCGTTGAAAAATATAATTAATATTATTTTGTGATGTAAGGGGGTAAAAATAATTAATATATTTCCTGTAATTATTTGTGAGTAATGACATAATGACACCCGCCTAGAAATATGTCATGCATCGTTGCTTTTCACTCCGAGAATTAAAAATGATCTCCGACAAATGTATCATGTATCATAATCATTTTCTTCCATTTTAGTAATTTGATTTGAGCGACTAAAAATAGACGGTAATTTCCCCCAACGAGACGAAACTTTATTATACAGTTTATCTTGATTTTCTCCCGCAGTATTCGCTATTTGTTTCCCCACGAATATTTCTACACATTAAGTACATACCAACTTTTGCAAATAAATTCTCGGCCAAAGGAAGATTTCATCATCATCGGAGCGACAGCCCGAGGCAAGTCTAGGTCTACTGTTTCCAGGTTTCGTGAACATATTTACAATCTGTGTACGTTCAGGAGTAGTATGGTTGACAGAAAGACACCTACAGTTTATATCCAATTGCGACCGGCAAACATTGAATTTACAAAAACACCTTACCTCCAAAAATATGAAGAAGAAATCTACGGTTTGAATTTTTGTAATGCTTGTATCTCGTTTAGGGGAAATTTAAAACTTAAGACAGGGCCAGAAATGCGATAAATTATAAAAAACAAAATAATAAAATGTTTCTAATATCAAAGTGGTAAAAATTTTAGGGCCATAACGTTTTAATTCGGAATATCTTTAAGAGAAGGCAAACAAAACCCTTGAAAATGACAAACTCAAAAAGTTCTAAAATATTTTTTTTAGCTGTTCTTAAACAGTCAGTCGAAATTGTTGGTCTTACTCGCCACCATGTTGTTCTAAGTGTCAGGTCTTTGGTCCCCCAGATACCTGGAAAGACCCGATTTACTTAGAAGAAGATGGAGGTGATGCCAAAGTTCAACTGGCACCGTCTAAAAAAGGAATAAAATTTAAAAATTTGTGTAACAAAAACTAAAAGTGATAGAGATTTGTGGTTTAATTTTTTTTAAATACATGACTTCAGTAAATTTAAAAAAAATTAAAACAGAAAATACAAGATGTTAAAAAAGTCTAAAATTCAAAAATTCATGCCTCAAAAATGAAAAGGGAAAGAGGCACGCGGTTTCAATTTTTGGATTCCTTATGACACATTTCTACCAATAATTTGTCTCAAAATTTCGAACAGGGCCTTTGTACAGATTAAAGCGTACACAGAAAGGCACCAACAGTTTATAGCTGGTTGCCAGTTGAGAGTACCTATTAGACAGCCCTCGTTTTTCTTTTACCACCGCAGAAACTTTGTTCGTATTATCATGTTATTTTTTTTTAGTGTATTTTTGCATGAGTACAAAACTTGGCAAGTTCCAAAGAAGTGTTGTCCAGCAGCTGTTGTGGACGGGCGTCCCGACGGCGGGCGTCACCGCAGTGTGCGTACATCTGTGACGTCCAGTGTGATTTATACACGGCATACAACAGTGTAGCTCCACTACCAATGACTTGTATATTAATATGGATTTCCGGGCGATAATTCATTTTGTTTGACAGCAGCATGCACACCTGATCCGAGCGCACACAAGGCTACGTCAGCGTAACGATATTTTCTATCGCGTGGAAAAGGTGTGTCACAACTGTTTAAAGACACTACATAATTATCTTCATTCTCTTCATCCGCAATAATACTTAAGTTCTGTACTACAAAAAAAGTTAACTGGAACCGGACAGGAAGACTACTTTTCCAAATCTGCATGTCAGTTCATTTTACGCAGATTCAATTTCAGATGATCTAGAAAAGTGTTTCCAAACCGTTTCTGGTATGCAACCCATCCGGGTCTTATATATATATATACAGACACGAATTTACTCGTCTTTTCATACTATTAAAAGCATTTATAAGAATTTGAGGAGTTATATTGGCACACTGTTCGGTAATTCTGTTTTGCAGTTCCTCGATATTGTTAATAGTCTTGTATACATTATTTTTTAGATAAGGAAATATAATGTAATGTATAATAGTCAAGTCTGGTGATCTAGGTGGAAATTCTGGATTTGAACGTAAACTAATTATTCAATCGTCAAAAAAATCAGGTAATTGATAGTCTCTTGAGCGGTGTATACATCCTTTTGGATGTATCCTTGCTGGAACCCATCCTCATGAGGCTGATTAATAAATTCACGTACAATATTCCGATATCTCTGAGCAGTAACAGTTTCGTGGAAAAATATGGGTCCGATAATACGTCTTCGAGACACAGCAATCCAAACACCAACTTATAACGGGTGAAGTGGAGTTTCACGAAAATTATGAGGATTTTGAGCACTCCATAACCTCATATTTTGTGAATTAATATACCCCGAAAGGGTGAACCAGGCTTAGTCAAAAAAAAACGTTAAATTTAACCAATCATCATTATTAATTAAATTTTGTTGGAACCAGTGGCAATACTCAATTCGCCTATTGTGATTTGCTGGCAGCAACTCATGTAAAGTAAGAATTTTGTATGGGAACAACTTAAATCTTTTTTGACAATATTATGGCAAGTTTCTAATGATAAACCAGTCTTCTGCGCAGTGTACATAGTGATGTAATGGGTTGCTCGTTCATACGTTGACGAACATCATGTATTTTGAGTACGAACTCTTGGCCTTCCAGTTCTATCTGTATAAGTAATGCTCCCTGTATCTTGGAATAAATCAACATCTTCTAAGTGCGCTGTAAAAATCTCCTTCAAGGAAAGCAATATCTGGAAATTTTAGCCGAAATTCCTCTTAACATGACACCGAACTGTAAATCCATTAGCCTCTCGAACACCATTTCGAAAATATGATTCAATCATAAATTTTTTGTGTTCTATTGTAAAAACCATTATAATTGTAGCTTAATTGAATTTTCAATAGAAACTTACGACAACAACAGTGATGACAGTTAATTAATTGACAGTTAAAGCTTGCAGTACACATTATTTTATTTTTCCACATCCCAACCCTTATGTTTCTTTTTGAACACATGGTATTTATTTCATTGATGTAGTATTGCATTGTTATTGCTGTATAAAAATATCCAGGTAAACTGTAAGCTCCCGCCGTAGTTGAGATAAGAGTGGATGGAATTCAAGATTTCAATGAGTAATGTTCGGTTATCGCGGCTGAGGAATTAGGCTATCGAACAGAGATTTAATGAAATTTCAAAGTAACGACTGGTTAAGTTTGTGAGTCCTGTACGACACGCTAATAACCTGTAATCTCGCTCTAAACATGAAACAGGCCAATTATCAGAGTCATAACCCTTGGAGACTTTACTTTATGACACGATACGAAATTTCACTTACCTCGCAAAGGAAATACGGAATTTTGGAAACATTATTAAAGCATACACAAGTACCCTACCTACATACAAATAACCTATCTACACCGGTTCTAGATAACCTTTTTATGAATCATGAAAACATGCACACAATTAGCCTACCTATGTAGGCTACTACATACAAGTAGCCTATCTACACCGGTTCTAGATAAACTTTTTAAGAAACAATGAAACATACACATAAGTAGCCTACCTACATACAAGTAGCCTATCTATACCGGTTCTAGATGAACTTTTTAAAAGTAGTTGATCTATAACGAATCTAGATCAGTTTATCTTTGGATTAAAACCAAATACAATGAACTAACACAGTGGTTCCCAACCGTATTTGGTTCAGGTCCCCTCTCAACATATTTGAGGAGGTAAAACTCAAAACGTAAATTGTCACAATAAGGCAGTTGTCGAGATAAATGCAAAAAACATTGAAATCCTTGAACATGTTGACATAATTTTTTGGCCTACTTATTTCTAAGTTCCCATTGAATTCAAAAATGTCAAAAAAATGGAAAAAAATACAAAAAATCGATTATGTAAATTTGGAAAAATTACGTTTTGCATGAACTTAGTAAATAAATGATAGTTTGGGCTGACCGGCGTAGCGTAGTGGTAACACACGTGCCCTGCGTTGTTAAGGTCTCGGGTTCGAATCCTGTTAAAGTATGGAATTTTCATTACAAGAAATTATATTTATCCTGGCTAATTTGCCTTAGTAGCAAAGGCTATAAACAAGACAAAAAACAAAGTTTAAATGGAATAAACAAGGATAAAAACTGATTGGAATGTTTTTTAATAAAAATAGATTTAAATTATATTCTTATTTTTTAAATATTATTACTTTTTATCGACCGCCAACATATATAAGGGAGGTATTGTGATCATACCGATTTTGACATTTCGATAGATCTCCACGAATTGAGGTCCCTACATAACGTTTTGACTATTTTTAGTATGATGTCTGTCGATCTGTCTGTCCGACAATCAATTCTTTGTACCATTTCATCAATTTTTTTTGTCGGTATTCGTCCGAGCATTGGGAAAGTAATAAAGCAGGGACATTATTTATGAAAATAAATTTGTTTCATTAACTTCGAGTAATTATTATAAGTCTAGGTTAAATAACGCCCCCCCCCCCTTGGTATATCCAGATAAGATTGTCTCTAGAACGATTCGCAAATTTTTACGATGCTCCGAGGGTCGTATTCTAGAATTGTAATTGTTGCGGTTCCACGAACGCAATTGTATCTGTTATCAGTGAAAACGACGTCCGTCTCGGCGTCCCATGTGACGTCTCGTGATCGAACACGCGTCCTCTGATGCGTGAGAACCTCTCTCCGAATGAGCAAGCGTTGCGCTGGTTACTGACGTCGAAATGTGCTTTTGTTTCGTTGTTTTTTGTTCGCGATATTTTTAGATTTTCTGTTATTTTTATAAAAATGCATTTTTAGCTCGTTAAAGCCACTTTTTGATATGAGAAAATTTTAAATTTTTATCGCGGAAATATTATAGTACCGCAACAATGATATATGAGATGCTTTATACAGTCTTTATACATCTTCCTGAGGTTGGAAAAACGGCCTTAATGTTGAATATCTAATTGTGTTCGTGAAATGAATTTCTTGTTAAAATGTCTCTGAGTAATATTTGCTGCAAACTGCAAAAATATTTTTAACGCTTTTAAAACTTTAAAAAAAATGTAACAATTTAAAATTCGATGGTTATCAGAACATATTATATTGAACAGCCTAAAAGCTCATCCAGAATTTTTATTAGAAGGGACTCAGAAACCTGATTTTTTGTTCGAGAGGCCGCACGTAATTAATTGTTCTATTACACGAAATTTATTCAAAAAAATTGATGTGAAGTGTGAATTTCCACACATTTCAGGGTGTCGCAGGTATTTAGTAAGTGAATGATGATTATTTGGATGCCAAATTTTATGTTAAAATATTTTTTTTTGTTAATTTTAATTCAAATGCCTAATACCATTATTTAGGTTTCTAAATACGTGCAGTATTTTTTTTTTTTTTTTTGTATAGCAAGGTTCATTAAGATTTTGAAAATTGCGCCTATGGCTTCCAATGTGAAGTGTGAATTTTCACACATTTCAGGGTTTCGCAGGTATTTAGTAAGTGAATGATGATTATTTGGAATGCCAAAACAAATTTTATGTTAAAATATTTTTTTTGTTAATTTTAATTCGAATGCCTAATACGATTATTTAGGTTTCTAAATATGTGCAGTATTTTTTTTATATAGCAAGGTTCATTAAGATTTTGAAAATTGTCTCTATGGCTTTCAATGTGAAGTGTGAATTTTCACATACTTTAGGCTATCGCAGGTATTTAGTAAGTGAATGATGATTATTTGGAATGCCAAAACAAATTTTATGTTAAAATATTTTTTTTGTTAATTTTAATTCGAATGCCTTATACCATTTAGGTTTCTAAATATGTGCAATATATATATATATATATATATATATATATATATATATATATATATATATATATATATTTGTATATAGCAAAGTTCATCCAGATTTTGAAAATTGCGCCTATGGCTTCAATTGGTTATTTTAAATCATAACTCTCCTCTGATTTCGTGTATTCAATTTCAACAATTTCCACTGGTTATTAAATTTACGCTTATAAAAATTAAATGCAGCATTTGCCCAAATATAACTAGAATTTAAAAAAAATAATTTAACCCTTTACCGCATAGTGTGTCATATTAGACACATTCCGATTTTTATTTTTTATTTTACTTTTAAAACTGAATCAGAACGTTACTGTATGAATGTTCATATATGCCACATACACAGCAATGGATCCTGCAGTATCTCAAGTAATGGGCTGCAATAGATTTGAGGATATCAAGCGGAATTTGCACTTCAACGATAACTCTGAATTTATTGAGAAAGGACAACTAGAAGATACGACCTTTTCTTTCAAAAATTCGATGGCGACTGCTTTTAATCCATAATGAAGAACACCTAGCAATTGACGAGCAAATAATACGGAATCATTTTCTTTTGTAAAATAATGTAGAATCATAATGTTCCATGTATGGCACAAACTCTAAATTATTATTTTTTCATAAAAATAATCATTAATATTTTAAATATATTTTTTTAATTAATTTTTTTATCAATAAGTACCAATTCCTAATGCTCATGAATTATTTCAGCCAAAAATAAAAATTCATGCAGTAAAGGGTTAAACAAAATAAAAATGCAAAAAACAAACAGAAAAATTTAAAATGCAAAAAAAACAAGTAGAAAAAAGTAAATTTTCTCGAGACCGGTACCCAACCCTAGTTTGCAAATTAGAATGCGAGAATGCTAACCATTACACCATGAAAGCATGACCCCCCCCCCTCCGGTGCTCGCCTATATAGTTTTATATCCTTACATTGTCTTTTACTCTAACCTCATGACTTTAATAATTCCAAGAATATCAGAATAACTTGTTTTTGCATTGTTTTGACGTAAAATATTATTATCTGGTTTATTTTTTGAAATATTCAGTGCACAGGTGTTAGAGCCTAAGCAATGCGGTTTGTATTCCGGGATTCCGGGAGTCCGGGCAGACTCCAGTACAATAGATATCCATCATCGTGATGGAAATATGAGCTGAATCACGCTCATGATTGACGACCACCGAAGAAGACCCCCAGGTGTAAAGGGTTACTTCTATTATTGGCTGAATCGTATCTTTTACTATTTATGACAAGGGTGAATCAACTCCCAACTTAAAACTGAACCCCCTCATGACCTAAAGGCAATAACATGAAACACTTTAAAATTTATTTGAAACGAAATATCTTCCTAATACATCCGGAGAAAAAACTGGCTTATGCGTATCCATGTTCAATATATACAAAAATAAACATGGTCTGAGTGTTATAAATTTTTCTGGAGGGTATGTATGCCACGGCCGCTGAAATGAAAGCTAAATGATAGTTTACCTCTGAGCCAGTAATATTTTATAACGACATTCATTTTAGATGAACCACTGAACCCCGGACATTCTTCCGCGACGACAGAGAAATATATGTTGAATACTTTTCCCTAAACTGCACACGCGACATATCCAATGGCCTCACCACTTAATGACTTATCGAATTTTTAGAAATGTGGAAACTAGAACAGATCTTTAAATTAAAACAAGACACCATCTACCTCTTCCGCTGTTATGGGTAAAACATCTTTTTTTGCCGTCCCTTATAGTTAAGAAATACCCGTTGTCTCACCAAGCTTCATCTCTCTACGTCCCTACGTCCCGTGCCTATCACACACTGTCTACGATCCGTGAGCAAAGCACTAAACATGCCAAATATTTTTTAGTTTGCTCATATACAATATGGAGACACAAAAAAGAAGCTTCAGTCTGCGGAAACATTTTCTGAACACGATGGTTTAAAACAGACTTTCTTCTGTTAAGCAATTAAATGTCTGTAAAATGGTTAAGCATTTTTGTTATTAGGGAATTAAGATTATATGATTCTAGACAATTTAATTATTTTAAAAAGATTCTAGGACGTTTAAAATTATGAAAATAGGTCTATCTTACTATAAACGATGTCATGAACATGCTGGTATATATATTTTATAAATCGGTGCAGCAGTTCATTAGTTTTGAGGGAACATACATACAAACTAATTTATGTATTAGTACATATTATAAATATTTATTAATATTAATTTATTTATTAATATTAATTTATTTATTAATTAAAGTAATCATACTAAATTCAAACATGTATTATCTACTTTTTTACAGATTTTTACAGATTAAAAATTTATCAAAATTACTATACAACCTATAAATGTAACTAAACAAATATGTACTAAATGTAAAATAATGTAAACCAATGTCCCGAGGTGTTAATAACCAAGTTGTTGGAGCACCCCTAAATATGCTGTAAAATTTGATGTCAATGCCTGTGCCTTGCTTAAATCCTTTTTATCAAATCGACAGCAATTTACCCAAATTGGCAGTAACAAATCAAAATTCCTTCCTTTTCTTCTCGGCGTTCCCCAAGGCTCAGTACCTCGCCCACTACTATTTCTAATATATATTAATGACTTCTCCTCCTTCATGGATTCTAAATCAATACTTTATGCGGATGATACAACTATATTGACTACAAACTCTAATTTGAACAGACTTCAATCTGAAAATCTCTCACTAATTGACAGAGCTAATTCCTGGTTAACCAGCAATAAACTATCCTTGAGCACTACCAAGTCCCAAAGCTTACTCATAACCACAAAGACACATGACTATGATAATCCCCCGTATGTAAGTTGCCTTGGTAAACATGTAGATCCCCATCTAAGATGGGACCAACATACAGAGTTTCTGAGCCGTAAACTAAGGTCTACCATATATCTGATTAGAAAACTAAAACTAGAGGTGAGTATAGATGTGGTTCTAAAAGCTTATTTTTCCCTTTTCCACTCCCAATTAAGCTATGGTTTATTAATCTGGGGACATTCACCAACTGCCAAAAGAATTTTTGCCCTACAGCGTAAGGTTGTAAGAATTATTGCTTCTGCTACTTTTCAAAGCCGACTGTCGTGATCTTTTTGTAAAACTCAATATAATGTCCATACCTTCCCTTTTCATCTTTTACTGCGTACTCCATATTCAATAAAATCTAAAAAATTTCCCAACCTGCAGTAAAACCCACTACCATAATACTCGGTTAAAAAACAATATTCGTGGTAACTTCTTACGCCTTAACAAATCGAGGAACTCATCAATTATTTTCCAATTAAATTTTTTAACCTTATACCTGTAGAAATTAGAGAACTACCACCCCAAAAATTTCCAGGAAAAAATCAAAGCTATTCTGATTGTAAATCCCATGTATAGCTTCGATTAGTTCGATAACTTTAGTTTTAAATAACTTATATTTTCTCTAAATGACTGAGTAACGTTACCATGAAATAGTATTTAGTCAATATATATTATTATTATAAACCAATTAAAAAAAAAAAACCTTGTCGACCAAATTTTCCCAGCATCGAAGAACGAACTGGCTTCGAACCTTTATCCTTGTAGGCAATTGTTTAACCACGTAGCCAAAAGACTCGTAAATATTAAGCTGTAGTTAATACTTAGTGTGGGTGTAATTCAAGAGAAGATTGACCAGTTAGTCTCAATTAACGAAAGGTGGAAACCAGAATATAGGATGGAAAATGTTAAAACTCCACATATGTGGAGCACTAATTACATATGAAATATTACGACAGGACAATGATTTGCAGTTATCGATTATATAAATAATTCCAGGTATTGTGACATAAATTAATCACCTGTACTTACCGGAGCCGGCCCGGAATCGCCTGGAACATTACATCGGTGCATTATTCATAAAAAAATATCCCATAGGTTCATGAAGGGATCGTATCGAGCTGGAGGAATGGGAGCTTTGTTAATGAACTGGACATGATGTATTTTACGGCCTTTTTTTAATTGTTTATTTTGACGTATAACGGAAATTTCGTTTGGTTTACTTTATGAGGACGGCGTTTACGAAATTTACAGATATGGTTGAAAGTTATATCATAGATGGGCTGGATTTTTTTATTTTAGTCGAACAAATCAATTACTACCCAACAAAATAAAAATTTTATCTTGGTGCCGGAAAAGTAAGAACTGATTTTGGATATTTTAACAACAACATTTATAATAGAATGACCTATGTTTAACTGACTTAAAACACATGACGTCAATATTTTATTATATTAATTTTGCCAATAAATTACACTGCCAAACAAAATAATTTTTTTATCTTGGTGCCGGAAAAGTAAGAAATGATTTTGAATATTTTAACAACAGCAACATTTATAATAGAATGACCTATGTTTAACTGACTTAAAACACATGACGTCAATATTTTATTATGTTAATTTTGCAAATAAATTACCCTGCCAAACAAAATTTTTTTTTTTATCTTAGTGCCGGATAAGTAAGAAATGATTTTGGATATTTTTGATGTGCTGATTCCAAAAATACTTGACTTTTTTCGTAGCAGCTCTAGTTTTTGAGATACAGACTAATTGACTTTAGTTTTTTATCTAAAAACGGTAAACTTCCTCCTTGGACAGCAAAGTGGATATACAAAATATCCTTGTTTTTTAAAAAGAATTGATTGATAATTTTGAAGTCTTTATACTTCCCTTATACTTTGCTTTTCTTTCGCTTTTCCTACTGCTGGAGAAAAAACTGTTAATGAATCAATTGAATACAAGTTTGTCTAATCAAACCAAAATTGTCCAAGTTTTCCTAGGGTTATATCTCAAAAACTAAAAAAGATATCGAACTGCGGTTTAAATTTTTGAAATTTACGGACCTTATTTAGTACAGAAAAAATGTGGGGCCTTAATCGGATTAGCCATTTTTGGTTGAAGTCACTTTATAAAAATAAAAAAATATATAGTTTTTTCATTTTAGAATGACCGTATCTAAAAAACTATAAAAGATAAAGACTTGCGGTTGAAATTTTTCGAATTCTGAGGTCCTAATTAGCCTTAGTACAAATTTTGAAAAAAATCCCAAACAATTTTTTTTTTTATAAAATTTTGAGTTTTTCGAATTTTTTTTCAAAATCTCAAAAAATCGTATCTGAGAAACGGTAAAAGATAAAAACCTGCAGTTTGAATTTTTGAAATTCTCGTACCTTATTTAATCTAGAAAAAATTTGGGGCCTTAATTGTTTAACTGTAATTTTTTTACCAGAGCGTCAAACAAAACCTTTAAAAATGACCAAAATTTGAAAAAATCGTAAGGGGTATGCCTTAAAAAAATTGCGATTTTGAGACGAAATTTTTTTGTCTCGGATTTGAATAAAAATTGGTATAGATATGTATTTTGGGCCGTAGATTCCAAAAATCAGGTCAGTTTTGAGTTTTGGGCAAAATTTATTGAGTTACAGACAAAAAGTTGAATCAGAATGGCCGTAACTTCTGAACTAGAATAAGAAGATTTTTTTAAATATTTTTTTTACTTTCCTCATCTCAAAATTAGTCTAAAAACATATTTTGAAAAGAATCAGAGACAAAAAAAAAATCAAAAATTTTGAAAAATTTTTGTCTTACATTTTTTTAAATATGGGTATACAATCGTATTTTTTGACAATAAGGACAGAGTTTCCTTATACGTATACATAATACGTATGAAATATACTATAAAAAAAAATAAATAATTTAAAAAAAGTATCGATTTTACTTATGGTAAAAAATATTCTTCTACCTACGAAATTCTGAAAAGTATAAAATTCACACACTCGCATGCTCCACTATAATCGTCTATCTCTCCTGCAGGGGCGTTCCCATAATTTTGTCTTACAATGTGGGGGGGGGGACAGAAGGTATATATATATAAGGGGTATACCCCTTACGATTTTTTCAAATTTTGGCCATTTTCAAAGGTTTTGTTCGACACTGGTAAAAAAATTACAGTAACACAATCAAGACTCCAATTTTTTTATAGAATAAAAAAGGTACGAAGATTTCAAAAATTTAAACCGCAGGTCTTTATATTTTATTGTTTTTAAAATATGATTAAAAAAAAAAACAATTTTTTGCGTAAAGGTAACTAGACCTTATTATTTTTACATTTCTAAAATGAAATATTGGATTTTATTTCAATACTAATATAGTAATCTTAATGTTAATTTTATATTATTTAACATAAAAATAACACTGTCATACACAATTATTTTTATACTTTTTTAAGTTGAAATAAAGTCTGTTCCTTTGGTTTAGGCGGAACTAGATTTTCAATTCTAGTTACTTTTACCGATTAATTGAAGCTTTCGATAATTTTGTTCAGGAAAAGCCAACTTCAATATATAAAAAAATAGCTAATGACAACTTACAAAAATCGGGATTGGAGGAATAACAACTGGGAAAGTGTCAACAAGACTCAGAAAGAAAAAGTGTGTTGGCGTCGTTGGTCGTTCGCATTATTTGCAAAAATTAAAAGTTTCTTCTTATTTTTTCGCATTCTGCGAACATCGACATCGGTAGTAGACATCGATGTTTTATCGATACTATCGCCAGCTGACCATCGATGGTAAAAACATCGATGTTTTTAAAACAAACATCGATGTTTTCGATACATCGATGTTTTTTTCCCATCCCTAGTTGTTCAACACTAGTCTTCCATCTTACTCTGTTTACTGTAAGATTTTTGTAAATTGTATAAATACTTATTTAATCTTTTCTTAATTTTGAGTACCGTCGATCAGCTAACATGTAATTGGCTCACTAGAACTGATCCAGAAAATCTCGGAGGTAGAAGTCTTAACGAAACCAAGATTTATATGGTTTATCTCGGAGAATGATATCTTTTTAAATAATTTAGAAAATGTGTTGTCCTTCTAAATCCCCTGTTGACAGGATTCCAGGAGATATTTCAGAGAATCAGAAGCCGTTTGAAATATACATTAACGACATTTGCTTTAATGAAATATGAAAGTCGAGCAAAGGGAAGAAGAAGCTATATCTATCATGGCGGTTATCAAACATTTATAAAATGGCCAACTTTCTCTACAACTCTTGTAAAAACACACCGAACACACTGGATTACTATAATACTGTCTACCAACAACATTTATGTTCACAAAACATGACCTCTGTATTTTTAAAATACACCATTTCTCACAATGAACTTCACTATACAGGATACAGCTATTGCAGGCAGAGAATCCGCGAGAAAAAAGATGTTTCAGCCCTTTTTTTACAAGTACTGGTGAGGTAGGGCTCATCCAGAGGAGGACACGTGTTAGTTCCCCCCCCATCAACAATTTTAAGGGGCACTATCCTTTTGTAATAGAACGTGAGCTCCCTCAAGAAAATATATTGGCTTCAAGACCTCTTTAAAAAATATATTTGAGCGCTGTATTTACAAGTACAAGTGCCACTCCAGGGGGGGGGGCTAACACGTGACCCCCCAATATTATTTATACAATAACCGCACGGCCAGAGACAGCGATTCACCTTAAAAGCACTTAGGTTATTGTCGATAACTTTCCTATTTTTTTTATAAACCACCTAAAAATAAATATTTAAAAGTGAATTGAAACATGGAAACAGTACAGAGCAAAAATGGAAACTCAGGGCGTAGTATAAACAGCTGAAAGTTACTTTTACCCAATAACCTTCTCTTTTGTAATTTTAGCATGATGGTCATCTTATTGTTAATATACAATTATATTTAATTTTTAATATAAATATTTAATTTATATTAAAATTGTACATACCAAATTTTCATCCAAAATGCACCAATAGGTCTCTATCCCAGTACTCCAAGTCCAACAGGAACTCCAGAAGTCCAGAACCGCTAGTCCTGGCACCAGAATCACTTTAAACACTCCAGGAAATATGAATACAATTATTGCGTACCTACCATCAAGGTCTTATCAAAACACTTTAGAAAAATATAAAATAATGTATTCTACAAACAAAATAACACTTACACAGACACTTTGGGGGGTTAAATAATGTTTTTTAATATTAAAATTATTGGTGGCGTATTTTTATATTATATTTTTGGCCAAATATTTTGTGATGACACAAGAAGCAAACAACGCTTTGGCCATTTTGGTGTGACGTCATAATATGATAAGCGCCACCGTGTGTCAGATTAGAGAATTTAATTATTTGATTTAAAATTTTAAAATATAAAGGTGTATGAATAGTATATAAATTTTATCGTTTTATTGTCTTTTGATAGAGAAAATGCACAGATTTCTTTCAGAATTTATTATTCTATTCTTTATCCACTCAACGTTTCCACAAATCGTCAATTTTTATATATTTTCTTTGTTTTTTCTTGGCATCAACACAGACTTTTGGGATACCGAAAAGTATTGGTGCAAAGAAATTTTTATTAATTCCTTCTTCTGCTGTTCTACAACTTCGCTCACCTATCAGGTGAGTGCACTACACCCACAGGTTTGTAGGTATCTTGTATATCAACACCATTTCCATAAGCAACAAAAGGATTCGAAATAAAATTACGGCTGTGGAAATGAAATACCGAAGATGTTGCAGGGTCACTACAATGGTCACGATCACAAATGAAGAATGGATGTATCAGGTGATTGCAAAAGTTCGTGCCCGTGTAATAATGACTGTATCCGTGATTTGGTGAATAGTAATCCACGGATTTCTACAGAAGAGATTGCTGAGAAGTTCAAATCTACAGCATTTCGCCATTTAAAAAAACTTGACTATACTTCGAAACTCGATGTATGGGTTCCGCACATTTTGACAGAACAAACTGAAACGTGTTTCCACTGCTGTTTTGCCCGTCAACAAAATGAACCTTTCTTGGATCGAGTAATAACTGGAGATGAAAAATGGATTATGTATCACAACATAAAAAGAAAAAGAAGCTGGAAGCATGGGAGTGAACGAGCATAATCTTTGGCAAAAACTGAATTGCATCCAATGAAAGTGTTATGTGTCTGGTGGGATTGCAGAAGAACACTTTATTTCGAGCTTCTTCTATGTGACAAAACAATAACTACGGAGAAGTACTGTGAGCAACTCACCCAATGTGGGAATCCAAGCAAAACGTCCAAGTTTGGTTAAAAGACATTATTTTTCCCCACGGCAACGCTAGACCACATGTCGCTCAACAGACAATGCAAAAACTTAGGGAGTTAAAATGGGAAATCCTCCAGCACCCGTCGTATTCCCTTGACTTTATCCCTTCAGAATTTCATCTGTTTTGTTCTCTTCAAAATAATTTGAATGGCAAAAAAATTGTTTCTGTGGCAGAAGTCAAAAACTACCTTACTACTTTCTTTGAAGATAAACCACCCAGTTTCTACAAAGAAGGAATTCAAAAACTTGTAAAACATTGGGAGACAGTTATAGAAAATGATATGGAGTACATAATTGATTAATAAAAATGTTTTTTCCAGTTAAATGTGTTTTATTTAATTTTATTTCAAATCGGGCTCGAATTTTTGCAATCACCAGATAGAAAAGATTATTTTAACACAGATAGAAGAAAAGAGACTTATATGCAACGGGCACGTTAGGAGAATAAATGAAGAAAGATGGATAGATTAACAGACTGAAGCCCAATAGGACAAAGGAAGAGACGTATGTCTATGGAGAAGAGAGACCTGAAAGATGGAGAGTGAGAAGATAAAAATAACTGGAGAATTCGAGAAACGGAGTCAGCCGTAGAAAACTCTAATGCATTCCCTCCATCATTTTGTTCTGGGTCAGGTTTTTGCGGATAAAATTTATACCAATACACGTTATTACTTTAAAAGATATTGCAAAATATTGTAAGAAGTAATTATATTAAACAATGTTTGTGGAGGAAATTTTGAGTGGTGCAAGGAAATATTGCAGATTAAATTTTTAACGAGAAAAAACCGTCGGAAATTTCGAGCAGGGTTTACATAACTTAATCTAAATCTGGTTCGCATGGCTCCTTAATTCAAGAAAGCAAATCATGCGTTATCCTCGTAAGTCCTTTGGACAGATATTTGATAGAAAAATTCCTTGATAAATATATTGTAAGGCTGGTGCGGGATCTTTAACGTGTCGCTTAGCATCGAGCTTTGTTATCGGGTAGAGAGAGGGCGTCGGTTATCGAGCGCCGCGACGCTTGACGAGGGTTCTATTTAAATGATTTCGTTATTGAAATATCGTTTGGTTGACACCATCAATGTTTATCTATTGTTTATCGGATGGGTCAGTTACAAAACCCACTGCGGTTTTGTCAATGATTATCAACAGTTGATTCCGATGCTCATAACATCGGGATCAGCGGTCAAATGCTCATTAAATTTCACAAAATTCATCATTAAATAAAGACATACCAACAATGATTTACCTCAAAAATGTTCACAGCAAAAACAACATGTAATATGAAGGCCGTTCGACACGAATTCTATGAAACTATTAATTTTAACACTGCAAAAGGCTTGTTCAAAAAATAAAGAACGCTTAGTTATTACATTTTTGGATCTTAGTAAAGCATTCGACACGGTTGATCATAATATATTGCTTAATAAGTTACAATGTCTTGGTATAAGAGGAACAGCACTTAATTGGTTTAGTTCAAAATAGAAGACAAGTTGTTGTCATTGAGAACATCAAATCCGAAGAACTAACCATAAAGTCAGGAGTTCCACAAGGCTCAATTCTGGGAACCTTACTCTAACAGAGATATTATGTATCATAACCATGGAAACGTTACGTATAAGTATGAAAAAATAGATACTATAATTTTTCAAAAAATTATTAATATTTTTCTGTTGTTAAATATTCAAAAAAATCTTAATATCGACACGAGTAAACTCCCATTTCTAGTCAACCGATTTTTACTAAGAGTCGATCAACTCATTGATGTCAAAAGTTTAAATATGAAGTTTCATAAAAATACTTTTATCCGAATTTGCTCTACACATGTACACAGAGAGATGGACGGACGGACAAACAGACAGACGGACAGACAGACAGACACAGACAGGCAGACTGACCGACCGACAGACATCATTTTAAAGATAGTCAATTATGTAGAGACCTCAATTCGTGGAGATCCATCGAAATCTCGAAATGTCAAAATCGGTATGATCACAATACCTCCCTTATATATGTTGACGGTCGGTAAAAAATCTCTCGAAAATCGATCTTGAAAATCATTGAAAATACATTCTAATTAGATAAATACAAACATAAATAATTTTTTAAAAAGAAATTTACCTTTTGGATGAAAAAACCAATGATTATTGTTAAGAGTTTATAATATTTTAGAGGGGTTAGGCTATTGTGTGGAAGGGGAGTCACCTTCCATGACATCAGGTGGTGGGAGGTGAGACAAATATCAAACTAAAATTTCAACAAAAAACAGGATGAATATCAAAAACGACGAATATTGGCATGGAAGAATATTGGAATTCTACTGTATTGTCAGTTATTTTATTGAAGATTGTTAGTCTTGTTAAGAAACTTGCGAGAGCTGTACAGTTATGCCTCCCCTTAAGTCAGGGGTTGTTTCGTTTCAAATTCGTGTGTAATAGAGTCTAGAACCGAGGGCAAGTTGTTTATGGGAGATTTCAGGTCGACAGCGTTAGGTAAAATAATTCTCACCATGAAATTAGCTGCAATTAACAATATTTGTGAGCTCGCGTCACTTCGTTAAACTCCAATTACAGTCCGTTTCATTTCAATTCGCGTAATTTAATAAAATACTGAAACAATCGACGCCCGAACGTCCCAACGTGTCCGTACGTCACTCTGATACATTTGATCTTTAATTTCTTCAGTATTTTTAAATGTTTTAATTACTGCATAATGAGTATTTGGCAGGGAAATGGTGCCTATACTATACAGTAATTGATACTGAGGGACTTTATTGGATTTGGACGATGTGGACGCTTCGACCCGACGCTTAAAACGACGCTCGCATCGACGCCCTAAAGTTTCATGAACCACATTAACAACATTATTCCGATATCGCGTTTTTATTAACAAAAATTCTTTCACATACAAAATACGCATATTATTCCTTTCCACATATCATTTACATCAACGATTCTCAACCCAAATATTACCAAGGACCGGCAAAAAAATATTTTTTACTCAGATTGGTAATATATCCAATTTTTACTCGGACCAATTAAGATATTATTATACATGAATAATTCATTTTAAAACTGTAAATTTACATTAAAAAGTAATTAATTTTAATTACTAGTACAACTACAAATTTATAATTGTATGTACAAATTCTATTAGACGCAAATTATTTCACAAAAAATATTACTGTTAGATATATATATTTTTTTTAAATTTTGCAGACTGAAAAGATTTAGGTAGCGGTCCATGGACCGGTAAACCGAAAGTAAAAACGAAAAAAAACCGAAAGTAAAACGGATTTTTTTGGAAGTGCTTCGTGAACAACTTTTGTGGGATTTGGTTCATACTGGACGACTCAAACAGTGGATTGTTGCTTAGTTTCCAGTTCATATGAATAAATCCAAGTTTCGTCACCTGTAACGATGTTGTATACGGATTTTGCCGTGCCTAGGTTGAATTTAGCATTACACCAATCAACAAGAGCCTTTTTTTGAGCTTCGGTCAAATTATTCGGAATCCATCGGGAACAGATCTTTTTCACAACTAAATATTCATGCAAAATCGAATGTATTGCAGTCTGCGATATGCCAAAATATGCCTCTATCTCAAAGTAAGTTACATGCTGATCTTTTTCATTAATTTTGCACGCAGCATCGATATTTTGTTTGAATCACAATTTTGGTCGACCTTCACGAGATTCATGACTGATGGACGCACGACCACGACGAATTTCTGCAAACCAATTTTAAACAGTCTTTTCTGGTGCTTCAATATCAAAAGTTGAACAAAGCGAATCAATGCTGTTGAGTTAGGTTTTTACTAAAATCGTAAAAAATCATTCAACGAAAACGTGTAATTTTTTTACAAACATGTTTTTTTTAACGTTCTCTGTCAGCAAATTACTCGGTCAATTTATAAGCTGCCACTGATTTCACAATAACAAATGTCATATTTTACATAACAATGACACATTTCAATATTTCCATCTAGTGGACGTTTGTAAAAACATAGAAGGTAACCCTCATATTGTCTTTCTTTTCCATGGTTTACTTTGACATATTTTAATCACACGATGCAAATTTTCTTTGATATTAACTAATTTAATTGTTTTATTGTGATCTTCGTTGTTAACTCTGTCTTTAAATGGAAGAAATGTGGACATAATTCTGCTTTTAGATGGTTTAACTATGGCTAAGATGTTGAAATCCAAAGTGAAGCTTTTCCAACAATAGTTAATGTATACAAATTTGTTTCTAGAATTGTAATGCTCTCTACACACTGGGCAGAGCCAGGGCTTAAACAGAATTACACAAGAGAAAAAAACATGGAAACCCCGAGCAAAGTACAGAGCGGGACAGAGAAAAATCCAGTGACCAGAAACCTTTTCAATCCACACAACGAGAATGTAAATATCTATGAAATTGTACGTTACAGGTGAAATACGCTTATTACTCCAGTTAACCAGAGGTTCAGAGTTTCTTTGTTACAGTGGTGTAGTTGTATGGTCTTGGAGTGACTTTGTGTTGTCCTTAATTTTGTTGGCCACTGTCTCGGCCAGAGTAGGACAGCTACAGGAATGTTAAGTACCCGTAGCGAATCTACTGCATTACGGTTGAACTTTTCTAATTGTCGTATTCATCACCGGGCTTTAGGGGTTGTGAAACGCCCCTGCACCCTCCACAGTAGACGAGCGCCACTGTAATGACGGCGTAAGCAATTAAAAGCCGCCGCCATAATAAAGATGAATACTGTAAGCGAGGCAAAAGCGGCACAAAAATATTACAAGTCTTAAATCTGACTGATCAAAATTATAAGAGCAATGACGTGCAAGCCACTAATATGAATCACAATTAACAATACAGTGCCGTGCATAATAACAACAAAAATTACATCT
The DNA here is from genome assembly GCA_963971575.1 of Liopterus haemorrhoidalis. Taxonomy (NCBI): domain Eukaryota; kingdom Metazoa; phylum Arthropoda; class Insecta; order Coleoptera; family Dytiscidae; genus Liopterus; species Liopterus haemorrhoidalis. Next base: position 32,613,431 of record OZ020624.1, read on the forward strand.
ACAATGCTAGGCAGAAAAATATACAGGTACATTTGTTCAAAATTAATTTTTATAAGGTTTACACAGAATAAATTATGATGTATATTAGCAAAATATATATATGGTTTAGGGAAAAGTTCGTGGCGCTTTTTCCGATAGGCAAAACTGTAAATAACTCAGAAAATACTATATATCCATTCAGGCAGAATCCAAAATTTGTCCTTAAGTCAATTAGAGCCTTAGAATTACAAAAATTCCAACCGCAGTCTTTTATTTTTATTAGTTTTTGAGATATGGTCATCTCAACGAATCATATCTGGGAAAAAATTCGAGGCGCTTTTGCCAATTGCAAATAACTCAGGAAACACAGATCGCAGCGACACCACTAAGCGCTCTTTGGAAAGTTGATAGAGCGTTACTTTGATTTTTTAAACATCAAAATTTGTGCAGTGGTTGGAAAGTTGCGTTTGAAAATAGAGAAAAGTAATGAAAAATATTATTTAGACAAAGGGAAGAACGCTGCGCAGGCTTGTGAAAAAAATTGTGCTGTGTATGGTGAAGGTACTTTATCAAAATCTGCTGTGCGGAAATGGTTCGTTCGCTTTCGTTCTAGTAATTTTAATGTGAAAGATGACACGCTCTGGTCGTCCAATCAGTGAAAAACCTGATGAAATTCTTGAAAAAGTCCAGCAAGATAGGCACATCAATGTCGATATTGGTTAGCTAGGCATTGACCACAAAACTGTTACGGAAAGCTGGCTACAAAAAGAAGCTCGATGAAGGAACCTATGAGTTGATCGCGAAAAATATAATAGACCAAACATCTGCGTTGCGCTGCATAACCGGTGTCATAACCGGTGATGAAAAATGGATCACGTATGACAATCGGAAGTGTAAAAGATCGTGGACAAGGGATGGTGAGCCATCAAAAGCGTTCGCGAAGCGAGGATTAACGCCGAACAAGGTGATGCTGTGTGTGTGGTGAGACTGGAAGGGAATAATCAGGAAAGAATAAAAGGAACTCTCCTCATATAAATTATTATACAATTTTTTTTTGATTATTTTTATTTATTATTAAATTTGGGTTTAAGTATTATTATTTTTTTGGAAGTATTTGGTTTAGTGTAGTTTTGAAATTTCAGGGGGACGGCCATCGTCGATGAATCACTATTATGGACGCAGGGCGTCGTGAAATGACGCAACTTTTCAGCGAATCACGGACAGAACATTCATTATCCGTGACAAACACCCTTTCTCGTCTGCAGTATGCATTATGTCCTGTTAAATTAGCGCGGAGCAGACAATTAGCTCTGCACGGGGATTATATAAATAAAGCCCCACATTTGCCAAATCTGCTAGTATAATATTACAATAATATCCACTAATATAAATACGGCCATTTCTGTTACTATTGATACTCGCTAACTATAACAGAACCACAGACAAAACTATTAGCACCACCTTGAAAAAGTTTGAAAAATCATAACTCAAAATCGAAAAAATATAGAGACCTGCGGTTTTGATTTTTGAATTTCTTATATCTTATTTAGTTTAAAAAAAATTAAAAAATATATTTGATAGAGCCAATTTTGATTTATAAGATGTTTTCCAAAAAGAAGCAAAATTTAAAAAAAATCAAAGTTTGAAAAATCATAACTCAAAATCAAGAAAAGATAGAGACCTGCGGTTTTGATTTTTGGATTTCCCATACCTTATTTAGTTTACAAAAAATTTAAAAGTCTATTTGATAGAGCCAATTTTGATTTATAATATGTTTTACAAAACAGCGCAAAATTTAAAAAAAATTAAAGTTTGAAAAATCATAACTAAAAAATGAGTCAAGATCTACGGCTGTGATCAAAAAGCCATGGAGCGAAACATATTGGACATCACCCTAAGAGACAGAATACTTAATGCAGAAATTCGCAGCAAATCCAAATTAACTGACATCCTTGTGAAAATAACTACGATGAAATGAAGATGGGCAGGACACTTTGCCAGAATAAAATATGGACTCTGGAATAAACGTATAGTCCAACAGAGACCTTGGGCAGATAGATGGAATCGAGGAAGATCACCTACTCGATGGGCTGACGACATTAAACGCATCGTTACGAATTGGATGCACGAAGCCCAAAACCGAACAAGATAGGAACTAAGGGAGGCCTGCATCCAGCAGCGGATCGAAACGGCTGATTGATGATGATGATGATGATGTATGTTCTATAGACCTAAATAGATTGAATTCGGATGGCGCGAGATCGAATGAATACGGTGTGTATGGAATAATTTGCCAGTTTAAATCTTGAGTCAAGATGAAAAATTATTCCTTTTCGGTTAAATAAATTTGTACGTTTTTTCCTTTAGTCTCTCTAATTGTTGAAATTGTTGAAATTTATCTAAAAATTAGCCCATTAGTGCTGAAAGATATGGATTATATTTTATAAGTAATATATTTATCAGCGTAATATTTATTTTATTTAACTTTTTTTCGTTGGATAGTCTTGGATATTGTGCTCTTGTATATTATGACATCTTGATATCGCACGGACCAATAAATATCTAGATACTTTAGTATTATTGCCAGCAATAACTGTCCGTCATGAGAGAAAGACGCGGGTCGATATTATTGCCAATTCAGTATTCAGCATGATCCTGACCTTATTCAAATGTAATTTACTACAAGTTAATTATTGCCCGCTTAATGCCAGCTATATCATTGCACATTACATCCATGTCTTTATTCACAATAACATCTATAGAAACGAACGTTTCATTATACGTATTCCATCAAACAATGATCATAACAAATTAATTACTACACGTGAAACATACAACAACAACTTCCGGCAGCAACGTTCGGACAACGAGCAAAGTAAACACTGTGTGGTATTTTTAACTATCGATAGAAACAGTGAAGAATTATCTTTGAATAAGAAGTATCGTCTGACCGAACGCTAGAACATCAACAGCAACATCCGAGAAATTTCAATGAAACTGGATGAGAATGAAGAAAGCAGGGACCAATGTTGAGGCTGGAGGAGACCATAATATAACGAAGGTGGCTCAAATTTGATCTACATTTTGGTTCTAGTCCCTACAGTGACAAACTGCAAGGTACTGTTGGGAATTGAACTAATATTCAATGTATATATTATGTTATTATTATATATTAAATGTAAAATATTAAGAAGGCGAGAAAAAACAAAAGAAAGGGTGATGGAAAAAAACAGTTATGATATAATTTGTAAGTTGTTGACAGTTAATAAAAATACCTAAATAAAATTTTGGTAAAACTCTTCAGTGGTTTATTGAAGTCGAACCCTACCGTCAGGCGAAACGCGACAGTACCCTTTTAAGTCTTCATTGAAAAAACCGTAATATAATTTTAAGACCGTATTCAGTCGCTTTTGTATTTGTAAATATTTCATATAAATATTTGTTTCAATGTGGGGAGGCAGAATTGGCACAAATATTCATTAATTTATTAAAAAAAAATAATAAAATACGAATTTTGTTAAATTTTGCATAACTATATCTCAAAAACTAAAAAAGATAAAGATCTGCGGTTGGAATTTTTGAAATCCTGAGGTCCGAAATGATGTTAGACAACATTTTGAAGTAAATCCATAACAAAAAAATTTTTTAGAATTTTTTTAAGACCGATCTGTCTTAAGGTAACCGGTTGGTCTTAAAGACAGACATACCGTCTGTCTATTCGAGATTCACGCAAAAACGACTGAACATATTTTCACGAGATTTGGCACGAGTAAAACCAGGATTCAAACATAGGCTATAAAGTATTTACAAATCAAAATTCTTATTCTAGGGGGATATTTCGGTGTTAAAACTGTTTATTACAGAACCACTTATATCACCAATGTAGAAAATCATCTGATCAGTTAATTTAAGTCAAAACCAGAAAACTTAGAGAGGATATCAAAATATACAACGTTGGGTGGTACCACGAACTAAGCTTCATTTTTACGAGAAAGGGATAAAACTATTGGTCAAACTCTATAAATCTGTGTTGAGTTGATAGTTAAAGAATTAAACTCTTTTCTTGTCACAACTTTAAAACCACGTGTTTTTTAAGCTCTTGGGGGGAACTCGAGCCCATAAACCCTCCTCCATAGGTTCATGCCTATTATCCCTATATGGTCCGAGCTTATTGGGCGAAGGTATGGCTAGAACCTTAACTCGGCCAGAAATAAGATTTTCGACTTTGGTCAAATATCAAATACATTTCCTTCCCAGTCAGCTGGATTGATTTTTGACCACCTTTTGTTGAAAGCCATTAGATCTTCTTTCTTATGTCGTTTCTGTCCACTGTATCGTCTGCAACACATGTGACACGTGAATGTTTCTATATTTCTTTTTTGTTCCTCCATTTAAGTATTCGGTGTGGATTGTTTTGAAAGTGTTGCCGATCTCGCTTCGTTCCATGTTCCGTATTGAAGAAGACATTTTTGTTGTAGAGTTGAAGTATGTAGTTAAACCGCAGACCCTTTAAAAAGCCCTTAAAACTTAAAACATGAATTTAAGAAACTTAACTACAATATAAATTGTAAGTTCCATGATTTTTATTCTTGTAATAAAAGGCAGGTCCTTAATGAAAAGATCTTTTTAATATTAACAATGACTATTAAACTTCCAAAAGAATTTATAAAGTGGTTCAAGTCTATTTCCCTAGGTTTAACTATAAATTCAACTTTCAGCGATTTATTCTTGTTAATTTCCTGTTTCATTTCCCATACATTGGTCGCTAAATATTTCCACCCTTCCGTGTAATTAATACGAGAATAGATTACTTCAGCCATTTTTACAACCGGAATCAAACACTGCTAGTTTGTACCTACTCTTGCCATAAATATTCCCACGAAGTTTTCACTGAAACTCCATAAGTTTCTTCAAGATATTTCAATTATGTTTTAGTACATAATACTTTAGTACATTTAGTTTTCAAAATGAACACTTTTGGCCGTTAAAACCCTCCGTGGCCTTCATCAGGGAGTGCCTCAGGGTAGAAATTTAGGGCGTCTCTTCTTGTCATCCATGTCCTAAAGCACGGACCAAAATTTGTAGACCAGGGTGTAGATCAGAGCTCCTAGGCGCGCGGAGAATTAAAATCTGGTGCATTGCTGTCAAGTCAATGTTGCGCATCCTTCGCATTATAGGCTGGTCTTCAATCTTGCTGGGAACAGTGGTGACCAACGAAGTTGTTCAGTTCTTTAACGACTTTAACACGGTTTTCTAGTAGATTTTGACCAACGTCTTCAAGTCAGTGTTGCGCATCCTTTGCATTATAGGCTGGCCTTCAATCTTGCTGGAAACTCCAATGTGACCAACGAAGTTTTTTAGTTCTTTAACGACTTTAACACGGTTTTCTAGATTTTGACCAACATTTTTCCCTTTTCTCGTAAAAATTAAGATTAATGGTGTCATCATACCTCTTGCTTTATCAAACCAGAACTGAAACAGAGTTAATGGCTCTGAACTTCGGCACTTTCTCAGAAACTTCTCGTGAAATTGTAGCATACCATATTGTTCTGGAGGTATTGAGATGAAAAAAATAAATAAAATGCAGGTAAAATCTGAACCGGCCTCTCATAACTTATAAAAAAATCAGTCACTGATAAAAACAATATACCAAATATTTAAAAAAAAGTCAAAAATTACAAATATTTTTTTTGCCTTGAATTTGGTCAAAATATTTTTTTAGGCTAATTTTGGGATGAGGATAATGAAAAAAATATTTTAAAAAATCCCCTTTATCAGGTTCACAAGTTATGGCTATGCTGATTAATCTTTTTGCCTGTAACTCAATAAATTTTGCCCAAATCTCAAAACTAACCAAATTTTCGAAATCTACGGCCCAAAATACATATTGTTACCAATTTTTATCCAAAACAGAGACAAAAAATTTTTTAGTAAAAATCGCGATTTTTTTAAGGTATACCCCTTACGAATTTTTCAGTTTTTGGCCGTTTTCAAGGGTTTTGTTTGACACTCTGGTAAAAAAAATTCAGTAACACAGTTAAGGCCCCAATTTTTTTCTAGATTAAAAAAGGTACGAGAATTTCGAAAATTCAAACTACAGGTCTTTATCTTTTAAAGTTTTTGAGATACAATTTTTTGAAATTTTGAAAAAAATATCGAAAAATTTCAAATTTTACAAAAAAATGTTTTGTTTCGGATTTGTTTCAAAATATGTATTAAGGTCAATTAGGGCCTCAGAATTCCAAAAATTCCAACCGCAGTTCAATATCTGTTTTAGTTTTTCCGATAAAGGCAATCAAAAATGAAAAAATTATATATTTTTTGATTTTTTCAAAGTGGCCTCAGGCAAAATTGGGTCAAACGATTAAGGCCCCAAATTTTTTTAGAACTAAATAGGGTACGTTAATTTCAAAAATTCAAACCGCAGGGCTATATATTTTCTCGATTTTAAGATACAATTTTTTTAAATTATCAAAAAAAATTCTGAAAACTGAAATTTTTATTTTTCGTTTTTAAGAATGGCACATTTATCAAAATGTGTACTAAGGCCAATTAGAACCTCAAAATTTCAGGTAGTTTTGTTCGTAAGTGTCCGGATAGATTTCCCAAGTTATTTATTAATGCGAAGGGCGTCAGCGCCGTATAAATATCATTTTATGAATCGTCGTTAACAGTTCAGTTTCCCGTCGTTAATAAAAAGGAATTGGTCGACAATAAAAATAGATGATTACGCAGTAACTCTCAAGGGACTAATCATATCACACTCGCTACCCTAATTTGATGAACCATAAACCCTTCATTGGGATTAACATTGTGTACTATCAAAACCCTATTCGCAACTGAACGGGAAAGGAGAATTCAAGTATCGGCGACCATACGGATAGGCTACGGTCAAATATTGCTAGATGACTCTACGGATAATTTTATAAAAACTGGGGTATTTGTAACTATTATCCGCAAGCATAAGGCCAGGTTACCGATAAAGTTCGTCAGGCTGGGACTTTATATAATGTTATAAATAGAGAACATTAGTTGTGAAAATTGTTGTGCTTGGATCATTCGATATCTTGTGCGTTCAGATCGTTGGTCGACAGTCAGAATGATCAGGGAAGAGTTATATTTGACTCACACTACCATTCATCAGATTTTAACCAATTAATTGGGGATGAGAAAAATCTGCAATTTCAATAAACGAGTTTTTGGCCAGTAAAAACATTCCTGTGGCTCCTCAACTTCCTTATTCGCCTGACTTGAGTCCTTGTGACTTTTCCCTCCCAAGATTGAAAAATCACCTCAAGGGACGTCATTTTGGGACACTCAAAAACATTCAAACGTCCGTAACCAGCTGAAAGCTCTTCCAGTATCTGAGTTCCAGCACTGCTATGAGGATTGAAAGAACCGTCTCCAGTGCTGTGTAGCTTCCCAAGGAAGTTATTTTGAGGGAGACAATATTGAATTGTAATTCTATTCGAATAAAAAATCAGTCCAATTACTTAATTTACATACCTCGTATAATAGCAACTTGACTGTGTTAATACTGTCAATTTTATTAACTATGGTGTTTCAAATTTGGTTTCAAAAAAGTGCCTATTAAATTTGCTCGTTTAGCGTTTGCTATGAATCTTAGGAACAAAAATTGTCCATCTGGAGCAATAAGTAAATATCTGAAAAGGAAATGGCTGGGATTTGAAACAATCTTGGGAGGCAAGCGATTTGACCCTAATGAAGAAATTATGGTTGAGCAAAATTAGATGCGTCGTCAATTAGAAGATTTTATTCGACGACAATACTGAAGCTACTAAAACGATGGGACAAGTGTGTTATTGAGAAAGATGAGTTAGTTAAGATTTTTGGCGCACAGCAACGATGGCAATTTACACCTAACACAGCCCATCTTTAATAATTCATAATTTGTATCCACCAGAAAAAAATAAATTGCAGATAAAAATTGAATTTCTCTCGTAGTTTTTAAAGTGTGAAATTTGTGACGTTATTCGGCGAGGCCAGGGATAGATTCTGGTCAAATTGTATCATTTGATGGTTTTATGAGAGTGACTAGTTTGTCTTTATATTCCCTTCGAAGTGGTAACGAGTTCCTTTCCGTTCCATCTACCTCAAATTTAGTAACCGATCCATTTAGGCCCTGTTACAGTATAGTATTCAAATGATATTATGGTAATAAAAATTATATCGCCCTCGTTGAGGGGTTGTCATTCACCCCAGGCAATTGCGTTATCTCACTCGATAGACGATATCAATGGGTCCCTCGGGATCTCTGAGCTCTGAAAGCTGGAAACAATTGCTGTTAGGCATTTGTTTTAATTGTAACTGTCAATATTTCTACCATTGAGAGTATTGAGGGATTGTTTGATTCTGTCTTTATAAGGGCAGTTTTATGGAAGTTTTATCATTTAGTTTTTCTGCTCGAGACAGAATTCAGGAAAGTTTTGTGAGAAAATAAGGCGTGGATCCACTCGGACGCAACTTTTCCTCCTCATATTTTATTTTCTAACATTGATTTTGTTTAAGTTTTTTTTTTGGAGGGTACTTCAAAAAAAAAACATCCACTTACAGAGGGAAAATATTGCTAGTTTTGATATTGACATGAGATAAATAGTCACTTTGAGATTATATCCGAGACCGTACAGATAGCTCGCCGACAAGGCCTTTTCTTTAAAACAAAATTTCCTTTTAGAATAAACTCACCAAACTATAGTACTTCCTATACTTAACCCCGAACAAGGAATAATATCTTGCAATTGACATTGATTTTGACATTTCGAGATTTCGATGGATCTCCACGAACTGAGGTCCCTATATAATTTTTTGACTATTTTGAGCATGATGTCTGTCTGTCTGTCTGTCGGTCTGTGTACACGTGCAGAGCAATTCGGCTAAAAGGATTTTTATGAAACTTCATATTTAAGCTTTTTACATCTATGGCACGAGTTGATCAACTAAAAATGGGAGTTTACTCGTGTTGGTTTTAAGATTTTTGCGAATATTTCAAAACAGATTAATATTTCGAAAAAAAAATGTATTTAACAAATGTTGCTATAAAAACAATAACTAACAACTTTTATTTGAGACATTTTTTGATAAAACAGCATAAATTAAAGAAGTACTTTGTGATGGTAGTCGGACCTGTGGTGGCCACAATGATTTTTTTTTTCTTTAAGATATCGTAGCACATTTGGAAAATTTGCGGCACACTAATGTGCCGCGGCTCACCCTTTGGGAAACAATGCTCTAGAACAGAGGTTCTCAAACTTTTTTTATTCGCGTACCACTTATGTGAATAACGGAACAGTCTCGTACCATTGACAGGTCTAAGTCACATTTTGACAATGTTGTCTAAAAAATAAATCGGTACATTTCTACAAACTAATTCACATTTCAAAAGGTTTCCAAATAACAGGTTAATACGCCTCCATTTAAAAACAAATAATCTTGGCGCATCCTTCCCTTATTTTATAAAGTAATACAGACACATTTTTAAATGGTAAAAGATATATTACTACAAGAAATACGCATATCAGAAAATAATGTTTTTAAACTTCGTTAAACTTCGCGCACTAATCCTCGAAGGGTCTCCCAGTTTGGAAATCGCTGGACAAAACCAACTTGCTGGACCAAGTTTAGAAGGATGAAGCTGCAAGTTTGAAACCATTGATGAGAGGATGAGTTTCCTTGTACTTAATTTTAAGCGCAAATCGGAGTCGATAGTTAATTTATTGCGAAATTTGTTTTTTATGGTCACCATGGAAAAAAATCCGGTTTCACAGAGATAGGTTGTTAAAAAGAGCATCAAAAACAACAATGCTTTTCTGGTCAATTCGGTTTTAGCCTTAAGCCAAAACTCATCAAGTTTTGATTCACTAAACTCAATTTTCAAACCTCCATCGCAAGATAGTTGTATCAACGACTCTTTATCGTTATTACTGATGGTTGGTGGAATATTTTCAATAATAAATGGATTCCTTATCCACAGCATTTCGGAATAGTCTTGTGGAAATATTTTTTAAAAGTTTCAGAAAGCATTTGAATGGTGTTTGATGGTATGAATGAACTCAAATTTAACTTTAATTTCGTGCTCCAACACAAAACTCTCCAAATTTGGAAAAGATTGCAAATTTTCATTTGAAACACTGCTTTGCATGATTTGACATTTCTTGATAAAGGCGTTTATTCATATAAATGGTTTATGGTTGTGTCTGCTTGTGTACCACCACTAGATGATGCTTCGCGTACCACTATTGATACGAGTACCATAGTTTGAGAACCGTTGCTCTAGAAGAAGGCGTCTTGGTGCGTTGGTAAGACAATGACAATGACAATAGAGAAATCTCATTGTTAATGAAATTTTTCCGATTAATTTTATAGATGAATTCCAATGAAAATGGTTTAAGTCATATGGGGTAAACGACTTAACTTAAGATAAAAAAGAAGCCCATCTTTCAATTAATATAATGAAAGCAATTAGCCATCTGGTGTCTGGACATTTTTTTTTCAAAATATATGAGTCATTTAGTAACAATTAAAAATTGTAATGTCAATCTTTTATATGATACGCAGAGGGTGACGGAAATACACGAATGGAATCCGCTGTTGCCCGACAAGTTCTTTAAAGTCCCCACTACACAGTATTCATCAGTATTACTCGGCGCGCGATACGAAGAACATCGAGTTTATCGAAGTTTTGGAACTGTGTACGTATAAAGCAATGCGCCAAAATGTGGACGGAAAATTTAAATTCTCATATTCATTGGGGATAAGTAACTAGTGGTTTTGTGAGTGATTTTTGACTAGTTTTTAGTGTAGTGCAAATACTGTGAAAAATTTCGCCATGGATATCAAGTGTTATTTCTATATATTTTTACTCCTACAAATTAAAGGTTAGCAATTTTTTTTTACTATACAATATTATAAATTTAGCACAAAATTGACAGTATGCCAAGAAATTTTATACACAACCATAGATTTAAAATAATTGGACAAAATTATTTTCTCAAAACTTTGAGTTTTTTGTGCCTATTTACGCAGGTCCAGGACGCCATTGTTAAGGGTTCATTGATAGTCCAAAATTATATATAGAACAGGCGCGCACCTAAGAGGGACTTACGGGCTTGACCCCCCCCAACACTAAAAAATGGATTAAGGGATTTTTCTTGTAATTGAAAGCGAGACCCCCAAGAACCAATAGCTTCTGAAAGCGCCTGAGAAAAAATTTTTAGCCCCTAAAAATTTAGAGCATCTCTAAATATTTTTTTTTCTTCTGATCCCCCCCCCCTCTAACACTCAAAAAATTTATTTTAAGGGATTTTTCTTGTACTTGAAAGCGAGACCCCCAAGAACCAATTTTGGCTTCTGAACGCGATTGAGAAAAAAATTTGGGCCCCTCTTAGAAAAAAATTGGAGACTAAGAAAAAATTTAGAAAACCTATTTTTTTTTCTTTTTTTTTGCTTCTGATCCCCCCCAGAAAAATTCTAGGTATGCGCCTGATGCAGAGGCATTTTTATAAAGTGTTGTCACTACACAAAATTGTTTTTTATTTTGCAAAATGGACTTTTAAAATTGCATCAATTGCATCAATTTGCGTAACTTGTGAGCGTAAAAGTTCATAGTCCAAAACCATAGAATAGACATTTTTTTTTTTTTGCAAAATGGACTTTTAATAATTGTGTCTTTTTAAACTAAACCCTTTGAAATTTGCGTCAATTTGCGTAACTTCTGAGCGTAAAAGTTCATTGAATATTCAAAACCATAGTTTTTTTTTTTTTTTTCTAGCTTGCCATTATTCAAAATTGATTGTTATATCTTTACAAACTTAGGTGAAATTTGGATAATAGCTGGAGGATAATTTATGCCTTTTCTGGATGTTATTCCTAGAAGTCCATTGGATAGAAATCCAAAGTTTTTTGAGGCATATAATGATCAATTTGTTGTTTAAAAAAGTTTTTAAGCACTGAATTTGATCTTAATTTCTAGACGCCATTGTTAAGAGTCCATTAAATAGTCCATTGGTTATTAGAAGTCCATTAATTAGTCCATTGGTTAGGAGTTTATTAAACAGAGTCCAGAAAAATATTTATAATACCTTTTCCTATTTTCAAAAAATGATTTTAAACACCGAATTTTGTTTTAATTTCTGGGCGCCATTGTTAGAAGTCCATTCATTAGAAGTTCATTAAGAAAGTACAGAGAGTCCAGAACAACATTTTAAGATATTTTAGGATCTTTTCCCATTTTCAGAAATTGATTTTGAATCTTTGTAAATTTTGCGACAATTTTCCGATGCCATTTTTAAGAGTCCATTACACAGAAAGCTATTGATCAAGACTCCAAAGCTCATTTTGAGATAGTTTATGAATTATTTTATATTACTCAAAAAAAAATCCATCACAGCAGAAATATACTGCAACTGGACGAAATGATGCAAAAACTTAAAGAAAAACAGCCTAGATTGGTCAACAGATCGACTCCTATCTTATTGCATGATAACACTAGACCACAAACTGCACAAATGACTGTGGCAAAGTACAGGAATTGGAGTTGGAACTTCTACATCATCCTCCATACTCATCAGACCTAGCTCCCACTGACTACCACTTCTTCCGCAATTTGGACAACTTTTTAAAAGGAAAACATTAAGACAATGCTGTAAAACTGGCCTTCCAGGAATTCATTGACTCTCGTCCGCCAGGGATTTATACCACCGGCCTGAACAACCTGCCGCTTAAATGGCCAAAGTGTATAGACAATATGGGTGCATACTTTGATGAATAAATTAATGCCTTATATTTGTTATCAACCAACTTTGCCTTTATTTCTACAAATTTCATCCTTGACTACCTAATATATATATATATCACGGAAATTTTGCCGAACTATAGTTTCTTCGTTGTAAGTTTCTCGGTGGGTATTTTCTCCTAAATGCACCTCTGGTTTTTAGTGTTTAGTTTGGTGTTCGTTTAGATTAAAAAATCTATTAGATCAATTTGTTGACAGTAGTTTAGTATCGCAATTTATTCGATTGGATATATCAAACGGAAAACAGTAAATAAATGTTTAAAATAATGAAATTATCATTAGCGATTGAAAAGAGAGATGGAAGAGAGCATTTAGATTGATGTCCCATACATTGAAATTCCGTGGGAGGTAATAAAACCAAACGAAACGAGGTAATGATGAAATCAAAATTATTCCTCCCTTCGCGATCAGAATTGAAATAAAAATTCGATCAACTTATTTGACATTTCTTTTCTTCCTGTCGTTCGAGAATTTTAATACCAACTTAACGTCGGAAAAATAACTCCAAGATTTATATTAACTTTGATTAATTCGTGTGGTGGTATTACTGTGAAGCACGAAAATTTTAACATGCGATTATATTTTCAGTTTTCAGGAAGATTCGTGGTAATTTAAAGAGACAGTTAATTGCCAAATGCATAATAGACGTCTTGATTTAGATTCAGGACGATGGAGAATTGAAGGAAAGCTTATTGGAAGTTGGATGGTGCTTACAAATTGAACTGGAACAAAACATCCACTTTCTTCCAGATCATACGGGTACCTTCCCGTCGCTATCCCACTTCTGACACCACCCTATTTCCTGGTAATTCAACAAATTTCTTTTAATTTGAATGTCAAATCAGCTTTAAATACGTACAAGATCTGCCCAAGTACAAAAATTATTTTATTTGAAATTAACAAAATTTTTAGTACAGTCACATTTATTTTATTTTGTCATATGGTTTATTAAGCTGGGGTACAAGTTCAGAGATCAACAGATTATTTAAAATGCAGAAAAGAATCAGAAATATGGTTGGGTGTTGCCCTAGAACCACTTGTGTTCCTATTTTTAAAAAGCTGAATATCTTATCTTTACCATGTATATATTTACCAGGCTAGCCTTCATGTACAACAAAACTTACCAGTTTTGGAAAAGCGGTCAGATATACATACATATAATACTAGATACAACAGCAACTTAGAAATACAAACAGTAAAATTTTCAAAAACGAAACAAAATCCAAACATACTGATGAAAAAAATTATAATAAACTACCTGCTCACATAAAAGATAGTACGAGCTTGCCGATCTTTAAGAAAAGGATAGTTAAATTTTTAATTAGTGTTTTTATAATCTTAATGAGTATCTTACGCAGCAACATCAAATAAACAGATTTAATATTTATACTGACTTATTTAATTACAAGTTGACTAAAGTTAGTAATAAACTATGGTCATATTGAACATTTGCAAAATTTACAAATGTTCAATATGACCACTGTTGTTATCCACACATTTTCTCATTAGTAAAACTCTTCCATTACTTTTAGAATGGTATACCCTAGAATTTCCCTGATGACTGTTCTTACCTTAAGTCTTTACCCTTTACCTTCAGGATACCTTTCTTGGTAAAGTTGCTGGGCCCTAACAGAATTTATTTGACATTCCCGGAATATTCCATAACTGGATTTTATGAAACCAGGATTTTATGAAACCAGGATTTTATGAAACCATAACTGTTATTTCTTCATTTGAATAACGTACGAAGCCATATATGATCACCTTTAATATCAAACTCGTACTAATAGGCAAGAAAATTTGTTTTATTTGGATTTTTTATGTAACAAAATCATTTTCAAAGCTATTTTAACTTTGTACGATTTATGTTATTTATTATTTTGTAAATAAATGATTATTTTGAAATGGTTAATTTTAAAGAATAATATTTTGATATCCTTGTAAAGCTGACTTAATGCACTTTCAAGAAAAAAATTAAGGTACCGATTCCCTATGCTAGATAAAAATTGGAAACAATATCCGCTGAAACTGGAAGTGATGCAAGTCTTCTAACCTTTACCTTCAGGATAACTTTCTTGGTAGAGTTGTTGGGCCCTAACAGAATTTATTTGACAATCCCCAAATACTAGAACCATATCTGTCATTTCTTCATTTGAATAACGTACGTAAACCATAATTACAAACGATTTGATCACCTTTAATATCAAACTCGTACTAACAGGCAAGAAAATTTGTTATATTTGATTTTTTTATTTTACAAAATCATTTTGAAAGCTATGTTTAACTTTGTACGATTTATGTTATTTATTTTGTAAATAAATGGTCATTTTGAAATGGTTAAAATTAAAGTATGATAATTTGAGATCCTTGTAAAGCTGACTTAATGCACTTTTAAGAAAAAAATTACCGATTCCCCATGCTAGATAAAAAGTTGAAACAATTTTCGCTGAAACCGGAAGTGATGCATAATTATTATTGTCCTTAAGTGGGTCCTTTTGTCTAGTTTAACTTTTGTTGTGAAGATTTTTTTGTATCTCTTAAAATAAAGGAGTTATTTAAACAAATACCCTGTATACCATCCGTCCATCTGGTAGGTGTACCGCTAATTCTGATATTATTTCTAGTGTCCATTGGAGATTTTTTCATTAATAAGCATGTTATTTATATATTGTATAATTTATTGGAAGTGTTGCGATATCTGGTGGCACCATATCGCTGTGATTGAGGGCTTTAACGTATTAGAGTAATAGTTTTTGAAACGTCAGTGAAAATTTGCAATTAACACCCATTTTTATAGATTTTTCGTAATAATTCAATTTTAAAACGTTTATTTGAAAGTTTACAAAAATATTGGCCATATTTTAAACCAATTACCGTGCGCAGTTCCAGCCGATTTTCCAGCTATAATTCTTTGTATATCGGTCCTATTACAAACATTTATTTTGCGTATAAAAATGCGACGTTGTCTCGTGGAAATGGGGCTTTTTTTACATGGATTTAGATATTACAATCTGTCAAAATTATAAATTTAACTGTCACAAAAGACATAACCGTTTAATGAACTCGAATTTTTGATCGACAAAAAATTTGATGATAAAACATTATTGTAATTGATATTATCTCTGAGGCAATATAAAGATATTTTTTTTTATGTTTCGAAAGTTAGATTAGTTTGTTAAACAATATTTTGTTTCTGACGTTACATTTAAACTTTATATTTTCAAATCAAAAGTCAGTTATAGAACCATTAAGTTATTTTTAAAACTAAACAATAAACATTCTCTTTTTGGGAACAACCGCGTATTATGCCTTCACTGTTTTCTATCCAAATGTTCTATGCCGGTCAAGCACGCGCTTAGTTTTTTTATTGGGTAGAACCCCCAACATATATGCATTTCGGGCTTCTGTTTACACTGTGATAACTTCGTTATTATCAATCTTTGATGTATAGTGTAAAATACTTTATGATTCTACGTGAAATGCACTAATTTATTATTAAAATAATTGATCCATCACTATAAAACTCCGATGTTATGCATCCACAAACTTTATAATACAAAAACTATTACGTTTAAAATCAGATTGGTTAATACACGATATCGGTGCATGATAGGTATATGCTTGGACTTTTTTTTTTTAGATCTAGTTAAAATCTACATTTTTTTTTTCTACATTAAATCAGTATATCTCTTAAGGTTTTACTTATGTAAACAATTCAAACAGCACGGAGAGTGCAAAACTGATAATTTACCTCCATAATGCTCTCTAGGGAGACGGGAGCAAAGTCGGAACCATCACTAAAACCTTTCTCGGATTATTTTACTTCTCTGTACTAAATTTGATGAAAATTGGTCTAGCCGTGCGAATTTCCGACGGTTCCATTTTCAATAAAATTATTTTTAAATAAAGTTTTTGAAATTTTTTAGAGCATACAATGATTTATTTAACTCTTACGGAGCGGTGCTACTTAAAATGTTCCCCACAAAATTTGAATAAAATAATCGTTCTTGAGTTTTATGAATACCATAAATACTTTATTTACCTACTTATGAAACAATGTAGGTAAATATTTTTTTCATTTTTTATTTTAAACACCTAATATTAATTAATTTATTTTTATGAATTTTATTGGTTATTTTTAAGTAAAGGGCGGAGTCAACTCGGGTGAATTCCCTGATTATTGCAAAGCAGCTACCGCCTAAACAACCGCTTCAGTCTGAATCTGGACGTCGGACAGGACGGACGTATCAGGTTGGGCGTATACTATGCTTTGCTAGATATTTAGTTGGTTAGTATGAAACAGGATTTTATGAATGTTAGACGTATGAAAAAATTGCAATTAAAAATATTGTAATTTCAGCTAAAAAAAAATGTTTATTATATTCCTTAGTAAACCTGAATACAAATTATTAATAAATTATTTATTTACGATAAAATAAAAATGGGGTACATTTGTACCTCACACCGCAACAAAAGGACACCGTAACGTAAGGGTTAAACGGGATGTGTAACTTTCCAAAAAAAAAAAAAAAACAGAACGGTAAAATATTAAGCCAATGTCAGATAATAAGCTGTTAAAATTGGCAGTATTATTAACTACAAATTTCATCCTTGATGACCCGATATTTTCCGAGTTTTTACCATGTTTTGACAACGGGAAAATATGATAATATCGGTAACCGTACGGATCGCTCGCCGTCAACTTATTAAAATACTTCAGTTTTCAATTTATTGAAATATTGAATATAGTTTCAATTAAAGATAGTAAAAACTAATATCATCTAATTTGCATTAATATTTATCAGTTCGATTTATGGAATAATTACGCAAATCGAGAAGGTCTAAATGAATTCCGATTGCGTTATTGAATTTCATTATTGCAGGATATCTTCTGTTATAGATAATATTTTAAATAAATGTATCTAAAAACGCACGTGATATTCTCATTTTGATAATTTTTAGATTTATAATGTTATCAAAAATGAATTTGTTAATAAATTGGTTTTGTAGTAATGAGGATGCGATTATGACATTGTGGAAATATAAAAGGTAAACTGTGTCTTACCCTTTTCAAGTACAATCGTATTAAGGGCTAAATGCTTTAACATACTCCCGAACCAACGCTTGCCTAATGTCATTATAAAATGACATGCCTTCCTAAATCAAATTCATGTTCCATCCGTACAAATGTTCCTTCTGTTGCTGTATCTAACTACTGCTAAAATATCTGCAATCCCATTATCAAAGGCTAAATGTTTTCAACGATTTGGCGAAAATAACACCTCCCTAACCAACACCAGCCTCTACCAGTACATCCCATACTTATGTACGGCTACAAAACATTGCAGAAAGACCAACATCTCAGTCAGATAAATTAAAACACAACATGCCAATCGGAATGGTATTCGAGAACTGTTGTTAAAATTATCTACCATTTCCAACGGTTTTGTAAAAAAATTTTGTTCTCTTATACCCTTTTCACACTAGATCTTTAAGATCGGATGTTTAAGTGAATGGATCTTTAAACGCTAATGTGAAACTGTATGGCCTCGTCTAAACACGACCGATGTTTAAGACAGAGATCTGCGTCTTAAACTTCGCCCGTATTGCCAACTTAATTCCCATTATAAAAAAATACTCCTTGAATTTGTGCTTCTCTTCTTTTATCTATGTTCAGCTGTTATCATTTTATATATCGAGGTTATGAGAAGATTATTTGCGTTATTATTTAAATAAATATAAAAAATAAACTTCTCCTAACCTCGATATACAAAATAATGACAGAATAAATTCAAACGATATGAAATTATGTTGGCAATACATACTAGCTTTACATGGAGATTTCTTCTTCAAATTAAACATCAAGTGTGAAAGCAACCCGATATTAAACATCGATGAAGTTTAAGTTCAATCGTCTTAAAGATTTATTGTGAAAAGAGTATTACGAAAAATGTACTGTGAATTGATGCAGAATCACAGGCCAGGGGTGAAGCTCCCGGCTTCCCCAAGGAGTGTTGCTTTTACTATCTATAACCAGTATAAATTTAGAATTAACTCAATATTGCTGATTTTGATCGATAGGGGTTTTTAAAACCTACTGTGATTGTGCAGAATCACAGGCCAGGGACGTGGCCCCAGACCCCACGCATGAGTGCTTGTTGAGGATAGCCAACTAAGCTCATAGTTGCTTTAGATTTTTGTTGGTCTCTAATGAAATATTATGTATATATTTTATATATCAGGATGTCAAGGATGAAATTTGTAGTTAATAATATTTGCAACTTTAACAGATTATTATTTGACATTGGCTTAATATTTTACTAGGGTGACCATTTTCTTAAGAAGGAAATGCGGGACGGAGCAAAAAAAATGTCCTCATCTCCCAAATCCAAGTGAAGAGCAAAAAAAAGGTCCTCATCTCCCAAAATCCAAGTGAAGAGCAAAAAAAAGGTCCTCGTCTCCCAAATCCAAGTGAAGAGCAAAAAAAAAGTCCTCACCTCCCAAATCCAAATGCGGGACAAAATGTTACAATGCGGGACTTTTGCGGGACGCATCTTAATGCGGGACAAAATGTTAAAATGCGGGACGAATGGTCACCCTATATTTTACCGTTCTGTTTTTTTTTTTTTTTGTTTGAAAGTTACACATCTCGCCTGTTTAAAGAAATCATTGTATTCTCTAAAAAATATCAAAAAAGTATGAGTTCTTACGTGGAACTACGGCATCGCAGACAGCGCGAAACATTAATAGTGTATTTGGTTTTAGTATTACTACGCAGCAGACAATATCAAATTGGTTCGCCAAATTTTACAGGTAACTTAAAAACCAGAAAAAAAGAATACTTGGCTCATCGATCACAGCAGAAATATATTGCAACCAACTGGATGATGCAAAAACTTAAAGAAAAACAGCCTAAATTGATCAATAGATCGTCTCTTGTCTTATTGGATGATAACGCTAGACCACACACTGCACAAATGACTGTGGGAAAACTACAGGAATTGGAGTTGGAACTTCTTCATCATCCTCCTCACCAGACCTAGTCTCCACTGACTACCACTTCTTCCGCAATTTGGACAACTTTTTAATAGGTACAGTTTAATTCCGACAATGCTGCAAAACTGGCCTTCCAGGAATTCATTGACTCTCGTCCGCCAGAGTTTATACTATCAGCCTTAACAACCTGCCTCTTAAATCACAAAAGTGTTTAGACAATATGGGTGCATACTTTGATATGGTTTATATAACTTCATTAGAAAGAACACATATGAAGACATATCAAAACTACGAGCAAAGACAAGTCTAGTGAAAATGGCCAATAAATGACAGAGATGTTGACGTTAGTAGAATATAGAAGACGTTTAAGATAATTAGGGCCTTAAGTAAATGAAGTAGATTTTCTTAACGTTGTTTTCATAATGTTCCACCCTTTATTAAACCAAATTAGGTAGTAAATTTAATTATAACAGCCTACGAATAATGTAAACATGAGACTGTGTCAATTTTTGACAATTGATAAAGCCCGAGGTGATGCTATACACCAAAATATTATCAAAAACTGAATATTCGTAATGATTTTACTGAACAAATATAACTAACAATTCTATATTAAATTAATGTAACTCAATTTACCGATGAAAAATCATTTTGTCAATATCTCAGGTGTCATGGGTGGTGATGCAGAGTCGGGGGGTAAGGGGGTGCGCCCTCAATAGTAATTTGATCTTGTAAAATGATAACATATGACGGAAGACTGAAAAAATATGATTCATAGCAGGAAGAGATAAGTGAAATATAACGATAAATACAAAATATGGACATTTGCCCTTTCGCTTTTTGTATTGCCGCATTTCAATGGAGATTTGTTCAGGTGATGGTTCACATGGAAGACAAATTTGGATAAATAATCAATATTACTCTGGGTAAACTTAATTGGAATACATCTATGGAAATAAATGGATCACTGGAACGACACGTAAATAAAATATAAGTCATAAAATGATACAATCCAAAAGGTTATTCTTAGAAAAGTAAGTATAGAACAGATAAACTACTCTAAAATTAGAGCTTCTAATAAGTCAACTAAAAGAAAACCAGATGACATTCTAGCTAATGGCGATAACAAAATGACTCAACCAGGCGTACACACAGAAATATTGTCAGGGGGAGGGGTCCATTTCTAAAAAATATCCGTAAAATAATGAAGATTTCTCATTAATTATTTTCAAAGAAGGATGGGTTTATATATACACACACCGGCAAATTTAAAGGAACAGACATAAAAATCTAATAATTTTCCCTGTAGTGTGCATATTGTTGATATCTCTCAGGTAATCTTCTAGTACAGTGGTTCCCAAACTATTTTGTCCGCGGACCGGTACGAGATTTTAAAATTTTTCGCGACCCACCTTATGAAAAAAAACATTTATTTACAAAATAAATTTTATTTTAAAGCAGTAGCTTTATAGTAATAAAGAGTAATAAATAGTAATAAAGAGTAATAAATAGTAATAAAGAGTATAGTATAGTAATAAAGAATATAGTATAGTAATAAAGAGCACAAATACACACCATACTAGTGATTAATTGACGTAAAAAAAAAAATATGTACAAAAAAAATCTTTTTTGTGTTTATACAATTTTTCTCGTCCCAGGCAAAATTTTTCTGCGACTCGGTGCTGGGTCGCGACCCACACTTTGGGAAACGCTGTAGTATAGTAATAAAGATCACAAATACACACTATTCTAGTGATTAACTGACGTAAAAAAAAAAATATGTACAAAAAAAAATCTTTTTTGTGTTTTTACAATTTTTCTCGTGACCAGGCAAAATTTTTCTGCATCCCGGTGCCGGGTCGCGACCCACACTTTGGGAAACGCTGTTCTAGTACAATGTTTTTTGGAATAATTGAAACTTGATTTACTAAAAGGAAGAATTTAAAGAAGATAGCTCTTCAGTGTAGTCTACAAACGTGTATCATCTACCAGCCAAATTAACTGCTTATCATGGACCTCCCCATTACTTTTTCAAACTCCATTTTCCAGAAATCACTTAATATAGTCCTTCCAAATGGTACGCAGTGTACTTCGAGTCTATAAACGTATCATCTACCAGCTGAATAGTAGTCAGTAGTTTGACATTTTTTTTTCTACCTGCAATATTCAATTTAATTGTTCTCCATCATTATCCACACCTGTCTACTGGATAGAAGGTGTCCAATCTCCATTTTAATTTCTAGATCTTTACCATTATTTACCATAATGTCCTTTTTCATCCTTATATCATATGACTTGAGTAATTTTATCGTGTATTTGGTCTGGATCGTTGCTCTAATATCTTTAAGGTTTAATGTGTTTTTTACTGAATCCTCTATCTTGAGCCGTCTCCTTAGTTGTAAGACTAATATAATATCTCGTAGTAGGAGGATAAGAAACATAGTCTAATAACTGGATTATATGAATAAAATCGGGAAGCGTTAAATTGGGATAAATTGTCGGAATAGACGTAATGCGAGAACATAACACTATGTTACTGTTCTGCTAAGGACTTAACGAAATATGGAAATACAGAGCAAATCTACGTTCTTATTCAGTGGTGCCCAACCATGGGAACCGACCACGGTGCAGAGGCAGCGCTTCTAAATAAACACTCTACACCACAACGAGAATGCGCCAACCCAAAAGGCATTCGATTAACGTTGATTATTAACTGTACACTGGTGTTACATTGTTGTGCGACACAAGAATCGTTTTCCCCTGTTTGAATATCACTGCTCAGCAGAGCAGACCTTTTCTATACAGGTGGTACAAATATTTTTTGGCACCCCATAAAATTTACTATACAAAACAAAATTCTATGAAAAAAAAAACTAAAACATAGCTCAATAATTGCTGAAATGATTCGAGAATAGTACTGTAAGCTATCATACAAGACAGACGATTATAGTGGATAGTACACGTGGTGAGAATGTGAAGGTAAAACTAGAGTCTAGAAAGGAAAAACTACTGTTCAGTGGGAAAACCTCGCAAAAGTTTGAGGCATTAGTTAATCAATTTTTTGCAAGTATACATGATACATGGAAATAACTGACGCTTAATAGATCAAGATGTATGTGAGTGGGGTCAAAAGACGACTACCAGAGACCAAAGAAAAAGCTCCTTAAAAAAACTTTTTGGCGATTTTTATTTAATTCTGTTCCTTTTTCTAGAGTTCTTTGTAGACTCTGTGCAGGGCCGGAGGAACGCGCTATGCAAGGTAAGTAAGGCATTAAGGCACTTGATGCCAGAGGGCGCGCCAAGGTTAAAGGACCTTTTTTTTAAGTCTTCACTTGGAATTTAGAAATGAAGACCTTTTTTTTAGGTCTTCACTTGAAATTTAAAAGTGAAGACCTTTTTGTTAGGTCTTCACTTGAAATTTAGAAGTGAAGACCTTTTTTTTAGGTCTTCACTTGGAATTTAGGAAATTAGGACCTTTCTTTAGGTCTTCACTTGGAATTTAGTAAATGAGGACCTTTTTTTTAGGTCTTCACTTGAAATTTAGAAGTGAAGACCTTATTTTTTTAGGTCTTCACTTGGAATTTAGGAAATGAGGACCGTTTTTGAGGTCTTCACTTGAAATTTGACTGGCGTATTAGTATTTCAGTTTTGTGTCGTTTTCCACCGTTTGACATTTTCTATCTGGTAATGTAGCAAGAGTTGCTTCCCATTGCTTGATAAATACTTGAGTACTTTCAGCAAGACTGGCGTATTCCGTTTTTGTGTCATTTTGCCACTGTTTGAATTCCGCTGGTGTATGGAAATGCGGAAAATCTACAATGTAACATCTCGAAAGTTCGTCTCGGTCTGAAATGCTTGGAAATTGTAAGTCGATCTTAAGGAAAACTGTAATATGATCTTAGGAAAATTCCCTGAGCTATAACTTGCTGTAAGCCGAGTGTTTTCCTCCGATCAGAATTGAAAATTGAACTTCGGACATTGGCCAGATAAAATTTAAAAGTCTTAAAAATTTTTGATCCGATTATATTGTTATAAGGTCGAACAAAATCACTATATTTTAAAAATGGTTTTAGTTTTAATTTTAATAAAATTATTTGACGTAGGGTAGTAAATTATTTATTCAGTTCTTGATGTACTATATTTTATATTTTATACTTTTCACATAAATTTTCCTAACAAAGGAATGAAAATATCTTTTGCCTACAAATTGATTATTTTATATTAAACAGAACAATCAATAGTGAATTACTTTATCTAAATTATGGAGGAGAATTTATGAGTTTTGAGTAGAAAATAGGTGCAATTTAATAAATGTACAGAATCCATGAATTATACATTAATGTACTCGAGCAGCCAATCACTGAATAAATACAATTATTATATGCTTTCATTTGAAAACATTAACAACGATCGTTTGTTTGTTCTAAATTACCAACTGCGGGACTCGACAGTAATGTCCACCGTACAGGTCGGTTGCAGTTATATTATAAAACTTCCCGCAAACTTCCTACTTCGGGCTTATCCAAAAATATCCGAGACCATACGGATAGGTCGCCGTTAAATTGTACACATCCCCGCTAACTCTTATTTACGGGACTCGCCAGAAATGTCCGCGACCGTACGGGTAGGTTGCCGTCAAATTGTAGACATGCCCGCTAAATCTCCTTTACGGTACTCGACAGAAATGTCCGCGACCGTACGGGTAGGTTGCTGTCAAATTATAGACATGCCCGCTAAATCTCCTTTACGGACAGTAAGTTAAATTTTTTGGCACACAGCTATAAAGATTATTTGCGCCTTGCAGCCCATCTAAATGACTACATTACATATTAAAAACAATAAATTAGACAATATAAATAAATAAAATCATTAAAAATGCGCATACTCAATAAAAGAAATCTTTTATTGAACCGAATGTCAATTTTGAGTGAATATATCCTACTTCGGAACTAACCATAGTTTATCTAACCATAAGTTATCCATCAAAGAGAGGCTTTGTCGATAGTTACGAAGTCGTCAAAAATTGTAATGTCTCCAAAACAGTTATTAGGGGATTTGTTAAATATATCCACGTCCATACGGGTACCTCTCCGTCAAAGTGCATTCTCGCCCACTTATTTTCAGTATTCCAGTAGTAACAATTTAGCAGTTTCAGCAGTTCATATTCTCAAATAATTTCAGTTGTAAACTGCAGAATAACTTATCTTAAAATTAAGCTGGAGCTTCCATTAGTTAAGCAGCATATATAGTGGAAACACACGACCATTTCTCATGGAGAGAAATGTATCCAATTTAGCGAATGTTTGTTGTTCGTCTAATAGCGAAACACAGACTCACATCCATTTTTCTATCAAACTCTGACGGAAACAAAACATTAAACAATAACAAAAGACTGTATCAGCCGGCGAACGAAAACATCGGGGGATGTCTTTCAACCGCTCCCATGGAAACCGCGAGCTGGAGGTGAAAACAGAGCAGTACCAACTGGGAGGAAAAAAATTCTATTTTAAAAAACAAGATCCAGACTAAATTACGAGAGATGATCGAAAAGTTCACGACCTGATAACGAAATATTGTATTTTTCTTTTATAAATCAATTATTTTTCAATATAATGTCTCTGTACTTCAATACACTTTATCCGGCAATGATCCGGTATCATTAAGGCGCGTACTGACCAAAACAGTTTGCGAGCAGTTAGAGAACTGTTCACGAGCAGTTAAAGAGCTGTTCGTGAGTAGATTTAGAACTATTCGCGAGCAATTGAAAGCAGTTCGCGAATAGTTAGAGAATGTTTATAAGCATTGAGAGAATTTCCACGAGCAGTTAGAGAAAGATTCGCGAGCAATTGGAGATATGTTCGAAACCAGTTAGAAAGTTGTTCGCGAGCAGTTACTGAGTTGTTTTCGAGAAGTTATAGAACTTTTAGCGAGCAGTTAGAGAACTGTTTGGGAGCAATTAGAAAGTTGTTCGTAAGCAGTATGAGAGCTGTTTTCGAGCAGTTACTGGATAAATATATTCAATGACCAATTAAAAATCTAATTAATCAATATCCATTAGCGTACTTTGTAAAATAAAATATGGAGTCTATATGATAATTAGTCTAGTACGCACATGTATACTTCTTCTTTGGGCACTATCAGTCAGGTTGACTTTTGGCCTCACTCACATAAGCCTCCATCTCGATCTATTCATTGTCAGTTGTTGCCAAGTACCCTGTATACCAATACTTGTTAGATCTTCGGTTAGCTGATCTCTCCATCTCTTGTGAGGTCTTACCACTGCTCGACGGGTATCAATCTTCATTCCCATATCTTCCTAACCATTTTTTTAAATTCTGATTAGTGTATCAAATGAAAGCCTTTGGTACGTGGATTAACGAACAAAATTTTATTTTTGCAAATTAAATTATTTTAATGCAATTTTTGCCAAAATTGTGCAAAAAATTTTTTTGTCCCAGACCCTGGTGCCCAGATGGTTTACACTAAAAATTAACTAAAAATCTGAAAAAATTAATGTACATTTGTGTGAACCAGATTTGTTGAACAGGAATTTTTGATCTGATATTGTTTTCGGAAAATAATTTTTTGTGTTTTTGACCACGTAAAATATTTAATAACTTATCTAACAGACTGAACTAGTATGCTTTGATAGTGTAATGGCAAGTGTTCTAATTTACAAATTAGGGTTCGCTACTGGTCTCGAAACAATTTTATTTTTTGTTTTCTGCATTTTTATTTTGTTTAAATTATTTTTTCAAAGTTCTAGTTATATTTGGGCAAATATTGCATTTAATTTTTAAAAGCGTAAATTTAATAACCAGTGGAAATTGTTTAAATTGAATACACGAAATCAAAGGGGCAGAGTTATGACTCAAAATAACCAATGGAAGCCATAGGCGCAATTTTCAAAAACTTAATGAACCTTGCTATATAAAAAAATACTGCACATATTTAAAAAACTAAATAATGGTATAAGACATTCGAATTAAAGTTAACAAAAAATATTTTAACATAAAATTTGTTTTGGCATCCCAAATAATCATTATTCACTTACTAAATAACTGCGAAACCCAGAAATGTGTGAAAATTCACACTTCACATCAATTTTTTAACAAATGTACCTTATTCAATTTTAGCCATTTTAAAGCTTTATTTAAGTTTTTATAACAAACAAAATGATCAATCGCTCGAATGGTTCTTCTAATTTTGGGTTTCAGCAGATCCGCAGTAAGGAAAACTTGCGCTAGGGGCAAAACTGCGTTTTGGCGCCCTTGGCAAATAAATGTAAGTGATAAGCAAAAACAAGATTCTCACCGCCCAAAATGTAGATGATGAGCAAAAAAAAAGGTCCTCACCTCCCAAAATCCAAGTGAAGAGCAAACAAAAAACAGAAAGGTCCTCGCTTTCGCATTGTGGTGCCTCTTAGTCTGCTCATCGGCGCCCTTTTCCTTAGTGCGCTAGGGGCCGTCGCCCCCTCCGCCCCCTCTTACTTCGGCTCTGGGTTCAAGAGTGCCTTCATTCCATTTAAGTTGCTGATAAATTCAGTTAAGCATAAATGATCAATCTATCGAGTGGTCCTCCTGATTTTAGATTTCAGTTCCTGAGTTCCCACTTTTTGTTTCATTCCATTTAAGTTTCAGATAATTTCAGTTAAGACATTTGCATTGGTGTAATTAGACAGTTTTTATGATTGTAGTTATGTTAAAATGTGTTGTTCCGCCGCTGCGTTGGCGTCGGTGACTCTAAGACGTTCAAATCGTATTGTTTTCAGACCATATACCGCACTTAAATGGCGATAAATATTACTTTTGTTACATTAAACGTGAGATAGCTAAGCGTAGCACCTCAATAAACGGAAGATATGTACGGTTACGTCGACTCGCGCAAAAGAATACATTTGTCCTGAAATTAGGACGATGAATTTTACCAAAGAACATTTAAAAAGCCAGGATAATTCATGGGAGATAATATACTTCAATATCCTATTTAGATTTCTAGGATTTTATACGAATTTATTTTAAAATTACTTCGAAGAAATTTACAATTGCATGCGGGTGGAATTATCATTTTCAGTGGGCCCATTATTACACGTGGGAAATGAGAATTAATGTCCTGACTCATCTATCGGAGGCTATTGGACTTACAGCTTGGTGGAAGTCACACGACTCTTCATTATCTTTTTGTCTTCATCCATGTAAATTGGAGACCATATTTATTTCTTTATTGCATCATCTTCATATTTCGTTTTATCCGCATTCATTAAAAAACAATTTCTCGTCTTTCTTTATCTGTTTTCGAAACGCACGCAAGATTTGCGCAAAAACTATTGGACATTGTCGCGCCCTTAGGGCTCTTATTGTCATTAAATTAAATTTATTTAATTTAATTTAAAACAAAAACTTTGTGTGTTTTTAAAAAATGTTGATTGCCGCTACCTGCCTATTATTTTTTCACCTAATCATTCATATGCTGGCCTGATCAGTGAATACTTCGCCTGCCGAAATATTATTAATAGTTTCAAAGTTCAATTACGTGTCTCTATCGCGGTTGAAGTGAACGTACAACCGCTTGGTGTCATTATTTAATTTTTTGTGTATCTACACCTGCCAAGAAATCATCCGGGGACCCAGGAACCTGTTTTTTGGGACACCAGCGCCACAAATGTGAAGTTGGGAATAAATATTCTATGTATTTATGACGGAAAACCTATTGAAAGGCTGTTACAATTTTACATACATGCGATTTCATTGTTTATTTAATATTTTTGTAACAAATAATTTTATATCGCGTCAGCGCTGTAACTTGTTAAATTTGGTACGCACACTCTGATCTTTTGATCACGTGTGCTGTTTTATTTGAATTTAAATTTTAGTGATTCTGTATTTTGTTTAATATTAATAATTTTTGTTATATTATCAGTTTTATATAATATTATTTTTGTGGTACTGTATTTTATTTATGTGAAACACCCATCGTGTTGAGCAACGCATTGTTTGTCGCTTAGCTAGGGTTTTCAGAGACATCGTGGGATTTTCCAGGTTTGGTTCCTCGATAGCCATTACTTATGGGCCTATGATTTTACCCGTCTACACCCCAGCTAGGGCTACCATTTCCCTTGTGTTAGTCTCCTAGAGCAGCCCCTTTGTCCCAGCATTGTTTGTCGCTTAGCTAGGGTTTTCAGAGACATCGTGGGATTTTCCAGGTTTGGTCCCTCGATAGCCATTACTTGTGGGCTTAGGATTTTACCCGTCTACACCCCAGCTAGGGCTACCATTTCCCTTGTGTTAGTCTCCTAGAGCAGCCCCTTTGTCCCAGCATTGTTTGTCGCTTAGCTAGGGTTTTCAGAGACATCGTGGGATTTTCCAGGTTTAGTCCCTCGATAGCCATTACTTGTGGACTTAGGATTTTACCCGTCTACACCCCAGCTAGGGCTACCATTTCCCTTGTGTTAGTCTCCTAGAGCAGTCCCTTTGTCCCAGCATTGTTTGTCGCTTAGCTAGGGTTTTCAGAGACATCGTGGGATTTTCCAGGTTTAGTCCCTCGATAGCCATTACTTGTGGACTTAGGATTTTACCCGTCTACACCCCAGCTAGGGCTACCATTTCCCTTGTGTTAGTCTCCTAGAGCAGTCCCTTTGTCCCAGCATTGTTTGTCGCTTAGCTAGGGTTTTCAGAGACATCGTGGGATTTTCCAGGTTTAGTCCCTCGATAGCCATTACTTGTGGACTTAGGATTTTACCCGTCTACACCCCAGCTAGGGCTACCATTTCCCTTGTATTAGTCTCCTAGAGCAGCCCCTTTGTCCCAGCATTGTTTGTCGCTTAGCTAGGGTTTTCAGAGACATCGTGGGATTTTCCAGGTTTGGTCCCTCGATAGCCATTACTTGTGGGCTTAGGATTTTACCCGTCTACACCCCAGCTAGGGCTACCATTTCCCTTGTGTTAGTCTCCTAGAGCAGCCCCTTTGTCCCAGCATTGTTTGTCGCTTAGCTAGGGTTTTCAGAGACATCGTGGGATTTTCCAGGTTTAGTCCCTCGATAGCCATTACTTGTGGACTTAGGATTTTACCCGTCTACACCCCAGCTAGGGCTACCATTTCCCTTGTATTAGTCTCCTAGAGCAGCCCCTTTGTCCCAGCATTGTTTGTCGCTTAGCTAGGGTTTTCAGAGACATCGTGGGATTTTCCAGGTTTGGTCCCTCGATAGCCATTACTTGTGGGCTTAGGATTTTACCCGTCTACACCCCAGCTAGGGCTACCATTTCCCTTGTGTTAGTCTCCTAGAGCAGCCCCTTTGTCCCAGCATTGTTTGTCGCTTAGCTAGGGTTTTCAGAGACATCGTGGGATTTTCCAGGTTTAGTCCCTCGATAGCCATTACTTGTGGACTTAGGATTTTACCCGTCTACACCCCAGCTAGGGCTACCATTTCCCTTGTGTTAGTCTCCTAGAGCAGCCCCTTTGTCCCAGCATTGTTTGTCGCTTAGCTAGGGTTTTCAGAGACATCGTGGGATTTTCCAGGTTTAGTCCCTCGATAGCCATTACTTGTGGACTTAGGATTTTACCCGTCTACACCCCAGCTAGGGCTACCATTTCCCTTGTGTTAGTCTCCTAGAGCAGTCCCTTTGTCCCAGCATTGTTTGTCGCTTAGCTAGGGTTTTCAGAGACATCGTGGGATTTTCCAGGTTTAGTCCCTCGATAGCCATTACTTGTGGACTTAGGATTTTACCCGTCTACACCCCAGCTAGGGCTACCATTTCCCTTGTGTTAGTCTCCTAGAGCAGCCCCTTTGTCCCAGCATTGTTTGTCGCTTAGCTAGGGTTTTCAGAGACATCGTGGGATTTTCCAGGTTTGGTCCCTCGATAGCCATTACTTGTGGGCTTAGGATTTTACCCGTCTACACCCCAGCTAGGGCTACCATTTCCCTTGTGTTAGTCTCCTAGAGCAGCCCCTTTGTCCCAGCATTGTTTGTCGCTTAGCTAGGGTTTTCAGAGACATCGTGGGATTTTCCAGGTTTGGTCCCTCGATAGCCATTACTTGTGGGCTTAGGATTTTACCCGTCTACACCCCAGCTAGGGCTACCATTTCCCTTGTGTTAGTCTCCTAGAGCAGCCCCTTTGTCCCAGCATTGTTTGTCGCTTAGCTAGGGTTTTCAGAGACATCGTGGGATTTTCCAGGTTTAGTCCCTCGATAGCCATTACTTGTGGACTTAGGATTTTACCCGTCTACACCCCAGCTAGGGCTACCATTTCCCTTGTATTAGTCTCCTAGAGCAGCCCCTTTGTCCCAGCATTGTTTGTCGCTTAGCTAGGGTTTTCAGAGACATCGTGGGATTTTCCAGGTTTGGTCCCTCGATAGCCATTACTTGTGGGCTTAGGATTTTACCCGTCTACACCCCAGCTAGGGCTACCATTTCCCTTGTGTTAGTCTCCTAGAGCAGCCCCTTTGTCCCAGCATTGTTTGTCGCTTAGCTAGGGTTTTCAGAGACATCGTGGGATTTTCCAGGTTTAGTCCCTCGATAGCCATTACTTGTGGACTTAGGATTTTACCCGTCTACACCCCAGCTAGGGCTACCATTTCCCTTGTGTTAGTCTCCTAGAGCAGCCCCTTTGTCCCAGCATTGTTTGTCGCTTAGCTAGGGTTTTCAGAGACATCGTGGGATTTTCCAGGTTTAGTCCCTCGATAGCCATTACTTGTGAGCCTAGGATTTTACCCGTCTACACCCCAGCTAGGGCTACCATTTCCCTTGTATTAGTCTCCTAGAGCAGCCCCTTTGTCCCAGCATTGTTTGTCGCTTAGCTAGGGTTTTCAGAGACATCGTGGGATTTTCCAGGTTTGGTCCCTCGATAGCCATTACTTGTGGGCTTAGGATTTTACCCGTCTACACCCCAGCTAGGGCTACCATTTCCCTTGTGTTAGTCTCCTAGAGCAGCCCCTTTGTCCCAGCATTGTTTGTCGCTTAGCTAGGGTTTTCAGAGACATCGTGGGATTTTCCAGGTTTAGTCCCTCGATAGCCATTACTTGTGGACTTAGGATTTTACCCGTCTACACCCCAGCTAGGGCTACCATTTCCCTTGTGTTAGTCTCCTAGAGCAGCCCCTTTGTCCCAGCATTGTTTGTCGCTTAGCTAGGGTTTTCAGAGACATCGTGGGATTTTCCAGGTTTAGTCCCTCGATAGCCATTACTTGTGAGCCTAGGATTTTACCCGTCTACACCCCAGCTAGGGCTACCATTTCCCTTGTGTTAGTCTCCTAGAGCAGTCCCTTTGTCCCAGCATTGTTTGTCGCTTAGCTAGGGTTTTCAGAGACATCGTGGGATTTTCCAGGTTTAGTCCCTCGATAGCCATTACTTGTGAGCCTAGGATTTTACCCGTCTACACCCCAGCTAGGGCTACCATTTCCCTTGTGTTAGTCTCCTAGAGCAGCCCCTTTGTCCCAGCATTGTTTGTCGCTTAGCTAGGGTTTTCAGAGACATCGTGGGATTTTCCAGGTTTAGTCCCTCGATAGCCATTACTTGTGAGCCTAGGATTTTACCCGTCTACACCCCAGCTAGGGCTACCATTTCCCTTGTGTTAGTCTCCTAGAGCAGTCCCTTTGTCCCAGCATTGTTTGTCGCTTAGCTAGGGTTTTCAGAGACATCGTGGGATTTTCCAGGTTTAGTCCCTCGATAGCCATTACTTGTGGACTTAGGATTTTACCCGTCT
Source organism: Liopterus haemorrhoidalis (assembly GCA_963971575.1). Classification (NCBI taxonomy): domain Eukaryota; kingdom Metazoa; phylum Arthropoda; class Insecta; order Coleoptera; family Dytiscidae; genus Liopterus; species Liopterus haemorrhoidalis. The sequence goes on from OZ020624.1 coordinate 32,645,913, forward strand.
ACACCCCAGCTAGGGCTACCATTTCCCTTGTGTTAGTCTCCTAGAGCAGCCCCTTTGTCCCAGCATTGTTTGTCGCTTAGCTAGGGTTTTCAGAGACATCGTGGGATTTTCCAGGTTTGGCCCTCGATAGCCATTACTTGTGGGCTTAGGATTTTACCCGTCTACACCCCAGCTAGGGCTACCATTTCCCTTGTGTTAGTCTCCTAGAGCAGCCCCTTTGTCCCAGCATTGTTTGTCGCTTAGCTAGGGTTTTCAGAGACATCGTGGGATTTTCCAGGTTTAGTCCCTCGATAGCCATTACTTGTGGACTTAGGATTTTACCCGTCTACACCCCAGCTAGGGCTACCATTTCCCTTGTGTTAGTCTCCTAGAGCAGCCCCTTTGTCCCAGCATTGTTTGTCGCTTAGCTAGGGTTTTCAGAGACATCGTGGGATTTTCCAGGTTTAGTCCCTCGATAGCCATTACTTGTGGACTTAGGATTTTACCCGTCTACACCCCAGCTAGGGCTACCATTTCCCTTGTGTTAGTCTCCTAGAGCAGCCCCTTTGTCCCAGCATTGTTTGTCGCTTAGCTAGGGTTTTCAGAGACATCGTGGGATTTTCCAGGTTTAGTCCCTCGATAGCCATTACTTGTGGGCTTAGGATTTTACCCGTCTACACCGCAGCTAGGGCTACCATTTCCCTTGTGTTAGTCTCCTAGAGCAGCCCCTTTGTCCCAGCATTGTTTGTCGCTTAGCTAGGGTTTTCAGAGACATCGTGGGATTTTCCAGGTTTGGTTCCTCGATAGCCATTACTTGTGGGCCTAGGATTTTACCCGTCTACACCCCAGCTAGGGCTACCATTTCCCTTGTGTTAGTCTCCTAGAGCAGCCCCTAGGAGCAGAAGAGTTTACATCCCCTTCCCTTTCCTCTAGGTCGTCCGTGTCTTCCCCAAGTGCTCAACCCGGTGCGTCTCCGTGTCACATTGTTAAAAATAAAAATCTATTTTTTAATTTCAATTTTTGGTGAGGAAAATGTACGGACTTAACAGCTGAAATATATATAAAAAAAATGTTAATTACATTTTGTGGATCCATACATTTTTTTCGTTGGATGAATATTTCGATTTTTCGTGCCCTCATGAAGGTCTCAAATCTCTCTTTCTACGTCTATGAATTGTGGATTTCCAAGTGATATTTAAATATATCTTAATACTTTTCAGAATGCGATTTTGGTTTTATGAGAAAATTATAAGAAAAAAAGCTTGCTGCCAGTGAATACTCCAAGAACCATAACGATGTCAGAAGGACTTGATCAAAAAGCTACCCGAGATCAAATACGTTGAATTTAATGACGTCGAGAGACGCATCAGGTAAAACAGTGATTCCCAAACAATTTTTTAAAAAATTAAATTTATTACCAATGATTTTCCCAAGAGGTATCTGTATAGTCGGTAATATTTACATTTTCCCCTGGAGAATTTTGGATATAAAAATATTTTATTAAATTTAATTACTTGTTGCGTGGCACTGTTTCGCTTTCCGTTTCCAACCACTTCAATTGAATAGAATTATTGGATATAAGATCGTTCCGAACGGTAATTAGCAAAGCAAGAAAAGACCATGGATTATACATTCATTTAACGTACATTTATGAGGAAAATTTCAAGGAAAAACTCGAGTATAATTAAAGACTATTTAATGAAAAGTTGAAATCAATCTTGAGGAAAATCTCAGAGGTCAAACGTATTTTTGAAGTTAAGAATACAATTATAATAAGAATGGAAATAAAAGTAGAAATAAAACGTTTCTCAAGCAGGGACGCAGACTGCAATCCAGGGACTAAGCCCCCAGTAAACCAGAATTATGGGTCCGATACATATACAAAAGTGTATATAGAAATTTTTCTTTACTTTTTTCTCTAAAATAACATCTATAATATAATATGCTAACGTGTGTCCCTGCGTGGTTGCGTGCTATGACGTCAAAAACAAACTTGAAGCGAGATTCCGAAATGTAACGAAATATTCCGAAGCTTACCGAAGTGTATATTGACATATAACGCGTGATAATAATAGTTGTTAATTGATATGTTTACACAAAAATAATATAAATTATAATTGTTAGTAACAGAAAAATAATTATTTTAAAAAATATTTGGTTTTGATAAAAGTATGTAAGAAAAATGTGACTTTCTTTTCTTTATTATTATTTTTTCAATGATTTAATATTTTTTTATTTCTTCGATTAATGTTTTCCAGCAATTTTGTATTTTTTGTTCGTAAATCATATTCTTGGTTGAAATCTAATGATTTCAGTACTCCCCTGTATTTAAATTTAATTTTTTTTTATATCTGGGACAACTATATAATATAAACTATATATTATGTATGCCAAATTACAATTAATTAAGTCCAACGGTTGAACAAGAGCTTTGGAGCTTAGGTCCAGAACGTGAAATGAGAGCTTCGGAATTTTCATGTCTCGAGAGTCCGTAATGTGACACGTTTGGCGGCAACCTACCCGTACGGTCACCGATAAAATTCTATATCTCCGTAGTTGAACTACGTTTGTCAGTTTTTCATTTTAAAAATGTTTATTATTCGAGGCTGTCTTATTTCTTTCCTTGTTTCATCTGTCTTTCTCATATAATTCTCCTCCTCTCCCTCCTGTTATATCTGTTCTTTCTCAACACGATGTTGCACTCAGTCAAGCTGACATCCCGTCAATTCTAGAGACATTCGGTAGAAGCTCTGCTTCTCTGAACTTGTTCAAACTTTCCTCCTCTTCTCCTATCGACTTCTTTCATTATATACTATTCTTATTCATGTGGCTTGTCCACGTCCAACAACACCAGGCATAATTGAGCATTCAATCACTTTTTATAACTGTTTATTTTTTAATTAAACCAAAAAAAAAAGTCGCAGTTAACGTTTATGGTCAATGGTAGTCGAAACAATTTACGATCGATCAATAAATCACTTTTGTTGGCGTTGTTCATTTTTTTGATCAATTTTGTTGTCGTCTTCTTTTGTTGGAGTTGGTTTATAACAGACGCTTAGCATAAGAGCATTTCATGAATGCATAGCATAGCTGCATAAGATATAACTACTGTGTATGATATTGCATAAAAATTAATGATGTTAATTAAATGTTAACTTGCCAGAATGTCAAAATTTTTCTACCAATAAGGTGATCATACGACCCGAATTTGCCGGGACAGTCCCGAATTTCCGCCTTCCGTCCCGAATTTCCGCCTTGCGTCCCGAATTTTTTCAGAGGCAATATTTGTCCCGATTTCGGGTTTTTTGTCCCGAATTTTATAAAAGGTACTAGTAAGTATTAGGACGGTTGACCTGGGAACCAAATCGAGATTGTGTGAATTTTCTTATCAGTGCGGCATCCTTTGATGTTGCCAACACCTGGTCAGCTGTTAATTACAGGTGTGCAATCAGGTGACCTGATTTTGTTAGTTTTACCTGTTTTTTATTTGTTTTTACCTGTTTTTACCAGTTCCTTACCTGTTTTTTTTAAACGTTTACACGCTTAAAAAACGTGTGAAAAACAGGTAAGAAACGGATAAAAACAGGTAGGAAACCGGTAAAAATAAGTAAAATTTATTTTTTCATACTTATATGTAACGTTTCCATGGTCATGATAAATAATATCTCTATTGGAAAATATTGGGTAAAGTTATTTCTACTCTGCTGCTAGAATGTATTTTATACAAGTACTTTGTGATGGCGGTCAGTCCTGTGGTGGCCACAGCTGATTTTTTTCATACTTATATGTAACGTTTCCATGGTCATGATAAATAATATCTCAATAAGATAATTGTATCACAAATTTCTGTTTAGTGTACATTGCTTTGAGATTTTCCTGTGGTATTGCCCGAAGCCGCCTCATTCGTGGTTATTTCTGTTCGCCATTAATTAAAACATTGATATTTTTCTAACTTTTTTTTTCCTTACATGAACGAGCGATTAAATAATTAATAAAGTACAAACAAAGAAAATATCCTGAGGCGGTTCTATTAAAGTTGTTTTATATATTTATTTTTTTCTGAATAATAAATAAAGTTTGTCGCTTAATTTAATTTTAAAAATACGGTTAAAAGTATTGTTCCACTATCTCAGTAGAGTGAGTAAATAAATTCAATTAGTAAAGTTCACTATTTTCAAGTAAACCGGTTCAAGTAACCGGTGTTGTACGCGACAATGCTGTCCCAAATGAAGTCCGACGCTAGCGACGCTTCAAGACGCTCTCCGTCCAAGGATTACGTAATAGCAAGGATTACACTGCGGTACTTAAAATGTTCTAAATTAGTTTCATTGGATAATTGTTTTCTAAGATTGTCGAGAAATTTTTAAGATTCCAATTTTGGAAGAAAGTTGATTGAAGATGAATCACGCAGCGGAAGGCCTTCATCTTCAAGAACCGATGAAAATATCGACGGGGTCTTGTGCGTTCAGATCGTCGGTCGAAGATCGGGGAAGAGTTGAATTGACTCACACTACCGTTCATCAGATTTTAACCAATGAATTGTGGATGAGAAAAATCTGCAATTTCAATAAACTAGTTTTTGACCAGAACATTCCTGTGGCTCCTCAGCCTCCTTATTCGCCTTGAGACCTTGTGACTTTTTCCCCTTCCCAAGATTGAATCACCTCAAGGGACTTCATTTTGGGACACTAAAAAACATTCAAATGTCCGTAATCGACCAGCTGAAAGCTATTCCAATATCCGAAGTTCCAACACTGCTATGAGGATTGGAAGAACTGTCTCCAGCGCTGTGTGACTTCCCAAGAAAGTTATTTTGAGGGAGACAATATTGAATTGTAATTCTATTCGAATAAAAAAAAAATAATAATAATAAAAATCAGTCTGGTTAGTTAATATAAAAACCTCGTACAAAAATTTCTGGAAAAATAAAATGTATTGTTCTCTAAAATAATATCTTTTCGGTCTCTCTCATTATTTCAAATACTTTTTATCTGTGATGACTAGTATTTGTTATTTCAAATACTTTGGTATTTGGAATATGATATTTAAAATAATTTTAGTATGTATTTGGCACAGTTCTGCTACTGGTAGAGGTCACCGATGGTTAAACATAGGTTGAGAACTAAACTCCAGCCCGACAATCCAAACTTACTTGAACCATGAACTCCCACTTTGCTTACCACCCCCGCCCTTCGTTGAGCTTTACCCCTCGTCCTCCGCCCCTCCCCCTTGTGGGGGACGAGCATTAGTGCATTACTAGAGACATTTACCTCGTTAGGTTGTTTGGATTGAAGTTTACTTCGATCTGTCAATAGATTGCCATTGTTACATACACGGTCCGCTAAATACTGAATCTAATCCGCAATCAGCTTCTCATACCGGGCAAAGGTGTTGAGAATGTGGTACTAAACCTCTGCAATATCAAGGTACAGAGCAAAGTAGATGGAAAAAAATCAGCTGTTGCCACCACAGGACCGACCGCCATCATAAAGTACTTATATAAATTACATTTTAGCAGCAGAGTAGAAATAACTTGACCTTATATTTTCTAACAGAGATATTATTTATCATGACCATGGAAACGTTACATATAAATATGAAAAAATTGAAACTTGGAAAAAATTTCGAAAAATTTTACAGAAATTATTCGAAATTTTTCGTTTTATCAAAAAACGTCTCAATTAAAAGTTATTAGTTATTGCTTTTACAGCAACTTTTGTTTAATAAATTTTTTCGAGATATTTTTCTGTTGTGAAATATTCGCAAAAATCTTAAAATCGACAGGAGTAAACTCCCATTTTTAGTCAACCGATTTTTACCAAAAGTTGATCAACTTGTGCCATTGATAGCAGAAGCTTAAATATAAAGTTTCATAAAAATCCTTTCAGCTGAATTTGCTCTGCACGTGTACACAGACAGACGGACAGACAGACGGACAGACAGACAGACAGACGGACAGACAGACGGACAGACAGACAGACGGACGGACAGGCAGACCGACAGACATCATGCTAAAAATAGTCAAAACGTTATGTAGGGACCTCAATTCGTGGAGATCCATCGAAATCTCGAAACGTCAAAATTGGTATGATCACAATACCTCCCTTATATATGTTGGCGGTCGGTAAAAATTATCAGAACTCGGAAGATATTTAGATAGTTGCATTTGTCTTTTTGTTTTTCCTTCATTCCTTCTTCCCAGCATTCCCTTAGTGTTTTTCTACTGTCTTCTGACTTTCTCCTCATATTTCACTGCCTTGGTTCCAGCACCGACTCTCAACTTTTCCCTCTTCATTTCCAGTACCTTGATATTCCAATCGCTCTATGATCATTGTACATTTTTACTCCATTTTTCGGATCTATATAAAGTTACTGGTCGATAAGTGTTTTGTAGAGATTTCGTGGGTAACGTTGCATTGAATGAGGTAGCGTAATCCGGGATGCAGCTACGTTGAACGTGGTACGCCTGCGGTGGTGTCCTTCTAGTTGCATTTGTGAAAACAGTTGGCGACATATTCACTTGTTTAATCGGTTACGAATCGCATTACCCCCGGCGCCAGGGTCCTTTGTCCTGTAAATTGAATTTCTAACCATAGCCTGCTCTGATTAGCTTAAGTTTAAGTGGTACTGTTACTAGAAATTAACTATCTGTTGGACATTGCTAACGTACCGCAGGGGAAATGCACAATGGAAAGTGAAAATTTGATGAAAATGTTATTCAAAAGATATCTATACTACTTAATTACTTTGTACATGTTTCATGTACAAGGCGAGGATGGGTATTCGGGCTTTTAACCGGGGAGTGGATGGGTCGACAATGGACATTAAATTTCTCCCCGCAAATGGTCATGTTCTTCTACATCTCTCGCATTGAAAGCAAGGGATGGGCATTTTCGATTTTAATCGCAGAGTTAACGGATCGAAAGCCGACATTGCTACGTTTCTCCCCGCAAGTGGTCATGCTCTTGTATATTTCACATAGAGGTGGCAAAGATGGATATTTTTGCTTTTAACCGGGAAGTGAACGGATCGAAAGAAGACAAAGCTGCGTTTCTCCCCGCAAGTCATATTCTTATACATGTCTCATATAAGACGCAGGGAGGGACATTTTTGCTTTTAATCTTTTGGCACAGTGGACCCCGGTTGATAATCGTTGCTCTAGATCAGAGTTCTTCAACCAGTGATCCGCAGAAAATTCCTGCCAGTCCGCGAAACATTTCCACCGAATCACGTAGATGTACAATTAAGGAGTACATTTTTTTAGTTGACGCAGAAGCTAACTTTTGTCCGAACCATGATTTATTTAATATTTACTAGCCCCAATACAACGCCTCTCGCAGTTATTTTTCATACTTCTAAAGAAGCTAGTTCTTTGGAATAGTCGCTTAGAAGAAGAAGATATAGAAATGTGTCCACTTTTAGAAGAATTTTTGATTGCTGCTCTCAACCAAAGTCATATTCTACATAAGTCAATATTTAAGAGCAATGGCTGAATATTTTAATAATTATTTCCCTGAAAATGAGGATCCTCGTAAAGGTAATCTCTGGATTAATAATCCATTCTTGGAAGATATAAAGTCATGTTCACGATCTGAGAAAAAGAAAAGTTGATCGAGTTGTCTTCCAATGTCACTCTGGTGTCGACATAAAATGCAATGTCTCAATTTTGTGAGCTCTAAAGAGCTTCAAAGTGACCACTAGAAAACAAGATAAAGTTATTTTTAACGTTTTTAAAAATAATCCTATGTTATCTTTACGTAAATATCAGGCAATTTTGTTAAAAACATTAAGTTAAATGACCCTGAGAAGTCGTTTAATTGAAAATGGTATTAAATTCAGGAGCACCAATCAAAAACCATTGTTATCGGTTAAACATGTTTAAAAACGACTCGTTTGGGCCAAGTAAATTTTAGACCGCGATTGGAGTGATGTGGTTTTCTCTGATGAAGCTAGTTTTTACATGAAATATAAGAACAAAAACGTTTTAATTTAGATCAGCTAACTCGTCAAATACGGCAGATATGGGATCACTGCCAAAGTATTCCAAAAAGCTGGTAGAAAGTGTACCGAAAAAGTAAGCAATAATTGATAATAATGGAGATTGGACCAATTATGAGGTAGTAGCGTAATAATATTTACAGTAAACTTTTAAATTATTTTTAGTTTTTCCTTTTCTCTCTTATCGCCAAATATCAACAAGGACGTCTTGTTATACAGACTGTAATTCTCAATAAAGTTAACTAAGAGGAAGACCTTACATAACCTGGAAGAGAACTGTTTTGAAAGAGGGAGAAAATAAAGAAATAATTTGCTTGAAATGCTGGATAGAATTGTAGTTTTGTGTCCTATGCTCCTTGCTGGAGTAGAATGAATCCAGTATCTCGCCATCGGTGAGATAATTTGGAAAAGAAATTATATTTTTCCAAGCGGTGTTTTACAGATCTTTTGTCGGTAAGGTATCCATTCGTTTCCCGGGTACTTTTCTCGCATCGGATAATTTTATGTTCATTTTTAAGTTTATCTCCGGTGATTTTATGCAGAAAGCATTAATAAAATCCCCCATTTTTGATATTTCTGCTTCGGTAAAACCTTAATATCTGTACATTTGGTTATATCTAAGCATTCAATGTGCTGTGAGTAATGTTGATACAATGCTACATTGTGACGCCATGTCCAACTAAATTAATCCTGATTTAGAGACGTCGACGTCTCATTAACAGCATCAGGATACAACATCCCTATAATCCTCCTTTGTATCCTTACTTCTTTTACTGTGTCGCGGTTGTTTTGAACCGTTTCACGACTGCTGCTATTTTTGTTTTTTACAGGACTTAAAATATTTTATAGAAATGTTAATAGGTCAACGCTTAAGTGAGGAATATGGCAAAGAAGGATTATTCTTCATTTCTTGACCACCATATGATGAGGTTTTCTTGCGATTATTCTGGGAAACAAAAAATTTGATCTTGGAAACGGTAAGAGACTGCGATGACTAATAGTTTCTATTATAGTCGGATTGCTGATAGGTGACTGTTACATGTATGTATCAAGTAGTGCATTCATATAATAATCTAGTTACCATTCTTCAGCGATTTTAAAATGTTTTTTGTTATTTATCTTAGCTGTCAGTGTCTGTTAATAATATTAATTAGTAGAGCTTGCGGCCAATTATTAAATTCACAAGTTTTAATTTTAAATTTGCTGGAATATTTTAATTCCGAAAAAGAGAACAATGGGCCACTTATTTCTCTATATTGTGTCCATCAAAGAGTAGCAACTGCCTTAAAGATTTCGGAATCAACAATTCGTAGAATTATAAAATGTAATAAATCTGAACTTCTCACTAACAAAATCACGAGAAAACGGAAATTAAAATCTGAACCAGTTTATTTTATTGATTGGCACAAACGTATGGTCATGAAGTTCTAAGATTACCTCCTTATCACTGCCCGTTTAACCCCATTGAACTAATTTGGGGTATAACAAAAAATTATCATGATAGACATATTGGTCAAAACGGATATAGTGATAACGAAGTGTTGCAAGTAGCCTGTAATCAAATTAGTTGTGAAATTTGGGTAAAATCTGTTAAAAAAATCGAAAATTTAATAAATGAATGGTGGGAAAGGGAAAGGATTGTTGATGATATTAATCCAATAATAATAAATACAAGAAATGACAGCGATAGTTCAGATGACGACGATATCATGCATTACAGTGACTAATTTTTTTAAAATAAAAATAAACATTTAAATACAACTTGTAGCAATATATTATATGAATAAATATATTTTTACTTAATATTTTATTACTTTGTACTTAGGGGAAACATAAAACTTTAATTTAATTAAACAACAAATTATAATTTACGTATGAGTATAAGTTTTTCCTTATTTATAATTATTACCTTAAAATTAATTTTGTTTGTTTGAGTACTGCTGTGAATTTATTTTCGTGCTCTAATTAGTAAAGATATCTACGTGCCGTTTCTTTCTAATGCTTTGTTTTTTATTAAAATAATTTGGAAAGTTAGTTGTCAACTTGCGTCACTATACGTTACTATGGGTATGCAAATAATTATAATGATATAGACAGAGAAAGCATATAGTATTGTACATCGATACTTGTAGCAACGAACAGTCACCTATCAGCAATCCGACTATAGTTTCTAAATTTTCTATTTATATGAATGTATTTCATAAAAATTAAACATATGCCCAACCTGAGTCGACCTTGGAGATGATTTGCACAAAAGGATGAGTAGCCAACCATTTTCCCATCGAGCCACGTTAAGCTTGTTGTTGGAAGAATAAGGGTTTGGGATGGGTGGAGATTGTTATATATATCTTACTCCTATATCCTGTTTTACTAATTATCGCCACAAGATCCTTGATTGAAAATAGTTCAAGTGGAGAGTAAAGCTTCTGAATTAAGACCTCAATTCACCTAAATTTCCGTTTCCATGCACACGATAGCTAAATAAAGTAAAAACTACAGCCAGTTCAAGAAACAACTTTTTTTAAAAGTAACTCAACTAAATTCAATTCCTCTCGGACAATTTAATACACTGTGTAGGTAGAACTATATTATAAGGCCATATATGAAGACAAAAGGCCAATATCCAACTTTACCGAACGCATTTAATCAGTTAACTCGACTCGAAACAAATTAGCAGAGTTCGATTGTTTAAATTACGAACTCGGACAGAGTTTCGTTTGTTTTACATGAACGGAGAATTAACTAAGACTGAAAATAATCGAGAACAGGGCAGTGACGTAGCAAGGGTGGACAAATTGCTTTACTAACCTCACCTAACAAGCCAGTTATTAGACAGATTGAACAAAGAAATCGTACAAGATTTACAATATCCCACTTCAAACTCTATACAGATGGCAGCACATAACGACTAAACTAAATAATTCAAAAATTATCAGAGGCTCTAAAACAATGGTTTCTGGAAGTGAGCTACCATAGTTTAATGACAAAACACTATCTTAGGTTAGATTAGTAAGTATTTGGTTAGAAGAAGCCGAGCGAAGCGAGCTACCCATCTTCTAGTTTAATGACATAAATAAAAGTTCTGCACAGTCCCACCTGTTTAAAATCTCTGTATATTGAACAAATGACGTGTGTGTGACGCATGCGCAGTGTGCAGTGGGGTGTTGTAAATCTACACCAAGAAATCAAATACAAAACGACTCATTTGGCAAAAAAAGTCTTGTTCCAACAAGATAACACACCTTACCACAAATTGGTAATGGCGAAGAAGAAATTGTATGAGTTACACTCGCCAGACTTGGCTCCATTCTTTCTGTTTCCAAAACCAAAAAACTATTGGAAAGATATTCTCATCAAATACTGAAATCGTCGAAACTGTAAATCGATATCTCGAGAGTTCTTATTTTTGAAAAGCGTTGTTCTAAATCTATAGAGCTAAATGGAGATGTAGAAAATACAGTTTTGCCCCAAAATAGTATATTGTATAACAAGCGCAGAAAGTATACATTTGCCAATTAAGAAAGATATTTTACAACCAGGATTTACTCTTAGGAGGTGTTCAGAAGGCATTTTTTTCTTGAAAACACCTTTTAACCCTTCGCACTCCGTTCTCGCCGATAATGCGACACTAAAAATATGAACTTTAATTCTGTCGATGATACGGCAACACGTTTTTTTAAGCTTATTTGAGCGCTTTTGTATAAACTGATGCGTATAAACTGATCAAAATTTACAAAACATCGTACTGTTTTGCTTATTGTATTCTTTAGATGGTATTTTTCTGGTGCACGTCTCTGCTTCTCTCACGGAAACTAGAACTTAACATCCTCGGCTACTTTCAATTATTCGCGATGCGCTAGTGTTTGACTTTATTACTCAACATTAAATATTAATATTATTTAAGTGTTTCTGCAGTGCGGAGCTGCGCGTTACTTTGTTTCATTAGAATTACTACCGAAATTCTTCATGAATTAAAACCATCTTCAGAGCTGCATATTTTAAAGAACCCTGAGACCTATTCAGAATAACATGGATGCAATTTTATTATTAATAAAATATTTAACAATTAATAAGTTAAAAGATTATACTGGATTATGCACATCGTGACGGTGGAAGAAGACTAGTAAAATCTGAGAAGAGTATCCTGGGAAACATTGCTTCTGAATCCGGCAAAATACCCATTTTTTGCGATAGTGTTCATACAATATTCTTTTTACGCGACCCTATCAAAAACTCTTTTCAAATCCTACTTGACAGATAGAAACTTCTCAGTTAAATACAATGATGCCATCAATTTACTATCCCATAACATCTGGTGTTCCCCAAGGTAGTGTACTTGGGCCATTCCTTTACCTACTGCAGATATACCTGAGACAGACGACAATATGATAGCTGCATTTGCTGATGACGTTGCTATACTATCAATGATCCTAACGAAGCTTATACAAGTCTTCAAAGTCATTTAAATCTTATAAACGGTTAGTACAATAAATGGCTGAAGTAAATCTGTCCAAGTCAAGTTTACAACCAGATTCAGTACTTGCCACAGTAACAATCAACATTCCAGTTCCCAACTGAACTAAAATACCTTGGATTGCATTTGGACCAACGATTGACCTGGAGTAAACAAGTTCGTTTTCCTATCGAATTCTGTCTGCCTTTTCTTCTGGACATATCTCTAAGAAGCCAATATATCACATCCTTTGCCCATCTTCAATCTTCCATTCTCATAATCTGTTTCCATTTTAAAAATTTACAAAAACTACTCCTGTTCTTTTTCTGATGTTTGTTAGTCTGATTCTACGCCGTACTCTAGTTTTCAGAATCGAGAGTTCTATCTTGTATTAGCATGAATGTAGTTTTTGAATTTGCTTCTAGGAACCAGGACAACCATATGGTAGTGTGGGAATTATCCATCTTTTAAATATCTTGCTTTTTAATATCGACTTGCTTACTTATCGAATGCTTACTATGAAAAGAACCAACATTGATTCCACCTTTGGGCTATTCTTTGGTTGATTTCTTTCCCTTTTCTATTATTGAATGAAGTAATCTGACCTAAATAGATAACTTCGTGCATCTTTACCCTCTTCAGTTGTAATGTCCTCATTGTTGTTATTGGTCATAATCTTTGTTTTTGCTTTGTTCATAGTAAGGCATATTGCTCTTCATCTGTTCATGGTACATCGGGATCAGTGCCCAAAAAGAGATGCTAGCCCTTTTACTCTGTATTCTGGGTGTGTACCATTTGATCTAATATATATATATATATATATATATATATATATATATATATATATATATATATATATATATATATATATATATATGAGAAAAAAAATTATGTAGGAATTGTACAGATGGTATTGATAACAGATTTACGCAATTTTTTTATTTAATATCAAAAGAATACTGCGTAATCTTCATAATATGATTAACAACAATGGAGAAGATAAATTTCCGATTTAAAAAAATATGCAGGAATAAACATAAATAATACAAAATGACGTTAAAAAATTAAATCTCTGTAAAAATCTTTTGTGGATTTTTTTGTTTGTTTAAAACAGGATTATATTTTAAGTAGATTTTATTATTTCCTGGGGCGCCACATTCTAATTTACTTTCTCAATAAGGCTCTTGTCAGTTGTATAAATTTTTTTTTCTTTTTAAAAACACATGCGCTAAATGTATGAATGAAACTTTAGATTTAGTAAGTACCATCATTCATTGAATTAGCTCTTGAAACACATGCGTAAGATCTACAAAAAATTGTATAAAATACCGCAGAAGTAATCACTAGAAATGTGTTATACATCCGCTTATTATTCTTCTTTTTCTTTTCAATTATTCGGGCCATAGTAAACTTCTTTGAATTTTACAATCTAATTTGCATATCCATAGGTCTTATTTCAAATTATTAGAATTTAAAAATATTTCTATCTCAAAAACGGTAAGAGATAGCTCCCTGCGGTTTCAATTTTTGAGTTTAGCAGTCTCCAGTTAACTTAGAAAAAAATTAGACTTACATTCGTACAAGCCGTTTTTCATATAGGGCATTTTGAAAATATAAGTAAATAATTGTTGTACCCAAAGATATATTTCAAAATATTGGATTTTTAAAATATTGATATCTCAAAAACAATAAAAGATAGCGCCCTGCGGTTTCAATTTTTGAGTTTACCAGTTTTTATTTAGTCTAGCAAAAAATTAAACTTACATTCGTACAAGCCGTTTTTCATAGAGAGCATTTTGAAAATATACGTAAATAATTTTTGTACCCACAAACTTGTTTTAAAATATTGGATTTTTAAAATATTCATATCTTAAAAATGGTAAAAGATAGCGCCTTGCGGTTTCAATTTTTGATTTTAGCAGTCTCCAGTTAACTTAGAAAAAAATTAGATTTACATTCGTACAAGCCGTTTTTCATATAGGGCATTTTGAAAATATACGTAAATAATTTTTGTATCCACACACTTATTTCAAAATATTGGATTTTTAAAATATTCATATCTCAAAAATGGTAAGAGATAGCGCCTTGCGGTTTCAATTTTTGAATTAAGCAGTCTTTACTTAAACTAGAAAATAATTTAACTAACATTCGTATGAGCCGTTTTTCATAGAGGGGATAATTTAAATTATACCAGTAACGAATAATTTAAAATTATAATCTACAAAATAATTCAATAAATACATGAATAAGTACTTCATTTATTTATATTTATATTATATAGTTGCAGTCGGAGTTGGATTGGGAAGTGGGAGTCGGTATTTTATGCAGACTTCACAAATAAAGCTTTCAAAATTAATAGCCGGGATAGTGAATTAATAAATAGATTTTATCGAAGCCCTATGCTTCTCCTAGGAGCTGTAGGTAAGTATATAAACTCAAGTAAGAAACTAATAGAATGATGGTGAGCTTTGTATTTGACATATAGCCTTCTGTATAGGCAGTATTTTCCGCAAAAACTAATTATTTAGGAAAATAAATTAAAGTTTGGTTTGAAAGTTAAAATGAAGGACTAAACTGAGTAAGAAAACGCTTTGGGGCGCTGACAAAAACCGCAGATAAGTTTGGAAGCAGTAAAATAATTAGACGGCGTTTAAAACTTAAATGGCGTAGAGAGGTATGAGTAATGGCAATGAAAGGCCCGTAACGGCCCGTATTCTTTACAACCAGGACCGTAATGGTCGATCTTTACGCAGTTAAACTTTCAATTGGCCTAAGAGGACGCATTAAACACATGTGCTGCAACTGCATTTTTACAAAATTGCATCGTTAAGACCGAACAACCCTATATTAATCTGAAACTACCGAAAACAACCACGAATAAACCATCCTTAGTTTTGCCGTAAATACTGTTATATTCGACGAGGATTTACTTGACTGATGCCCGTCAGAAAAAGGATGTGGTTCAATCTAGAAAGGCATAAAAATTAAGCAATGCTATTGGTTCGGACGGTGAGAACGTACTATTAACTTGTTTCACTCACTCTGCTGCAATAGAATTTTGGGATGATGATAATGAAAAAAATATTTAAAAAATTCCTCCTTATCTGGTTTACAAGTTATGGCTAAGCTGATTAATCTTTTTGCCTGTAACTCAATGAATTTTGCCCAAATCTCAAAACTGACCAACTTTTCGTAATCTACGGCCCAAAATACATATTACTACCAATTTTTATTCAAAACAGAGACAAAAAAAAATTTAGTAAAAATCGTGATTTTTTTAAGGTATACCCCTTACTACTTTTTCAATATTTGGCCATTTTCGAAGGTTTTGTTTGACACTCTGGTAAAAAAAATACAGAAGGATAATTAAGGCCCCAATTTTTTTCTAGATTAAAAAAGGTACGAGGATTCCAAAAATTGAAACCGGAGGTCTTTGTCTATTGCCGTTTTTGAGATAAGATTTTTTGAAATTTTGAAAAAAAAATCGAAAAATTCAAAATTTTATAAAAAATTTTTTTGTTTGGGATTTGTTTCAAAATAGGTACTTAGGTCAATTAGGACCTCAAAATTCCAAAAATTCCAACTGCAGGTCTTTATCTTTTATAGTTTTTCAGATATGGTCAATCAAAAATGAAAAAATTATGATTTAAGGTTTTGTTTGACACTGCGGTAAAAAAAATTACAGTAAGACAATTAAGGCCCCAATTTTTTTCTAGATAGAAAAAAGTAGGAAAATTTCAAAAAATTAAACCGCAGGTCTGTATCTTTTACCGTTTTTTATATATAAATTTATGAAAAATATCGAAAAATTGAATTTTCCCAAATAATTTTTATTTGTTAAATTTCTCTTAAAATATGATCTAGGATCATTTAGAACCTCAAAATTCCAAAATTCTTAATCGCAGGTACCTATCTTTATTAGTTTTTCCGATGTAGCCAATCAAATATGAAAAATATACATATATAAAAACACTTCACTCAATAAGTTTCCGGTCTGACATGTATATGGCAACATTGTTGACAGACCCATATGATTTCTGGATAGTACCAACCTTCAAACGATACGTGTGAAAATTTCATGAGATTCTGACAATTAGTTTAGATGTTACAGTGGTTTTAGTGACTCCAGTTTTGTAATTTTCAAAAGAATGGATAAAAAAGAATTTCTTGTGTTGATTAAACATTATTTTTTTATGGGAAAAAATACTGTTGAAGCCAAACAGTGGCTTGATAAGCGTTATAGAGACTCTGCACCAGGCAAATCAACTATTACTGATTAGTATGATGAATTTAAACGCGATCGTACAAACGCCGATGATGCTGAACGCTCAAAATCAGCAGTTGTTCCGGAAAACATAAAAAATGTCCGCAAAATAGTTTTGAAAGACCGTAAAGTGAAGTTGCGTGAGATAGCTGACACCTTAAAGATATCAGAAGGGAGTGTGTTTACAATTTTGGAATGAAATGCGTTGAAAGGAATGTATCACTCTTGAAGAAGAGTATGTTGATGAATAAAATCGAATTAGCAAAAAAAATGTTTTTCTTAGTTAGACCGGAGACTCTTTGAGCGACGTGGTATATTTGTACTTTTCCAAAGTGATCTTAGGTAAAAATGGACAAAACGATTAAGATATCATTTTTATTGGTGATATTATTGAAATCACCAATCTTTAATTGAATAAATGATATTGGTACAATAACAATATTAAAGTAGCAAATGTACAGTGGCACTGTTTAATAATCAGTTATTTGTATAAACAGTGGTGGTCGAGATAGAAACATCAATTAATAACATTTGTAACATCAACTCTCATGACGACAACAATGCATAAACGAAGCGTTTCAATACATTATCAGTAATTCATAACTTGATCAGAACCGCAGCAATTAGATTCAATGTGGAGCGAGTGTCGCATGCCGTCGCACAAAACCGGCGCCCGACGCTCGTCCCAACGCCGAACAAATGTAGAACACCACAAAAATATCTCACTCCGCAAATCTATTTTCATAACGTACCAAAACTTTTTATTCTCTAGTATATATACTATAACAGAACACCTGTTTAACAGAATGTTAAAGACCGTGCAGGAAAAAATGAATAAACGAGTACATCGACAAATTGGAAGAACTCACAAAAAAGACTAGATGTAATAGGAGGTCAAAAGCCGTTGACGTGTAGCTGGATATGAGTTTGCTGTTAATAGTGACTTTGAAGTGATTTAGAAGTGTGAACATTTCCTACTAAAATGCAGTAATCCACCATTCTTGGTTTACATACGTTCTTTTCTATAACCGAATTAAAATGAAAAACGATAAGTTTTTCCGGATGTATTTCTTGTGGTAGTGGTAATTTCAGAAATAAAATTTCATTATTATTTAAAATAAAATTATTCAATTAGTTAAAAATTATTCAAATTATTCAAATATAAAAACTAATCTATTTTAAGATAAACATTCTCAAAGATTGAGCTATCTCATGTTTTTCTAGTTAAGTGTTAAAAAGATACGCAGTGAATTACGGTCGTATATCATATGATTAGTTTGAAAGAACGTTATTGTTAAGAACAAATAGCATGGTCAAATGTTTACACAGATACTGATAGGCGACAATATATTTTCAGTGATATGGACCAGTAATTAGAGTCAAAATTAATTACTTGGATTTATAATTTATTGGTCATAGAAACTCGGGTTAAACACGAGTGTTGTGAGATGTTTAGCGGCTTGTGAGGTGATTACGGTGATTGTGAGGGTTTTTCTTGAGTCTCTCTCATGGGATTTTACAGCCAGCGTTAAATTTTAAGTTCTAATGTAATTAATAACCTTTCGATTCTAACTAAACATTAAACGTAGATTAAGTAAAATGCAGACTAAAATTCAAACACCCTTATTCCTCTCATAAAGAATCTAAGCAACCGACCGGCGGATCCTTTAGGTTTTCAGACTTGAGACCGCTCGCAAGTCTTGGAATCCATTATGTGGAGGGCCTTTCAAAGTAAGTACCATGAAGTACAATGAAATTATTTAAATTCATTTAGCCAACCTTGACGTTTCGACCGATCCTAGAAATGCCCCCACATTCTACACTAACCGTTGAATGTAAAATTTTTAGAGGTGAAGTGTCGATCTTGTTAGTTTCTTGTCATACTTTAAATAATTTCGCTGGATTTCGTATTGTACGTAATGATTTTTTGGTTTGATAAAATTGTGCGCCTTTGGTAATTCGTGTTTGTTCGTCTTCCCTCGTTTTACCCAATTCGTATTTAACTCATTTGATTTCATTCCAATTAAAATGCTAAGCAGTCTTGGGATTAACCCCCACAAAACTTAAATGACTCTAAAACTTGCCTAATACGTTACACTAACTTACGCGCAAAAATCCAATCGCAGCCCGGGCCTTAGCGGGGGGGGGTATACCCTGCCGTCCCCAGTGAAAGTGACGACCCACCCCGCCCCCACCCAAACCCCATTCCACCCCCACCTCTATTACATTACAGTAAATGAGATATTTGTTTCGCAATAATAGTCAGATTTGTTTAAGAGATTACTAAATCGTTTCTAGAATCAGATTATGTTACAAAATTACAATTGATTCTAAATTTTGAGAATTTTTTTAACCTCATGGGCGTAGAATTGGGTAAAATCAACAAACAGAAGTATCTCAAGGTAAAAAAAAATTTAAGTAAACACCATTAAAATACGAAATGTTTACAAAATAAATAATGCGATCCATGAGTGTCTTGTGAATAACAAAATAATGTATATGGAATTGGAAACAATGCCCCGAGTACTATACGTTCTATTGTAAATTAAAAGTATTTTTACAACTAAAAAACTTATTATTTTAAGTTTATACCTAACATGTTTAATAGCTGCTTATTCATGAAAACCGAAATTTGGCCTTTATCGGCACGGAACAGAGTAAGTTATCTATTATTTTAATTTTTTTTTTTTTTTAGGATATATTTTCGTGGTGCTTCAACTGCTGAGGTTATTAGCACCCCGGTACATTTACAGTAATTTACATTGGTTTTTTCAAAGATGAATATTGACATAATTTATAATCAGGCATATTTATAATTTTATGAGTTAGGTAATTTAGAAGTAATAGAAAAGTTAGGGAATTAAATTTTACGAAACAGATCTGCTTCTTTGAGGTAGTCTCCAGGATTATATGTTCTACGGTTAAGGTTTTATTACAGTTGTCACAGTTTTCCACCTCTTTTCTTTTCATTAGATGTTGGTGTGTAATGAATGTATGGCCAATTCTGAGTCTAGTAAAAACTATCTGTTATTTTTTGTTACCTACTGGAGCCCAGGGTTTGGTGTCTTCTTTTATATGGCGAAGTTTGTTGTTTGTTAGACTGTACCATTATCGTTTCCAGTTTTCTTTTATATTTTGCCTTAAGTTAGATTTGATGTCGCTGGTAGGTATGGATATCGGTGTGATTGGGAGGTTTGCTGCCTCTTTTGCTGCTAGGTCTGCCTGTTCATTCCCTCTTATGAGGGAACCCACACCAAGGGTACTTTTTTGCCCTGGAGGGCCACGTTATGGAGGTTTTCCTGTATCTTCTAGATCGGTGTTTCCCTTGAATACAATACTTTAACTGCGTCGAGTACACTGCGTGAGTTAATATATCAGCACCTCAGAGGTAAACTGTATCAAGTCACATTTTTATCAGAAACGACATTTTGATGCCAATCGACTTAATACTTTATGGTCCGTCAAGTGGAATATAATTTGGAGCTGAACTTGTAGCCAGTTTCGATATTCGTTGTTTTAAAATTGTATTAAGTCGATCAACGCATGACGGTAAACAATCTTAAATCGTCTTTTCTGACCTATTTATCATTTGCGACTTAATACAATTTACCTCTGATGTGCTGATATATATAACGTAATTACGTCTTCCTTATTGCTTATGTGCAATTTACTCATAATCATATAATCATACTGCAATTTTGCATAAGAATATCGATGAATATATCGGTACCACACGGTTCTCTCTGCGTTATATTTTCTACAATTTCCTTGGCTAAACATGGACATACACAGAAGTCCTGGAAAGACTTGATAGAGGTGAAGTATTTGCAAGACAAAAACCCCGGACAATATTCGTGGAGAGACGAAAAAGTCATATTTTTGTGGGATCAATGATTGTAATATCGGTAACCAGACGGTTCCCTCTGCGTCAAATTTTCTCCAACTCCCCTGATTAAACACAGTGAAGAAGTAGTTCTTACAAATGATCGAATAATATGAACAGCGGTGTAATATTGTAATGAAAACGCTGTCTCCTTTAAGACAATTCATTAATCTCAATAGCGGGATCAGTTCATTTATCTCTTTGTTTGAATCGTGCGAATCATTAACCCGGGAACACGTGTATATTCTTTCTGACACCCCTACGGTCGTTTCCACGGAGATATAACTGTCGGTAAATTACACCTTCAAAATATCAGCCAAATTTAATATACCAGTATAGCAGGAGGCTTTTTTATCAAGGGTGAATCTTCTACCTCAATAGTTGGATTGTATTCTGATCAATTTCCAAATACTACTACCTGAAAAATGATTCTATCATAGATGGAGATTCATATGAATAAGCCTACGGTCCGTAGACTATACAGTTGTTTCAATTCGGGTGAGCTGGACTTACTTCAACGTATCTGACAGCGTTCAACATTAATACACTTATCCAATTGCTTTATCAATGTCCCAATGCCTGTTGTATAAAAGTCTTTGGGCTGCAGTCAGTTAGGCCAAACCATGAGAGCATCCTTTTGCAGTTCTTATGTTGTCTATTGTAACCCGTCTGTTAGCTCGGACCATCTCGTCCACCCGTTGAATTGTTGAATCATTCGCCATCTGAACTGGGAGCCCAGTTCGGTGTTCTTCAACAACTTTTAATCGCCCTTGAGAGAATTTCTCAGTCGTACACTGCTCTTGGCTTATTATACAGCAGTGCTTATTTGAGAATTCTGCAAGTGGGCATTCTTTCAAGATTTTAGCCAGTACGTTCTATTCCAGATGTTCTATTCTTCTCTGATATCTTCATCACTCTTGGACTACAATGTTTAGTTTCTTCCGGTGCCCATATTTTCCTTACTCTTCCTCGGTCTTCCTCTTAGCTTAGACAGCAGTGCTTTCTTAGAAATCCTGCAAGTGGGAATTCTTTCGAGATTTTTATCCAGTACGGAAAATATGTTCAATTCTTATATTTTCATCATGAATATGGTCAAGTTTGCTACATTCTTTCATGGCCCTCCAAATTTTCATTTCCATTGCTTGAATTATGCTATCATCTGGATTGTTTAGAATCCAAAATTCTCTACTGAAAATAGAAACTGAAATTGATATATAAAAATAATTTTAAATGAATCTTTAAAAAATAGAATCAATATATTGTTTTCTATACATCTTTCTTATGCACTTTCTTTTAATTTTTTTCTGTTGGGTGTCATTTTTTCCATCAAAAATACTAGGCGTGTCATGTGAACAAAAAGTTTGGAAAGCAATGCTTTAGCGAATAATTTATTATGCGTGAATGAATAATTGAAAATTTTTATTTTCAGATGTAGATTTTCAACATTTACTATTAAAAAATAATCAGGTTTAGCAGCGTTAATTCGTCATGGTGTTATTTCGATTCACCTGTAATTTAGTGATTCGTTACGGCATCCTTAATAGAAACGTCTGCTTGATTGACAGCCGTGTAAAAACTGCCAGACATAGTCGTTGCATTTTAAATATTGTCCGGTAACGTGTTTCTCGCCAGTGGCATTCCTAGGGGTGAGAGATCGTCACTATCAAAAGGTAAATTAAATAATGCTATTATATTTATAAAAATACGCAGAAATAAAAGCAAGCTCGACATAAAAACACGAGTAAACAATGCAGTGTTCAACGCAAACAAAGTTCAGTAATTCAACTTTTCATCAACAGAAGGCACAAGTAAATTTTGTCTTTAATAAATTTTACAAAATGTTTATAAGGCGGTACAGTAACATCGCTATCGTAACTGCTCAATTTTAAAAGTTCAGTAGTTCAACTTTTCATCAACAGAAGGCACAAGTAAATTTTTGTATTAGTAAATTTTACAAAATGTTTATAAGGCGGTACAGTAACATCGCTGTCGTCACTGCTCAATTAAAAGCTCATTTTTAGAGGGAGGGGTGATATAAATTATCACACTGGGTGACACTACTGCTAGCGACGCCTATGTTCACTAATATCCCTATCTGCCGGGATTCGAAGCTAGATACATTTGGTCAATAATGATTAAAATCTACTCGACGATAGTACTTCAAAGTCAAAGTTAATTAAAACATTTTTTTATAAACAAAATGCATTTTATGCAGCAAATAGATTTTATCAATAAAAAAAATCTTACCACAAAAATTTAACAATAAAATTGCAACGTTGATTTCGAGTTTTTCAAGTTTTTGGTTGGTTAAATGTGGAACTGTACAAACAGAACCACGGAAGAGTGAAGAGTTGAAAGGGGTTTTCGAAATAGCAGGTGTAAGCGTAAATTCATTATTACATAAAGCATTCAATTGAAAACCATGTTATTTTTAACACGGGCAAATTTACATACGTATGTGTTCCGCTGGTAAATGATATTTCCATTTACTAGCATACGCGCGGTGGGCACCCAAACAAAAAGCCCGAATTGCGCGTAGAAATAAACGACATCAAGTTAAAAGCATCGCCAACGAACTGCCTATTAGCAAAATTTAAATATTTCAAATAAAAAACATCCTACACAAATAAAGTCCAACCATACACCTCCTCCCTCTCTAGATCCAACACTATAATACAGTGTTCTTCAACTTTTTTGCCCCCGCGGACCTGTGAAAATAGGATAAATATTTCGCGGACCAGCTAAGACACAAAACTAATATAGATAGTATCTTATTATTATATAGGTATATATTATAGAGTTATATAATTACAATTTTAGTGCGACATCTGCTACTGCTTCTTTCTTAGAAAATTTGATATACGTGGCTGCAGAGTTGTTTCTGAGAGACGAAGCGCTGCGTAAACATCCATTCGATTTCTATGTTTAGATTTTATAATAGTCATGGCTGAAAAAATCTTTTCGCATAAATAGGAAAATGTAGTAATAACCAAACAAAAACGACCAGTGTGTCTTGCGGTACTCAACAAGCTATCACTTCTCAAATCAACTATCAATCAGTTTTGAACACAACTCTTTGAGGTCCCTGACCATCCAGAGTTCCTCTGAACTCCTTGAGGTCCCTGACCATCCAGAGTTCCTCTGAACTCCTTGAGGTCCTTGAACATTCAGCATCGAATAAAACAAACACATCTCCTTGAGGTCCCTGACCATCCAGAGTTCCTCTGAACTCCTTGAGGTCCCTGACCATCCAGAGTTCCTCTGAACTCCTTGAGGTCCTTGAACATTCTGCGACGAACAAAATAAACACATCTTGAGGTCCCTGACCATTCTCTGTACTCCTTCAGGAGTTCCTCTGAACTCCTTGAGTTTCCAAAATTGAGACAATGATTACATTTTATGTCTGGACACCAGAGTGACATCAGAAGGCAACTCGATCAGCTTTCCTTTTTCACGCGGATCAAGTCAACATGACTTTATATCTTCCAAGAATGGATTTTTAATCCAGAGGTTACCTTTCAGATCCTCATTTTCAGAAATTATTATTAAAATTTACAGCTGATGTTGAAATATTATGTTGAATATGACTTTCTGGTTGACATCAGCAGCAATCAAAAATTCTTCCAAAAGTTGAAACATTTGTATATCTTCCTCTTATAAGCGACTATTCCAAAGATCTGGATTCTTCAGAAGTATGAAAAATAGCTGCTACTAGCCCCAATACAACGGCTAATAAATATTAAATAAACCATGGTTCAGACAAAAGTGTTTGCGTCGACTAAAAAAATGTACTACATACTCCTGAAAAGAAGTGTGCATCTATATGATTCGATTAAAATATTTCGCGGACCACCGGTTGAAGGACACTGCTATACTACACCCTGAATTTGACTAATATCTAAAAAAATACCAGTTTTAAAATAAACACAACGACCATTTGCGGTGCAAATATAGTTAGTAAATAATTCCGAAGCAGTAGCTACGCTCCGGGCTTTCCCCAGTTCCGGGATCGAGTCCGGTGGAGTCCGGAGTTCCGGAATATTCGAATGTTTGTGCGTTTTATGCCTGTAGATATGACCACAGCAATATCAGTTCAAATAGAGATAACACCGCAAACATAACAAGAGCTGCTCATTTCGCATACCACTGGTCGATACCAAGAACAACATGGTTTAACTGAAAAATCACTGGAAGAAGAATATCCTTCCAGACAGGGGTCTTTGGAAAAGGATTTTAATCCAGTTTTTGGAAAATTCATCCAATATAGAAAATGTTCTCCAATGATTAAGAAAATGATTAAAGATCAAATTAAAGACTTCTTCAGTGTTGAATAAAATATCAAAATATTGCCCAATTGCAGCATTCCTAAGCAAGTGCTGCTTCACAGACCAAGAAGAAGACCAGGGAGAAGATTGGCGGCGAAACAAACTGCACGTTGTAATCCATGAGTGATACAAATATAGAGGAAATAATGAAAAATTCTTCCATGCTGAATAAACTGTCGAAAGAATGCCCATTTGCGAAATTTCCAGGCTGGTGCTGCTGTAGAAGCCAAGAGGAAGACCAAGACAGCATTCCTAAGCAAATACTGCTTCACAGGCAAAGAAGAAGACCAAGGAGATGGGCGGTGTAACAAACTGCACATTGTAATCCATGATACAAATATAGAGGAAGTAATGAAAAATTCTTTCATGCTGAATAAACTGTCGAAAGAATGCCCAGTAGCGAAATTCCCAAACAAGCGATGCTGTAGAAGACAAGAAGAAGACCGAGGAAGAACCAGAAAGAGATGGGCGAGGGCAAACACTGAACATTAGAATCCATGAACGATGAAGATATTAAGAAAAAATTAGCTATCCGATACATTTGACATCTGGATCGTCCGAGTTACTAACATTGAAGTTACCCAGAGAATGTTTCCAACTTTAAAGAAAAGGAAGCATTTATACCGTATCTTACAGAATATTAGAGAAAGGTTGAAAAAGGAAGAAGTTTTGAAGGTGCAAATAGCCTTTGATTTGTACACCATAATTAAACTAAGTCGATGTCCTGATAAATGGCTGATAAATGACGATAATGAGCAAAAAGACGTTCGCCACCCCTGGCATAGATCAAAAATTGAAATGGGAAAATTTTCTCGTCTCTAATATGGTTTTACCAGCAGATTATCTAAAATAATGTCCTACTCTTGGTTATTATGTCAGTTAAATGATAGAATTTTGTAGTGTGTCTTTTGGGATCAAGTCACACAAAGCTTTTGTATCTGAATTGCTCAATTTTGTTACAGTAACGATCAGGTTACTGATAAACTCCGTATGTTAACAAAGGGTTGACGTACGTATATATATGTGCGTGTGTGCGTACGAAAACAAGACTCATTTAAAAACACACGCACACAGTAATTTGTTAACATTATAAGTTAAAAAACATAATATCTTGATAAGTTTTTATTAAGCAAAGAAACCGTAATCAATATAATGTTTAAAATGTGTTTGCTTTGTTAGTAGTTATTATCGCAAGGTTGTTTTTTGCAGTAATAAAGGAAATGATAATTATTCTAATCGAATATCAGTGCATACCGGATATGATGTGCATGTATCCTGTTTCAATTATATCAACCAGTGCTCTATTGTCACGGTCAACACTCAATGGAAACTCCATCAACCTAAAAACTGAACAAGTGTACATGCATTCAAATCAGCCTGTGCAAATTATTTGACCGTAACCTATCCATACACTTGCCGATAACTTT
The DNA here is from genome assembly GCA_963971575.1 of Liopterus haemorrhoidalis. Taxonomy (NCBI): domain Eukaryota; kingdom Metazoa; phylum Arthropoda; class Insecta; order Coleoptera; family Dytiscidae; genus Liopterus; species Liopterus haemorrhoidalis. Next base: position 32,672,242 of record OZ020624.1, read on the forward strand.
TCAATATATGGGTAACTAATTTACATTATCAAATTTATGACAAATTTGGTGAAATTCATAGTATGTGCTACGAGAGATATTCAATAATTAAAGAGACAAATTGATGTTGAAAAAAAATACAGTAATCTTGAAGCGGACAGCAAACCTTGAACATTTACCGAAGGTTCTAGAAATCTATGGAACGTTTTAGGGTCTGCTTATAAGATGAGAGACATTCAAATGATTTTAAAGAGAACGAAACAGATGAAAATCTGAAGAGGCAAGGTCAGAAAAATATGACGGGTGCTGGAGGATTTCCAATTTTAACTGCAGTGTCTGTTGAGCGACATGCTAGACCACATGTGGTGAAAGATGATGCCTTTTCGATTAACCAAACTTGGAGGTTTTGCTTGGATTTGCACATTGAGTTGGGTGAGTTGCTCACAGTACTTCTCCGCAGTTATTGTTTTGCCACGTGGAAGAAGCTAGAAATAAAGTATTCCTCTGCAATCCCACCAGACACATAACAACACTTTCATTGGATGCAATTCAGCTTTTGCCAAAGATTCTGCTCGTTCACTCCTATGCTTTCAGCTTCTTTTTCTTTTTATTTTGTAATACATAATCCATTTTTCATCTCCAGTTATTACTCGATCCAAGAAAGGTTCATTTTGTTGACGGGCAAGGAGAGAAACGGCAGTGGAAACACGTTTCAGTTTGTTCTGTCAAAATGTGCGGAACCCATATATCGAGTTTCGAAGTATAGCCAAGTTTTTTTTAAATGGCGAAATGCTGTCGATTTGTCAACATTTAACTTCTCAGAAATCTCTTCAGTCGAAATCTGTGGATTACTATTCACCAAATCTCGGATACAGTCATTATTACACAGGCACGAACTTTTGCAATCACCTGATATTATTACTAGTCGCATATAATTTTGGATCGGTGTTTTAAGAAATTACCGGCAAGCATACGGGTAGGTTGTAGGGAAAGTTTTTGTTTCCCCTGAACATAGCGTAGTGGTTTGTGCCCTAAGTGAGACAAAGCATGTAATTCATCATTAAGATTCTTCAGCAATCAATTAATTTGAGTAGGTTTATAGCATGTTTGTTCAACACTCGACTGACGTTGTAACAAACTTGTCACTTTGTCGCTCTAACAAAGACTCCTACGTCTGTAGTTCCCATCCAGACAAGAGACCGCAAAATGTTTCTACCAAAGTCATCTTAGCAGCACAACTCTTTAAACAATCAATTTAGTGTTATTAAAGTCCCTTTTTGTACAGGGTGTTCATTTGATTTTAACCAATATTGTTATCTTGAGAACTTGCCTTGCATCATCTCAAGTTTCCGTCTGTAGGATACAGACTGAAGACTCTTAGAGGTAGACTCTGAAGAAGTTTTATTTGAAAACCTTCAGTTTTTCAAAGTGTTTCAATTTTTTCTTGCGATTAATGTATACAAGATACTGTGGAGACCAACTAACAGAGCAAAATTCCAACTGACTTCTAACTAAAGAAAAACAAATAAAATCTAACGAGAGAGAAATCTGTGTATTATGGGATTTAAAATTTTTTGCAATTCTTGTAACGAACCCTAACATTTTGTAAGCTTTTTTAATAATGTTGTCAATATTTTTATCAAATATTAATTTCTGATCAAATGTTATTCCCAGACCTTTAACAAAAGTAACATTAGATTTGACATCTGCATTAATATTATAATTAAAATCTATTATGTTTCTAGTAAATGATATTTTTGAACATTTTGAAATATTTATATTTAATTTATTTAGCTGTAAGTACTCGGATAGTCTATTTAGATCAGATTGAATTTCATTACAATCAGAGATTTAAAATTTGCAGACTGCATAGGTCAAATTTTCGGATTTTGAATGCTGAATAGGTCGAACCTTCGGATTTTGAAAGGTAAGATCGAATTTTTGGATTTTGAAAACTATATAGATAAAAATTTTTGTATTTTGAAAACTATTTAGCTCGAATTTTCTTGTTTTGAAAACTATATAGGTCAAATTTTTGGATAAGAACGAATCTTAAAATTTTAAATGCTGAAATATCGAATCGTTGGATTTTTAAAGATGAAAACGTCGAATTTCTGAATTTTTATAAGATGAATTGTTAGCCGCCTTATTGAAAACTATATGAGCTACAATATTGGTTAAATTAAACAACAATTGCCATTTTACATATACAAGTTTAACTGAACTATTCGTTATATTAGTATTTCAGTAAGAGAATGAAACATTTCAGAAGACAAAAAAAAAACTTAATCTTACCACGAGTTTTTTTTTACAAATTATCCATCTATTCAGTGTTATTAAAGCAATTTTCGTTTTTATATACCACTTAAAACAATTAACAAGTACCTTATAAGTTAATAAAATAATAACCAGTTATTCAATAATCATTTTATTTCTAAATTCAAACAAAAAATCAACAACAAACAATTCCAGAGGTTCTCAATGTTTTCCACTGCTGAACCCGTATTCCTTTCCACCAGAATGTCCTCCTTTCTTTCCATAATCATCATGATGGGCATGATGGCTTTCATGGCCATGTTTTCCATGGTGTCCTTTATGTTCGTCCTCGTAGTGTCCCTTATCGTGATGTCCTTTCTTTCCGTAATGATCATCATGGTATCCACTCTTGTGAGATCCTCCCTTCTTGTGACCTCCGTGTTTCTTTCCATGGTGTCCATTGAAGTGACCATGCTTGGAATGGTGACCTCCTTTATGGTAATCGTCATAAAATTTGTGCTCCTTATGGTAATCATCCTTATGGGATTTGTGATGGTATCCTGTTGTCTTTTGTCCTTTCTTATGACCTTTCTTTTCACCAAATTTACCTAAAAATGATTTAGAAAAAATGATTTAAACACATTGAAGATGGGAGATGACGAGAAAACGACAGAAAAAGGAAACCCAAGAGACGAGCAAAAAAAAGGAACTTCAAATGATCTAACGAGCAAAAAAATCAGCTGTGGCCACCACAGAGCCAACCGCCATCACAAAGCATAAAATATATTCTAGCAGCAGAGTAGAAATAACTTGACCTAATATTTTCTAACAAAGATATTATTTATCATGACCATGGAAACGTTACATATGAGTATTCCCCTTTATCCCCAATTTAACAATCATCATTGGCGATAGGTATTTTATTTTTTTCAAATCGATTGTAATGGTTTAATTAATGTCGCCATACCAGCTTTGTGTCCTTTTCCACTTTCATGGTGTTCTCCATAGTGTCCTGCTTCATCGTGGTGCTTCTTTTTATGTCCACCATGGTCTGAATAATGTCCACTATGGTGTTCTTTGCCATGTTTTCCATGGCCACCATGATCGTGGTGATGGGCTGTCTTATAACCTTTGTCGCCCTTTTCACCATGGGAGCTATGGTGATCGCCATGGCTGGAATGACCACCACCTTCTTCGAAATGATGACCGTGTTTGCTTTCTGCGGCCACTAGGTCTGAAGACGCAGCCACCAGGTCGAATTCTAACCAGAAAAGGAAAAATGTAGATTTAACAAAAAAATAATGTATTTCCAACACCTAGACACAAAGACAGATGTTCTGTTCCTAGACCTAGAGCACTATACAAAGACACGTGGTCAATGTAATGTTCCATTATACAGATTTTAGGATTTCGTAGATATAAGCAAAGAACTTAACGTCCTCAGTGACTTGTATATTTCGTACTAATTGTGAAAAACTACTGGACATAGATAGTTGAAATTTGACATCTATATACAGTTATTTGACACATATATAGGAGTTTAAATTTTATTATTTTGTAGCCTTTATCTAGATAGCTTTGAATGCTCTACTAAACACTAGGGAAAGATTGTATCGACGCCAAGGAGAACAAAATGCACCATTTAATTTTGCTACTACTGTATCTTTTGGTGGAGGTTCAATTATGGCGTGGGGTGGAATATGTTTGAGTGTTAACTGCAGATAGGTACATCAGAGATATTCTTAAAGACCATGTTGTACCTTTTGCCCCACATATCGAAGAAAATTTCACTCTAATGCAGAATAATGCGAATATTAATGCGATTAATTTTTTTTACGATTGGCTATTTAAAAATCAAAATGACTAGATATCAAAAGCCAATTAAAAATTATAATACACACTGATGCTAACCGGAATACTCGTCCACCAGTGGGAAGACCTCGCAAGAGATTGAGAAATCAGTTAACCGAAGATCTAACAAGTATTGGTATACAGGGTACTTGGCAAAACCTGACAATGAATAGATCAAGATGGAGGACTTATGTGAGGCCAAAATTCAACTTCACTGATAGTGCCCAAAGAAGAAGAAGAAGTTAACTGAAATAGTACGCTCGGAGATTTTTTTCGATGCCAAATAGAGAAAGTATCAATTTTTTGTACTTTTGAATTTTTAATAGAGCAGTGGTTCCCAAACTTTTTCGGTTCCCGGAGCACTTAATGTATCAAAATTTTTCCGCGACGCCCCAAGTCAAATATTGATCTAACGCAGTTGAAGGAATACTGGAACGCTTACGAACATTTTGGCAATCGCTGAAGAGTAATAAATAAAAATTTAAAATACTTAAACTAACTGACAAATATTTAATTTCATAAAATTGTTGATTTTGAATAATTTCGAATTTTTTGTGTTTAAAAAATTATTTACTTGATTTTTTAATAAATATGGGACATCAAATAAAAAATTGAACCGTAAATTAATGAATGTAAAAAAAGCACTGTTAAATCATAAAAATGACACTATAGGCTATTCCATATATTTAGGCGGAAACGGCTGTTTGCACCGGTCATAATTAACTCTTAACTAAAAATTAAATTGCATTGCACCGCATACTTAATTCAGACTTTTATTTTAATTTAATAGCCTTTGCTGCTGTGGCAATTAGCCAGGACAATTTTTATTATTTGAGAAAATGTCCATGCCTGAACGGGATTCGAACCCGAGACCTTTGCAACGCAGAGCACATGTGTTACCACTACGCTACGCCGGTCGGCTAATATAGAAATAAGCTGTTAACTATTAATAAAATTTAATCACTACCATGGGTACGGGTTAAATAGTTATTGAGAATTTGACATTTATTTTTTGACATTTGACTATAAAAGAAAGATTGATTAGTAGCCAAAAATACAGTTTTGTGCTAAAACGACGATTCCAATATTGGCTTATTTAAAATGGATACCAATAATAGTTGCTGCTTGTGTCCTTCACAATATACGAATATGTAAGAATTAAATATGAAAGAATATTGTACTGCCAGTCTCTGTCGAACCAAGATATTGCTGCACCCGAGGCAAAGTACCAATTTTGAGGTCCCTATTAGCGGTGATAAGCAAAAGAAAAAGTAGACGGATCGAAGTGTTGAGCAAAAAAAAGGAAAATATCTTTTCCAAACAATACGTGTTGCATCAAATGATAATAGATGGACAAATACCAGTTGAAAATTTGAATGCACGTGATGCAGCTAAAACTGAATTACGTAAACGAGTAATAAATGAATATTTAGAACGACTTTTGTAATTAAAATATAGAATAGTGTAAAATATTAATTAAAATAAACTAAACATTCAAATATATATTTTTATGTTTATATTTATGTATTTTTATTACATTTTTGCACATAGTTTTTTCATAAAATTAGCAGCATAAATTCTTTTTAGTTTGTTTCACTAATATTTATTGTTAATTTACACTTTTAGCAGATATAATTTTAGGAGAGACAAAACGTCAACTTGTTGAAACGTTAAACGTCAATAACATATTTTATTTTTGACAGTACGTCACTCAAATTAAGCAAAAGAAAAATTATGCCAAATGGCGATTTTCTCATGACAATGTCACCAAAATAATTACAGATGTTGTTTATTCAGAACTACCAATAGTAATTTTTGTAGATTTCTTAGCTACCACACCAACAACCTACGGTGTAAAGCTATGGACATTTAATCAGTAATTAAACTTGACTCATAAATAGTTAAACAAATTTGTAACAATGACCGGTGCAAAACGGCCGTAAATGAAATTTTAATTCTTGTTGCCACGAGCTCAATTTTTCCTGATAAACAAATTGTCAAAATCTGCTAGGCTAACTAATTTGTTTCTGCTGAACCTTTCAAAAAATGTTTTTAATATAAACTTTTCATTGACCCGCGTAAAAATTTTGGTTGGTCCGCGATAATATTTGGGTTGAGAATCACTGAAATTATCCTAGTACCTTCTTCGTTATCCCTAAGGTCCCTGGCCGCCGCTAGGGCGAACAGGCAAAGCCCTGCTAGCACTGTTATCACTCTCATTGTACCACTACTGATCTGTCTTCTCACTTTGAAAACTATCTCTTATATAGTAGAAGAACTTTCCAACTTTACACTTTATGCCTGATTGATACAAGTCTTTTTTTAACAAATAATCGATTTATGCAACAATAAGTGACAGTTTATTGGATTTCTTTTCTTAATTTTATTAAATGCAATAGTGTTACGCTTGATTTTTTGCGGAAAAGAAAATTTATTGTCTATTATATTGTTTATTAGGGGATACCATGGAAATTAACGGCAACCATACAGGTTACTGTCAATATTTAAGGTAAATAACAGTTTTATTCATGCCTTGCGGCTTCGAACACCTGCAAATTTAAAGGAACAGACATAAAAATCTAATTATTTTCCCTGTAGTGTACATATTGTTGATATCTATTAAGTAATCTTCTAGTACTATTTTTTTTGGAATAATTGAAACTTGATGTACCATTCTTGAATCAGTTCGGCTCTTACCTCTTCTGTTTTGAACACCTAGAATTCTTGACCAAACATGTCCCACACATATTCAATCAAGTTGAAGTCAGGGGAGCATGCTGGTCTACCCATTGTTGTTATATCCACTTGATTTAAAACGTTTGTAACGCGCTGGGCGCGCATTATCTTGCATTTGGGTGAAATTTTCTCCGAATATGGCAAAAGGTACAACATGGTCTTGAAGAATATCTCTGATGTACCTATCTGCAGTTAACACTAAAACATATTCCACCCCACACCATAATTGAACCTCCACCAAAAGATACAGTAGTATCAAAATTAAATGGTGCATTTTGTTCTCCTTGGCGTCGATACAATCTTTACTGTTTAGTAGAGCATTCAAAGCTATCTAGATATAAGCTACAAAATAATAATATTTAAAAAAAAACAATTTTCAATCTGTTCCTTTAAATTTTCCGGTGTGTGTATAAATAAATATCACAAAGTTAATTTACAATACATTAGGTACTTTTACTTTAGGTCCTTTAGCTGCTATTGTTGAACTGAACTCTTCTTTTCTTAACCTTCTTCATCCAGTCCACTCCCCTTCGTCATCCAATAGCTGTTCTCTGTTCCTCGTTTCTGGTTTCATCTTCTTGCATTTTCTCAGATGTTCTATATTTTCCAGGGCCTCTCGACAAATCTTGTTTCTCTGTGTTACTTAACCAGAAGTTATTTATATTTTCTTCGTTTCCTCAGCGGAATCTTTACTATTTTTTATATTTCCCCTCGGCTCTTAGGTGTCTTGGTTGTTCTATTGTTTGTATCTTGATTTGTCAATTCTGTTTTGTTGGACTGGTTTTGGTATGTCTCTGTCTCTGTCAATAAGCAAACTTATTACGTTTTCCTCTTGTTTTTCCTTCCTTATTTTTTCTTGTAGGCTATATACATTCCTTTCATAATAGTATTTCCTTTCTTTCCACCAGTTGATAGTTTCTTGTTCCTTTCTACTATGCATTTTCTAAGGATTTCATTGCTACGGTCTACCACGTTGTTCAAATTTTATAACTCTTTCCGGTTTCTATTCTTAACTTATCTCTCTTAGTTTCTTCTAGTACTATGTATGATGCTGTTTGACTATCCAGTTCCCGTGACTATCGTATATATTTCTAATGGGTTTGTTCAATATTTAAGGTGATAGCCGATAAATCAAGGTACAAAGTAATCTTGAAAAATCAAATACCAGCTAGCAAATATCTAATCTAGCAAATATCAAATACAATTACCTTGGAAAAAGAATTTGCAAATCCAAATACCAAGAGCATTTTTTGAAGTATTGAAATACAATATTTCAACAAGTAATTGAAATACTTTTTCAAATACTTTTAAAATATTCCTCGGCTTTCTTTATTATCTAGTTAATAGTAAGGTGACCATTTTCTTGGAGAAGGCAATGCGGGACGGAGCAAAAAAAAGGTCGTCACTTCCGAAATATAAGTGAAGAGCAAACAAAAAAAAAGGTCCTCACCTCCCTAATATAAGTAAAGAGCAAAAAAAAGGTCGTCACTTCCAAAATATAAGTGAAGAGCAAACAAAAAAAAGGTCCTCACCTCCCAAATATAAGTAAAGAGCAAAAAAAAGGTCTTCACTTCCGAAATATAAGTGAAGAGCAAACAAAAAAAAGGTCCTCACCTCCCAAATATAAGTAAAGAGCAAAAAAAAGGTCTTCACCTCCCAAATATAAGTACAGAGCAAAATTCGGCCCTGGGGACACCAAATCAAAATGCGGGACGAATGGTCACCTTAGTTAATATCCAAAACAGCTTAAAAGCAGCTATTGAAAAATGCCCTCCATGAAAAACGGCTGAAATAAAAGTGGAACCAATTTTTCTCTAGGGTAAATGAGGGCTGATAAACTCAAAAATTTAAACCCCAAGTCGATATTTTTATTAATTCTGGAGATACAATTTTTTTAAATAATCTAAATCTTCTTATAAACATCTTGCTTCTGTTCGTTAATTTTTAATTTTGTTAATGTGTAAAATGAGTTAATTAGTGGGTAGAGGTGTTATTTTTTGATTTAATTTAGTAAGTAGGTTGTTTTTGAAGTCGTTAACATCTTTTGAATGGTGTGTTAAAAGCTCCATTTTGGAAAATATCCCGTCAAATATGAACATGTGCCGACGCCGTAAATGGAGTTATTATATTGTAATTTGTTTTTAAAGTACGTAAAAGCGAGTTATCAAGAATCTGAGTCGCGTTTTATGACCGAGTGTTTAGGTGAGCGAGGGCTGTATGTACTGCCTTACAACACGCCCCCCCCCCGCGCCAATAAGGGGGATGTTTTCATTTCCATACGCCTCTTCACGCATATTAACCCGGGTTCCAAAGAGACATGTCTTAATTTTAAGTTTTCAAAGTTTTCATATAATGACACACCGGCTGAAATGGACGTGTTCACTTAATGTTATTTACGTGTCATGTTTCACAATTTGTATACAGCTTAAAGATCCTCACTCCACCCCAAAAACCCATGTAAACAAATTTAATTTTAAAAATTCCAAAATTTTAACACATTATAAAAATTTTCTAGGGTGACAGATATTTGTGCTGACTGAAACTAAAAGCCATTTCAACAAAAACTATAAAAAATAAGGATAATTTTAGAAGTTGCAATTTAAATAGGGTGACCATCTTCTTAAGAAGGCAATGCGGGACGGAGCAAAAAAAAAGGTCCTCATCTCATCTCCCAAATCCAAGTGAAGAGCAAAAAAAAAAGGTCTTCACCTCCCAAATCCAAGTGAAGAGCAAAAAAAAAGGTCCGCCCAAATCCAAAATGCGGGACAAAATGTTAAAATGCGGGACGCATCTTAATGCGGGACAAAATGTTAAAATGGACGAATGGTGACCCTAAATTTAAATAGCAGTTTTCCTTGTTCCTAGAAATTTTTAAGCTCAATAATCTCATAGGCACTACGTTATAATAAATATTGGTAAAAATGTATCGCTGGTTATTTTAATAAATGGTCTTGCGCATTTATAGAGGAACATTTTTATTAGCATATAGAATAAAAAATATAAAATTAATAAAAATAGTAGTAAAAAGAATAAAAAAAGTTACAAATTATAATACGTTAAACTCATACAAACATTTCTTGGTCAAATATTGGTCAAAATTAGGGTGACCATTTTCTTAAGAAGGCAATGCGGGATGGAGCAAAAAAAAAGGTCCTCATCTCCCAAATCCAAGTGAAGAGCAAAAAAAAAGGTCCACACCTCCCAAATCCAAGTGAAGAGCAAAAAAAAGGTCTTCACCTCCCAAATTCAAAATGTTAAAATGCGGGACGAATGGTCACCCTAGTCAAAATAGATCTTATTATAATATGTTTTCTGTAAATAATTTGCAGTTGAATAAAAATAATTAAAATTCTAATAATTATTGTCTAGTGTCAATAACTAGTTAAATAACAACAAATACAAAAAGTCTTGACCATGTAGGATTTTTATTAAATGAGTTATTTGAATAAAAGCGAAAAGTTGGGGGATTTAAAGTTAATGCCAAAATTGTTTCGCGTAGTAAATAGTTGTTTAATAGATATTGAGGCATTTATTATAGTAGGTTCCGATTGAAACTTGTCCAATTTTTTACCAATTTATGTTGAATTTTTTCCAAAATATAATTAAACGTTGAAATACTCATGCGAAAATAAGAATGAAACTTTTCTGGATGTTTGCGGAGTTGCGGAGGATGTAAAGTTAATGTCAAAATTGTTTCGCGGACCACAGTTAAAGAACCGCTGCCATAGATCATGTAAACAGGGTCAATTTTAATAAATTTGCCTTATTTGCATAAAATTGGTCCTCTTCAGCAATTTGTAGAAGTTTGGTTTTATCCTAGTTTCCATGATTGTACACCATAGACGTGAATGGTTGGGGGGAGGGTTGAATGGTTAGATAAGGGACAGTAGCGGGTGAATGAACCGGTTTTCCATTATCTACCCGATTAGTGATTGTTTAGCGTGCGGAGAACTATTGATAGTTTTAATTTCGCACGCTCCCCGTATCTGTAATGGTCTGAACGCACTCTATCGGACGTACACCCGCTACAGATAAACATTTCACGGTTAAAGCGTAATTAAATTTTAACTGTTACACCGTAAAAATCTACTATTACTTCCGGTTTAATTCTCCACGTTAAATTACGCAAATACACTTCAGGTATATTACACCAGATACTCTACATAAATTCTCAACAAAAAAAAAAAACTCAACTCATGCAACCAATACTTCGTGATGCCAGTCAACAACCGCTGATGAGCCTCAGATATCTACTAAACAGGCCTCACTCTACAAGAAAACATGAGAGTTTACGAAAAAATCTTAACAATCTCTTATTTGGTTCTACAAAAAAAGAAAAGAAACCAGAACAATAATATTTCATTTAAGCCTATGAAAAATCTATCTCCTGAGCACTATTTCATGAAAATTCATCATCATCATCACCGTCATCAAGCCTTGTCCATTGTCGAGTGATTTTAGACTGCCTCTATCTCTTAAAGGGGGATATTCCTTTAGGGTTTGTTCCTTCGACCATACATTCTACGATTATTTTCAACAAATCCTTATGTCGCAATACATATCCCATCAAGCTAGCTCGTCTTTCTTATTTTTCAAGCTCTCTCACTCGTCTATAAACTGCGGCTCGTCCAAAAAAACCTATTATATGTGCTTGTTACATAAATGGTTATTTTGAAAACTAGTTTTATTAACACTGTTCTATAACTGACAGGTTAAGACCCCTCCTGGTTGGGCGCCAATTGTGAGAAGTTAACAAAAATCTTAAAATCGACACGAGTAAACTCCCATTTCAAGTCAACCGATTTTTAACAAAAGTTGATCAAATCGTGCCATTGATGTCAAAAGCTTAAATATGAAATTTCATAAAAATCCTTTTAGCCGAATTTGCTCTGCACGTGTACACAGACAGACGGACAGATAGAAAGACAGACAGACAAACAGACAGACAGACGGACGGACAGACTTTTATTTTTTATTTTTTCTTTGCAAATTGGTATACTTTTATATTTTTAGCCTTAAATCATAAATATATGGTCGCTTTTGAGTTACGGCCTAACATTTTAATATTTAAGGCAGACAGACAGACAGAAATACCGACAGACATCATGCTAAAAATAGTCAAAACGTTATGTAGGGATCTCAATTCGTGGAGATCCATTGAAATCTCGAAATGTAAAAATCGGTATGATCACAATACCTCCCTTATATATGTTGGCGGTCGGTAATGATATAATGATCATAGCCAAGAAATCTGACGTCTGATTTACTGCGCAAAGAAAAAGTCAGTAATGCACTATAAAAGTAACTAAAATAACCAGATTTGTTTCGTCATTACAAAAGTGAACGCAATATACATTATGCTCAAGGTACACTGGAGCACACAAGGGGGGGGGGTTCAAAGGGTGCGGACCACCCCCGTACCAAAATTTTAAGTGTACCTACGTTGAAATATATTGTACAAATGTTCATAAAAACATTTCCAAAATATAAATTATAAATAATAACACAATAAATTTCATAATCATTGTTATTCTTTATAATAAGTTTTAAATATACCGGGTGGATTATTTAAGGAGCAACATACATGTTTCACATATAATGTTAATGAAGTGAGTTATGTCAAAAGCAACATAGCTATAAAACAAATGCTTATCGTATCCATAGAAAAGACAAAATATTATTTTTTAAGGCCCGGTCTTTCTACCTTCAGATAAAGTTCCAGGTAACTATCTGACAGATAAGGTTATTTGTAACTTCATCTGCTGAGTAAATGTCATCCCTTCTTTCTATACAAATGTATCTATCAGATAGTTATCTAACGGATAATGAGACTGACGTATTGAATTCACTGCCTGGTATTGACATTTATTCAGCAGATGAAGTTACAAATAACCTTATCTGTCAGATAGTTACCTGGAACTTTATCTGAAGGTGGAAAGACCGGGCCTTAAATATTTTTTGGACTTAGCTACTAAGGACATTATTATTTTTGTTTGTATGTAAATATAAACTAATAAAAATTCATTTATTGTTTCTAATTTACTATTTTTTAGCCATCTAGGAACTTGTCAAATAACTATTATATCTAATCAACACTACATATCTGTTGTCATGGATATGAGCTTGCTTTCATAATTTGCTGTTAAAAATGAAATAACTCACTTCATTAACATTATATCAGCACCTTAAAGGTAAACTGTATCAAGTCACATTTTTATCAAAAATAACATTTTAGTGCCTAGTGACTTAATACTTTATAGTCTGTCGAGTGAAAAATAATTTGGAACTATAGCTGTAGCCAGTTTCAATATACGTTGCTTTAAAACTGTATCAAGTCGATCAACGCAAGGAGATAAACAATCTTAAATCGTATTTTTTGAGCTGTTTATCATTTGTGACTTAATACAAGTTACCTTTTAGGTGCTGATATGTGAAACATGTATGTTGCTCCTTAAATAATTCACCCGGTATAATATTTTTTTATAAAAATTATGTCTATAATTGGACCCCCCCAAGCCAAAAATCTGTGTGCGCCACTATCAAGGTACAATAGTCTCCCTTAGATGATGGAAATTTTTAAATATTTTTTTCGTATTCCTCCGTTTTGTTCTCCTAACTTTTGACTTTTACAGTGTATTATTTTATTATTATGGGCGTATATACGCTTCATGTGAATGTTGGATCTTACTACTTTCCTTTTTATTGTTATGTTCTTAAGAATAACGTCCTTCCTTTTGCGTAAAAGTTTCTTTTAACTATGTAATCGAGTTCGTCAAGTTTGACAAATTTTTATGTTATCTTCTGTGTTGAATTTATATTTCAATAAGTTAGTGTTTATCGTTGGATAATGTCGGAGGTGAAACTTGGGCATCAGAACTGCCTGAGCTGCCGACCTATAATACTAACCATTACCGCAATGTGCCAGTAAAAACACTCGCAAGATCAACGAAGCGTACGGCTGATAGCCAAATTTTACTTTCTGTTCAACGCCGGAACGAGGCGAAATTCTTTCGCGTAAAACCACAGATAGTGAAACCTGCAAAAAAAAACAATGCAATATTTGCAACGGCTACAAGGGTTTATGCCCATTGCAAAAAAAAAGTACACAAAGAAAAAGACAATTTGGTCCTTTGTAAACATACGATAAAAGATTAGTAGCCCCTCCTGGTTGGGCGCCAATTGTGTCCGAGAGTACCTAATAACAGAGAAATACTTGCAATAATCAAAGCTAGCTCGTCTTTTATTTATATTTTGAAGCAGAAATCTTCTTGCTTCTTCTCTTTGAAACACCTCTCTGTTTGAGACTTTTTCAAACCATTTCAGACACATTTTTTTCATTTTTTTAGACTGCCTCTAAAAAATATATATATAAAGCAGAACTATAATATCTCATTTAAGGCTATTTCTTGAATATTCTTCATCATCAGGACGATGTTACGAAAATTACCCGATAATAGACAGGACGTCTATTATCGGGTAATTTTAGACTACCATTAAAAAAAGAAAATTAAACATAACAATAATTTTTCATTTAAACATATCTATCTCCTTGGCACTATTTCATGAAAATTCATCATCATCGTCATCAAGCCTTGTCCATTGTTGTAATTTTACACTGGGTCTAAAAAATTTAAATAAATTCAGAGCAATAATCTTTCATTTAATCCTATGAAAAATCTATCTCCTAGGCACTATTTCATGAAATTTCATCATCACCTTAAAATCTTAAAATCGACACGAGTAAACTCCCATTTTTAGTCAACCGATTTTTACCAAAAGTTGATCAACTCGTGCCATTGATGTTAAAAGCTTAAATATGAAGTTTCTTAAAAATCATTTTAGCCGAATATGATCTGCACGTGTACACAGACAGACGGACGGACATAGAGACAGACAGACCAACAGACCGAGAGACATCACGCTAAAAATAGTCAGAACGTTATGTAGGGACCTCAATTCGTGGAGATCCATCGAAATCTCGAAATGCAAAAATCGGTATGATCACACTACCTCCCTTATATATGTTGGCGGTCGGTAATAATAAAAATAGAAGACTGCGGTTGGAAATTTTGTAATTCTAAGGCCCTAATTGACTTCAGGACAAATTTTGGATACTGCCTGAATGGATAATTTGGGGAACTATCTGAAATTGTTCAGTTACTTGCAACCAAGATGCACAACGATCGGCTTCTTGGATTCTAATAATTTATTAGTATTTATCTCCAAAACGATTCAAGATATTGGGCTGCGGTTTAAATTTTTGGAATTTTTATGTCTTAATTACTTTATAAAAAAATTAAGGCCTTAATTGTTCCATCACTTTTGAGTTTGTTGAGGTCTTTCTTTAGTGCTAATTTTGGATTTTTTAAATTTTCAAATGACTATATCTCAAAAACTAAAAGAGATAAAAGGTAACGGTTAGATTTTTTGGAATCCTAAGGCCCTAATTGACTAGTAAAGCCCTAAAAACAAAAAACTTTTTTTTTTTGAATTCTTGAAATATTTTAATTTTTTTTCAAAATTTAAAAAAAATCATATCCCAAAAACGGTAAGAATTAGCGGCCTGCGGTTTGAATTTTTGGATTCCCCATATTCAAATTAATCTAGAAAAAAATTGGGGCCTTAATAGCACTGTTAATAATACTACCATGGGTAGTTAAAGAAAAACCCTTGAAAATGGCCGAGAATCGAAAAAAACGTAAGGGGTACACCTTAAAAATTTCACGATTTTTAAGAAAAAAAAAATTGTCTCCGATTTTATTAAAAATTGGTACAAATATGTATTTTTGGTCATAGATCAAGAAAATTTGGTCTATTTTGAAATTTGGGCAAAAGTTTTGGAATTATAGGCAAAAAACTGTGCCAAATCGGCTCTAACTCAAAAACTAGGAAAGCATGAATTTTTCTAATATTTTTTTCGTTATCCTCACCCCAAAATTAGCCTAAAACTATATTTTGGTCGAAAATTTTTTTTTATCAAAATTTCAAAATTTTAGAAAAATTTTTTTTCTTATTTTTTTTTTTGTAAATTGGTATACTTGTACATTTTTAGCCTTCGATCATAAATATATGGTCGCTTTTGAGTTAAGGCCTAAAATTTTAACATTTACGGTAGACAGACAGACAGAAACATCGACAGACATCATGCTAAAAATAGTTAAAACGTTATGTAGGGACCTCAATTCGTGGACATCCATCGAAATTTTAAAATATCAAAATCAGTATGATCACAATACCTCCCTTATATATGTTGACGTTCGGTAAAAATGCAGCATTAGAAGTTTAAGACAAAAATAAAAATACCAATTTTTCACCCAAATTGCACCTACAGATCTCTGTCTTCGTTCTTCAAGTCCAACAGCAACTCCAGAAGTCCAGAAACGCTAGTCCTGGCTCCAGAATCAATTTTGACACTTCAGGAAAATGTATAAAAATTACAACGTATGACTTAAGATCAAAATCTTATCAAAAATATTTGGAAAATATAAAAAAATATATTGTACAAACAAAATAACACTTATACAGACACTGGGGTTTAAAATAAAGAGTTTTTAATATTAAAATTATTGAGGGTCCAGCAGGGATGCGTGGACCGGTGGTTGAAACACACTGACATATTACATTTTTCACAAATTTAAACTAAAAATCTTTATTTTAATCAATAAATATATTTCATTAAAAGTATTAAAAATATATTGTTGAATATTTTAATAGGATTAAAAGATTATCTTTTCTCGTCGAACCTTGCAATGAAGGCCAACATATATTTAATAAAAATTTGTATTTTAAAAAAATATTAAAAAAATATACATATCTGATTTTCATCCCAAATGTACCAATAGATCTGCATCCCAGTTCTCCAAGTTCAACAGGAACTCCAGAAGTCCGGAACCGCTAGTCCTGGCTCCAGAATCAACTTCAGCACTCCAGGAAAAATTAATAAAATTACAACATATGACCTACCATCAAGGTCTTATCAAAAATTTTGGAAAAATATCAAAAAATACACTTCACAAACAAAATAACACTTACACAGACACTTTAGGGGTTGATATAAAGTTTTTTAATATTAAAATTATTGAGGGTTTATTTTTAAATTATATTTTTGATCAAAAATTTTGATTTGACACGAGGAGCAAACAACGATGTAGCCATTTTGATTGTGACGTCATATATTAAGCGCCACCGTGTGGTATATTTGAGAAATTAAAAATTTTAATATGGAAATTATTTATTGAAAATTAACTATTGAAAAAATTAAATTTTTATTACTTTACATGCACTATTTTAAGCAATTAAAATGTAATAAATTACGATTTAAAGCTAATATGTATAGGGAAAAAAATAAATAGAATTACATACAACTAAAAATATATAGGAAAATAAATAAAACTAATAATAAAAATCAGCTGTGACCGCCATCATAAAGTACTTGGATAAAACACATTCTAGCAGCAGAGTAGAAATAACTTAGCCAAATATTTTCTAACAGAGATATTATTTATCATGACCATGGAAACGTTACATATAAGTATGAAAAAATAGATTTTTTATATCAACTTTTGTTAAATACATTTTTTAAAAATATGTTTCTGTTGTTAAATATTCGCAAAAATCTTAAAATCGACACGAGTAAACTCCCATTTCTAGTCAACCGAATTTTACCAAAAGTTGATCAACTCGTGCCATTGATATCGAAAGCTTGAATGTGATTTTCATAAAAATCCTTTTAGCCGAATCTGCACGTGTACACAGACAAAGGAACGGACAGACAGACAGACAGACAGACAGACAGACAGACAGACAGACAGACAGACAGACAGACAGACAGACAGACAGACAGACAGACAGACATCATGCTAAAAATAGTCAAAACGTTATGTAGGGACCTCAGTTCGTGGAGATCCATCGAAATCTCGAAATGTCAAAATCGGTATGATCAGAATACTTCCCTTATATATGTTGGCGGTCATTTTTTGATAAAACGAAAAAAAAATCATTTTTTTTTTCTAAGTATCGATTTTTTCATACTTATATGTAACGTTTTCATGGTCATGATAAATAATATCTCTGTTAGAAAATATTAGGCCAAGTTATTTCTACTCTGCTGCTAGAATGTATTTTATACAAGTACTTTGTGATGGTGGTCGGTCCTGTGGTAGCCACAGCTGATTTTTTAAGTAATACCATATTTTAACAAAATGGAGAAGTTTGCCAATATTTTTAATGAGAATGCTATCAATAGAGGCTGACATTACCAAATCAAAACTCAATTTTTCAATAAATTAACTAAAGTATGTGGAATCAAAAAATTGAAACCGTAGATCTTCTTCTTTACCTGTTTTAAAGTTTGATTTTTCAAAATATTCAACAATATATTTTTAATACTTTTAATGAAATATATTTATTGTTTAAAATAAAGATTTTTTTAATTTAAATTTGGAAAAAATGTAATATATAGGTGTTTTTCAACCACCGGTCCACGCATCTCTACTGGACCCTCAATAATTTAAATATTAAAAATATTTATTCTAAATCCCAGTGTCTGTATAAGTGTTATTTTGTGTGTACAATGTATTTCTTTATATTTTCCAAATGTCTTTTTTCCGACGATGCTGATGGTCTTATTGATGGTTTTTTGATTGTATCCTGTGAGATTTTTTAATATCCCTGACTGTAACTTAGGTAGAATTACACCTGTTGGTCATAAATGTATCCTTCGGTTGTTATCCTTTCGTTTTTTGTCCTGTACATGTTTGTCGGGGTAAAAGTTAATTGTATATTCATATTGTTGGTCGAATTGCTTTATGTAGTGGTTCGTTTGAGTTGGAGAGTAAACAGTTAATATAGTAGACAATGTATTAAGTAATTTTTGTAAAAAGAGATCAATGTTATTCCCAGCCAAAATGTATATTTCTCAGAGGGGTAATTTGTTAAATAATACATAAATTATAGTCCCGAACACGCAAAAATGAAACATGCGTAGGTTTGTAGTTACACGGAGAACAACATGAAGCAATTATGTAGTCAGGTAATCCAGTGTTACCTGCAGGAGAAGAGCTACGCCAGGCTCGTGCTGGCAGTGCCGTGCCAACCCGGGAACACCGAGAAAATTATGAAAATACTCCCGTATCTCATCACTAATACACAGGGATTTAATAAATTTTAGACACCTGAAACCTGTTAGTGTAGAAAGAAGAGTTCCTTCAAAAGTTTCTTGGAGATTCTTTATTGAAGTTGAGTTATCCAAATTACCCGCAAAAGTTTTTTGTAGAGATTTTTATTGGAGATCTTAGACATCTGAGTCTGCGACGCAACATTTTCAGATAACTATTTGTGGTGGACGAACAATTCCTCCAAAAGTTTCCTTGGATTTTTTATTGAAGTTGAGTATCCAAATTCCTTCAAAAGTTTTTACCAACCGCCAACATATATCTATTTTTCATACTTATATGTAACGTTTCCATGGTTATGACAAATAATATTTCTGTTAGAAAATATTAGACGAAGCTAATTCTACTCTGCTGCTAGAATGAATTTTATACTTTGTGATGGTGCTCGGTCCTGTGGTGGCCACAGCTGATTTTTTGTAGAGATTTTTAGTGGAGATCTTAGACATTTGAGTCTGCGACGCAACATTTTCAGATAACTATTTGTGGTGGACGAAGAATTCCTCCAAAAGTTTCCTTGAGATTTTTTATTGGAGTTAAAGTATCTAAATTCCTTCAAGTTTCTTGGAGAGCTTTATTGTTATCTCTCCGAAAGTTTTTGGAGAGATTTTGAATGAAGAATTATCTTACAATTTGTGGAGATAGAAGAATTTCTCCAAAAGTTCCAATATGCTCCAAATATTTCAATGGTCGTTTGTCGAATTTGAAGAATCGAAAGTTTCTTGGGAGCGTGTAAAGAAGGAACCGTAAATGTTTCCAAAAGTTTTCTAGACAGTTCCTTAAGTTGAAATCTTCAAATTCCTCCAAAAGTATCTTGAAGAGATCTTTGTTGAACGAGGATCCTACAAATGCTTCCAAAAGTTTCCTGTAGGAACAATTTATTTTATTTTTAATCTTTAAATTCTTTCAAAAGTTTTGTGGAGAGGTTTTTGTTGAAGGAAGAACACACAAATGCTTCCTTAAGTTTGTGGATCACTTTTAGTTGAAGGAGTATCCTGTAGATGTTGCCAAAAGTTTCTTGTAGGAACAAACTGTTCCTACACCTAGTTTATTTTATTTTTAATCTTTAAATTCTTCCAAAAGTGTTATGGAGCGCTTTTTGTTGAAAGAAGAACACACAAATGCTTCCTTAAGTTTTATCACTTTTAGTTGAAGGAGGATCCTATGAATGTTTCCAAAAGTTTCCTATAGGAACAGTTTATTTTATTTTAAATATATAAATTCCTCCAGAAGTTTTGTGGAGAGCTTTTTGTTGAAGGAAGAACACACAAATGTTTCCTTAAGTTTCTTTTAGCTGAAGGAGGAACCTACAAATCCTTCCAAAAGTCTCCTGTAAAACATTATGTTTAATTTGAATTCATGAAATGCCACCAAAAGAACTTCTTATTAAAGGAAGAACATACAAATGCTTCCTGAAGTTTTCTAGGGAGCTTCTAGTAAAAGAAGAAACCTATAAATACATCCAAAAGTTTCCTGCAGTGCTTTTTGTTGAAACATGAACTTACAGATGTTTCAAAAAGTTTTCCAGTGAGCTATTTGTTGTAGAAAAAACTCCAGTTGCTTCCAAAAGAGTTTTTCTCTATACTATAGCTATTCCCCATGACCAGGAAGACGTGGATTCACTTGGGGATTCTATTCCAGGGCCATTCTATTGACAACATTTGCTCACCGTAGAAAGTGGTCAGTCCGTCTCCACTTTCTCCATCCAATTTCCTAAATTTCGCGCTGGTTAGTTCCACTTCAAATATTTTTGAAGACCATGTCCTGACTTTGGCAATATAAATGTGTTTTTTAAAAGATTGGACAGCAGTGGGGGTGGTTGTTTTGGCTGTATGCACTTGCCATGATTTTGGGGGTAGATTATCTTGATATTTCCCTATTTCTCCGTTTGTGTATCAGTGTAGCATCGCTATAGCTGCTCATGTTTAATCCTCTTTGCATTAATAACAGCGATAGTCGCTAGATGTCAGTGGTATGGGGGGTTCGTGGAGGAACTGAAGGTGGTTTGAGGAAGAGGTAAGAGGGAGAGAAACGTTGTTGGTGTTTTGTTTTCCAGTCTCTCTCATGCCTCAGAGAATTAATCATGTTGGGTTTCTGAAAACTGATGAGGTACTAATTGATGAAAGGGGAAGGGTGGTAGCGCCGGAAGGGGAAGGGTTTTATTGTAAAGGGAGTTACGTACACTGTTATACTTGTATGGTTTCGTAAATATTGGGGTTTAATTAATTTTTTTGTGACACGTATCTATTACTTTCGTCAGTTGATACTTCCGGAACTTATGATACTTGAAAGTTGAGGATAATCCCTCATCAGTTGACAGTAGATACTATATTTTTCTCTCACATTTACCAATTCCGTCTCTCTTTCTCTCTTTCTCTCCTCTTGGGCATTCTTAATTCACTTTACTTATACAAGTCTAGTTTTGTCTAATATCAATCCTTTCTATTACTGTTAAAAGCATGTAAGAAAAACGCACTTATTTAGTTAATAATTAATCATTGTTAGAGAATCAGGCGCGCACCTAGGGGAAGCTGACGGGCTTGACCCCCCCCCATATACTTAAAAACACGTTTTTAAAGAATTTTTCCTGAATTTGAGTTTGCGCCCACCCCAAGAAAAAACTGCCTTTTAGGACCTAATTTTGACTTCCCGGGAAACAGACATGGGGCCGAGAGGTACTTGAGGACTTGAGAGCTTGAACCCCCTTCTCCCGAAACTAAATAAACATATATTAAATTAATTGCGCTCCCCAAAAAAAAGGCTTCTGAACCTCTTAAGAAAAAATATTTCTGAACCCCCACAAAAAAAAATCTGCGTGCCTGCAGTGAATATATAGTCTGAGTCTACACGGTGATATACCAAAGAGTTTAACCGAAGCTTAGTTTGATCTCACAACTGCTTTGTGAAGTGTAAGTTTATTCCAGACAGTGTTACACCAGTTTTAGAAAAAAATTGCTTTTAAGTTAACACAAGTAAAAATTTCGGAAAAAATTGAAACTCAGATGAGGTTCTACAACCCAAAATATTCATATAAAAATTATACGAAATATAAAGTAAAAATAAATATAACAAATTAACCTGAACTTTACCTGTGAAAAGATTCGTGGTTGGTGTGAGGCACCAACCTAGTGAAGCACGCCTACTAAAACCGAGCATGGGAGACGATTTCCGACAATCCCACAGCGAAAGAGAGTAGAACCATCAGCTCAGTTGTGATTACATCTCGGCAGATAAAGCGTATACGTATTACTTGTATTGCAAGACCTCCCTCTCAGATCAAGTTAAAATTTATTAAAAATTATTACTATAATTTTTTTTTCAAGGGCCCTTCCAACTCGCGGGTCCTTCCCACTCACGGAGCTTCCCACTCACAGAACACTTCCCACTCATGGGACCTTCCCACTCACGGGGCAATTTGGTAGAGTACTTGGTAGAGCCCAATTTTTTTAGAGATGATTATTTGATATTTAAATTCACCAGTACGAACAATAATTTTGTCGATAACCGGTCCGTATAGTTGGAGATATTTTCCAAAATTCCCGTTGAAAACTTCAGTTGAAATAGCTATGCTTTGTGAGGTAATAAAAAGCGTATTTTTTTGTGAAATAGTAAAAAAGGCTTTTGATTAAATCGATCGAGTGTTGTGTTTTTATTTTAGTTTTTCTCCCCATTTTAAAACTGTAACATTTAGAGATGGTAAAACGTTTTTGTAATTATATTTTGCAGTTTTGTTTTAGCGGTAATTCCCCCGTGTATGCCTTCAAATACACGCTAGAAATGATACGGTTGTAAACAAGATTTCTAGATAAGAATGTTATAAAAGAACTAAACTTACTTTCCTAACATCAATTGCTAATTTTTTTCTCTTGTAAAACTTATGACATTATAGTTGCGATATTGTTGGAAAAACCTGACTTGACTTTTCTCGTTAACCCAAAAAATACAACCTCCCTACTATCCCCAACCCACACCTTCAGATAGGCGCAATACTTCTGTTCTTTTTGCTGTAATTATATAATAGAAAAAATAAACTACAGTTTTTAAAACAATTCATATCAAAGACTTATACAGACGATTATAAAAAGACGTAACGTCAGCAATTTTATTATACCGTCTAGCACAGCGTTTCCCAACCTCCGGTCCGTGATTTTTTTTGCCAGTCCGCGAGATTTTGTTCTCCAGGTTTGTAGTTTGGAAGGGAGGCCTTTTTTTGCTCATCACTTACATTTTGGAGACTTTTTTTTAAATATCTGTAAGGCCATACACTGTTTACGCAACATACAGAATTGTGTATCACCCAATATTCTGAAAATTATCTATTTTTCATTCGTTCATCCATTTCTTATGCAATACTGGTGTGGGCGTAACGCTCCTCAAGCGAACAGACTATTTGCTCTGCAATGTAGTGCTCTACGTGTCATTACCGGGATCGGCTACAAAGAAGACTGTAAATAAAAATATATTTCGCTTAACATATTAACATTTCCCTGTATATTTTACAGTGCTTGATACATGCTTACCACCTAAGATTATCACCTTCATGCGGAGATGCATGATCATAATACACGAAATAAAAATAATATACGTCCTGATTTTACTCGACAAAATCTAGAAATAGCAACAATTATTACGCTATAAATTTTTTAATGTTTTATCCCGGACAAAAACCAGCTAGCAATTTTCAAACAACTATGAAGAAGTATCTTATTGCTAAAGAATTTTATTCAATTGACTACCAATAACTTTAATGAAGTCTTGAACGCTGTCGAGACAAATTTGAAATATTTGTCTTTGTGTATTGATGTATATTTGTAAATTTATTTAATTATGTATTGTATTTATTTTAAATTATTCTAAACCTTTTTTAATTCAATTTTTAAACCATTTTTTAATATGTTATTTCTATTGTATGAATTTATTTTATTTATTTGACTCACTGTACTTTTTTAATTATTTTTTTATTTTTTGACTTGTGTAAACATTCTCTTTGATGTAAAAAATCAGCAGTGGCCACCACAGGACCGACCGCCATCGTAAAGTACTTGTATAAAATACATTCTAGCAGCAGAGTAGAAATAAGTTGGCCTAATATTTTCTAACAGAGATATTATTTATCATGACCATGGAAACGTTACATAAAAGTATGAAAAAATTGAGACTTTAAATTGAAACAAATTTTTTTTAAAATTTTACAAAAATTTTTTCGTTTTATCAAAAAACGTCTCAAATAAAAGTTATTAGTTATGCATTTATAGCAACTTTTGTTCAGTAAATTTTTTCAAAATATTTTTCTGTTGCTAAATATTCGCAAAAATCTTAAAATCGACACGAGTAAACTCCCATTTCTAGTAAACCGATTTTTACCAAAAGTTGATCAATTCGTGTCATTGATGTCAAAAGCTTAAATATGCAGTTTCATAAAAATCCTTTCAGCCTAATTTGCTCTGCACGTGTACACAGACGGACAGACAGACAGACGGACAGACAGACAGACAGACGGACGGACAGACAGACCGATAGACATCATGCTAAAAATAGTCAAAACGTTATGTAGGGACCTCGATTCGTGGAGATCCATCGAATTATCAAAATCGGTATGATCACAATACCTCCCTTATATATGTTGACGGTCGGTAAAAACACCAATAAAGATTATTATTATTATTGTCACCATCTAGTCATAAATTATAATAATTTATTTTGTCATCATCACTAGTTTGCTGCTTGATGATGACAATGATGAGAACAATCAATCATATCTTGTTCTTTTCAGTGATCTTTCCAGGTATTTACATTGGTTAGTTTTTGGTAGCTCACTTTTGCAACGTCTTGATCAATTTGAAGTCACCATCTAGTCCGTAATAAATTATATTAATTTATTTAATCATCATCACTCGTTTGCTGCTTGATGATGACAATGATGAGAACAATCAATCATATCTTGTTCTTTTCAGTGATCTTTCCAGGTATTTACATTGGTTAGTTCTTGGTAGCTCACTTTTGCAATGTCTTGATCAATTTGAAGTCACCATCTAGTCCGTAATAAATTATAATAATTTATTTAATCATCATCACTCGTTTGCTGCTTGATGATGACAATGATGAGAACAATCAATCATATCTTGTTCTTTTCAGTGATCTTTCCAGGTATTTACATTGGTTAGTTTTTGGTAGCTCACTTTTGCAATGTCTTGATCAATTTGAAGTCACCATCTAGTCCGTAATAAATTATAATAATTTATTTAATCATCATCACTCGTTTGCTGCTTGATGATGACAATGATGAGAACAATCAATCATATCTTGTTCTTTTCAGTGATCTTTCCAGGTATTTACATTGGTTAGTTTTTGGTAGCTCACTTTTGCAACGTCTTGATCAATTTGAAGTCACCATCTAGTCCGTAATAAATTATAATAATTTATTTAATCATCATCACTCGTTTGCTGCTTGATGATGACAATGATGAGAACAATCAATCATATCTTGTTCTTTTCAGTGATCTTTCCAGGTATTTACATTGGTTAGTTCTTGGTAGCTCACTTTTGCAATGTCTTGATCAATTTGAAGTCACCATCTAGTCCGTAATAAATTATAATAATTTATTTAATCATCATCACTCGTTTGCTGCTTGATGATGACAATGATGAGAACAATCAATCATATCTTGTTCTTTTCAGTGATCTTTCCAGGTATTTACATTGGTTAGTTTTTGGTAGCTCACTTTTGCAACGTCTTGATCAATTTGAAGTCACCATCTAGTCCGTAATAAATTATATTAATTTATTTAATCATCATCACTCGTTTGCTGCTTGATGATGACAATGATGAGAACAATCAATCATATCTTGTTCTTTTCAGTGATCTTTCCAGGTATTTACATTGGTTAGTTCTTGGTAGCTCACTTTTGCAATGTCTTGATCAATTTGAAGTCACCATCTAGTCCGTAATAAATTATAATAATTTATTTAATCATCATCACTCGTTTGCTGCTTGATGATGACAATGATGAGAACAATCAATCATATCTTGTTCTTTTCAGTGATCTTTCCAGGTATTTACATTGGTTAGTTCTTGGTAGCTCACTTTTGCAATGTCTTGATCAATTTGAAGTCACCATCTAGTCCGTAATAAATTATAATAATTTATTTAATCATCATCACTCGTTTGCTGCTTGATGATGACAATGATGAGAACAATCAATCATATCTTGTTCTTTTCAGTGATCTTTCCAGGTATTTACATTGGTTAGTTTTTGGTAGCTCACTTTTGCAATGTCTTGATCAATTTGAAGTCACCATCTAGTCCGTAATAAATTATAATAATTTATTTAATCATCATCACTCGTTTGCTGCTTGATGATGACAATGATGAGAACAATCAATCATATCTTGTTCTTTTCAGTGATCTTTCCAGGTATTTACATTGGTTAGTTTTTGGTAGCTCACTTTTGCAACGTCTTGATCAATTTGAAGTCACCATCTAGTCCGTAATAAATTATAATAATTTATTTAATCATCATCACTCGTTTGCTGCTTGATGATGACAATGATGAGAACAATCAATCATATCTTGTTCTTTTCAGTGATCTTTCCAGGTATTTACATTGGTTAGTTTTTGGTAGCTCACTTTTGCAACGTCTTGATCAATTTGAAGTCACCATCTACTCCGTAATAAATTATAATAATTTATTTAATCATCATCACTCGTTTGCTGCTTGATGATGACAATGATGAGAACAATCAATCATATCTTGTTCTTTTCAGTGATCTTTCCAGGTATTTACATTGGTTAGTTTTTGGTAGCTCACTTTTGCAACGTCTTGATCAATTTGAAGTCACCATCTAGTCCGTAATAAATTATAATAATTTATTTAATCATCATCACTCGTTTGCTGCTTGATGATGACAATGATGAGAACAATCAATCATATCTTGTTCTTTTCAGTGATCTTTCCAGGTATTTACATTGGTTAGTTTTTGGTAGCTCACTTTTGCAATGTCTTGATCAATTTGAAGTCACCATCTAGTCCGTAATAAATTATAATAATTTATTTAATCATCATCACTCGTTTGCTGCTTGATGATGACAATGATGAGAACAATCAATCATATCTTGTTCTTTTCAGTGATCTTTCCAGGTATTTACATTGGTTAGTTTTTGGTAGCTCACTTTTGCAACGTCTTGATCAATTTGAAGTCACCATCTAGTCCGTAATAAATTATAATAATTTATTTAATCATCATCACTCGTTTGCTGCTTGATGATGACAATGATGAGAACAATCAATCATATCTTGTTCTTTTCAGTGATCTTTCCAGGTATTTACATTGGTTAGTTCTTGGTAGCTCACTTTTGCAACGTCTTGATCAATTCGAAGTCACCGTAATAAATTATAATAATATATTGTTAAATTTGAGTTGCCGGAGGTTAGGAGGTGTTGATGTGGAGAGAGCCAAGGGTGAGGGTCCGGAAGTGCTGATAGGGCAATAAGTTGCCGGAGAGTCCGTCATTGACCATAAGTTGTGACATAGGACGTAAAGCTAAAGATACGATCCATTACAAAGGGCAGCAATCTTCTACGTTGACAGTGTCTCCACTAATGACTTCATTCGACCGTTTTTTTGACTCGTGTCACATTATTCGCAATTCTTCTACACATATAATCGTAAGAGGGGAAACGCCAATAGCTTTGGAACATCTCAACACAGGATTGGATTAAAAAATGTTTAATAGAATCTTGTTAGAAGCAATTGTTATTGATCTGTGTTAAAAGACGCCGACTCTGACGTCTTTCGCAATCACAAAAAACGGACACATACGCAATAAAAGCGACGCCCTGTTACTTAGTATGCAGGGGACGTTTGGGACGACGCCTCTCTGATACTGATACATTAAGTGGTTTAAGGATGGACCGATGTAATGTCCTGGATTAAAATGTCTGTTAATTTCAAACCCGGATCGCACGTTTAAGGGCTGTGCCATTAAAATTGAAACGGAAAAAATTACTTGAATTTTCAAATATTCTTCTAGTGCTTTCTGTGACATCTTTTTTAGATAAATTTACATACAGCTTGAAACATATGCTTGAGAAATTCTCTCTGATTGTATAACCAAAATGTTCTACTACTTTTAACTAAGTTCATTCCACATGTTTTCCCTCTGTAGTCTAGGTTAGTGTTTTCCAAACTTTCGACAGTTGCGGACCACTTTCAGAATTCCACGCTAACCACGAACAATCAACATCAAGAATTTTTTCCGACTGCCAACATAAATAGGGGAGGTATTGTGCTCATACCGATTTTGACATTTCGAGATTTCGATGGATCTCCACGAATTGAGGTCCCTACATAACGTTTTGACGCATGACGTCGGTTGATCTGTCTGTCCGTCTGTCTGTCTGTCTGTCTGTCTGTCTGTCTGTATGTCTGTCTGTCCGTCCGTCTGTCTGTGAACTGTGCAGAGCAAATTCGGCTAAAATGATTTTATGAAACTTCAT
Organism: Liopterus haemorrhoidalis; assembly: GCA_963971575.1. NCBI lineage: Eukaryota > Metazoa > Arthropoda > Insecta > Coleoptera > Dytiscidae > Liopterus > Liopterus haemorrhoidalis. The sequence continues at coordinate 32,700,731 of OZ020624.1, forward strand.
ATTTAAGTTTTTGACATCAATGGCACGAGTTGGTACATACATGACCTTCCGCAACATTATTCATCGTCTATGATAACTGTATATGACAGTCTGAAGATGCATTTACTTAAATAAGAATGCGAAACATCCCATGAATTTAATTATTTCACCTATATGACTGATATTATTGATTAAATTGTCACGTGGGTGGTTTGATTGAGACACAACTCTTGGCTTCTCTCTCGATACAAGAATCTGGCGTCAGTGTCTTGGTCGTCACCTTGTGGACTAATACGTGCAGCGGAGTTGGCTATGTTCCACTACCCCCATATTTTGTGACTTCCAGCCTTTTTGTAACCAAAATTAACCCAATTCCAATATTCATTCGTCATGACAAATATTTCCGCATTACGAAAATGCAGTGTCTGTATTTCGTAATCAGGCCACATACGTCAGACGCTGATGAATAGTTTTTTAATCAGAGACCTGACCGTCACAATGTCTAGATGTCGTAATCCTGACCTAGGATTACCTATATGACATTTGGGCCTTCGGGCCGGATGTGACAATATTAGAGGGACTAAAAAGAAATCCTTTATATTAGAGTACAAAATATTTCAATTTTTAAAATATATGAGAATTTATTTCATAATCAACTTAATTGGACTTAATTGAACTTATCCCGTGTGAAGAATAAGTATTCTGCTAGTTATACATATATTTATGGAAAATTTCTCAAGTTCGACCTAAAGCCTTTTTAGTCGTATTTTAATTAAGATAAAATTTTCTTGTTTACGTCGAGTATGTTGGAACGAAGGTCTTTATAAGACTTCTCAAGTATATAGGCTGCTCTTATCAAATTATTGACTAAAGTATGAATAACGGCTTTATATTACAAAAACAACAACATTTTCTATGCAAAATATTACACGTCATAAAAAAATAATGTAAAATTTAAGGGGGTGTCTAGAAAACATGCTCTATTCAATTAATCTTATAAAAAAATTGTTAAAAAATTATTTACGATTCTCGGTGAGCTGGAAACAAAAATTGCTATTTTTAGTAGGCTCTATCATCGTCTGTTAACTACAATAACGAAAACTACAATTTTTAATGGACCGATCAATATCTGCAGGACCGGGCTAGATATCTGGCACACCGACCAAATTCACATTGAGTCATTTGACCTTTTGGACTTGCCAATGCGCCTCATTGAGCGGATCGACACCATTAAAACTGGGTCTGTGACAGGGGGCATTATTTTGTACAGAAACATATTCTGGATTGTCCTCATCAAATAATTTTAATATTGATGGATTCAAAACTTCATCAGACTCATCAGATCAAAGGATTTTCGCTCATTCATCAGGTGTCTAATTTAAATGTCTTTTGACCCAGTTTTGGCGAAGTTTTCTGTGTCACTCGGTCAACAGTTGTTTTCAACGAGTTCTTCTTCCATGCAAATTAGATTCCACTAGACGTCTTCTAATTGTTCTAGAAGAAACTTTAAGTTTTCTATGCTCCCACAGATCTCCAGCCAGCTCTTTTCACGATACTGAGCATTTACGAAGAGCACTTCTCTTTATAAAATCATCTCTGGAAGTGGTTGCACATTTTCTTCCGGTTTTTGGTCTGTTTTCATAAGTATCTCTGGGAACCTTTTGATGGTAATTTGCACGGCTTTTCTTGAACGCTCCATTTTTTTTAAATTTTCACCTGTGACTGTCTTTGTGAATGGAGCAATACAATTGGACTCTTTTCTGCCACAGTGAGTTTTTTAGCCATAATATAATTAAAAATATTCACTTGAACTCAATAAAACATGAAAAAGATGGTGTCCACCCTGTATTGTTTTTGTGTTATCAAGCGAGTGATGATATTGGCCAAAAAGTTTATGGGGGAAACATCTGTATTCATAAACCTACACAGGGCCTAAATCTTTTCATGCGGAATCCTTGAATTTCATTTTTATGACCGATTCAAAAAACAAACTTCAGCATTTGACTGTCATCCCTTTTTCAGGATAAATCAAAGTAATAAATAAATATTGCCCGTACATTCTCAGCCCTCATGTTATGAGGGGGGACGGTAGATAGGGGGAAAAACAAAGGGTGTTCTCAATCTCGAACATCTAATTCTTTAAAATTAAGTGCTTCAGATTTGATGCGTATTTTAAATTCAATGCTGTGTAGAACGCATCAATATTTTAGAACGTTCAAATCGTTTCGAGTGAAGTGTCAATCATTCTACCACCATTTTACGGAACTCAAGGTATCAGGATTTTCACGAGATTCTCTACTTTTCCAATACTTCTATCCACCAACACAAAAAATTTACATTTTTACAAGTTTAAATTTCCACACATAACACACAATTAGTAAAAATTGATGTGAAGTGTGTATTTTCACACATTTCAGGGTTTCGCAGGTTTTTAGCAAGGTTCATTAAGATTTTGAAAATTGCGCCTATGGCATCCATTGGTTGTTTTAAGTCATAACTCCCCTCTGATTTTGTGTATTCAATTTCAACAATTTCCACTGGCTATTAAATTTACGCATACATCGCGTTTGCGCATGACAGTTCTAAACATGGCGGCATGGATGTGCGGTTAAGACAACGAGCTGTCATTGAATTTCTTACTGCGGAGGGTGTAGCGCCCATTGATATCCTTCGAAGGTTAAGTGCCGTTTACCGTGAGGCGTGTGTTAATGTGAGTACTGTTAGGAGGTGGGTAAGGACTGTGAAAGACGCAAGTCCTGCTGAAACTCCATGATCGGGCACGCAGTGGCCGACCATCTGCATGTGGTGAAAGGCAGGTGGCTCTCGTGGATGAACTGGTTCGTGAGAATCGACGGTGTAAACAAACTGACATAGCTAACAGGGTGGGTATTTCACAAGAAAGAGTACATCACATTATCTGCAATGTGCTGCAGTTCAGGAGAGTATGCGCGGAGCACTGGAGAAGCTTGGCTTTCATGACGTTTTACCCCATCCACCTTATATCCCAGATCTTGCGCCTTGTGACTTTTTCCTCCAAAGCTTATGGAACATCTCAAGAGCAAGCGTTTCTCTTCGGATGCAGAGGTGATAGCGAGGGTGCGGAAATGGTGCCGTGGGAAGTCTTCAGACTTTTTCCGTGACGGATTTGAAAAACTAGTACCACGTTGACGTAAATGTATTACTGTCCATAGCGATTATTTGGAAAAGTGAATATATCAGTGCGTAGAGGACAGTTTATACTATCATTTCACATTTATATGTAAACCATATATCAATTACTAATAAAGTTATAGCCATGGAGGCATTAGTTTTCAATATGCTCTCGTATATATATATATATGTATAGATGAAAATGGAGAAAAGCAATTTAAATGAAGATGACGGATGTGGTGTTGGGAGTGCAGCGAACTGACCTACGTTACGATTGTTGCAGTTACAGCCCGAGCTGGCGGTCGGAACATTACTATATTGTCGGTGGGATAAAGGGCTTGTCTGATAGGTGAATCCCCGTAGTGTTGTATACCGGTAGAACAAACTCATTCTGCTTTTTATTTGCTGTTGTCACAGCAAACTTCATTTGTCTGACTTGCTAACAAAAGAACGTTGCATTGCCTTCATTTGTCTCTGCAATCCGCGTGTAATGGTCAACAGTGGCGGGCATGGAGAAATGGAACACGCTTTAAAAGACCCTAAAAAAATAAGCACACGCAAAAAATATTCCTAGAAATATTTTTTAAAAAAAATTATTCAAGGAGAATGCTTTAAATCCATCCAAAGTTTCCATAAAGAGCTTCTTGTTGAAGGAACACTCTACATAAGTTTTTTAGTGAAGGAGAAGACTCCAAATATCACTAAAAAAGCTTTTTATTGAAGGAAAAAGCTCTAAATGCGTCCTAAGGTTTTATGAAGTGCTTCTTATTGAAAGAAAAGTCTCAAAATGTCTGCAAAAGTTTTTCAGAAAGTTCTTTATTAAAGGAGAGGACTCAAAATGTCTGCAAAAGTTTTATGAATAGATTTTTGTGGAAATAAAACCTTCCAAAATTCTTCAAAAGCTTCCTGTATATTTTTAAATTCTTCCAAAAGTATCCTGGAAAGTTTTTGTTTAAAAATAAGACTCCAAATTTCTTCAGGGGTTTCCTGGGTAGTTTTTTGTTCAAATAGGACGATTTACTTTCTTCCAAAAGTTTCCTAAAAAATGTTTTGCTGAACGAAATGATTCCAAGTTCTTCCAATAGTTTTCTAGAAAGTATAGTTCGAAAGAGAAGACTCCAGAATTCTTCAAAAGCTTCCTGACCTGATTATTGTTTAAATAGGAAGGTTTACATTCTTCCAAAAGTTTCCTAAAAAGCTTCTTGTTGGAAGAAAAGGTTTCAATTTTTTTTTAAAAAAGTTTCTTGGGAGTCTGTTGGTTGAAGAAGAAGGATTAAAATATCACCAAAAATTTCCTGTAGGGTTTTATTCCTCTAAAAGCTTTTTCTTGAAAAAGAAAGTTTCAAATTCGTTCAAAAGTTTTCTGGAAAGCTTCATGTTAGAAGAAAAAGTTTCAAATTCTTCCAAAAGTTTCCTAAAAGCTTTTTATTGAAGGAGAAAACTTCAAATTCTTCCAAAAGTTTTCTAGAAAGCTGTTAGTTGAATATGAAATTTAATATTCATCCAAAAGTTTTATACAAAGCTCTTTATTGAAAGAGAAAGTTTCAAATTCTTCCAAAAGTTTTTTGGAAAGCTGTTAGTTGGATATGAAATTTTATATTCATACAAAAGTTTCCTTAAAAATCTTTATATTGAAAGAGAAAGTTTCTATTTTTTCCAAAAGTTTTTATTGATAGATACGACGTTGGATGCCGATGAAGAATTTCCTGAAAAGCCCTCTACTAAAAGAGCTTCCTCCTCCTAAGAGGAATAAAATCTATAAATACCTCCAACAGTTCATTATTGAATGATACGACGTCAGATGTCGATGAAGAATTTCCTGAGAAAGCTACTACTGAGCAAGAATCCCTTTCCTCTCCAGTTCACAAAGTTCTCTCGGATCATAAGTTTTTCACGTGGCGTTCCCGAAGTTGTAGCATCTATTAGTGTGTTAATAATACATAAATGCACTATTATTTCACCTGAATATCTGTTTAAGCAAACTTCGGCAAGTAAGTTAATTCCGGGGCAAAGTTCTCTATTAAACATTTAGTACGGGAGTGTGTTTGTATGTTCGTAGCTTTCCCAATGCACATCGCGCCACCAATATCCACCTACACCTACACCTATCGATCGATTTTAATCATTCACTGCAATCAACAGAGCTCTGCCATTGTTACGCACATGTCAAACATACACCGGCACAATAGCGCCGGCCGCACGTTTACCTTGCACCTCGCCCTATACAGTTGCACTCTGCACTCACCTCAAGGCCAGTTTTCTTCAACCCCTGCTAGTTCAGAGGAACAGCTCGCAATTTTTTTAATTCTTATCTTCAGAATAGATGGCAACAAGTTGAAAGTAATAAAAAATGCTCTAATTTTCTTGAAATAAAATCCGGAGTTCCTAAAGGCTCCATTTTAGGACCAATTATTTTTCTAATTTACATAAAGGACCTCCCTGATGTATTAAAATATTCTAAAACAATTAAGTTCGATGACACTACCATTTTAAATGCTAACTTTAATACAAACACACCAATATCAGTCTCCCAATTAGACCTGGCACAAGCAGAAAATTTGTTTAGCAATATCTTAAATTAATCTTAGAAAAAACTTTCAATTTCATGCAAGGATTACCTAAGAATCTGATGAAGAGATTCTTATGGCATTCTGTTATGGGGAGCATCCCCTTTCAACAAAGATGTTATATATATTCTTTATTTCTCCCTAGGCCATGCGGCGTTCAGGGTATTAGCCATTACAAATAGAAATAAAATAAATAAAATAACCAGAACAATCCAAATTACATAACGTACAATACAGTACAATTTAATTTACAATATATTACATTTTCTCATTTCTTTCTTCTTGATCCAGTGTCCCTCTCTTTCTTCCTATTCTCATTTTGGTTTCCCTCTCCGATCTCCTTCCTTCTTGCTTCCAGTTCTCTCGCCCATCTTTAATTTATTTTATTCCATTCTCTTCCCTTCGTTTCTTCACCCATCCTCCTATCTCCCTTCCTTCCTCCCCATTTCCAGGTGACCTCAACCCTCCTTCCTTCCTTCCATTTCTCGCCTTCTGACTCCCACCGGGCCTCTTCCTTCCTTCCTTCATTTACCCCTTCCTGTTATCCTTCCCCGATCTCAATCCTTCTTGCCTCTAATTCCTTCGCCCCCCTTCCATCTCCGTGCAACAGGTCTAATGTGCTCCCCGACCATACTGTCATCTCTCTACACCTCTTCGCGAGGTGCTCTATATCTTCTTCCTCCTCCCCGCACATCCTGCACATCTTTTCCTCCTGTTTCCTCCAGTATCTATTTCCTCTCTCTTCATTCCCGCACTTTAGCCTCACAATCCTCCTAACTCTCCCACCTGACCTTCCTCTTTCTCTCTTCAAGTAGCTTGGTACCCCTATAGTTCTAACCTCCATATATCTCCCTGCGCTCCTTGATTTGTCTAGATTCGACAAAGATGTTTTCATAACGCAAAAGAAAGACATAAGAATCTTATGCAATTTAAAAAACATGTCTTCCTGTAGACCTTATTTTAAAACATTAAAAGTAATAACTACCACCTGTTTGTATATATACTATTGCTTAATTTATGTCAAATAAAATACCTTAAATTTCATTAAAAAAATCCGGGTGATAGGATTGTTACCAGGTATAGTAAAAATCGAAAAATTCCTAAGTTCAGACTTAAATCAAACAAAAATAGTACTAGTTACTGGGGTCCGAAGCTCTTTAATAATCTTAGTGAAGAATTAAAGAGTTTAGGTTGGTTTTGACATGGATATTTGTTATCTGACATGTAGTTTTTGAGTGAATCTCAGTGTAATGAAACTTAACCAAAAATTTAAAAGTCAAATTTTTGCGAATATTTCACAACAGTGAAACAGAAAAAATTTATTTTACAAAAGTTGCTATAAAAGCAATAACTTTTATTTGAGACGTTTTTTTTTATAAAGCATCATAAATTAAACAAGTACTTTGAGATGGTGGTCGGTCCTGTGGTGGTCACAGCTGATTTATATAAATTGCTAGGCTAGCAAAAAAGATTTTTTTACAGATTGCTAGACTAGAATACGGATTTTTTTAACAAAAGCTGGACTAGAATACCTGATTTTTTTATAAATATTGGGACTTTTATAAAACTCCGCAAAACGCGGAAAAATCTATTAACCGGGACTAGTCCACGGAAAGTGGGACGTACGGTAACCTTATCCCCGCATGTAAGAAATTTGTCCAGATTGAGCAATTGTGTCAGTAAATAACGTGTAATTTAATAAATAGTTGGTTATTATACGGTCACATAAATCACGCTGGTATCTGATGGGGCGGCTTTAGAGGCGGCGGAACACAGCCGCCGACTGGGAACATGCAGGTGCACCAATAACCGCCTCCGAATCGATTAACGTTACCGGGAATCGATTTACGGAATATTTGCTATGAAAATACGCTTAAATAAATAAATTCTACCCCTGCAACAGCGGAACTGCTATACATGGAGATGGATTAATATCTGCCTTTCTTCTTCAAAAGAGAGACTGCTTTATATAACTCTTTTAAGTATCTTTCCAGGTGTCTGGAATAACTGTCCAATGAATCTACCAACTGCTGATCTATACGCTGAAACCAAAGAAACCGTTCTTTAGTGTGCATTTTTTCGTGTGCGCATTTTTCGGTGTGTGTATTTTTTCATGTGCGCTTTTTTCCGTGTGCGTTTTTTTCGTGTGCGTATTTTTATATTATATAAAAAATTAGAAAAAATATTTTAATAAATATATTTTAAATTTAACGTCTCAAATCAATTTTAGTTTTAACATTATAAATATAATGCACTAAAAATGCATCGTTTTCCCATCTTAAAAATTATTTAATAAATCGGAATAATACTCATTATTTGTCCAGTTTTTAATAATAGGCGAAGAGTTGATTCAATTTGAATTAGATGAAGTAAGGCGTATGGTTAGAGAAAGAAGTCTGAGGTGTCGAAAAAGTTCCACATTAAGGTAATGATGTGTTTGCCAACACAGTTGGCAATGGGTCCACTATTATCAATAGAACTTATCTCAACTGAAATATTAATTTTGCAGTTTTCCAAAGATGCAATAGCGATAGCTTTCTAGAAGTTTTGTGAGACCTGGAAAACTTATAAATCATCTTCAAGTGTTCGTCAATTCTTGCTTACGTAGAATATTACGCATATTTTGGCCTGACGTTATTACCCACGCTAGCCTTTGGGAGAGAACCTACCAAAGCCCCATAGACATCCTGATAAAGCAGCGGAAGTGAAGAAGGATAGGTCGTACCTTAAGGAACAACCCTTTGTCCATCAGTAAAATGGCTCTTGGCACCCACAAGGGAGCTATAGATGTGGCAGACCTACGGACACATGGCGTAGACTAACCAGCGAAAGCGGCAAAACATGGAGGTAGCTAAAACATCTAACTCAAGACAGATTCAAATGGCGGAAGTTTATTGAGATCCTATGCTTCACAGAGGAGCGACAAGAACCCTATATCAGCACCTTAGAGGTAAACTGTAGCAAGTCACATTTTTATCAGAAATGACATTTTAGTGCCAAGTGACTCAATACTTTATAGTCCGTCGATTGAAAAATAATTTGGAACTATAGCTCTAGCCAGTTTCAATATACGTTGCTTTAAAACTGTATCAAGTCGATCAACGCAAGGAAGTACACAATCTTAAATCGTCTTTTCTGAGCTGTTTATCATTTGTGACTTAATACAAGTTACCTCTGAGGTGCTGATATATAATAGCGATAGCTTTGGAAAACTTGAACATTGTTGGGTTCATGGAAGATCAACTAACAGAAGAACTGGAGTTGATAAATAGGAAGGTTAGAAGGGACATTTAACAGAGCGAGATGGAGGTGTAAAAGTGATACAAACTAAACTCCACAGTGCCCTATGAAGGAGAGTTATCACAAACTAATTTATTTATATTTTGCAACGTCCATTTCTGTGGATTTTTGTTTGTATAGAGAGAATTCGTTGGTTAATTTTGCCCTGAATACCGGTTGTGTTTGCCGTGTAATTTATCTAAGAAAATAATTTGTTGAGAAATGGCCAAGCGAACTTGTTCATACCGTCGGTAATGAAAGAAAACTTGAATAATCTTTTAAAAATGCATGCCGAGAGTGAGATTCTCATTCAGATCAAAAGGCTGGTGGCCTGCCTTAAAAATTGGGTCGCGGTGCTTTGAAGTCGCGAAACTATAGCGTCGCGGCGCTCTCGTCCTTTACTCCTTCACGATTCTTCTTTGTGGGAGAGAAGCGCTTCTGAATTTTGACGAATTTATCTATAAATTTAGATGGAATGTTCTCTAAGAGGGTTTTACTTTTGAAAACTTTAGTTCATGTCTCAAAAACAAACGAAATTAAATCACTGGATGTAAGAGTATCTATACATTTCTAGATATACGTGGAAAGAATACAAAACCAACGTCGCATACTCGCTATCTATTATACATACGTATGAGAACAGCTCGAATCGGGAACATTCACATACCAATGAATACTCAATACGGACAAGATCAAATTTCAAAAAATATCATTCTAGAGTAATTCAAATCAACACCAGACACTTAACAGGTCTAGGTTCACAAAACATCTGGCAAAACAACAATTGGAAAAGATTGAAGAACAATTCTCAGCCAGTAAGTATGTCTATAGGATAATTAATAAATTTAAGCAAACCAAATAAAAAGTGAACAAGGCTGTAACAGGAAAACGCTACTAAAGAATCCCTTAATTAAAAATCCCACCGTTGACCATCCAGATTGTAGGGGTGGGATGAATTTACTAAAAAGTAAAAACGGAGGGAAAGGCTGCCACCACTAGTTTAGATAAAACTTTGAAAATAAAAAGGACTTAATTTATCTGCTTCTCTGTTGATGGGCATTTTAAAGTCAAACAAGTGGGAAAATTTATAATAGTAAATTTACTGTCCAAAAAAAATATATATATTAATAAATGAAAAACTAAATTTAAAGTTGTAATTTAATTGCGTGTTTACCAAATGAGGATAAAACATTTTAAAACAGAATGAATATGTAAAATAAAATATAAAACTTGCATGATAAAATATGAAACATGATCGACCGGATTCAGTTCTTGACTGGATCTGATGCATTGCATATACACCAGACCACAACCAGGAACCGAGTCAGCAACTTTTCCAACAATTCTTTTATTATCAAAATAATTCTGGTGGTGCAACAGTTAAAAGTTTCAAATGTTTATGAGTTGTATCCTTTTTGTTATTTTTGTGGTATTTCTCTTGAACAATGTTTAATAGTCGTTTTTTACGTACTGCATACTTAAAATTTGAAATTTACAGACTAAAAATAAAAAGGCTATAACAAATAGGTTCTGCTTGATCGTCCGAAACCTGTTAGGAACCTAAATCTTACCACGGACCAGCAAAAATATATTTTGTTTACGCGGACCGGTAAAAATATTTTAGATGTATAATTTAATGTAAAGCTCTGCAAATTTACATTAAAAACTACTGTCTGGATATCTTAAGCTGGCCTGACAATATTCAAACTTCCCAGATATATCGTTATTTCATTTTCATCGAGTTTTTTATCCACTGTATTCGTCTTTTTCAGCACTAAATTTTCAGGGGCATGACAAACTTAAAAAATCCTTTTTCATCCATTGTCGTCCTTTGTCTTTCAAAGGTAAGACATTGTGTTGTCCTGGAGCTTTTTTTATCATGTACTTTATCCACTGCAATCGTTTTTTGCATCCTATATTTGTATATATGTAAAAATTGATAGTAGTCCTAGTAAGGTATTCAGATGACTTGGTGTTTTTTCATCAGCATGTATCTTAACCAACAGAACTATATTTTTCTATCCTATAATTGTAGATGCAGGAAACTTTAATTTCTCATATCTCCTCTATTCACTCTTTCGTCTATTGTAATCTCCTTTGCAATCCTTTGCTGTTTTTCTATAAGATGTTTAGATGTTCCAAATCCCTCATCAGTCCTCTTTCAACTTAGTGGCATATTTAAATTTTTGTTGCAGGTGGATTTTTTTGCCGATGGGCATAATTTCGACGGTCAACGAATGTTTACGTACTTTATTTTTTTGTTGTCCATTTCATTTAGTTTTTATCTAAGTTTCCAGTAGCCTCTGCTCGTGTTTTTAAAAGAATATTGTATTGTTTTTGTAATGAAGTCTTCATCTTAGAATTGATCGGTAAAAAACAATTTCACGGCTATGAAACTCATGCATTATTCTTTTATTTAGTGTTTTAGTCGGAGCCTTGCAGCACAACAGTTCACTCTGCTATGTAAATCACTAGATATTAAACTTTAAATACGCCTTTACTCCCAGGTGGGTCTGTCAATAAAATACGGCTTTATCACGATAATGGCGGAAATACTCGCGAAAAACATACACTGCTACACGACAAATCGAGGCTGTTGAGACGACACTTCATTGCTTATTGCTAAGTGGGAGTGTTCAGGCGTATGATCAACATTGTTCAGATGGTCGCCTCGGTACATTGTCGCTTTGTTGGCTTGACAGTCAGCTCGATGACGGTCGCCTTGATATACTTTCGCTAGATGTTGGTAAATACAAACTAAATTCACCTGTTCGACGAAAATTGTTCCATCTGTTTTTATCTTGACAGTGATGCACAACCCACGGGCCGTTTGTGGCTCGCCTACATATTTTCTGCGATAAAATATCAATATAATAGATCTTAGTTGTAATGATGAACTCAAATTGAAATTCCAAGAAAAGTTTATTGAATTTTTAGAAATGCTTTTCTCAAGACAAATATCACAATCTATAATGCAGTTGTTTGTGCAAGTTTATTTGTGCGTAACAATAGCAGTATCAGAAAAATATTAGAATAAATACAAAAAAAGTTGGTTTAAGTAATAACAAAGCCAAAATTTTACTGATATATTATATTTTAAGAACAACTTCATTATTTTGATGAAAAGGAAAGTATTTTTGTCGATTCATTAAAAAAATGTATATAGTATTTGTAAAAATATGCTCATTACGCTTTTCATAAATATAGCAGTAAACTTCATAAAATAAATAAAACTCATTTTAATATTAAATATTCTTTATTATTTCTGTAATATTTGCTTCCATGACCTTTTTTTCGTATTACTTCTACACATCTTCTCGGCATAGAACCAATTAGCTACCGGCATTTCTTTAAGGGAATAGATTTCTAAGCTGTTTCAATTTCTCTTCATAATTCTTCTTTGTTAGTAGGTTTTGAAGAAGATATTTTAATTTTTACGTCAGCCAAAAAGTTCACAATCAGGTTTAAATCCGGAGATTGAACTGACCAATCCATAACAGTAACCCTATTTCATTAAACCAATTTTTTGCTTTGCACGAGTTTTTCTTTGGGTCTTTGGATATTTGATTATAAATGGCAAGAAAGAGTTGTAAGTTAGTTGTTGAAGTTGTCGATGGTGTTGTATGTGTGCAGTTGTTTACAACAATCATGATAGGGTCTGAGTTTTATTGAAATTTAAGAGCGGACGAGATGTTGTTAAAAATTCAACAACTGTTCTAAAACCCAATCTCTACCTTAACGAATACATAATTCAGAAGAGAAAAGGGTGTAGAAGAAGAGAGGGAATTCATTTATAGTAATTCATACCGTCCTTAGGCCCTTTTTTACCCTTTATTCATTTTAAAATCCATAACATACCACACCTCTAACAGACAAATTTAAATCACGATATTTAACAGAAAAATGTGTTACAATTTGTTATTTGTGTCTGTATATTAATATTGTGTTGTTGAGGTCGTTTGTTTGGCTGTTTCTCCGATACGGTTACCGTTTCCGCGAACCGGTAAAACGGAAGCTCTTTGACAATATGGCAAACTTTAGCGATATGTCGCTTGCATTTAACGATGGCATTTTGCTAAATTACTCATAACCGACACTCAAGAACTCCCACGAGAAAAGATGAATTGTTAAAATTATTGCCAGTTCATTATTTACCAAGATCTTTATTGTTTGTTTATTACTATTTTCAACTTGAGAAAATTTAATAAAACATTGTAAAAACTTTCATTTTATTTGTGTTCAAAATGTCACAAAAGATATGAGAGACAAGAATTTAAACAAAACGTACCTTGTAGATAGAACTCAATGTGTTAACGGCTATTAGAAGGCTATAACGAGTGATGGTAGAAGACTGTAAAGGGCTCATCTACCATCTAGTATCACAGGTGTGATTCAAAAACTAAAGTCCGTTCTACATTATATTTCGTTTCAATACTTTTTTCAACACTATCCAACTCTGACGTCATTTCAATTTTTGATACTACAGAATATAGTGGGGGAAAAATTAAGAGACCAAAATGTAAAGGAAGATACTCAGAAACGCTACTTTTAAATTGGGTAAACTGTTTCCGGTTAGATAAATATGATTTAAGCATGGCACGGCTCTGGTAGTCGAAACCATAAAAAGACAATTTGGTTAATAAAATATCATGAGATATGAAGTCAAAAGCCTTGCTTAAATCAAGAAAAACACTAAGACAGTATTTCCCTGATTCTAATGCATCCGAAACATACGCGACAAAGTCCAAAACTGCATCTATAGTGCTCTTATCACTTCTAAAACCAAACTGACTATTGGAGACAAAATTTTTGCTTGTAAAGTTGCAGTCAATCCTCCTACTAATGTGTATTAAAAAAATGAATTAAACAATTATATTTCAATAATCAACGGGTGGAGGGAGGTCCTGTGCAGAATTTTGAACATAAAATATGGTCACGACGTCAAAGGCTGTAAAGTTGATTTTTTTAAATTTCAGTTATATTAATATTAACAATTAGTAAAGAGAATAGATAATTGGAGCGTCGAGGCGCTCGAGACGCCTTTGCGTCGCCGTTAAAAACACACACACGCTCCTAAGAGTTTCGACCCAATTGGCTGGCCGTAGCTACCTTGCACATTTTCCTGCGAGTTTTCTATTGAATTACCGAAGAAAAAACACTTTTCTTTTATTGTTTTCTACATTGGCATTTTACGATAGACTACACTACGGTATATATTTACAAATAATACTCTTCTACTCAATTTTGACTATGGTGTCCCATGACATTGGGGCTTTATAATAAACAATGGCATCATGGCACACTATTTTTTTTTTTAATTTGTTCTAATTTCAGTAAAAACTGTGGCCACCACAGGACCGACCGCCATCATAAAGTACTTGTATAAAATACATTCTAGCAGCAGAGTAGAAATAACTTGGCCTAATATTTTCTAACAGAGATATTATTTATCATGACCATGGAAACGTTACATATAAGTATGAAAAAATAGATACTTCGTTTAAAAAAATCCGGATAATCGAAAATTCGGATAATGGAGGTCCGCATAATTGAGGTTCTACTGTACTTAGAAAAAATTTCAAATATCAAAAAATGTATCAAATAAAAGTTGTTAGTTATTGCTTTTATAGCAACAATTTTCTAACTATTTGGTTATAGTTAACTAGGCTTTCAGAAACTGGCACTAACAAGCCAGTAATTAGACAGATTGAACAAAGAAATCAAATACAAAACGACTCATTTGACAAAATAAAGTCTTGTTCCAACAAGATAACACACCTTACCACAAATCGGTAATGGCGAAGGAGAAAGTGTATAAATTTTTTCGAAATATTTTTCTGTTGCTAAATATTCGCAAAAATCTTAAAATCGACACGAGTAAACTCCGATTTTTACCAAAAGTTGATCAACTCGTGCCATTGGTGTCAAAAGCTTAAATATGAAGTTTCATAAAAATCCTTTTAACCAAATTTGCTCTCCACGTGAACACAGACAGACGGACGGACAGACAGACAGACAGACAGACAGACAGACAGACAGACAGACAGACGGACAGACGGACAGACGGACAGACATCATGCTAAAAATAGTCAAAACGTTAGGTAGGGACCTCAATTCGTGGAGATCCATCGAAATCTCGAAATGTCAAAATCGGTATGATCACAATACCTCCCTTATATATGTTGGCGGTCGGTAAAAAAATCGAGTTATAAAAATTTTCGTTGGATGGGTCGATATATTAATTTATAATTTCGAGTAGAAAAATATAATATGCAGGTAAAATTTGACCGGCTTCGTATCACAGTTATAAGTTTAATATAAGACCCATGACCTGTTTTGTGGCGTTGTTAAAAATCCAGTAATGCAGGTATTTTTTGTGTGACGTTTGAAACGACGCTTGACGTCGCCCTAATTATCCATTCTCTTTGCTCCATACAGCGTCGGTATAAGACGGTGTAGTGTATTTGTCGTCTAAGATGGATAGCCCTGGCTTACAGCGTGTTCGGCTTCTGGCAGACTTGTAGCGTGCACCGCGACGCCCTCCGCCGGGAGGCGCCGCGACGCAATGATATTATAGCCTCCCAGATCTTATAATTACAACTGTATCGCCCGTGTTCATTTAATTAACTCAGAGACGATGTTACGTCCTTTCACATGCTATAGTTTCCTTTTTTAATTCCGCGGAATTAAAACGCAAAACTTATTTAACGAGGCCACGGCAGCCGGGAAAGCTCGCGAATCCCCCCTCCCAACCACCCCATCACCCTCTCGCCACAATAAACCCAGTGACACTTTATATTAACGTACAATTTTCCTCTGTCGCATCGAATTAGCTAAATAAAACCGGACCAAACACAAGAGACAGTTGAAAAATTCCAACAATATTATATTGTACCATTTTTCAAACTCAACACTGGATATTCTGCAAAAGATATTTTTAATTAAACAATAATCTTCTTCTTGTTTAGGCACTGAAGCCAGAACTTTTCTCCTCACTTACCTAAAACCTCCATCTAGATCTGTTAATTGCCATTTTCAAACCCAAAGCTAGATAATTTACAAAATACATAAGATAATTTTAGTTAAAGAATAATTCTCTTCTTCTTCTTCTTCGTCTTCTTCTTCTTCTTCTTCTTTGGGCACTGCAAGCCAGAACTTTTGTCCTTACGTACCTAAAACCTCCATCTAGATCTGTTAATTGCCATTATTCAAATCCAAAGCTAGATAATTTACAAAATACATAAGATAATTTTAGTTAAAGAATAATTCTCTTCTTCTTCTTCTTCTTCTTCTTCTTCTTTGGGCACTGCAAGCCAGGACTTTTGTCCGCACTTACCTAAAACCTCCATCTAGATCTCTTAATTGCCATTTTTCAAACCCAAATCTAGATAATTTACAAAATACATAAGATAATTTTAATTAAAGAATAATTTTCTTCTTCTTCTTCTTCTTCTTCTTCTTCTTCTTCGTCTTCTTCTTCTTCTTCTTTGGGCACTGTAAGCCCGAACTTTTGTCCTCACGTACCAAAAACCTCCATCTAGATCTGTTAATTGCGATTTTTCAAACCGAAAGCTAGATAATTTACAAAGTACATAAGATAATTTTAGTTAAAGAATAATTCTCTTCTTCTTCTTCTTCGTCTTTTTCTTCTTCTTCTTTGGGCACTGCAAGCCAGAACTTTTATCCTAACGTACCTAAAACTTCCATCTAGATCTGTTAATTTCAATTTTTCAAACCCAAAGATAGATAATTTACAAAATACATAAGATAATTTTAATTAAAGAATAATTCTCTTCTTCTTCTTCTTCGTCTTCTTCTTCTTCTTCTTTGGGCACTGTAAGCCAGAACTTTTGTCCTCACGTACCTAAAACTTCCATCTAGATCTGTTAATTGCAATTTTTCAAACCCAAAGCTAGATAATTTACAAAATACATAAGTTAATTTTAGTTAAAGAATAATTCTCTTCTTCTTCTTCTTCTTCTTTGGGCACTGTAAGCCAGGACTTTTGTCCGCAGAATAAGGCCGGGTTTTTCCACCTTCAGATAAAGTTCCAGGTAACTATCTGACAGATAAGGTTATTTGTAACTTCATCTGCTGAGTAAATGTCATCCCTTCGTTCTATACAAATGTATCTATCGGATAGTTATCTAACAGATAATGAGACTGACGTATTGGATTCACTGACTGGTATTGACATTTATTCAGCAGATGAAGTTACAAAAAACCTTATCTGTCAGCTAGTTACCTGGAACTTTATCTGAAGGTGGAAAGACCGGGCTTAATTCTCTTCTTCTTCTTCTTTGGGTACTGCCAGTTGGGACTTTTGGCCTCACTTACCTAAGTCCTAGATCTTGATGAGTTAATTACCAATTAATAAAAACATATTTTTTTTATTCACGTTTCAGAAAGCTATTGTTTTCTGTTGCCATAGCAGTAGAAGTAGAAAATTGGTGTTTGCTGAGAAGTGTTTTGTATCCAAGGCAACCCAATCGAAAAGTACTTTCCGCTCTAGCGCAGAAAGATTTTCCGATTGGTCAATATAAGTTAAATAATACTACACATTTAATTTTATTTTTTTAATTAATTGTTATTTGACAATTATTTAAAAAAATGAATTCCTTCTTGGAACAAAGAGTTGGTTGTTACTCAATATACTATTATATATATATTATTACCTTTCTCTTGACTTTTGCAGCAAGAGTTTTAACACTATTTCCTTTGCTGCTTCCTCTATCTCCTCGTCAGCCTCGCTGCTTACTTCATCTTCATACATTATTATTTAACAAACGTACAAATACCAATGGATTTTAAAATAATTATTTTGAAATTCGTTTAATTGTTTATGAACGCCGTAGCAACGACAAGCCACTTATTATGTATATAAATCGAACATACATAATTATTTATATTTCTTATTTTTTGTATTTTTTAAAATAGGTGTTCGTAGAAAAAATAGTATGTGTGATACGCGCAGAAAGTACATTTGCGATTTCGAAACATTGTCAAATATCTTTCTCAATCGGCAAATGTATATTTTCTGGGCTTGTTACACAATATATTATTTTACTTTTTAGTGTATTTCTAATAGACCGGCAGCGGTCCGTGAATTTTATAGGATTAAAAGATTTTCTATTCATGTGCAACCTTGCATTAAGGCCATCACAGTTTAAAATTATATTAAAAAAATGAAAAAAAAAATACATATCTGTTTTTATCCAAAATGCACCAACAGGTCTTTATCCCAGTTCTCCAAGTCCAACAGGAACTCCAGAAGTCCGGAAATGCTAGTCCTGGCTCAGGAATCATTTTCAACACTCCAGGAAATGAATAAATTTACAACGTATGACCTACCTCTTATCAGAAAGTTTTGTAAACATATTTAAAAAAATCATTGTACAAACAAAATAACACTTACAGACTTTTTGGGGGGTTAAATGTGTCCTGGCGGTTGAGAAACACTGACCTATATATTACATTTTTCCCAAATTTTAAAATAAAAAAATCACTATTTTAAACAATAAATATATTGCATTAAAAATATTAACAAATATATTGTTGAATATTTTAATACGATTAAAAGATTATCTTTTCTCGTCTAACCTTGCAATGAAGGCCAACATATATTTAATAAAAATTTGTATTTTAAAAAAATATTTAAAAAATATACATATCTGATTTTCATCCCAAATGTACCAATAGATCTGCATCCCAGTTCTCCAAGTTTAACAGGAACTCCTGAAGTCCGGAACCGCAAGTCCTGGCTCCAGAATAATTTTCAACACTCCAGGAAACTGAATAAAATTACAACGTATGACCTACCAAGGTCTTATCAGAAAGTTTTGGAAAAATATAAATAAAATCATTGTACAAACAAAATAACACTTACACAGACACTTTAGGGGTTGATATATAGTTTTTTAATATTAAACTTATTGAAGGTTTATTTTTAAATTATATTTTTGATCAAAATTTTTGACATGACACGAGAAGCAAACAACGCTGTAGCCATTTTGATTTTGACGTCACATATTAAGCGACACCGTGTGGCGGATTTGAAAAATTAAAAATTTTAATTAGAGAATTTTTAAAAAATTTTACTATTTTAATTTTCTGTATTAGGGGTGGGATAAACCACAGTTCTCACAAATTTTTATACAAAACAAACAATTAAAACCAAAATAACTATATATCAAATTTGGTAGCGAATTTTTATTTATTTAATAGGACATTTATAATTTTTTTAAAAATAGTCCTGGCTTATCTTTCCTCTACTGTCTTGAGTGCCCTCGATTAGATTCGGATATGAGACTAGTTCAGTGGTTCTCAAACCCTGGGTCGTGACCCAAAGTTGAGTTGCAAAAGAATTTTGATGCGTGAGGAAAAAGGATAGCAAACTGGTGGCTCACAATTTGAAATGACCTATACCATAGTTTTTTGTTGCCAATGGAGCGTTAATGAAAAAAAAATCTTACTGAGAAATCTTGTGAACATAGTAACTAAAGATGTGTTCTTAGTAGCTTATTACTCACTTTTTCAATCACATATTTCTTATGCCCTCTTAGCATGGGGACACTCGTCCTCTGCTGATAGAATTTTTACATTGCAAAGACGCGCTGTGAGAATCATTGACGGCATTTCTTACAGAGACTGTCAAAAATCTTTTTTATCATTGCAAATTATGACTCTACCATCACTCTACATTTTTGCCTGTTTAAAATTTGTTTACAAAATTAAAAACGACTTTAAATCGTTTAATGAGATTCATAGTCATAATACTAGATTAGGGTGATCATTTTCTTGGAGAAGGCAATGCGGGAACGAGCAAAAAAAAGGTCGTCAATTCCGAAATATAAGTGAAGAGCAAACAAAAAACAGGTCCTCACCTCCCAAATATAAGTAAAGAGCAAAAAAAAGGTCTTCACCTCCCAAATATAAGTACAGAGCAAAATTCGGCCCTGGGGACACCAAATCAAAATGCGAGACGTCCCGCGAAATGCGGGACGAATGGTCACCCTATACTAGATACAAGAATGATATATATCCTAAATTCTGCCGTCTATCAAAATCCAGAAATAGCACTACCTACTACGCTATTAAATTCTTTAATAAATTGCCAGAGCCAGTAAGACTTTTACCCCAAAATAAATTTGAAGCGTTTGTGAAGGATGTGTTAATTCAATATCCATTGTACTCTGTGTCCGAATTTTTGATTTAAATTTTTAGAATTATCATTAGTTTTTTACTTGTCCGACCATAATATATAAGGGGCAAGTATTGTAATCGCGAAAATTTTCGATGTCAAGATTTTGACTGATGACCACGTTTTATGGTCCAGGGAATCCAAAAAAAAAACCTATTTTCGAAGTGCCGTCCGTATGTGTGTCTGTCTGTCTGTGTGAGTGTCTGTGTGTGTGTATACACGATAACTCAAGAACGGTTTAACTTAGTGAGTTCGTTTGGTGCTAAAAAATTAATCTATTAATTGGGAAGAACCCTATTGTTTTTTATAAAAATCCGAAACCGGAAACGGAAGTTAATAAACTTTAAAATTTTTAAAAATTCGTAATTAGTTAACCAAACTTTGGACAAAAATTTGTATAAAATATAATTTGATGTATATTTGAAGATTTACCTAAAACTTTTTTAAATTTTTAATTTATTTTTTTTTATTTATTTTTTTTTATTATTATTATTGTTTTTATGGGAGGACAAGTCTAGCGGAGGTTTCACTTCGCCACTGGTTTGTATCTGGTTTAAGTAACATTGTGTAAATGATTGTGTAAAATTTGTGTAAATTTACACTATTTGCTTGATTTATCTTGACTGACTGTAAACGATTTAATTGTATTGTATTGTGGTCAATAAATAAATATTATTATTATATTATTAATTACTTTAAAAAAAATAAAGGTCAATTTTGAATTTTGCTCGTATAATGTAACAACAGAATTACAGTTGTGATTCAGATCTTAATTCAGAGACAAATTTTCCAGGTGAATTTTTCCGCTGGGTGGTGGGTGTTAGGTGGTCTGTGGGTGGTCATTTCCGAGGTGTGTTTTCCCTAGTTATTTATCTGTTTTTCGTTCCTGTTCATTTAGCGGTGTGGCCGACCGGAAAACCGGTCAGCTCGTGTCGCCGGTAATTTAGGTTTTATTACCTTTGTACATTAGCAGCGGGACCAGTCGCGAACTGCCGTTATAACGTATTAGCCCAGTTATTGCCACGCCATTCCCATTGTTACCACTCTTTACTCGATACGGCCTACGTATCTATTAGAATGGCCCACTGTTAGAAAAGATACATATCATGGACCAAAATATATCTAATGTTAAACGGGGAATGTTTGGCTGTATCGGGAAGTAACGTGGTGGATGCCGTCAAGTGAAGACAGACACCCTAAAAGATTAAAAAACAAAATTAAAAAAATCGTATTTCAAAAACAGATAAGCCGACTGGCGTAGCGTAGTGGTAACACATGTGCTCTGCGTTGCGAAGGTCTCGGGTTCGAATCCCGTTCAGGCATGGAAATTTTCTCAAAGAAAAAATTGTCCTGGCTAATTGCCACAGAAGCAAAGGCCATAAAATTAAAAAAAAAAAACAGATAAAGAATAAGACTTGCGGTTAAATTTTTTGAATTTTGTCCTTTTTAGGGTTTTGTAGGTATGAAAAAAACACTTATACCGTCATTGGGTATTTACTACCCAGATTCTTAAAGGAAAGTCTTCTTTAAGAATCAGACTCAGAAGTCAAAGAAAAATTTCTTGAAAACTCCTTTAAAAATTGAAAATACATTACTTAGAATTTTTTCAGATTTTTAGTTTAAGCCATCTGGGTCACAGGGTGTGGGACAAATTTTTTTTTTGCACAATTTTGACAAAAATCAACATAATTTTACAAAAATAAAATTTTGATCGTTAATCCACGTACTAACGGCTTACATTTGATACCCTGCTCTATGAATTTATATATATATATATATTATTCATTTTTTTATACATTTGACAATAATATTGGACTGAGGATGATTGGATTACCAATCGAAACGTCCCGATAAACATTTTTTAATAAATATATGACGAGTATAACATAAGAATTTTATTTAATAACTATATATATATATATATATATATATATATTCGATGAGCAGATATTTTTAGGGGGATATGTTTCTTAGATGTTTTAGTATTTTTCCTATGTGCGGGTCAAAGAGATGTATAAGCAAGCCAAATTTCAACTCTCTAGGTTTAGCCGTTTGGCTACAATTTTTACCGAACAGACAGACAGACAGACAGACAGACAGACAGACAGACAGAGAGAAAGACAGACATAAAGACGACAAAATGTCGGTATAAGGGTTTTTTTGGTCATACCTACAAAACTTTAAAATTATAAAAACTTAAAATATGTATATGTAAGCTTTGTTTTGGCGCCCCTAAGAGCCTGCGCCCTGGGCCAGTGCCCCTGTCGCTTACCTTACACCGCCGCTAGTCACCAGTCTGTGTTAAATTTGAGAGGCACTGTATGTGTATGTAATGTCATTCGTAGAAACTAAAAATTGTAACAGAATGTTGCAGTAAAATTTAATGGATTTAGACCCTCCGCTGTAAATAATCAATTAAAGGGCGAGTGTTAGCGGGTAACAGAAACCAAGACGTTGGCTTTTATGAACGATAAACCATGGAAGTAAAGTCACTATTATAGTCTACTTGATTTAAAGCCAGTAATTTAATATGTTTTGTTTGGTTAAACAGTCATTCGAGAAACAGAAATACAGAGGCAATAGGCAAGAGGCACTGCCACACAAATATTTCCACGAAATAATATTTCTGTGACAGTGTTGTCTGGTTATTATTTCAGTCCCCTTTATTTTCTCAACGCCCGTGTCTGTTTTCGTAATCATTCCCACCTCCTGGTGTTCGTCTTCACCGTGGGGACCGTATAATGAAGTTTTATGTTGATACCTTGTCGGAAATGTCCACAGTGCTGGACCTTGCAATATCACCCCCTTGACGAAGATGTGCAGATATTTTTTTCGTGTCCAAGAGAAATTTACCTCGCGGTAAATGACCACGGTAAATATGCGTAAAGGCAAGGGTAGAATTAAGGGACAAATTTCAGGAAATTGATGTCGTATATTACACAGAGAAAATTCAGTGGATCAATGGTAAAAAGGTTGTTTTTGGAACACAGAGACACGGGTTTGAATCTAGGAATGAACCGAATTTTTACTTTTTGAGGAGAGATTTGATATGGTCTTTTTGTAATTTTTATCCAAATACGAGACATTTTCAAAGGTTTTGTTTTACAACCTGGTAAAAGAAAGATCAGTTGTGGCCACCACAGGCGGAGTTATGACTAAATAATGGTATTATAGCCAATATAGCCAATATATAGTACATAGCCAATAAGGCAATCGAATTAAAAATAACAAAAAAACTATTTTAACATAAAATTTGTTTTGGCATCCCAAATAATCATCATCCACTTACTAAATACCTGCGAAACGCTGAAATGTGTGAAAATTCCCACTTCACATCAATATTTTGTATTGAATTTCCTGCTCATTTTATCCAGATTAAATCAAACAATATATTTTTTCGAGATTGAAAGTGTGAATTTTTGCATTGGCTGGGAAACTCACCACGTTTAGAAAACTGTATATGGAAGCATATTTTTCATTGAGTTCATTAATGCAGGGTCATACACGTATGTTGTATTTTTGACTGATTTTTATATGTATAATATATAATATTGCGGCATTTAATTTTGTTTATTTTGTAATGAAAATAAATACGCACGGATTTAAATTGTTCGAAAAGTATTGAGATTTATGTACATTTTAATGATAAAGTCATTTTTGTTCATTTAAAAAAAGCTTAAAAACAGATTTTTAACATGAATATTTAGAGCACTTCCCAGTATTTATATTCAGGGGGTGTCGGGATATAAGTATCGGCAAGTGGACCGTACAGTTTCGGCCATTCTCTAACATCACCCCGGTCTATATGCCTATATCAACTCACACCGTTAATTCCACCATGCAGAGTAGCAGACGATTTAGAGCGAGAATAGTTTTCTTTCTAAATGAAGCCTAAGGTCACCCGAAACACCGACTGACCCAAAACTGTGAGACGATTACAGTGGATAGAACACGAGCTGAGGAAGAAGGAAGACAGAATGGTAAAGATATTAGAAGAAAAATTAAAAACCTGTCGACCACCGGGAAAACCTCAAAAATGGTGGAGAGATCAGCTTTTCGAAGATGTAAGTATTGGTATACGGGATATATAGAAAGATCTGACAATATTCAGATCTAGATGAAGGAATTATGCTTGTGTTGTCTGTCTTGCAAAGAGAAACTAATCCTAGTAGAAACAAGATTTTATAATTACTGTATCGCTTGTGTACGTCTAATTAAGTTAACGTAGAAACGCGCAGGGTGCCGTTAGGGTGGAGAACGGGGGTGTTTCAGCAAGCCAAGGGCCGTGAAGGGTAAAGTGAACGCAATGCAGGACCTGTGATTTTCCAGCTCTTGGACGCGCTGGATTATTAATTATATACCCAAGTACCGAATTAAATTAATTATTAGCTGTGCATTATTTATTCAAGATTATGGAGTTGCAAGCAGCTGGAAAATAATGAGCTTCTTATATCAAAATTTATCTTACACCCTTAGAATATAACAGTTGAATGAGATGAACCGGGGGAGAATTGGACAATGGCCGCAACCATACGGATCACTTACCGATACTGATATCTCGACAACCCCTAAATATATTCCGTGTTGGATAGGAAGTAAAGACTGAAAAAGAAATAACCGCCAAAAAACCAATAGAGCTATTTTTGCGTGATTTTATTTGGAGCCTCAATGAGGGCATTGACACTCTTTCATTTGCAGTAAGCAGTATTCTCCTCATAATTTATCTCCTTATGTATGCATAAGCCAATTAAATTTGCCAAAGTACTTATACTTTCAAGTTTGGCTTGCATATCTTCATAATTATGTGATAGAAGGCATATATCGTCCGTATAAGCTCAAATCTTCCGGTTTTGGAAGTCCCACTGTTTGCCTCTGTGTTCTGTGAGAGCATTACGAAGAACTCAGTCCAACACGGTATTGAATAGTAGAGGAGTTAGTAGGCAGCCTTGCTTAACTCCGCTTTTGACGGCAATACTTTTACTCTACCCATTATGTACAACTTGCGAACTTGCTTCACGGTATAGTTCTTTTATGAGATTAATTATTTTAGTAAGGACCCCAACATGATCCAAGATATTCCAGAGTGCCTCTTGACTGACCCTCCCGAAACAGATAGAGTGAGGCCTGCCACTCTACTGATTGTTCAATAATTATGCGCAGTGTATTTATGTAAATAAACCGAAAGCATCTTTAAATGATTTATGTTGGGGATCATTCAAAATAAACTACATTTTAACAGTTCCATAACTGAACTTGTTCCGCCAGTGTTAATGAAGCGAGAGCGCCTCTAAATGAAGTGGACCGCTGTGTTATTAGATCAGGTGCGAGCTGAGTGTGTTTTTTTTCCTCTCCCCGACTGTTAATAATATTCAGGCGACGGTGGAGCGGTATCGAGTTGAAGCGTCCGTTCTTCCTGAGCCATATTCCAGAGCGAACAATACAGGATGCCCGGGAAGGTTGACGGCACGCAATACCTCTCGGAACAGACAAACATATTCTGAATTCCACTCGAGGCAACTTTTATCAGATTTAAAAACTGTCTTGAGGTAAAGCACAAGTTCCCTTGTCGAACGCATTCAGTTGTTTTAAGTTAATAAAAGCTTTCTTTTGTCTTTCAACTTTTTAAGTGATTTTGTTGGAGTTGTAAGGTCGAGACTTGTTCGTTTTAGATCGGTCATGTTCGGGTTTGAAGGGAGAGCTTTAGGGCTCAAACGATAAGCTCCTTAATTGTTGGGGAAGTTTTGAGCGTCATCGTATCCGGTAATCCAATCACTAGCAGAAGTTCTACTATCGCGGAGGTATTAGTGTAATCGGCTACAATCTAGGATCCGGCCAGTTCTTAAAATCCAACAAGCTGTCTTTGGAGGGCTCTTCCAACTATCTCTACTCCACCGACACAGATTAACTCACGTACATATATATATATATATATATATATATACCTTACTAGCAACTTCCCCAAATTACGAGTAGATACATTTTATTACTTCTCGCACGTTCAAATCCCTCCTCCCCATCCATCGGTGTTTTTCTTAATTTCTCCCTTAATCACACCGCAGTGATCTATCTCTTACCTTTACGTTCGTACCTTTAAGTTTGCATTGCGGTTACGTTGCGACAACTTTACGATTCAAAGCATGTTTAACAAAGGCAAGTTTTAATTTGATCGCCGGAAGGTAACGACATGAACTCTGCCATAAAAACAGGGTCACTTTACGGCCCTTTGTCACAAACTTACGAATTATGAACTGTGTTATTCTTTCGGGAACCCTACGTAACAGGGCAGCACTATAGGGCCAGTTACGCATCTTAAATTCAACTCAAAACAAATTCTGATGAATCTCATCTATACGAAATTACAAAATTGATTTATGAAATATGACGAATATTTTAAGTTTGCGGAAGTTTGAGGCATCTTTTACGGCACCACACGGATTCATTACATTTAGTTCGTTACAGAAACTATCATTTATTTATTTTACATCGGCCTATTTCTGCAACGAGGCTAATCGCCGTTACAGAAGCTATCAAGAGAAGAGTGCGAGTATTTGTAAATCGATGTCTTGAAAGACTCCTTCGCATTTATTGGCCACGTAGAATATCAAACGTAGAATTGAGGGAAAGAACTGGTCAAATGGACATTAATTTACAAATAAAAAGAAGAAAGTATGGTTGGTTAGGGTACACTCTTCGAAGGGCTCCTAGCGAAGTGTGTCGCTATGCACTAGCATACAACCCTCAGGGCAGTAGGCGTATAGGGCGACCCAAGAACACCTGGCGTCGGTCAACCCTGCTAGAAATAAATGCATGGAGCTCTCAAAACCAAGACAAAAGACTGTATAACAACATCACCGATTTGAAACCTATGGCAAGTAGACGAGTTAGATGGAGAAATTTTATTGACAGCCTATGCTCTTTTTTGGAGGCAGTATAAAATCACCCGATGATGGACAAGGCTTGATGATAAAGATGATGACGGCACCACACGGAAATATAAAATTATCAGATCGTCAAAGATGAAATTTGTAGTTAATAATATTGCCAACATTAACAGCTTATTATTTGACATTGTCAATATTTTACCGTTCTGTTTTATTTATTTTTTTCTGTTGGAAAGTAACACATCTTGCCTGTTTAAAGAAATCATTGTATGCTCTAAAAAATATCAAAAACTTTTCTTAAAAATTAGTTTTGTTGAAAATGGAACGGTCGGAAATTCGCACTATTATGAAGGTGGTTCTTACGTGGAACTACGGAAGCAGACCGCGCGAATCATTAATAGTGTATTTGGCTCTAGTGTTACTACGCAGCAGACAATATCAAATTGGTTCGCCAAATGTCGTACAGGTAACTTAAAAACCAAACAAAAGAACTGGCTCGTCGATCACAGCAGAAATATACTGCAACTGGACGAAATGATGCAAAAACTTAAAGAAAAACAGCCTAGATTGGTCAACAGATCGGCTCCTATCTTATTGCATGATTACGCTAGACCATACACTGCACAAATGACTGTGGCAAAACTACAGGAATTGGAGTTGGAACTTCTTCATCATCCTCCATACTCAACAGACCTAGCGCCCACTGACTACCACGCAATTTGGACAACTTTTTAATAGGAAAACAGTTTAATTCCGACAATGCTGTAAAACTGGCCTTCCAGGAATTCATTGACTCTCGTCCGCCAGGGTTTTATATCACCGGCCTGAACAACCTGCCGCTTAAATGACAAAAGTGTATAGACAGTATGGGTGCATACTTTGATGAATAAAATAATTCCTTATATTTGTAAGTTATCAACCAACTTTGCCTTTTTTCTACAAATTTCATCCTTGACGACCTAATATATCATATATTTATTTAATGCTATTAATTATTGTTTTTATACCTATATTTAGTTACCTTTATTTTGAAAATATATATTCTTACAAACATTCTAAGAATTATTAAAAAACATGCTTTATTTTATAACCAACTTGCATAAATTTTTCCAGTGCGAAGAAAGAGGATTCTGCTATAACAAATCTATAAAATCCTGTCAATATTTGTGTTATATTTTATTGTCAGCACGTGACAATATTTTTGTAAGGTCGCGTTTTAAGCCTGTGTAAAATATTCTCCGTTGTCAGTTGTAATGATGCCCGATCTGAGTATTTCAGCAAAATTAACCCCTAACTTAAACATTGAGCCGTGGGATTACGAATTTACAACTTTTAAAATGGAACAGAATAAATTTTTTCGGGTTTTTCCTCGAACTAATTCTTTGGAGAAATGTACTTTGTACGGCAAATGCAAAAAACTTTTCATATTCTCTCGAGTTTATTAGAACACAAAGTTAGTAATTACTGAAATAAGCCATCTACGGACGACAATTTACGTCAATGCTCTCAAAGGAAATAAAACACACAAAAATATAGTTTTAACCAACATATAACTAACAGCAATAAAATATAAGACGATTTTATTGTGATGTGCGTTCTTTCACTCCTACATGAAGCATAGATCCTCAATAAATTTCTTCACTTCAGCAAAGTGTTTCCAGGTTTTGCTACTTTCTCCGTCTTCTTCGAAGGTCTTCTCCATAAGTAATTACCGATCGTAAGAATACTTCTATATCGGTATTGGTATTGTGTCGTTGTATCAATTGTTATACTTTCTTTCAATCAATAATTTATAATACAAATGTAACTTATGATTACTATTCATAATTAAATATCCAAAAAATTAACATTGTTCATGAGTTATTTACCTTACGTGTACGATTTTAATCAATAACTGTATTTTTTTCTTTCTTTTTGTTTGTCTGTTGGCTTTAGCAGTTTAGCTAGTTCCCTAGTTATAAAAGCAGAGATAAAGGTTTTTTAAATTTTTTATTATAATTTTATATATTTTTTAATATATTAAAGGGGCCGGAAGAAATCCGGTATTTTAGAGTACAATAGTACACACACCGGCAAATTTAAAAGAACATATTGAAAATTATGTTTTTTTTGTAGCCTATATCTAGATAGCTTTGAATGCTCTACTAAACCGTAGGGAAATATTTTATCCAAGGAGAACAAAATGCAAAATGTTTTATAAGACGATGTATTTTCACACGAGTTGTTTGGAGTGCTTAATTATTAGTAAGACGCGGAAATTTATGCAAGCTCAATTAAAATATAAATCTTACCACTGTCTGTCTAAGCGGCTAGTGTTAAACCGCTTACAAAAATAATAGTGAGATTTATATTTTAATTGTTTTTGCAAAAAATGTCCGCGCCTTATAGATTACTCTATTCCTAATGGTTCGTTTGAATTTGGAGCTTTTTAATAAATTATAGAATGACTCTGTTTCTATTGTTTCATTTGAATTTATAGTGTTCTGATTGGTTAATAGATAAATCTTTTTCTATCGGTTTGAATTTAGATCTGTATAATTCTGCGCTATTACCTCTCGGCGCGAAAACTCATTTCATGGAAAATTCATCAAGAATGAAAATTATTAGATGTTAGCACGCACGGCGGATGTGAAATTACGCATACTTCGATCCAAACCTACCAACCGGAAAAGGAAACCGGACTCCAGAATTAAACTCTACTTTTTTCTAGAAATAATTTTCAAAAAAAAATGAAGTAATTTATATAGGAGCTTCATCACAATTTGACGGTGATCGAAATTTGAAACTACATTATTGGGTAAGGAGTTCCGCAAGAGAGACCAGCAGGTCACTTGCGGTCTTACCCCCCTCCCAGTATTCAAAAAAACACGCTTAAGGAAAAACACGTAAGGAACATTTTTCTAATTGAACAAGAACTCAACACAAGAAGAAAAAATCTGCACACCACATGACCGACCGTTCAATCCCAAAGTACTTGTATAAAATACATTCTAGCAGCAAAAATAACTTGGCCCAATATTTTCTAACAGAGATATTATTTATCATGACCATGGAAACGTTACATATAAGTATGAAAAAATAAATCGAAAAATTTTTCAAATTTTTTGTTTTATATAAAAACATCTCAAATAAAAGTTGTTAGTTATTAGTATTTTTCTGTTATGAAATATTCGCAAAAATCGTAAAATCGACACGAGTAAACTCCCATTTCTAGTCAGCCGATTTTGATCAAAAGTTGATCAAACATTTCTACCTCTCTCACTCGTCCATAAACTACGGCTCGTCCAAAAAGGCCTATTATATGTGCTCGTTACATAAATGGCTGTTTTGAAAACTAGTTTTATTTTAATTACCACTGTTCTATAACTGGCAAATTACGATACCTCCTGGTTGGGCGCCAATTGTGAGAAATTCGCAAAAATCTTAAAATCGACACGAATAAACTCCCATTTTTAGTCAATCGATTTTTACTAAAAGTTGATCAACTCGTGCTATTGATGTCAAAAGCTTAAATATGAAGTTTCATAAAAATCCTTTTAGCCGAATTCGCTCTGCACGTGTACACAGACAGACGGACGGACAGACAGACAGACAGACATGATGTCTGGCGGTCTAGACATCATGCTAAAAATAGTCAAAACGTTATGTAGGAATCTTAATTTGTGGAGATCTATTGAAATCTCGAAATGTCAAAATCGGTATGATCACAATACCTCCCTTATATATGTTGGCGGTCGGTAAAAAATTGAACGCCACTTAGAATTTAGTCTTTTGAGTACCCCCCCTAGTCCAAGAAAAATCTTGAGTGGATTCCTACGCAGAACGGTTGCTCTTAAAAATCTGAATGCTTTCCTAGTTATGCAAGCTATTATCGAAACACTTGGTATACATGTAAGCATTATGTAGCAATCTGCTTTAGGTCTAAACACCCTATATACGACATAACACGGTCGCCCTAAGTTCACACACACACACACACACACGCGCGCACACACTTAGGCTGGAACATACTTGTAATGTGATTTCAGACTCGACGTTGGATAATGTCGTAAATAAATAAGTTTGAAAATTTAATTAGTGAGCCTGCCACCTTTTTAATGAGCATAGTTTATATACATATCGAATTAAAAGTTAGCTGAGGTTGCTAAAGAAACGAGCTTGGCTCGGGAATACAAGTGTTTTTCGCATGACGGAAACTGCAGGCCATCGCAACTATGACCCATCGGAACTACCAATGCACCATTGCAGCGTTTGAAATGACAAATTTACATTTAAAAAAGTCAGTACTACACTATAAAAGTAACCAAAATAACCAGATCTGGTTTGACTTTACAAATGTGAACATAATATATTAAAGCGGGCAAACAATTAAATTTTACTGTGTAATAGTTTCTCAAGATTTATATCAAACTGATTTGAGATATATTGTAAGTACGCTTTTTAGCGTGTGCGCTTTTTTCCGTGTGTGCATTTTTTCATGTGCGCTTTTTTCCGTGTGCGTATTAATCCGTGTGCGTTTTTTGCGTGTGCGTATTTTTATACTATATAAGAAATTGGAAAATTTATTTTAATAAACATATTTTAAATTTAACGTCTCAAATCATTTTTAGTTTTTAGTTTTAACATTATAAATGTAATGCACTAAGTGAAAATGAATCGTTTTCCCATTTTAAAAAGTTAATGAATAAATAATTCGGAATAATTCTCATTATTTGTCTAGTTTTTAATAATGGAGGAAGAGTTGATTCAATTTGAATTGGATGAAGTAAGGCGTATGGCTAGAGAAAGAAGCCTGAGGTGTCGAGCAAGTTCTACATTAAGGTAATGATTGTTTGCCAACACAGTTGGCAACGGGTTCACTAGTGTTAATATTAAAAATCTTTATTTTACCTAACTAAATCGATAGGTTCAGTTGTAGGCTCTCGCTGAAACATATTGAATAACAGGAAAATATAATAAAACACTCGGCTAGCTTCAAGTAAATAAAAGTCTTGCACTTTAGATTGTAAATACGTGTGTGGAATCCCCTGCTAATTTCGTTAACTCCACCTGAGCTAGCGGCCTTGTCTTTGACGTTTATAATACAGGTATACGAGGGACGATCGGAAAGTTTTTAGAACGGAGTATAAAATCCTCTCTGGCCACGACCGGACCGACCGCCATCACACAGTACTTGTTTAATTTATGCTGCTTTACAAGCCAGTTATTAGACAGATTGAACAAAGAAATCAAATACAAAAGGACTCATTTAGCAAAAAAAAGTCTTGTTCCAACAAGATAACACACCTTACCACAAATCGGTAATGGCGAAGGAGAAAGTATAAATTACAATTCGAATTAATCGAACATGCACCGTACTCGCCAGACTTGGCTCTATACCTATACATATATTTCAGTTTTGAGCAATATGTCCAGGAATTATCTCCGGAAAAAGTTGACAACCCTACTTGAAAAGCGTTAGATTTAGGCCCTGTCTTTCCACCTTCAGATAAAGTTCCAGGTAACTATCTGACAGATAAGGTTATTTGTAACTTCATCTGCTGAGTAAATGACATGCCTTCTTTCTATACAAATGTATCTATCGGATAGTTATCTAACGGATAATGAGACTGACGTTTTGGATTCACTGACTGGTACTGACATTTACTCAGCAGATGAAGTTACAAATAACCTTATCTGTCAGATAGTTACCTGGAATTTTATCTGAAGGTGGAAAGACCGGGCCTAAATGTATAAAGTTAAATAGATACTGTGTAGAAAATACAGTTTTGCTCCAAAATAATGTTTTCCATGTCGAAATTTTCCGATTACCCCTCATATAACAGGCTCATAGGTAGGATGGAGGGGTTCTAGATCAGCAGTGACATCACAGATAAGAAAGAAGTGTCTGATTTTATCAGGTCTGATGAAATCAGGTACATGATAACATCAATTTATCAGCCTGATTATCAGTTTTATCAGGTACCTGATTTCATCAGACACCTCTTTCTTATCTGTGACGTCACTTCCGATCTAGAAGCCCTCCATCCTACCTACTAATAATGAAAATCAGGTACCTGATAACATCTATTTATCAGCCTGATTATCAGTTTTATCAGGTACCTGATTTCATCAGACCTTATAAAATCAGGCACTTCTTTCTTATCTGTGACGTCACTTCCGATCTAGAACCCCTCAAGCCTACCTACTATTATTATCATATTTGTCGATCCCCTACGCTGTTTCGTGATGAGCTCGCTTAATTCGTCAGAACTACGGTCCATCGCAACTGGCAATGGAGTATTGAAACAGATAGGTAACTTGCATCGAGGTTCTAGCTAATGCTGAAGATGTAGGATTACGTTTATTTACCTGTGGCGGCAGGCTGTGGTTTGCTCCAGTAACAAACACGAGGAGACGCGATCCAGTTTACGCGCTAAAAGCACTAATTAGCTCCGCATTCAACATCAAACAATGCCGAGAGTCGCACTAATCAACGTATTCATAATTAGTAAATGGCCAACCCAAGACAATAAGCAGTCCAGTGACTTTAATCAGCTCAGTTAATAACGTAACAGCACTGGAAATATCTCAGGAAAAATTAATTCGACGAGACGTGAAATCCATGTAAAATTACTTTTCTACTAAGCTAATAAAACGACAGTTACATCATTTCTATTTTTCTTTCGGATTTTAAAAAAATATTCACTGAATCAAAATCCTCTTATAAAAGTCAAATCCTTAAAGAAATCGTCCTTTTTCTTTTAGCAACTTGTTTAAAAGTTTAAAAAGCCGCAGTCACAATCCATTAATACAAGTGATTTGTAACTAAAAGACTTTTGGTTTACCTGAATTGAATAGGCAATCAGTTAAACAATGATTTGTTTAACAATGCCCTTAAAGAGTAGCGATTATATTTAACACTGATTAACATTCATGCATTCGGACCGACGCTCACCGTTCGACACCCGGCGCTCGATGTTCTCCGTCCACCCGCCGTCCTGTCTCCATTCAATACCGATGGTTGCTAATATAGATATTATAATAATGAGCCCATATAACAATGGACGCATTTCTGGTTGCAAATCAGTAGCGGTCAAACGGCATTGCTTTCACTACCAACCATTGTCCAATCTTTAATAGCTCGTAGAGCAAAGTTCTCAAACACTGGGTCAGTATTTTTTAGTATAAGCTTAGGGTGACCATTTTCTTAAGAAGGCAATGCGGGACGGAGCAAAAAAAAGGTCCTCATCTCCCAAATCCAAGTGAAGAGCAAAAAAAAGGTCCTCATCTCCCAAAATCCAAGTAAAGAGCAAACAAAATGGTTTTCACCTCCCAAATCCAAGGGAAGAGCAAAAAAAAGGTCCTCATCTCCCAAATCCAAGTGAAGAGCAAAAAAAAAGGTCCTCATCTCCCAAAATCCAAGTAAAGAGCAAAAAAAAAATGGTCTTCACCTCCCAAATCCAAAGGAAGAGCAAAAAAAAAAGGACCTCATCTCCCAAATCCAAGTGAAGAGCAAAAAAAGGGTCCTCATCTCCCAAAATCCAAGTAAAGAGCAAAAAAAAGGTCTTCACCTCCCAAATCCAAGCGAAGAGCAAAAAAAGGTCCTCACTCCCAAATGTTAAAATGCTGGAAAATGCGGGACAAAATGTTAAAATGTGGGACGAATGGTCACCCTATATAAGCTCAAAATGTATTTGTGTACAACAAAGTAATTGCTTTTAAAATTGTAGCAGATGCTGTATAATTATTTTAAATTCCAGAGAATCTGGAAAACATCATTCAATAGTTTTTTAAATGTATATATATGTAAAAACACAAAATCAACATCAACTGGTGGAAAACGAAGCCGGGTTGAAAAATGGTGCGAATGATTTTTTTTTACGGTCGCGGAAATTTGGATACTGTCTTTCAGGATCAATTTTGGTTGAAATTTCTGGAAGCCTGCTTGATTTTATAACACATTTCGAAACAAATATCCAATAAAAAAAATTTGTAAAATTTTGAATATTGAGAATTTAAAAAAATCATATTTTAAAAATAAAAAAAGATAAAGACTTGCGGTTTGAATTTTTGAAATTTTCGTACCTTTTTTAATGTAGAAAAAATTTGGGGCGTTAATCGTTGTCGCCGATTTTGCCTGAAGTTACTTTGTAAAAACCCAAAAATACATATTTTTTCATATTTGATAGACCATATCTGAAAAACTATAAAAGATAAAGACCTGCGGTTGGAATTTTTGGAATTCTGAGGTCCTAACTGACCTTAGTACATATTTTGAAACAAATCCCAAACAAAAAAATTTTTTATAAAATGTTCGATTTTTCGATTTTTTTTCCAAAATTTCGAAAAATCATATATAAAAAAAGATAAAAGAAAAAGACTTGCGGTTCAAATTTTTTAAATCCTCGTACCTTATATAATCTAGAAAAAAATTGGGGCCTTAATTGTGTTATTGTAATGTTATTACCAGAGTGTCAAACAAAACCTTTGAAAACGGCCAAAAATTGAAAAAATCGTAAGGGGTACCCCTTACAAAAATCGCGATTTTTAGACAGAATTTTTTTGTGTCAGATTTGGATAAAAATTGGTAAGAATATGTGTTTTGGACCGTAGATTTCAAAAATTGGGTCAGTTTCGAGTTTTGGGCAAAATTTATTGAGCTACAGGCCAAAAGTTGAATCAGAATATTCTTAACTTCTTAACTAAAAACAGGGAAAATTTTTAAATATTTTTTTGATTATCCTCATCCCAAAATTAGCGTAAAAACATATGGCCAAAATAGAAAAAAAAAATCTAAATTTTTTAAAATTTTTTTGACTTTAATTTGTCTAAATTTGTATATTACCTCAATACTAAAAAACAGATGCACCGATTAAAAAAATATATATACCAACGGGGTAATAGCAAAGTTTATGATTCAATAGGCCCCTTTTAATGACTCCTGTGAGTCCCAGAATTTTTCAATTAATTGAATTCAACCGGACACTTTAAATTATTTGGAAAAAAAAATCTGGTTCCTCTCTAACCAGAATTCTGTATTTAATTATCATATTCCGGTTTGTTTCGCGCCAATGTGTTCAAAAAATCTCTCCGCAGGGTTAAGCCGCTTTTTTGTGTGTTAAAACTTCATAACAGGTTTTGAAGAAATAATTTAATTTAATAAAACGTCAAAATTAGGGTTTTTTGAGAAATTTGGATATTGTTTTTAGGGTCAACTCTTGTATTTTGTTTTTAAGGTCATAAGAGTAGAAAATTCTTCGCAAGGATTGTTACAAACGTTAGTAGTTTCTATCCTTATGTGCATTTTTGATGCCTTTGCATTTCTTGACGTTTATAAAAATGACAGATCTGCTTTATCTGAAATTCAATGTTCTTTGTTGGAGAGAAATTCAAGAAGAACAAAAATGATTTTGTTAGGTTTTGTTGATGGGGTGTATTTTTTGTGTGGGGTGGTTGGTGTATTGTGCCGCCCCCTGTTGTACGTCGCTGTGCGGTGTATTGAAGCGCAGATATGCGGCTATCGGGCGCAATCTGTACCCATTACCATACCAATAGGCCAGGCCGGCTCACTGAAGTATCGCTCGCCGAATATATCGATATACACTACATCTCTCTGCATATATGAATAATATACAAACCAACATCGAATAACGCCTCAAAATTAAACCATCCACTGCCTATTCTCTACAATTTAACCAGTTAATGTTTGAAAAATTGAAAAACAGCAGGTCAAACGATGCGAGATCTCATCCACAACTTTCTAGCAGCAATGAGATATTGAATTTCTAGCGGCAACGGGATATATATAAATATATATATATATATATATATATATATATATATATATATATATATATATATATATATATATATATATATATATATATATATATATATCAGGTCGTCACACAAAAACAATGGTAATAAGCAGGACATAAATGCATCACAAAATAAAAATAGATGACAAAATAATCGAACAGGTAGGAAACAGGTATAACGATAGCAAGAATTATGTCAGACCACGAAATGAAGTATCGAAATCTTTTATAACTGAAAACGGACTCAGCCAAGGATGCGTACTCAGTCCACTACTGTTCTCACTGGTACTAGACGACGCCATAAAACAAGTAAGACAAAATTTTAAAGAATAATCTGTGGGCTACTGGCAAATGGAAAACGTGAAAGTAGCAGAACTTTACTATGCGGATGACATGGTTATAATAGCAAGGAACTAAAACGAACTACAAAACAACTTGAACCAATACAATAAAAAATTGAAGAAAATAAATATGAAAATTTGCACATAAGAGACGAAAACAATGGTAATAAGCAGGACAAAAATGCAACACAAAATAAAAATAGATGACAAAATAATAGAACAGGTAGAAAAATTCAAATACCTACGCACAGTTTTCGCGGAAGATGGAAAAATGGATGAAGAAATTATGGAAAGAGTAGGCCCAGCAGAAAAATGTTCAATAGCATCAAAGCATCGTTCTTAACTAAAAAAGAAATACCAACTAACATCTTCAAAAAAGTGACAGTACCAATTTTGACTTACGCCTCAGAATCCTGGACCACTACACAGGTCTAAAATAAGAAGCTCCGAAATGAGATTTTTAAGGAAAATCGAAGGTAAAACAAAATTGGACAGAATAAGAAATGAAGTATTTAGAGAAATACTAGGCACAAAACCAGTAGAGACTATAATAGAAGAAGGACAGCTAAGATGGCTGGGACATATACACAGAATGAGTGAAGACAAAATAGTAAAAAGAATTTATGAAGCAAGAACAGTGAAGAAAGTTAGACCAGGAAGACCGAGGAAAACCTGGCACCAAGAAACAAAAGAAGCTGCAACGAAGAAAGGCGTAAAGTGGGAGGAGATAAAAATATACAAAGGACAGAACACGATGAAAATAAGTTGACCTTACAAATGTGAACGCAATATATTAAAGCGGGCATATAATATATATATATATTATATAGTTTAAGTATGCTTTTTTCCGTGTGTGTATTTTTGCGTGTGCGCATTTTTCCGTGTGTGAATTTTTTCATATACGCTTTTTTCCGTGTGTGCATTAATCCGTGTGAGTTTTTTCCGTGTGCGTATTTTTATATTATATAAAAAATTGGAAAATTTATTTTAATAAATATATTTTAAATTTAACGTCTCAAGTCATTTTTAATTTTAACATTATAAATGTAATGCACTGAGTGAAAATGCACTTTTTTCCGTGTGTGTATTTTTTCATGTGCGCTTTTTTCCGTGTGCGTATTTTTATATTATGCAAGAAATTGGAAAATTTATTTTTATACATATATTTTAAATTTAACGTCTTAAATCATTTTTAGTTTTAACATAAATGTAATGCACTGAGTAGTGAAAATGAATAGTTTTCCCATCTTAAAAAGTTACTGAATAAATAATTCGGAATAATACTCATTGGTCCAGTTTTTAATAATGGACGAAGAGTTGATTCAATTTGAATTGGATGAAGTATAGCTAGAGAAAGAAGTCTGAGGTGTCGAGCAAGTTCCACATTAAGGTAATGATGTGTTTGCCAACACTAGTTGTATTATAATTTCTGTCGGGTAGTTTTGTTATATGTTCTCCATATCGTGGTTGACAATGTTTTCATAAAAATACAATATAAGCAAAGCTTGAAATTGTCTAAGTTGATATTTTTCATAATAACGAAGCAAAAACATAGGTAGTTGTCTTGTCTGGTTATGGTGGCCGCCACATGCTTTCACCACCAGAATAATCGTTAGCAATGCGTTTGCCGTTCGCCTGTTATAAAGTGGAGCTATGTAGCTAATGCAAAGTTCAGGATTTGGATAGAAACGGTCGTACACTGGCAATAATTTTATACTTTAGATTCATCGCGAGTCCGCCTTTATCAAGGCAGCACCAGCACAAGAGAGAGAACGACCTCCTATCACAAAGATATCTGTATTGGAATTCGCTAACATTAAAAATAATAGATTTTAGAATGTTGATGAGCTGGAATTACCAGTTTTTGGAGAAAATTGAAGGACGGAGAATCATCAAATAATAATGCACACCAAGAATACCAAATACAAATAAAAATAACTAACAAGTACTTTCTTTTACAGGTAATACTACAGATGCAATCTCTTCTGGTTCGCGGGGAAAGGTAGGCATCACTGTCGCAGGGCTGGCCATTGAGTGATACGAACACGCCTTAGGTGATGACAGGCCTCAAAAAGTACCGTAAATCAGTGTTTCTCAACATTTTTTTATATTGGACGTTTGCCATTGCTGATAGTACTAGGCTAGAATAGTACAATATAATAAGTATTAATATGACATAAATTAACATGACGTTTTGTAAGGTATTTGGATTACAAATTTCACACAAATGATATGAATTATTCGTATCTTTGTCGTTTAGATATAATCTAAACACCCTGGAAAAACGAAGAACTAAATTAGAGATGAACTTTGTTTATAAAATTGTAAATAGTATGATTGATTCAACAGACATTCTGGGTCTTATTAATTTTAATGTACCAGCATTAAATCTGAGGCAAGTAAATACCTTTTATACACCTCTCAAACCAACATTCGACAAAATTCACCTCTAAATAGAATAATGTTCACTTTCAATTCTTGTTTTAACAACAGCGATATATTATCGTTTTTTGCATTAAAAAAACAAGGCGATTCTTATTTAACGACTGTTTTTTCCATACGTTAACTAATACTAAACTCATATTTATTTAAAACTGTTACTTATATTATTTTCTTTCTTTTTGTAAAATATTTTAACTGTATTTTACAAAAAGAAAGAAAATAATATACAGTTAAAATATTTTTTATATTGTATTAATGTAATATTGAATGCACAATTTTTGTTATTTTGTATTCTGTGGAGGTCTATAGGAACTTCGTTCTCTTTGACCACCCAAAAATAAATAAATATCAAAAAGATATAATACTTCATGCGTATATAAAATATATTCGGACGTTTCAGAAACTGCTCAACAATCTGATTACGTCTTCAGCGATCACGAGAAGTGATAAACATTTCAATTTACGAGATTTTATACCGGGTATTGTAAGAGTATTGCATGTTGTAGGTGTATTGCTATTGGCTGAATAGTTGGAATAAGCTATGGGTAGAGACGGGACTACATGCGGATGATTAAGGTTGTTCACATTATTGTGTGGTAATGAGTTGTTTGTTCCCGGATTAGTGACTTGTGGATTAGAAAGATTGTTTTAAATAATGGAAAGCCAGAGTTGAGGAATTTATATGCTATCTAACAGCATCTCCAGAGTTTTCAATCAAAGCAGACTCTTTCAATTTTCTTTTGAACTTGTTTTCCTCACACATTAAAGGTTTAGCATCTTTCCATTGGAAATGGTGTTCATTTTCCCAAGTATGTTCAGCCAGTTTGGAACTGTAAATTTCACTCTGCTGAACTTTTTTCTTAAGCTCGTTGACCCTCGCATGTAAAGGTCTCTCTCCAATTTATTGTTTCCCGCAATGGCAGGTAATAGAGTAGACGCAGTTTTTATTTAGGACAGATTTGGGTTTTGTACATGATAGGATAGATCTTAAAGTCGAACTCGATATGAAGGCTACTTGGATATTATGCTTCTTTAGTATCTTACCAATTTTCTCAGATACTCCTTTATAATAGGGCATAGAGACATCTCACTTCGTCATTTCTAGGTGCGTCATTTTTCTTATGATTGATGGCATCAATAATAATTTATGACTGTAACCATTATCCTGTAAGGTGGAACGGTGGAACTAGTACTATCATCAATGGCAAACGTCCAAAATAATGGTGTCCGCATTAATATTGGACCATTGTAAAATAATTTCAAAGATATTATAGTATATATTTCATCAACGGATGGCTCTACACGTTTTGCAGTTAATTTCACAGCTTTAAAAATACGACACAAGTACAATAAAATTGCTGATGTCATGGCTCTATTTTATAATCTCGATGTGTGACACTTATGTGGCCAGACTGGTGTGAACATGGACAAAATACCCGACTGTGCAATTTATTCCAGTATTTTGATTTGGTGATTTTTCGCCGGACTTTTTTCTCA
This sequence comes from Liopterus haemorrhoidalis, assembly GCA_963971575.1. Lineage (NCBI taxonomy): Eukaryota > Metazoa > Arthropoda > Insecta > Coleoptera > Dytiscidae > Liopterus > Liopterus haemorrhoidalis. The sequence goes on from OZ020624.1 coordinate 32,741,867, forward strand.
TGTAAATACCCTATTACAGATCCGGAGTGAGTGGAGATTTATGTCCGCGCGACGGAACTATGTCTACGTCATTGTTCCGACATTAATTTAATGACGTAATCGATGTGATAGATACGCTCCGTTTGTATCAGTCACCCTGACATTTCCTGATCAGTGTCGGGACAGGGGTGCAGTCGGGAGGGCACTCTCCCCACTCCACCACCCTGTGCAACATACAAATCTTGACCAGAACTGACTCATTTTTATAAAACACAAAAATTATTATAAATTTATTATGTAATACAATAGAAGATGAATTTTATTGAGATTTTGTGTATTTTTAAAAAATTTGGCAGCCATTTACAGATTTAAGGGTTTTGTAGGTATGACCAAAAAACCCTTATACCGTCATTTTGTCATCTCTGATTTACGGAAGAGCACTCTAATAATACTATTACGTTTTCGTTTTTCAAAATCCGAAAATTTAGCAGCTGTTTGACGTAGAATACGTCTTCTGTCTACTGTCTGTTTGTCTGTCTGTCTGTTCGATAAAAATTGTAGCCAAACGTCTACACCTAGGTATTGTTTTAATCGATTTTTTGACAATGACAATGAAATTATAGCTAAATTGATTTCAAGCCACTTGAAATTTTTATAATGAATAGTTTGCATATTATATTAAATAAAAATGATCGTCAGCTGCCGACATAACGGGGTAAAGATCGTCAGTTACATCATTGATTACATTATAAAAAGTTTAGGCTAAATGCCTGCTCAGCAATTATAATCCCATCGCTGACAGTCTTACCCCAATGGTGCAAACAGGTGATTGTTATTTTTATTATTCCAATTATATGATAAATTTGATGCATAAGTTTCATTGAATTTGAAATGACTACAACATTTTTTTTATGACAGTTTTATACATGCGACGTATAATCTCCCACTACGCACGAAGCTGACTTTTTTTTATTATTATTATTATCATTTAAACAATAACTGTGCAAATTTTCAAGTGGCTTGAAATGACTTTTGGATATATATTTTATAAGATGTGAATTTTCTCACGACCACCTCCACCACGATTCTGGCCGCTGACGCTTGATTCGATTATTAGCCATATCTAAACTATCAATCACAAAAAAAATTAAGCGGAAATGACCATAAAAAATGCAACGCTGCCTCTCGGACTATGATTTTGAAAGTTCCATTTATTTATCTCTGACAGTGTTGAACGTCGCCAGGTATTCTAGGGTCGTCCTCATCTCCTACTGCCCTGTTGGTTGTATGCTAGTGCATAGTTAACCATAGGGAAGTGTCCAGTATTCTCTAGTAATTCAGCCAGTCTATGTAACTATATTGAACGTAGAAGTAGTTGCGTACGTGAAATCCGTTTTGTCAGGGTTAATCCCTTGGAGTCGGTATTGTTTTTGAGCAGGAATGAAGTGTAGAAGGGCGCTAATGACGCATAGGCTTACAAATTGTTTTGAATCACACCCTAAATGTCAAGGCACTATTTATTTAAAGACAACAATCGCTATGACTAATATGTTTTAGATGAATTCACACCCCTCAAAACATTCAAATGTACAACGCATATTAAAATAGACACGTCATCGTCGTCATAACGTCATAACGTCATAACCCTTGGATAGTTTTTATTATCAACAGATATGAATTGTTATGTATCTGAATTAAATTTGAATCACAACCATTTTTTAAATAAAACAATATCAGTTTTGGTGACACATTCGCTATATGCAAGATACAATCAAGGTTACTTTTTATGGTTCTCGGTTAACGAAATCCAGCTTTAAGAAAATATTTTGTAAATCTGTTATTAAACAACAAATATTCATCTGTATGTCCGTCAGTCTGATTCTCTCTTATGCAAGACCCAACTTTTATGTGCGTACCTTGATTAACGAATTCTTGCTTTAACGGAATATTTTATAAATCTTCTATTTGTAACAAATATCTATCTCAATGTCCGTCAGTTTGACTCTATCTTATGCAAGACCCAATTTAGGTTACTTTTTATGTGCGTACCTCGATAAACGAAGTCCTGCTTTAACGAAATATTTTATAAATCTACCATTTAACAACAAATATCTATCTAAATGTCCGTCAGTCTGATTCTGTCTTATGTAAGACCCAATTTATGTTACTTTTATGTGCTTACCTCAATTAACGAATTCCTGCTTTAATGAAATATTTTGTAAATCTGTTATTAAACAACAAATAACCATATTTATGTCCGTCAGTGTGTTTCTCTTACGTAAAACCCAAACGAGGGTACTTTTTACGGGTGCATCCCACTTAACGAATCCTTCTTCAATGAAAGCAGGGCCGCCACAACGCGGTGGTGCAAGGGATACATCACACCTGGGCGGCAGATGTTATTGGCGGCAAAATTAATTTTTAGAATTAAACAAGCTTCTCAAGGATTGTCACATCTTTAAAATTTGCGCCAATTTTTCACGGGCGGTAATATCGTCACACAGGTAATCCTAGGTCAGGATTACGACATCTAGACATTGTGATGCTCAGCTGTTTGATTAAAAAACTATTTGTCAGCGCCTGACGTATGTGGCTTATTACGAAATGTATACGCCGCATTTTCGTAATGAGGAAATATTTGTCATGACGAATGAATATTGGAACTGGGTTAACCTTCAGTACAAATAGATGAATGTTGCACAGTATCGAGGCAGAGGAACGTAGCCAACTCCTCTACACTTACTAGTTCACACGGTGACGACCAAGACATCGACGCCAGATACTTGTACCGCTGGTGAGCAAAGCAAGCAGTTAGCCGGTGAGTGGGAGAAGACTTCTCCAGGCTTCTCGACTCTCTGATGGGTAGCCCCGCCTCGGAGATAGGTCCAAGTCGATCTGGCCAACACGGGGTGGACCGAAGACTTCCCCAACTCCATGGGCAAATTCATACAATTGCAAAGTAAATGTGATATATATATATAATTCATACATTTGTATTATTGAAACCAGAAGTTGTCTTTCAATCAAACGCCTCACGTGACAATATGATGCTCGCACCAATATAAGACATGATTTTTTTTAATAATTAACTGAATTTAATTGAACTTATCCCGTGCGAAGAACAGGTACTCTGCAGGTAAATAAGTCGAATGTTGATTCGTTTATTTGATCAGACTTCTTTGCAGAACTGATCGTTAAGTAATGAGTTTGTGATTCGATCGTAGGAAAGGCATTGATTTGGTGGTTTATGATTTTTGGCAGTAAGTGGTTAATTAATTGTCCCGGACATGTCGGGGCATGTGTGATCCTCGGTTCCATTCATTAGCGTGTGTGAGTTGTGCCAGATTCAGGTGAAAGCATGTAACGATCAAAGGTAGCAGTGGTCAGGATCATCAGACAGAGTGCTGTGTAAACAACCAGCCGCTGATCAATAGTGCATCGTATGTCCTGGCTCCCCCCGTCATGTCCTCCAGCCCTCTCTACTGTGTCCTTCCATCCTTCCATCCTTGCATGCCCTCAACATGCCCTCAACCCCTTTACGCCACTGTTTAGTTAATCGTTCTTTTGCCATCGCTGTTCACTTTGCTGACAATGAAAGCCCCCTGTGTTACGAGACCGACCAACACGTTCAACACAAGTGTACGATAACATCCAGATACAACATTCAACTCTCTAAAACTAACAAGAATTTTACACAACAAAATTAAAGTGACCATTTGTCACCACTAGCTGAGGTGGTACCACTGCAGGAGGAATTTCTACCTATGATCAAGACGCCTTTATACCGACATTCATATGTCTATACTATTTAACTGCAGTTGCATAAACCATTGTTGAGTCTATACTATGACAGTGTGGCCAACAGTGACAACGTCGCCAGTAAATAAGCACGGCAGCGCTGTTAATTTCAAATGGAAAAATAGTTATTTTTCCAGAAACAGTAAATTTTTGTGTAAAAATTCAAAAAAAAATTGCTGTTTCTGCTTTTAATGATTTTTTCTGAATTTAGTTATTTTCTTTTCATTTTTTTAACAATATATCCTGCGTTCACCCATGATTTTTTGCGTTTGGAATTTTCAAAATAAATCCATTTTTCATCGCCAGTAATGATACGATGCAAAAAAGACTTTCTTTTGTATCGTGCAAGCAAAATTTCACAAATGTTTTTGCGTTTTTCCATCTGCCTCTCATTCAATGCATGTGGAACCCATCTGTCGACTTTCTGGATCTTACCCATCTCTCGTGGGCGATTGGAAACAGCTTGTTGACTAACGCCTAACTGCTCTGCTAGTTGTTTTTGTGATTGACTATCGTCTTCCTGTAGCAATGTTTCCAATTTTGTATCTTTATATTTTTTTGGAGGTTTTCCATGTTCTTTGTGTGTAAGATCAAAGTCACCTCTTTTGAAACGCCGAAACCATCGTTTACACGTATCTTGCGATGGAGCATATTCACCATAAGCTTCTCGAAGCAGTCGGTATGATTCAGAAGCAGTTTTTTTGTGTTTTTTTGTAGTTTTTTGTGTTTTTTGTAGTTTTTTAAAAAAAAATATGCACATTTTTTTTGTAAATAATTTATATTTTGTTTATTTTCTGTAAACTTAATGTGATTTTCTTTAGTAGCACATTAAATATATTTGTTTTCTTACAAAAAATGAACCAACAATTATTACTAGAGGTCTACGTAAGAAAATTATATACTATACTGGTCCGCGGTGCGTTTTTGGTTGATAAACACTGGTTTAGAGTAATGAATTTTTCTGTGCCCGTTTGGGGAATAGTTGTCCATCCAATCGAGGTAAAATTTTCGTATTTCATATTATTTTAAGTAATTAGTACAAAATGCCACTCATTGTTTAAAAAAAAAATCTAATTTCTCGATCAAATATTGGTTTTTGTGTATCATTTATTTTTTGTTTCCAATTTTTTTCCAAATATTTTTTATCGTTCTTATATGATTGTTGACCACAGTCGATAAAGTATAATTTCCATTTAAAAAGCCGCAGTGACATTGGTATTAAAACTCTATTGAAAAGGCATTCATTCACCCTTTGTGTAAAGGTAACATACGTGGCCCCATAAATAAATAACTAATACCGTATGAAAGCTCGCTTTTTCACCCTCATTAAACCATATATTTTTAAATACTAAACTAAACTGTATTCTTATACTTTATATTTCGATCAAATGACACATTAAATGACTTAATTATATTGACTGAACAGGAGTATTTCATATAAATATGTTTCATACGTATGTCAACATAATAGGCAATTGTGACGTCTTTGTCTTTATAAAAAAACTCCGATTACAGGTACACAAAAGCCATAATTTCATGATCTTCTGGCATGCCTAGGTTGCCATTCGCCTAAAGATATCTCCAGCGACATGTTGTTTTTTAAAAAATGTGACTTACACCACTTATACCCCTTGAAATGTGTAATGATTAAGAAAGAGTTTTGTGCGTTTGTTCAATATGCATATGGTGTGGAGATTTCCCAGGAAATTTTCCTGATTTTCCGCTCTGTTCATCGTGTCGATCCAAGCGTTGCAGTAAAGTTTAGAGCGCTTGCAACTTTTCTATTTTTAACGGTATCGGAAAAACGATGTAAAACCCTCTACCAGCATATGATCATCTACCGTCCAAACAATCGGAAAAACAAACCATCCGGCTGAAACATGAATTCATCGCTAGATTGATGCGGGACGAGCGTTCGCTCCGACCTCCAGCCGAACAAATAAAACCACGCATTTACATCCAAGTCTGGCTGCGGATACGGCAGCTTCCAACTATGTGTACACTTCTTAGATTCTATATACGTCATTTAAAACATACCACGCACAACTTATTTTCATTCTCTTGCGTTTCTACACGGTTTAGATGATTATGCAACAATATCCACCAAAAAGAGTATTCGAGTATTTGGGGCGTGCTTCAGAGGGCACGTACAGCCGATGGTCTCGACTGCCTTAAAAGTAGTCACTAGGATATGCAAAAGAGCACTAGACGCGACTCAAATGCTCTGACACCTAAGTATTATGCCGTACGAAATAATAATATAATGATTATGTTATATCTATGAATATAATTTCTCAAAAAGTGCATATTTAAAATATTATCTAGCGACAGTACTAAATGTGAATTGCAAATAATGTGTAGTTTATTGAAGCGCATCTAGTAAAACAATTTGTTTTTTGAAATGAATAAAATGCGACTTACATACATCTGTTTGACTTTGACCCCGTCAATTAAAGTACACAACAACGTTCAGATGTATCCGATTTACCAGTTAAATTAGTGTTAGTTAACCAGAAATTAAGATGTAAGTTACAAAAAAAAAATGCCTTTTAAAATACAAATATCAATAATAATGTTTTCTGCCTGGCTTATTATTGGTTCATTTGGTAGTAGAAATAAATGCGATTTACATAAATTCGGGAAAGTTTTGATATTGTTTTGCATTGGTATTAATTTTTGCGACGCATTCAGCGTTTGGACTGTTTCAGTGCAGGACTCTATTAGATTAATAGCGCCTTTCGGCGTAAAGAGTGGCCCTGCAACCTCATTAATTTCTTATATTTAAGTAAAATATGAAGAAAAGATAAAGAAATTTTCACCTTAATGTTTCGTATTTGGTTTATTTTTATTTAAATTCTTCCATAAATTTTCGTGGGAAACGTGTTCATGATTTTATCCAGAATTTCATTTCCCGTTTGTCCTTTTCCCGTATAATTAGCGGGTAAAAGGGTGCATAAAGGGATAATTCAATAAAAAATTCCAACTCTCAGACAGGAAGGGTATATGTCCATTTACATTCGAAATAATCTTCCCCTCGAGAGAGAATAGCATTCGTATGCAAGAACCACCACTTTCAACTATAAACGTCAATGAATTTATGTTTGAAACGTTCAGAAGGTGTCCATTTTACAAGATCTATGACAGAATCGTGCAGCTACATCCAAATCTAATAGATACAACTTTTCTAACACAATGGAGATATCACAGAAAAATTTGTGAGCTCAATTCCTTTCCTGAGAAAATCGCATGGATTAATTCATTCTGGAGTTCTATTTCGAGAGGCAATAATAATAAGAATAAATTTATTCAACCAATAACACATTACAGAAATGTTGTGGTTTAGTGAAGATGACACATATAATATAAATTGAAACCACATGAGTTAAACAATACAAATAAATTTAACAAATAGTGCAGTTAGGAGATTACATAATTTAATATTAGCCCTTATGGTGTAAATATTCCTGTATGCTATAAAAAGAGTTAGATTGTAAAAAATTTCTAAATTTTAATTTAAATGCTCTACTGGACGTTATAGACTTTAATGCAGGTACACAGTTAAATAATGTTAAAGCCATGTAGTGAGGACTTTTACTGTACAGTGCAGAGCTATGAGAGGGACATACAATTGAGTGTTTACTGCGGGTATAAGAATGAAAATCAGAATTGGTAGCGAAAAGGTTTATTTTTAACAAACATTACGGCTTCTAATATATAAACAGATGGAAGAGTTAATATGGACAAAACAGGAAAAAGGGATCTGCAAGATGATCTAAAGGGGGCACCAGCTATTATGCGAATAGCACGTTTTTGAACTACAAAAACCTTTGACGATTCAAAGGAACTTCCCCAACACAAAATGCCATAGCTCATTGCGTGAAAAGTTTCAAAGTAAGCAGTTCTAAGTATATCAGAAGAAACCATATCTTTAAGTTTTTTTAATATAAAACAAGATTTGCTTTACAAGTTTAGGTAACATATATCTAACGTGATTTTGCCAACTCAGATTATTATCATTATACCTAAAAATATTGTTGACTGGGAACACTGAATACTTTTTTGTCCTTGTATGTAGATCTGGTAATAGGTGCATTTTTGTGTCCATGGAAGAGCAGAGCATGACTTGTTTTTGTATTTAAAATAAGCTTATTTTCGTAGCACCATTGACTCATTGTTTCCAAGTTACTTTTACCATCGAAAGCTAGTGAAGTTGCATCTGCATTATGAAGCAAATGTGAAGTATCATCCGCATATAGACAAATAGCATTATTTGGAAATAATGTAGGCAAATCATATAAGAGAAATAAAACTGGGTCAAGAATAGAACCTTGTGGGACTCCAGTGTTACACTGTCACTTGTGGGATCTGAAATTATTATGGTTTTGGCTAATAGAAACAACTTGTTCTCTATTAGACAAAAATGATAAAACCCACGATTGCGGTGGACCCACGATACCGATGTCATTTAATTTGTTGGCCATAATGGAGTGATTGACTAAATCAAAGGCTTTAGAAAAATCGTAAAACAAGCCTAAACAATGTGGTTTTGCCTTTAAGTTTTTGTGTATAGAACTGAGAAATGAAACAATGGCTGTTGTGGTCGATTTAGATTTAACAAAACCATGTTGAAAGGGAGTGAGGATTGAATATTTGCTGATAAAAGATTCTACGAAGAAATACTAATTCAAATATCTTTGAGAAAGAAGATTGAATTGCAATGGGTCTGTAATTATTCATATCATTTATTATTATTATTATATTATTTATTTTACATCGGCCTTTTTTTCTGGAACGAGGCTAATCGCCGATGCCAGAGGGCGAGCTCCTACACCTGGATGAGGGGTGAATGATTGTGAAAATGAGAGTAATGTAAACATATTATTCTCGCCCGAATAATATCACCAACGAAGCAGGTTCGAACCACCGGCCGCCTAGTCACGCCTGTTTCTAACAGTCTAAAACCGCACGACTTAATGCGCTCGGCAACTCCGTTGGCTAATTATTCATATCAGTTTTACTTCCGCTTTTGAAACAATCTCCTCCTTATTGCCATAATGGCTGCTTTGGAAAATATGTTAAGTTTCATTTGATGAAGACGTCAGCTTTCTTTGTTTTCAGTGATGCATGTCGAAGAAAAATTAGAGATACAGATAGATCTTCTAGTTTTGTAATATGCTATATAGATTTGTTTGTATGTTTTAAAGCACAAAGCAAGTCGGCTCAGTGCGAGTCAAAGTGGCGAGTTGCGAGTGGCTTGTGGTGATTGGCGCAGAGGCCTCTTGACCTCTGACACATGCAGCGCGTGAGAGTGTTGTCCACTTGTGTCTCGGTGCATGTTTAGTTCTCCGCCCTTTAATTGGACACGCCACAACAAACAACCGTTTTAACTATAACAAAGTCTGCCGTCTCGTCTTACTACCACCCTGGAAAAAAATATCTGGAATTTGTATTCCATTCATTCCAGGGTTTTGTATATAATACAAAATAGTGACTATAACACAGCCAAACAACAACTACAACTCTCAACAAATAAAATAACAAGATGGTTCAGAAATTGTTGCGTCAATGTCCACTACAAAAAACTAGTGCACCCGTTGCCAACTGCGTTGACAAACACATCATTACCTTAATGTGGAACTTGCTTGACACCTCGGAGGTGTCCACCTTCTTTCTCTAGCGATACGCCTTACTTCATCCAATTCAAATTAAATCAACTCTTCGCCCATTATTAAAAACTGAACAAATAATGAGTATTATTTTTTAAGATGGGAAAACGATTTATTTTCAGTCAGAGCATTATATTTAAAATGTTAAAACAAAAATGATTTGAGACGTTAAATTTAAAATGTATTTATTAAAATAAATTTTCCAATTTCTTATATAATATAAAAATACGCACATGGAAAAAACGCGCACGGATTAATACGCACACGGAAAAAAGCGCACATGAAAAATACACACACGGAAAAAAGCGCACACGGAAAAATACACACACGGAAAAAAGCGTACTACAGTATATCTAAAATCAGTATGAAATAAATCGTGAGAAACTATTACACAGTAAAATTTAATTGTTTGCCCGCTATAATATACTGCGTTCACATTTGTAAGGTCAAACCAGATCTGGTTATTTTGGTTACTTTTATAGTGTAGTACTGACAATAAAAGTTACTTTTAAAGTGACTAACAATTAATAACAGAGATATTATTTATCATAACCATGGAAACGTTACATATAAGTATAAAAAAATTGTGGCAGAAAAAAAATTTCAAATTTGTTTCGTTTTATCAAAAAATGTCTCAGATAAAAGTTATTAGTTATTACTTTTATAGCAACTTTTGTTAAATAATTTTTTTCTAAAAATTTCTGTTGTTAAATATTCGCAAAAATCTTAAAATCGACTTGAGTAAACTCCCATTTCTAGTCAACCGATTTTTACCAAAACTTGATCAACTCGTGCCATTGATGTCAAAAGCTTCAATATGAAGTTTCATAAAAATCCTCTTAGCCAAATTTGCACGTGTACACAGACAGACAGACAGACAGACAAACAGACGGACGGACAGACAGACAGACATCATGCTAAAAATAGTCAAAACGTTATGTAGGGACCTCAATTCGTGGAGATCCATCGAAATTTCGAAATGTCAAATTCAGTATCACAATACCTCCCTTATATATGTTGGCGGTCGGTAAACAAGGAAAATCAAAAATGTGATTATTTCCCAAAACGTAATCTGATCCATTTTAACTGTGAAGATTGTTGTGCATTGTTTAGAATTTTTTCAGATTTTTAACATATCTAGGTTGAGCCGTTTGGTGATAATTTCTGTGGGTCATGAACAGACGGTGTAAGGGTATCTTGGTGGTACCTACGTAACCCTAAAGAGCGTCCGTGTTGATAGCGGGCTAGCAGCTAGCAGCTAGCAGCGGGAATGAGACAACTCCTCGCCCCGTTATTTGCTCTCCATAATTGCTTCTTGCGATCAGATATATATGTTGAGTTTGTTCGAATGCAGCTGGCTATAATCGTTTAAATGCTTTGTTAGTATAATCGCTATTTGTTTGTTCGTTTGTCGCTGTTCCAGCTGATAATATTCAAGCGTAGAGATGTTATCAATGTGTATACAAGCCCTTGATGGCAGTTTTACATGTTACCGACTTCTCCTGCTAATATTTCATGTTGTTCAGTTCACTAAATTGAATTTCCCGAGCACATTAAAAGGAAGCGAAATCTCGAGACGTCAGATTGCTTTTCATTAAACTATTTACTCCTCACGAATAACAAAACCAACAAGCTGACACATACGAGTATGTCTTCTGATGCATTTCTACTTCCTCCATTATACAGGGTGTTCCAGCCAAGTGGTTCACCATTGCTATCTTTGTTAATAATATAGATAGAGATTCAGTTAAATGGACAAAGTTAAATGGACTCAAAAATATTTTTAGATGTTTCGTTGACCTAATATTTTGAAAATAAAATGTTTTTTAAATGGAATACCCTGTATATTGTTAGGCCATTGGAATAACATTAGTCTTTATAAAAAACTATGTTTATAATGATTTTTTTTTTTTAATAACGGAGATATTAACGTTACAAACTTATAAAAATAGTACGATTAAAAACTTCCATATAATAAAAACAAAAGTAAAAATTACCAAGTATTTTGGTTACAAATATTGTTCGAATAAATATCCATTACTGTTTAAACACAATCTTATTCTTTTTTTTATGTTTCGCATTACATTGCGTAACATATTTTTAGAAATTTTGCTGCTAATCGTACATATATAATTAGCAAGTGTGTGTATGTGATCTGGGTAACATTGTGATGTCAATTTTTGCTAAGGTTCTCATGATTGGCTAACTGGGGATCCCCTGTCTCTTGATTGGCTGACAGGTGACACCCTCTCCCGTGATTGGCTAACGGGTGATATCTTGTCCCGTGATTCGTTGGCCGGCGATGAAATTAAGATACGTTAAAAAATAAAACCAAATACACATACAAACAATTGAAATTTTTATATTATAAATCCGTCATTGTTGACCGGTAATAACCTAGTGATGAATATAAAATCTCTCTACAGTAGCTCAACAATTACGTTCAGAAAAAATAAATTTTAGGTCAATTTGGAACCTCTTGTAAATACGTTGTTAAAATCAAGACTTCAGCAATTGATACATTTGATAGAGCCTGGTGAAGGATGGTGAGGACGGTGAGGAGGAGGAGGAGGAAGAAGAGGGTTGTAATTATAATTTTTAGTCTTTTATCGCTGTCGTAGCGATGGTAATTGTCGGATATAGTAAGTATGCATGTCATGACAAAGACGGTTCCAATAAAACGCGATTTCTGTTTCTGCATATAACTAACTTCTTTCTGTTTCCCGGTTTCCTTTGAGTATGTCAAGAGTGTGTTAGTGTGCGTCGCGACGCTAGATGAAAGAGAATCGACGCCGCGAGGAAAATTCGAGGAAATAGGCTTTCCCGTCCCGTACTGGCTGCCACACAACGATTATACCCTTTGTAACTGGATACCCGCTCTTTTCGCTTTTTAACGACGTATCTAGAACGCTAAATATAAGGTTAAGCGTTGACTCAAAAAGTCATTTGATCTGTGAGACCTCCCGTCTCTCTCTGGCTCTTTACATGTCTCGCTTTAGTTTGCACAATGTTACATTACACCGTCTCTCTCTTGTTTCTTTTGTTTGCCCTCTGTCCTTCTTTAATTCTCTTAACCATCTCTTATGTTTGACCTCCGTCTTTCATTTGACATCCTTTTTTAATCTCGCGTGGGAAAATCTTATTTCATCCACCTTCATGTTGGTTTATTAAGAAGCCAAAAGTTCATCTTACACTTTATTTGTATCTCTGTCTCTTCCGCAGATATTTTCATCAGAGTGGATTACAATTTTTTAAATAGCTATAATATGAATTAAAGATTTACTTAAAATAATTATAGCCATACAAATACAATATGATCGAGAAAAATAAGCCATGGGATTTATTTATTTTTAAATTAGAATTTCATCATTGTCCAGTATCCTTGGCAAAAAAGAAGGTCAATTTTGAACGGTCCAAGTATTTTTAAGGGTTCTCTGAAGGTTTAAAAAATATTTTTATTCATCACAATAGACTGTAGTTCCGGCGTTAAGGGATCAAAGCTAAATTGCTTTAAAAATGGTAAAAAAAAAATCATGTAGTGTAAATGTGTTAACTAATGTTAACAATTTTAACTAATTCCAAAAATAATTGACTATCAGTTTTATTAACGATGGCGGCCAAAGACGTTTCAAATTCGGTTGCAAAAAGTGTAATTATTAAATTTCTTTTCAATGAAAATGGAAAAGCGACTGAGATTCATTAGAGACTTTAAAACCTGTTTTAGGAAAGGTATTAATCACTCAGAATAGTCTGGTTGCCGCTAACTCATTATCGGACTGAATTCTCAGTCAATCGAGACGTCAAAAAATAGCCACAATTTTTTTCTAGACTAAAAAGGACGTGGAGAATACAAAAATAAAACCCTCAAGTCTCTATCTTTTCCCATTTTTGAGTTTTCTTCCAAAATTTCTGCTCATTGTCGGACTCAATTCTCGGCCAAGCAAGACATCAAAAAATGCACCTCAATTTTTTCTAGATTAAATAAGACATTGAAAATTCAAAAATAAAACCCGCAAGTCTTTATCTCGTCTCATTTTTGAGTTTTGTTTAAAATTTTCCGCAAAGTCATTATCGGATTGAATTCTCAGCCAAACAAGACGTCAACGATTAACCACAATTATTTTTCAGACTAAAAATACATGTAAAATCTAAAAATTCAATCCTGAGCCCTCTATCTTTTATAATTTTTTATTTATGTTCTAAATTTTCCATAAAATCATTGTCATAATGATGATAGATCCGTTAAGACATTAGCTATTTATGATATCAAATATTAATCGTTTGCGAACAATGCTTTTGTAAATGCTGTAGTCTCTAATTAGAGTATAACCCTTATATCAGCCCTCATCAAATATGTACGTCTCTAGAATCATTGCAAATTAAAGATCATGATACATGCTCTAGGACAGCGTTTACCAACCTTTTTTAATTGCGGATCGGCAAGCGACCTAGAAAAAATTCGCAGTACGGCAAGTTTAGACTGTAATGTCAAAAATATATAAAGTACCGATTCTCTATGCTAGATAAAAAGTTAAAACAATTTACGTTGAAACCGGAAGTGGTGCCGAATTCTTATTATAGTCCTTAAGTGGGCCCTTTTTTCTTGTTTAAAAACTATGATCTCGAACTCCTTCAGAAACTCCCAAAACTCCTCATCCTTCCCTTTAATCCCTGCCACATTCCAGAAGGTTGCCCTCACCCCTTCCCCTCCTCCTGTTTTCCCCTTCTCCTTCGCCTCGTCCCGCCTCTCTTCTACTTCCTCCCCCAATACCGAAAATCCCTCATCGCTTCGAATTCTCCTTTCGTTCCATTTCAGCCATTTCCCCTGTTTCTGGATCTTCATATATCCCATTTTCGCCTTATGTCCTTTTTCTCTTTCTTCCCTCACTAACTCCCTTATCTTCTTCTGAATTTCTCTTTCTTTCTTCGTAAGGTCGTCATCTATGTAGATGTTTTTTCCTTTTAGTCTTTTTTGTGTTTAGATTATTTCTGTTTAAATCCGCGCCTCTGACTACAAGATTGTTTTCCTCTCCTCCCTCTTTTTCCTCTCCTGTGCCATTTCCAGCTCTTCCATTCTTCTTTCTATTTGTTTCGTATCCTCCCTCGCCTGTTTCTCCTGCCTGTCCCTGTTCATCCTACTTTCCATGACCTCCACTCGCTCCTTCGTTTCTTGTAGCTCCGTCTTCACTTTCCTGAGCTTCTCCTCTAAGATCGCCTGTTTCCTTCCGAAATCTTCCCCCATTGTTCTTATTTCTTCCTTTATCTCCTCCTTGTCTTTTTCTCTTTGCCTATTTTGCTTTTCTATTGTTCGCATTCTCCTTAGAATCTCCTGCAACATTCCTTCGGTGTGATCTTTCCTACCCTCTGCCTTTTCTTCCTCTACCTCCTTGCTTTCTCCCTCTTCACAGCCTCCTCTATCTCCTGCTTTCCTCTTTCTCGCCGTCGTCGGTCTGACTATCTTTTTTGGCCTTAGGGTCTCTTCACCTTTTTCCTGGTCTTCCTACGTCTTCTTCTCCTTCTTCTTCTTTCCGTCAACCCCTCTCTTCACCCAGTCCGACAAACACCCCACGCTGCTTGCCCTCTTTATTGCTTCCATCCTCCTTGTCTACCCGTTCTCTTCCTCGGCAAAGAAAATGTCCCGTCTGTCGTGTCTGGCTTCTCTTCCTAAATGTCTTCTACCTTCTTGGCTATGTGTGCTGTTTGTTGCGGTAGCCACAAGCCGGTCGGACGTCACCGTCGGATTTTTGTCTAGTTTATTATTATTATTAGAAAATCAGTATGATCACAATACCTCCCTTATATATGTTGGTGATCGGTAAAAATCTTGATTTTAGAGAAATTTTTTGAAGAAATTAGGTCTGAATATAACGGCTTTGTCAAGTCTTTTAGGCTGCAAAATGAATTTGGTTTATTTTTAACCCGTGGAGTTTTTTAATTTTTGTTTTATGTTAGTTTATGTAAAGACATTTCTGATATGGCAGTGAACGTGTTAAAGAAACCGCAATTTCTGGAGACACACTCTCCCTCCCTTATTTCATTATCGTGTTCTCTCATTACCCTTCCTTCTTCAATTTAACCCTTCCGAATCTTAGATATAAAAATATTCGTCCTGATTTTAATATCGATAACGAGTCTGCTAAAATTAAGCACGCAACAATATTTTTTTTCCAACCAACAAAACGAAATTAAAAAGCCCTGAAGAATGGAGGAAGTTAGCCAGCCTGTGGACGCCATATGGTGGGATAATATCCGACGCTGGTATAGATAGACGCCCTCGCGACGTCCTCGATAAAGGCGTTATGAGCCAAACATGCAACGTGTATTCTACTATCATGGCTATTCGAGAAATGTTTTCCAGAATACATACGAATATTGAGCTTGTTTCTAACTTTATTCTCTGAGAAATATTCTGAAACATGAAATTTTTTATTGATTTTTAATGCTATTTTTATTTCTGTACATCGATATACCTCATACAAAGTCAATTTTAAATGATCCGTATTTTTTTTATGTTGCCATTAAAAATGTTTTCTGCATGCACTCAAAATGGAAATTTTCCATGCGAACATCAAGTTTGGATCGGTGAACAGCAAGCAATGACCATTTCAGACCCTTCACTTGCCGGGAAAAATCAACAACGGCCGGATTTCCCAAAAACATTACAACTCATAATTTTCCGTGATGGGAAATTAGGTTTCATTTTCAGGAAACATGTTTTTTACCCCAAAAATTCAATTCGTAACATCCGTTTTAGAAATATTTCTAGTTATGGGGTGTAGGGCTGACATGTAAGGGGGGTGTGAAAAAAAGTTTTATGCTGCCCCCCGATTATAAATCAAATTTTATTACATTACATTTATTATTAACTATTACTACTATAAAAATAATCTTTTTCGTGGTACTGAGCAAGTCAAGCCACTAATGACATCTACTCAGCAGTTGAAATGTGTATCTGGTATTATCTATAATATAATACGCCAACGCGTGTTGAGTGGGTGCGTGCTATGACGTCAAAACAAATTTGAAGCGAGATTCAGAAATGTAACGAAATATTCCGAAGCTCACCGAAGTGTATATTGACATATAACGCGTGATAATAATAGTTGTTAATTGATATGTTTACACAAAAATAATATAAATTAAAATTATTAATTATTTTAAAAAATATTTGGTTTTGATGAAGTATGTAAGAAAAATGTGACTTTCTTTTCTTTATTATTGTAAGTGTGTAAGTACGCTTTTTTCCGAGTGTGTATTTTTCCGTGTGCGCTTTTTCCCGTGTGTGTATTTTTTCATGTGCGCTTTTTTCCGTGTGCGTATTAATCCGTGTGCGTATTTTTATATGATATAAGAAATTGGAAAAATTATTTTAATAAATATATTTTAAATTTAAGGTTTCAAATCATTTTTAGTTTTAATATTATAAATATAATTCACTGAGTGAAAATGAATCGATTTCCCATCTTAAAAAGTTAATTAATTAATAATTCGGAATAATACTCATTATTTGTCCAGTTTTTAATAATGGGCGAAGAGTTGATTCAATTTTAATTGGATGAAGTAAGGCGTATCGCTAGAGAAAGAAGTCTGAGGTGTCGAGCAAGTTCCACATTAAGGTAATGATGTATTTGCCACAGGTGCACTTATATCTGAAATGTGAAGAAACCAAATATGAAAAAAACAGATACAGCCAATTTTATTAATATAAATTGCAGTCTGATCAGATGGTGTAGCTACAAGAAAAACATGAAAATCGGATGCATCGTAATGCATAACGAAACGTATGAACACTCAGGTAAGACTACATGCTATAAACGAATAATGCATGATGATATGAACAAACCATTTATTCATGTTTTGAAAGGAGCGTGTTCAGTTCGCGTGTAGTATTGTTGTGCGGCATTTACCGTGTTAAAGTTGCTATTTTTTTAATGGTCGATACTCCCCGGTCCCAAAAGCCCAAATGTATTTTCTTTCCTCTGTTGCGGGAGCGAGATGGACGCACGGTCGTGCCCGTGCGACTGACGGCGCTGCACAGAGAGCTACGAAGGGCAATATTTACTCGGGCCTCACTCGTGAAGGGTTCTCCGAACCGCACTGGCCAACTTTACCAACACAACTTTCTAAAATAGACATTGTTCGTAAATAAATGTTGTGGAACCACATTTTGAAATTACTAGGAATATATTTTTATAAAGTTTGTTCAACAATTATAAGCTAAATTTTACCACTAAATGAGGGTTTTATTCACTAAACCGCAAAACTTTTTGTATGGAATTTAAACAGGAGAATTCTCATACAAAAATAACAATCTAAAATAAAATTATAAACAATCTATACATTAACCCTTTACTGCATGAATTTTTATTTTTGGCTGAAATAATTCATGGGCATTAGGAATTGGTTCTTATTGATAGAAAAATTAATTTAAAAAATATATTAAAATATTAATTATTATTTTTATGAAAAAGTAATAATTAAAATAATAATTTAGGGTTTGTTCCATACATGGAACATTATGTTACAAATGTTACAAAAGAAAATGATTCCGTATTATTTGCTCGTCAATTGCTAGGTGTTCTTCATTAGGGATTAAAAGCAGTCGCCCTCGAATTTTTGAAAGAAAAGGTCGTATCTTCTAGTTTTCCTTTCTCAATAAATTCAGAATTATCGTTGAAGTGCAATTTCCGCTTGATATCCTCAAATCTATTGCAGCCCATTACTTGAGATACTGCAGGATCCATTGCTGTGTATGTGGCATATATGAACATTCATGAAGTAACGTTCTGATTCAGTTTTAAAAGTAAAATAAAAAATAAAAATCGGAATGTGCCATATATGGCACACTATGCGGTAAAGGGTTAAATTTTACAACGAATTTTTATCTACTTAATCGGCATAACTGTGCAGTGTTAATCGTAAACGGTTAATAGGTAAAACAGACCGTTCGGCTAGACTATGATTAACCGTTCCCGTCCGTTCCAAACATTTTAATGTGGAAATATATGATTTTTTACGACTATAATATTGGACTGAGGATGATTAGATACCCAATTGAAACGTCTCTATAATTTTTTACAAGAAATTTATGACGATTATTAAATAAGAATTTTATTCAATAACCCATGACAGGTAAAATACTGAACTGATTTAGTTTGTTGTTTTTGACGAAATATGTAGGAGGAAATAAAAATTCTTGAATACTCGTCAAAAGTTTATTTATAAAATATCAAGAGACGTTTCGACTGGTAAATCCAGGCATCCTCAGTCTATAGTACGTTGTCAATATTTTTCAAAAGTATATTCTTATAAAAAAATATACGGAAATGAAAAAAACATCCCAAACACATTCAGAGTAGACATGGAACAGGACGGCTCGAGATTGTCTGGTCATTTTTTCTGAGTCTAGACTGAGGATGACTGGATTTACCAGTCGAACGTCTCTTGATATTTTATAAATAAACTTTTGACGAGTATTCAAGAATTTTTATTTCCTCCTACATTTTTCGTCAAAAACAACAATCTAAATCAGTTCAGTTTTTTACCTAGGTCTGTTTTCAGAGGCCCTAGCTCTCTCTCAGCATCCCTGAGAACGATAGTCTATAATTAAAATGAAAACAATTTATTTTCCTTTTTTTTTTCACCATTAAATCATCGAAATCATGATGCAAAGTGATAGAAGAGCATTGATTGACGAGTATTCAAGAATTTTTATTTCCTATATTTTTCGTCAAAAACAACAATCTAAATCAGTTCAGTTTTTTACCTAGGTCTGTTTTCAGAGGCCCTAGCTCTCTCTCAGCATCCCTGAGAACGATAGTCTATAATTAAAATGAAAACAATTTATTTTTCTTTTTTTTTTTCACCATTAAATAATCGAAATCATGATGCAAAGTGATAGAAGAGCATTGATTGACGAGTATTCAAGAATTTTTATTTCCTACATTTTTCGTCAAAAACAACAATCTAAATCAGTTCAGTTTTTTACCTAGGTCTGTTTTCAGAGGCCCTAGCCCTCTCTCAGCATCCCTGAGAACGATAGTCTATAATTAAAATGAAAACAATTTATTTTCCTTTTTTTTTCACCATTAAATCATCGAAATCATGATGCAAAGTGATATAAGAGCATTGATTACGCAACCTTAGTATATATTTATAATTGAATTGTCCAAGTGAAGGTCGAAAAAAGAGCGTGTTTTTTGTGGTCTGTTGTGTAAAAAGTGTAATATGCAAACGTACTGTTGGAATCCTTTATACGGGCGAGTAAAAAAGGCAGGTTAGCCAGGATAATAAGCTAGTTGCGGTGCTCATTGTTATGTAAAATCCTCTATCATATATCTCATCTATTCACAATTCAAATTTCGGTTTATTCCATTAAAATATGTGCAAATGTTTTTTATACCGCGGACCATCTCATGAATAAATGCATGGGGTGGGCTAGCGGTGCGGGACGTCGCTCGGGGGGGTAGAGGGGGGTAGAGGGGGGAAGAGGGGCGTCGCAGGGCGTCGAATTTACGAGCGGCGAACGCGAGACAAACCTAGATGAATAAATAAATACTGGGAAGAAGGAAGGCAGAGAAGAGAGAAATGGCTTAGAACATGTAGTAGACGTAAATCATATTGTGAATGTCAAGAAGTATTTCAATATTAAACTAGTTGGTTATTTATGTATTTCTCCGAAGGCACATTTGAATAATTTTAAGGAAATTTGAACAAGTCCCGATCTCATCAGAATACAACCCTATCAGGCGTACCGTTCCGAGCCAAGTCGCGAATCAACGGAAGAGGAGGAATCGCGAGAATATCCCGGAGAAAAACTGAAAAAGCAAAGAGTTGATTTCATCTTCCATATGTTTTCTATGTGACTCAATTTGTTTTAGCGGAAAATAGCTTCATTTTACTTTTCTACGCAATGGCTCTTCGCCAATTTTTGATTTATACGCATTTCAACAATGTCCTATGCAGCATTCTATCTGCAAATTCAGATTATGGATAGTTTATTCATATCAGTAAATATAGAGACGCATATGGCCTAAATTCATATGTGACTAACTCAATGAAAAATTCT
The DNA here is from genome assembly GCA_963971575.1 of Liopterus haemorrhoidalis. NCBI lineage: Eukaryota > Metazoa > Arthropoda > Insecta > Coleoptera > Dytiscidae > Liopterus > Liopterus haemorrhoidalis. The sequence continues at coordinate 32,762,378 of OZ020624.1, forward strand.
ATAATTTCACCCTTAACTAAGATAATTAATCGCTGCATACAATCGAACATATTCCCTGATTTTCTCAAACTTTCAGCAGTATTGCACAAAAAAGGCAACAAAGATGATTTGAACAATTATCGTCCAATATTGTCCATATTGTCCAAAATTTTTGAAAATGTACTTTTTAACCAAATAATGGCATATCTAGAAACAAATTTACTTTTCAATAAATCGGATTTCGCTCTACTGTTGATGCTATTTCATCATATATAAATAAAGTTACAGAAAGTCTTGAAGCTGGTGAATTTTGTCTTCTAACGTTTTTAGATCTATGTAAAGATTTTGACTGTGCCTCGCCTAGCATACTAATAGAAAAACTAAAAGTATATAACTTTGATCCATGTTCACTGATCAAATCATATCTGAACAATCGGAAACAATTTGTTATTTTTAATAATAAATCTTCGAAGTTGCTGAATATTAAACGAATATTCCACAAGGATCCATTTTAGGACCACTTCTATTTCTAATCTACGTAAACGATTTCTCCAATTGCATTGAAAATGATAGTATTTTATGTACAGATGATACCACCATAATCTCTCACTCACTATCATTAAATTTAATAAATAAATATAATATTGTCACATAGGTAATCCTAGGTCAGGATTACGACATCTAGACATTGTGACGGTCAGCTGTCTGATTAAAAACTATTCGTCAGCGTCTGACGTATGTGGCCTGATTACGAAAATGCAGACATCGCATTTTCATAATGAGGAAATATTTGTCATGACGAATGAATATTGGAACTTGGTTAATTTTCGTTACAAAAAGACTGGGTGAAACAGAATATGAAAGCAGTGGAACATAGCCAACTCCGCTGCACGTATTAGTCCACAAGGTGACGACCAAGACACTTGAAAAAGCAAACGACTGGTTTCTTTTGAACGAATTATCTCTCAATAATTCGAAAACTCAAAACCTTTTAATTAGTAAAAACCATAATTTTTCAAATCCTTCTTCTGTTGCTTTTCTGGGTGTTTATGTTGACCCTGCACTTAAGTAGAATCAGCACGTAGAGATTCTTGCCAAAAAAATCTTAGCTACATTTTACCGAACAAACAGATAAACAGACAGACAGACAGACAGTAAACAAGAAGTATTTTACATCAAACAGCTGCTAAATTTTCGGATTTTAAAAAATTAAAACGTAGCAGTCTTATTAGAGTGCTCTTCCGCGAATCAAAGATAAAAATATGTGAATTAAGCTTTTAATGGACGTGGAGGCAGTGGAGTAATTAGTAATCTTTAAGTGAGTAGGTTGTGGACATCTTAATCGTGGTATGATGCAGCAACAGTAGCTTGCAGTAGCTTGTGCCGTCCCCACTCATTAACTGGAGGCGGCGCTGCCGGCGGTTTAATCACCATTAGCGCATAAAGGAACTTGTCTACCGTCACACGAACCTAACTTAACAACAAACAAGGTTCAATACGAAACACAAGTCTGTCTCCATCACCTCCCCCCAACATATACACACACACGTACAACTAAAAACAGTCATTTTCTGCTGAAACTATTTGATGCCCTTTGCTTTTGCTAACCGAAGACGGAAACCGCATGTCTTAATCTTTATTCGTTTTTGAAATATGGTGCTACGCAGGCGCATACTCAGAATTTGTCTTAGTGGGGATCAAAAAATCTACTCAGAAGCTAGAAGTTTTTCTAAGGTGGTATTTAGAAGCCAACATTTTTTCTTAGAAGATACTCACGAGCGAGAATTTTTTTGAAGCTCCAGTTTTTTATTGGGGAGATTGTATATATACAAGGGCATATTGAAAACTAATGCCTCCATGGCTATAACTTTATTAGTAGGTAATTGATATATGGTTTACATATGAATGTGAAATAATAGTATTAACTGTCCTCTACGCACTGATATATTCAGTTTTCCACATAATCGCCATTGACAGTAATACATTTACGCAAACGTGGTACGAGTTTTTCAAGTCCGTCACGGAAAAAGTCTGAAGACTTCCCACGGCACCATTTCCGCACCTCTGCATCCGAAGAGAAACTCTTGTCCTAGAGATGTTCCTTAAGCTTTGGAAAGAGAAAAAGTCACAAGGCGCAAGATCTAGGCTCTAAGGTGGATGGGGTAAAACGTCATGAAACCCAAGCTTCTCCAGTGCTCCGCGCATACTCTGCTGCACTGCAGCAGATAATGTGAAGTACTCTTTCTTGTGAAATACCCACCCTATTGGCTATGTCAGTTTGTTTACACCGTCGATTCTTACGAACCAGTTCATCCACGAGATCCACCTGCCTTTCACCACATGCAGACACTGGTTGGCCACTGCGTGCCCGATCATGGAGTTTTAGCAGGACTTGCGTCTTTCACAGTCCTTACCCTCCTCCTAACAGTACTCACATCAAAACACGCCTCACGGTAGACGGCACTTAACCTTCGATGGATATCAATGGGCGTTACACCCTCCGCAGTAAGAAATTCAATGACAGCTCGTTGTTTTAACCGCACATCCATGCCGGCCGCCATGTTTAGAACTGTCATGCGCAAACGCGATGTTGCTGAGAATCTCCGCTAGGAGGACTTATGTACAGATACTTAAGGTAAATGGCAAACCACTTTTGACACGGTCTGGCCCGTCATTATAAAAGTTATGGCCATGGAGGCATTAGTTTGCAATATGCCCTCGTAATCGTTCAATTACATGTACAATTTGTCCCTTAAAAACATGTTTTTTTAATGCTTGATGGAGTCTAACACACTAAGTCCCTTCAGCGAATTGCACGACCTGTTTGTTAGAAATTAATTTTAAAAGAATAACTGTCTTTCATCATCAATGAACTTTTAAAACCACCGTAACAAACAGGAAACGTTTAGAATTTAAGTAATTTGGATATTGGTTCATTTAAAATTGTGTATTTTTTTGTGGATATATTCTTTATAATCCAAGTAATCTGGAAAGTTAAATGGAAATCCCTTACTAATTGTTTGGTGTCCCGAGGCTTGTTTATATTGTCTGATTCCATCCCTGTTCGGTAGCAGATGATATGGGGTGGACTCGGCCCTTCTGCCCTACGCAATCTCCGCCAGAGATCACTTGTTGTTAAGTGGCCGGGGTGAAATTGCCCCCACACCAGTCGTTCAACCCCTCTGTCTCCAACACTGAACCAATTCACCCCTCAACATGACCTTCTGACTTCGATTTTTAAGAGATGTTTGTTGATTTCGGGTAAATATATATTTTTTTGATCTAATACGTCCCATGTGTGTGTAAACATATGTCAGGACAAACATTTTCTTCAAAAGATGAAAAATATTTACACGAAAATCTCACTTTGATTGTTTGATTTGTGAAATTAAAAATCGTAAAGCTTACACGATTCAATCCTCTGTCAGGCGCAATAATAAAATGAGTTCGAACGCAATGTATATATAGTAAAGGAGACTTTAGTTGACATATAACGGTTAATTAAAGCATATGGTTCAATGGGAGAGAACTATAGCAATAATTTCCATTTTTGAATAGAGCCATATTATTTTTTTTCACAGACAAAGCTAGAAATAGAGAAAGAGATACAATTTGTTTCACTCATAGAGAAAGAAAGACCACTAGCGACCGCCCAGAGCGTGGGTATACAAAAGGACATACGTTGAAGTTACCATGTTATAATATAACAAAAAAGACAAAAATTATGAACGTACGTTACAGTAAGAATCCGAAAGACGTTCTTGACATATTACATAAAACTGTGTGAAATAGATATATATTTCTTTATCGGTTCTCAGTCGATCAATCTGGCAAGTAAATTCTCCTTTACTATACCAGATGTTAAATTATATTAAATACTGACACAGAAACAGCGATTTTATGCAATTTTTACGGACCGTCAACATATATAAGGGAGGTATTGTGCTCATACCGATTTTGATATTTCGATGGATCTCCACGAATTTAGATCCCTACATAACGTTTCGACTATTTTTAGCATGTCGGTCTGTCTGTCTGTCTGTCTGTCTGTCCGTCCGTATGTCTGTGTACACGTGCAGAGCAAATTCGGCTAAAAGGATTTTTATGAAACTTCATATTTAAGCTTTCGACATCAATGGCGCGAATTGATCAACTTTTGTTAAAAATCGATTGACTAAAAATGGAAGTTTACTCGTATCGGCCAAACTATTTCTATTCTGCTGCTAGAATGTATTTTATACAAGTACTTTGTGATGGCGGTCGGTCCTGTGGTGGCCACAGATGATTTTTTTGAAATATATTGGCAAATTTGATCCTGATTTTTGAACAGTTTTTCAACAATAATTATTATGGTAAAAACAATTCATTTTTCTCAAAAATATGCCAAAATTTTTTCTTATTTTTTTTTTTCTGGACTAAAAAGTACTGTCCTTTTCAGAATTTTTATCCTGAAGTTTCCATCTTTAATCATTTTTTAGATATAATTGTTTTTTAAACCAAACATTTTCGATGTAGAAATTATTCAAATTTTTTCCGAAATTTTTCGGCCAAATTCGCTCCTGATTTTTTTTTAGACTAAAAAAGGCCTGTACTTTCTAAAAATTTCATCTGCAAGTCTCTATCTCTAAGCATTTTTGAGATAAGACTATTTTAAACATTTTTAATTTGTCCCGATTTTTCGCGAGAAATATCTGGTCACTCTATGATGCAGTGTTGAGAATGCAGCGCAGTAGTAGTGACGTGATGAAGAGTGAGTGGTGTTCTATGAATTGATGTATCGAACAGCGGGTTATTTGTGTGTGATTACGGTCCTGTGCGCCATGGTACGTGAGCTGAAAACCATCCTCTGTAATCTGTGATATTGGTTCATCCAGACCTCTCGCTCCGGGGGGAGAAGGGGACGGGGACGGAAGAGAGGTAGAGAGCGAGAGGACCGGGGGTGTAATGCTGTTAACCCGGAGCCTTCTAATCTCTGCAACTTACTACTCTGGTCAGGTGTAAAAAATACTCACTGTAATTACCTATGGCCCTATCGATTGCCTGAGGGCCTCGCCACAAGTGATTACACATCCAGTATCAGTCACGGGTAAAACTCGAGCGGGGACTACAGCACGTGGCATGAACGAACCCTAAAATTAAAGGTACACAAACATTTTTATACAATTATTTATATTCATAATTAAATAAATACTTTCTAATTAAATAATCCAGGTAATTTCAAATACCAAAACAAAAATGAATTTTAATTGTTACGTTTTCTAGATTTACAAATTTATTAATAACGTCAGACGCGCACATTTGAATTTTTTTGGGTGGCGTAGAAGCATAAAGTAGTAGATCTAGGCACGTTCTGGACCACTTCAAGGCCATGCACGTACTTTCTCATTGTTCTTCCTCATTTTCAAGGAAAATCTCACTTTGGAGTCTTGTGTTCAACCAAAACGCGGTAAAAATAGAAAGTTATTATTTCTACAAAACAATATGAGTGAAAACAATCAAGATATCATTGTTTTATGCCTGCAGCATTTTCAAAATAAATAGTACAGACATGAACCTCATGATGGAACATGTAAATACACTCAAAAAGACTTAAAATTTTCTGGAAATAAGCGGAAATGTACTTTAAATTGATTTGTCATGTTTGGAACAGTACTCTGCATATTCAAACACTTTTTCCAAAATATTATATGTGCCACAAGGAAGCGTACTAGGACCAATTCTCTATATAATCTTCATTTCATCATCGCTTATTAAAAACATCTGTTTGTAATAAACAGAACAAAGAGAATAATGTAATTTTTATGCTTATGTTTCATAACATATCTATTATAAACCAGGCTTAAAGCTATACTTGATATGGTATCTCGTAGTTTGTGCGGTAACATATGCAACTCTTGCTGTTAGGCCTGGCTAACCCGGCTCTGTCCAACATGCGAAGAGAATGACCGTGTGCGTATAGGTTGAAAACAAATCAAGTGATATTTGTTTTCAGGAGGGCAATAAGGCCTTGTGTCACCTGGGTTAGAGGTCGACCAGTGACAAACAACAAGTGGTCTGATGTGACAGCGCCATTGGTAGTGGTTTTGTTGACGACAGGATGTTCAATGTCTTGTGGTTTCATTCTATCAGCTTCACTAATGAAACGAAAATCATGCTTCTCTCCTGTTGTCTGGGTCACATTTACTTCATGATTTTATGACCACCTTCTCTTTCTGTATTCTTAAGCACTTATATCCAATAAGGTATTGCTAAAAAAATCAGCTGTGGCCACTACAGGACCGAACACCATCTTAAAGTACTTGTATAAAATACTTTCTAGCAGCAGAGTAGAAATAACTTGGCCTAATATTTTTAGATATTATTTATCATGACCATGGAAACGTTACGTATAAGTATGAAAAAATTGAAACTTAAAAAAACATCTCAAATAAAAGTTATTAGTTATTGCATTTATAGCCACTTATGTTAAATAAATTTTTTCCAAATATTTTTCTATAAAATCTACGCCAAGAATATAAATAAAAGTCTAAATATATAAATAATAACATAATATACGAAAAAAACGACGCGTTGGTGTCAGTATTGAAAAAAGAAAAGTTTCGATCATATAAATTTCAAAATCATCAAGAATTATTAAAGGGACGCAGCAGTACGTACGGATTTTTTTTTTTTTTGAAATGTTTGAAAAAATTAATTCCGACCCAACAATGCTTCAATGAATTTTATTTACTGACGAAGCAACGTTTACTCTAAATGGTGAAGTGCACAGACAAAATTTTAAGTACTGGAGTCGAGAAAATTTACATTTGTTTCATTCCTCCCGAACTCAAAGGCCGCAAAAATTAAATGTTTGGGCAGGGATAATAGGAACCAATATTATAGGGTCCTTTTTTTATTGAATTTACCTTAATACCGCAAAATATCTAGCCCTTTTGCAAAACCAAATATTACCTGCGTTGCGAAACCTGAATATTAATGGACAAGTATGATTTCAACATGATGGCGCACAAGTCTATTATTCTAGAATAGTTAAAGGATATTTACATAGAACTTTCCCAAATAGTTGGATTGGAAAAGAAGGGTCGATGAATTGGCCAGCGAGATCTCCGGAGTTGGCACCCAATGATTTTTTTTATTAGGGATATTTAAAGGCCAAAGTATATAATGGAGAACTTAGGGATGTTGCTGAACTACAAGACAAAATTGTTCAAACATCCAACAATATACCTCAAGAGCAATTGCTGAATGTTTTGAATCATTTTTATGATCGCTTAACATTTTGTATGCAAGTAAACGGAGAAACTTTTGAACATTTATTATAAGTTTTTATTAGTTATTTATTTTGTATTTTCGATCAAATATTTTGATTTTGCTAGTTAATATGGTTTTTTCTATGTTGCAAATGAAAATGAACACGATTTATATTGCTGTCAAAAACTGTATCCATGGTAATGACATAGTACATGTTGCATAATGAAATAAATTCACTGTATAATTCTATTTGTAACAAATTTGTATAATGTATATTTGTGTATGTACTATGTATGAAATGTATAATTTGCTACTGCTAAATAAATGCACTATTATTATTATTAAAATAAGCCTTATCTAGCAAGAAGTTTTTGATACAATAATTTTGGTCTTATTTTGCCTCCGTGATTCTCCCGGCGCGGGGCATAGAGTCCCTCCCTGGGCATCAGCGTGCTAAGCCATTCCACGGTATAATAATTAATTAGAAGCTTGAATGAAGGGCCAATCGAGATATGTCGTGAGATTCCGCCTCACAGCACGATGAAATATAATACATTTCACTATAATAAATAATTAAGTAGAATTAATTCAACCCCCTCACCCTCCGCCCGTCCCCCATGGCGTAGTGTATTTTTGCCTATAGTTTTCACGAGATCCCTAATATATTCAGCTACCATACAAAATTAATTCAGACCGTTAACTTCAAAGCATCGAAGTTTTACGTGAGCTCGACGTTAGAAAGTTTTACAAGAAATAAAATTTATTAGCATTCCGTGCAGTTTGAGACATAACCGCCCTTCTAGGGACCTCGTGCCCTTTACATGGCCCCTGTCGCAATCATTACATTTTTAATGATGCGATGCAGTCAACCACTATTTAAGACACTGCAGTTGTACCCGAACTTGCAATGTGGACATCACAAAAAGACCGACACCACAACCTTTCTAACACAAAAACCATCATTGAAAATGAAATTAATGTGTTATATTAGGGGGGGGGGGTGAAGAGAAATCCATTATTTTAAAATATAAAATAATTTTTTTCCAGAAATTTTTATTATGTATAATTACTAAAATTTAAAAAAGTTCCCCACTTCCAAAATACGAGTGAAGACCTAAAAAACAAAGTCATCATTTCAAAAATAAAAGTGATGACCTAAAAACAAAGCCTTCGCTTCCAAAATTCCAGAATACAACTGGACTTAAAAAAATCTCCTCAGCTCTAGAACTCTAGAATGTTTCTTAAAAACACTAAAACTACGTGTTTTTTAAGGTCTTGGAGAAAATTTAAAAAAAAATAATTATTTAAAAACTGTACCGTTTTGATTTTGTACGTTTAGTTTCTCATACGGATCTGAAACTAATCAGTGGCGAAGGGAGACCTCCGCTAGACTTGCCCTCCCATAAAAAAAATAATAATAAAAAAAAATACATAATTTTTTTTTTAATTTAAAAAGATTTAGGTAAATCTTCAAATTATGTCAAACAATACATCAAACAATTTTTTGTTCAAGGCTTGGTTTACTAGTTTTTTTAGTGGTTTACGAATTTTTTTGTTTTAATGTTTAATAACTTCCGTTTCCGGTTTCAGATTTTAATAAAAAACAATAGGGTTCTTCCCAGTTATTAGGAGAATTAGTACCAGAACGAACTCTTTAAGTTAAACCGTTTTTGAGTTATCGTGTATACACACAGACATACACACACACAGACACACACAGACACACACACATACGGACGGCACTTCGAAAATAGGTTTTTTGGATTACCTGGACTATGAAACGTGGTCATCAGTCAAAATCTCGACATCGAAAATTTTCGCGATTACAATACTTGCCCCATATATATTAAGGTCGGGCAAGTAAAAATCTGAACTAAAATAAAAATATGTACATACATCAAATTTTGCAGAGAAATATTATTTATCGAATAGAATATTTAAAATTTTTGTATATACCAAATTTTCACCCAAAATGCATTAATATTAACAAATATATTGTTCAATAATTTTATAGAATTAAAAGATTATCTATTCATGTGCAGCCTTGCATTAAGGCCATCACAGTTAATAAAAATTATATTTAAAAAAATGAAAAATATACATATCTGTTTTTCATCCAAAATGCACCAACAGGTCTTTATCCCAGTTCTCCAAGTCCAACAGGAACTCCAGAAGTCCGGAAATGCTAGTCCTGGCTCAGGAATCATTTTCAACACTCCAGGAAAAATTAATTTTACAACGTATGACCTACCTCTTATCAGAAAGTTTCGGAAAAATATTTAAAAAAATCATTGTACAAACAAAATAACACTTACACAGACACTTTGGGGGGTTAAGTGTGACCTGGCGGTTGAGAAACACTGACCTATATTACACTTTTCCCAAATTTTAAAATAAAAAATTTTTAAACAATAAATATCTTGCATTAAAAATATTAACAAATATATTGTTGAATATTTTAATACGATTAAAAGATTATCTTTTCTCGTCTAACCTTGCAATGAAGGCCAACATATATTTAATAAAAATTTGTATTTTAAAAAAATTATTAAAAAATATACATATCTGATTTTCTTCCCAAATGTACCAATAGATCTGCATCCCAGTTCTCCAAGTCCAACAGGAACTCCAGAAGTCCGGAACCGCTAGTCCTGGCTCCAGAATAATTTTCAACACTCCAGGAAACTGAATAAAATTACAACGTATGACCTACCACCAAGGTCTTATCAAGAAAATTTGGAAAATATAAAAAATATGCATTGCACAAACAAAATAACACTTACACAGACACTTTAGGGGTTGATATATAGTTTTTTAATATTAAAATTATTGAAGGTTTATTTTTTAATTATATTTTTGGTCTAAAATTTTGATTTGACACGAGGAGCAAACAACGCTGTAGCCATTTTGATATGACGTCATATATTAAGCGCCACCGTGTGGCTGATTTGAGAAATTAATCATTTTAATTAGAGAATATTTTAAAATTTTTACGATTTTGATTTTTTACGTTAGGGGTAGGATAAACCATAGTAGAGTAGTTAGAAATTCTTGAAAAAGTCCAGCAAGATAGGCATATCAGCAGTGTCGATATTGGTACGGAGCTAGGCATTGATCACAAAACTGTTTTGAACCATTTACGGAAAGCTGGCTACAAAAAGAAGCTCGATATATGGGTTCCTCATGAGTTGAACGCGAAAAACATGATAGACCGAATTAACATCTGCGATGCACTGCTGAAATGCAATGAAATCGAGCCATAACCGATGATGAAAAATGGATCACGTACGACAATCGGAAGCGTAAAAGATCGTGGACAAGGGATGGTGAGCCGTCACAAGCGTTCGCAAAGCGAGGATTGACGCCGAACAAGGTGATGCTGTGTGTGTGGTGGGACTGGAAGGGAATCGTCCACCATGAGCTACTTCCAGTTGGCCAGACGATTGATTTTAAACTCTACTGTGGACAACTAGAAAGATTACGCTAGGAAAATGAATGAGAAAGGCCCGAATTGAATAATAGGAAAGGTGTTGTCTTTCATCATTACAACGCAAGACACTTCTTTGATGACCCGTCAAAAATTGCGAGAGCTTGGTTGGGAAATTTTGTTGCATCCACCGTATAATCCGACATAGCACCCTCTGACTATCACCTATTCCGATCTCTGCAGAATTCTCTCAATGGAATTAAGCTGGTTTCAAAAGAAGCCTGTGAAAACCACTTGATTCAGTTTTTCAACCAGAAACCAATGGCATCATGGCTCTACCGAAACGTTGTCGAAAATAATGGAGCATATTTGGTTTAAATAAATTCATTTTCACACTATAACAAAACCAGTTGAATTTTACTAAAAATCTCCACGAACTTTTTCCCAGACCGATATATTAAACTCCAAAATTTTTACTTAAATAACAAAAGGATAATGAATCCAAAAATTCAAACCAGAGATATCTATCTCTAACCGTTTTAGAATTAATAATTTTTAATATGCGTTCAACAGGAAGACAATTTATAGATTTCTTAAAGGATCTTATTGCTTAATTCGAAAATCCGAAATTATATAAAACCCCAACATTTTTACTTAAGTAACAAAGGGACGAAAAATCCAAAAATTCAAACCAGAGATTTCTATCTCTAATCGTTTGAAAGTTAATAATTTTTTAAATAGCGGTCAATATGAGTAGAATCTGTGGAGGTGTTACACGGTCCATTAGTTTGATTCGATCATACCGACCTGCCTCACTGTGAGACCGCTCGCTTATGACCGGACATAAGGTTTTTATAATGTAAAGAAACGACAGCGAGGATAGTTAGTACGGGACTTCGTGTTTTACAAGTCATCAACGAGACTCAAGGGTTATTATAGCTCGCAAAACCGTTTTATAGCACCAGCCATCAAATATTAACATTACGATCGAAGAATTATGAGCTGCAGCTTTCAACGGAAAATTAGAAAAGTGCTGGATTGTAGCGGGGACCATAGAGCCCCCCCCCCCCCCCAAAGCTAGGATGGCCAGAAGATCTCTTTAAAGAAAACACGTCCTTCTTTCTCCGATCTTTTTTTGTCGAAATATCTTAGGGCAAATCACCATCGTTGCTGTGTACCAAAAAATTTAATTTCAAGAAAAATGGGACTGTCAGTAATTTATGATGAAATTAAACTTAACAAAAAATTTTCCCGGATTTTTGAATTCCAAAACATATGAGCTTTATATGGCCATATCTTAAAAACTATGAAAGATAAAAGGTTGCGGATGGAATTTTTGGACTCCTAAGGTCCTATGTAAAGTCTAACAATACTTATACAAAAACTTTTTTAATGAAATTATGATTTTTTTTTTTTTAATTTTGTAAAATTCATATCTTAAAAACAGTTTGATATAGAGCCTCGCGGTTTCGTTTTTTGAAAACCGCATACTTGAATTAGCCTAGAAAAAAATTGAGGCCAAAATTGCGCTACAGGTTTTTTTTAATAAGGTGTTAAACTAAATACGTGTATTTGGCTAAAAATTGAAAAAATCGTAAGGGATATACCTTAAAAAAATCATGTTTTTTAAGCAAATTTTTTATTGCTTAGATCTGAACAAAAATTTGTATACTTATGTATTTTGATCCATAAATAAATAAAATTGACTCCATTTTGGCCTATAGGCAAAAGTTTTTAAGATATGGGCAAAAATCGTAAGAATTTTACCGTTAAAAATCGTGATTTTTAAGAAAACATTTTTTTGCTTGGATCTAAATAAATTTTGGTCTACTTTGATCTATTTTGACCTCTAGCTAAAAGTTTTTGAGTTATGAGCAAGACCGTTATAACGAAAGGATTTTTTAAATACTTTTTTCATGAGCCTCGCCCCAAAATCAGCTTAAAATCTTATTTTGGAGTTCAAAAAATTTTAATTAATATTTTCAGCAAAAATAAAAATTTGAGTATGGTCAAAAAAACTCAAAAACCAGAGGAGTAGGAATTTTTTAAATATTTTCTTCAGACAAGTCCCTAATTAGTTTAAGAACTTATTTTGAATGAAATTAGAAACAAAAGTTTAAAAATGTCCTGGAAAAGTTGGAAAATTGGAGGAAATGACATCAAAAACACGATAAACTTATCAATAAGGATATTAAAGGTGATATTAAGGATATTAAAGTTATTAAAAGTTATATTCTATGTTATTTTTGGATGTTAAAATTGTTTTTCGCGTGGGTGTGAGAGAGCGATGCCCTTTTCGAATTCCCTGGAGTACGTCACTGTATCTATTGTTTGCTCTCCTTTGATGTCTCACACTTTTTCGATTCCTGTGTTCTTTTTCTGCTTTTTTACCGATTCTCTCGATTCTTTTCTTTCGCTCTCCCGCGTACCTTTTACAGCTTCTTGTAATGGGAGATATAACGGCGAACCCGGAGTTCCTGCTTTCTAATAAAACTTCACCGGATCTATTCTTATCTCTTTACCCATCTGATAAGTGGATTACCCGAATTCCCCACGCCATTAAACAACATATGTCCAATTCACAATTTTATAAATATATCACGGGGGGAAGAAAACTTTCAAAACTATTTACCCAACTCCACCAACACACTTTACGAAAATACTAAAATCATTTTAAAAACATGGATTATTTAGTTTCAACAATTAGAGGGGCTATATCAGAAACTAAAAGAAAATCCTCCAAATTTATTTAACCGAAAAATTAAACGACAGCACCTCTAAATGAAGCGAGAGCATTTCTAAATAAACCGAATATATATATATATATATATATCTAAAAGCCTTCTACCATAGTATGGTGTAGGCTGTATTTCTTTCTTTTCTCCTTTTTTCTATATTATGGCAGTACGGGTTTATGTACGAATTTCGCCCAGTATTTTTGTTTCTTGTCATTCTTTTAGCTTCTATAATCATTTTTTCTCTTTTCTCTAGTATCCCTTTTACTGTTCTGTCCCATGTATTTCTTGATCTTCTTTGCTTTCTGTACGTTCTGGTCTCCCAGACCTGCTTAACTTGTCTTGTGTCTTGCAGTCTTTGCATGTGTTCCCACCAGGCCAGTTGTCTGTTTTCTATAAATTGTTCTATTGGTTCTATATTCTTTTCTTATATCTGTATTTCTGATTTTATCCATCTTAGTCACACCCTTTATTCTTCTTAAATACTTCATCTCCAATTGTGTATTTTACTCTTTTCTCTTCTTGAAAGCGTCCAGGTCTTACAGCCAAAAGTCACCGGTCTGTATATAGCTTTGAATACGTTTATTTTTGTGGTTCTTGTTATTTCTTTCCTATTGATAAGTGTATTCTTTGTGTCAAAGTTTTGTTGTCTTCTCAATTCTTGTATTTATAGCATCCATTTAACGAATGTAATAATCGTACGCTGTCACTTGTATCGTAATGAAATGAAAATATAAGAATAAGAACATAATATAAAGAAATAAACTATTCTAATAGGCTAAGTAGTCCTAATAGCTGATGTGATCCAAAAATATGATCAAAGAAAAGAAATTTGATTTCTCTAAAGAAGAATAATATGGTTTAAAAGAATATTGACTTTGGATTGGAATCAATGGAACTTCAATAGAAAAATAACTTTGGATTGAAAGGATGTTGTAAATAAAAATGACTGGATTAAAAAAGGTGGCCTTTATGAGCAGTGGAGTAAAAACAGTGATTCCTCAAATCTGTGAACTTCAAAATAGTGGCTCCAAAGCTATTAGCGCACCATATACAAATCCCTGTGTGTTCTCCACTTTACTGATAAACAGACTGCTGCATGAAGAGAGTCTTTCATTTGTGGCAGTAAAAGTGAACATGTTAGCGGCACGTGTTATCCAGGGGGGTGGCTATGAGCCATGTGGCGTACACCACCGCGCCCGCCCCCGCCTCCCCCGCGGTCAGGAAGCCCGTAAAATGCCATTAAAGCCGAGTGTCCCGGCCGGCACATCACTTCAATATGCAAGTCCACTGTTGTGGTCGTTATAAACTATTGAACTAAGGTACAGACCAGCTACTTTACAGACTACACTTAATTAATATTGGGCTATTAGCGGCACAGACACTCTATCTAAACTTACAAATTACCTAAATTTAACCACTTTGAATATACTATAAATTTTAGAAACTGTTAATCGGTAAAATTTTTGCTGTTAGCAAGGATACTTAACCAAAATCAACAGTTAAGAATTTTTGAATATATTACACCGATTCTTTAGTTTGGTCTCAAATTAATCAGCCAGTTTTATTGTGCTGAACATAGGCATTGTCAGTGCTATACCTAGCTTTTTTCAGGTCCTGAGCAAGATCCCCCCATGCAAAATTATTAACTTGGGTCACTCAAAAATTCAACTAGATCGAGTACCCTAGAGGGGGGTCATGGGATTGACCCCCCCCTCGAAGAACAAAAGAACATAGATTCTCTGCAGTTCAAAGGATCATACTACGGTCAAATTCAATCTCTTCTTCCTAGAAAACTTTGGTTTTGTTCTCACCAAAGCAGATCTATTATATACATTTTTATCCGGCTTAGATTTAACACCTTCTCTCCATATCTGCATAAAATTAATATGGGTTCTTCTCCTTTCTGTCAGTGTGATAATTTGTCTGAACCATTTATTGTTTGAATGCCCAATTCATTTTCACAATCTTAACTTATTCATATAAAATTTAGTTGTCCAAAAAATATCCTTACCTACCATTCAGACGTTTCTTGCTACTAACTGTCTAGATATTTATAAGATTATTTATAACTATATTAAAGCAGAAAATATCCAATTATAAATGTAATTTTTAAAACCTTTTATCTCATCATTTATACTTGGCTAATAGCCGAAGCAGTTAAAGCCAACAAATAAAAGGAAAAAACGTCCTGAATTTTTTCATGGGTTATTTTTGCTGGGTGAAGACGAAAAACCAATGTAAAATCAGTTCTGATATATGGCTGCTAAACTTGGAAAGTCACTAAAGAAATAACCCACAAACTCCAATTTGAAAGAACTTGATGTCCACGGAACTACCTGGCGCCAGGTGAAGAGGCTTGCTCTTCACAGACCCCGATGACGCGAGTTTGTAAAGGTCCTATGCTCTAGCGAGGAAATCTAGGACACAATATATATATATATATATATATATATATATATATATATATGGATGCTATGTACACGTACTAAACATGACGTCACAAAAACATGTGACGTTACCAGTGACGCAATTGCACTGATTCGCCAACTGCCCTATAATAATAATATTTTTGCGTTAATTGAACCGAAAAGGACATTTTTCATGAACTCGAAAAATTGACCAACTTTACGGCGCTCTAGCGGCGAAACCGTTCATCTCACAAAAAAAATTATGAAAGCTAAAATATAGAGAATTTATTTTTCTTTAATTTAGTATAGAAGTATTTTTTTCGAATTTTGCAATAAAACGGAGTTATTTGTAAAAAAACATTTTTTTGCACGTTTCACGATTTTTTGTTTTGCTAAGTTTTGGAAAATTGTTTTAGTTGCAAAATGTAACCTCGAAACAGCACTTAAAGACCTATTAATCGCACCAATTTTCTCCCGCAAAATATTCTTTTGAAAACTGAGTTTTCCCCAGAAGTGAAGAACGAGGATTTTAAAAATTTAAACCGCAGATTGTTATCTTTAGTTGTTTTGCAGTTATGATATCTTTAAGTCTACCTGGTAAAGCATATTTGTGAAGTAGTAAAGGAATTATTATTTGTGTTATTGCTTTCTTTGGTTGTTGTTGTTGTTGTAGGTTCAGTCTGGAGTGTTGTATCAAATTACTGTGTATGTATCTTTCGTCAATAATCCTGATTTGAATTCCTGTTTAGAATTGCTAAGATATTCCAGTGGGTTAGTTATGCCAGGTATGCGCTGTAAACGGAACCGTTTATTTCTTACTAATTCCCGCAATGTCTCTTCAAGTAATTGGACTCTCACGAATTGAAATCGCTCCCCATCAAAAAAACACAAATTTAAAGTATTATATTTTTATGTTTCCATTAACAGCATTTGCTTTTCCAAACATTATAATCAATACGAATGGAATGTTAGCAATGTGTGCGGACGACGCTATCGGACGCCCGGCGTCGCTTGAAGAATCTATTAGGCTTGACACTCGCTACCAGATTGTTCAAAATTTTTGTAATACATGACTCTTTTTATTAATTAAATAGCGGGACACGTGTAACAATTTCATTACCATAATGGTGGAAATTAATTATCTCTAGAACACCTGGATAAGTTGTTTAAATATTTTTTTACCTGGCGTGCATGTTATCGTAGATACCTGAGCATATTGGACTTGTTTCAATCAAGAATATCAAACATAGAGGTAACAAAAATAATAAGATTGAAAACGGTTATCAAAAGAAATTTTCACACCTTTCAGGGTTTCGCAGATATTTAGTAAGTGAATGATGATTATTTGGGATGCCAAAACAAATTTTATGTTAAAATATTCTTTTTGTTAATTTTAATTCGAATACCTAATATTTTCTAACAGAGATATTATTTATCATGACTATGGAAACGTTACATATAAGTATAAAAAAATAGATACTAATTTTCAAAATTTCGTTTCCATGGTCATGATAAATAATTTCTCTGTTAGAAAATATTAAGCCAAGTTATTTCTACTCTGCTGCTAGAATGTACGAGGGATGTTTCCAAAGTTCTGGGAATTTAGCTATAATTTTCATTATTTTGTTAATTTTCGTCAATATTACAATGTAGTTTTTCAACATAATCTCCATTTAACTGAATACATTTATCCCAACGATAAACTATTTTTTTTAAGCCGTCCTCAAAGAACTTTTAATTGAGTTTCTCTTCTGATCCCAACAGCCTTGGCACCCAACGCGGCGAAACCTTGCTAACGCACAAACAATCATGCAAGATGTCATGAACTTGTGTACCTATCCCTAGGCGCACACTAATTTGACGAATTGTCATTCGCCTGTCCTCTTTCAGTAGGTCTTCGACGGCAGTAATGTTTCTTTCATTTACGTGCTTGGGCGCCCACTGCGTGGATCGTCTTCTAGTGATGTTTTTAAAACGATCGATCCACCGATAAACAGTACTTTTGGATTCTGCAGACTCACCAAATACTCCTTGCTGAATAATTTCTGATGTTTTCATACCTTCTTTCCACAAAAAGAAAATTATTGCTCTTTGAGATTTTGCTGCGTCTTCCATAGTTACAAAAACAGTGCTATGAAAACGCGTCTATATCAGTCGAACACCTAAATCAGACTGAACAATATTGCTCTAGATAGTTGCATAAACATGTCAAGACTTATCTGGCACCAATAACATTGCCTATAAGTTCTGCGTAATTTAATTATAGCACAATTCCCAGAATTTAGGAAACATCCCTCGTATTTTATAGAAGTATGTGATGGCGGTCGGTCCTGTGGTGGCCACAGCTGATTTTTATTATTATTAATAAGCTTATTGGAATTTTTTATACTTGTATCACCTAAATCCGGCAGGGTGTTGTATTGTTCTGTTAGAAACTAATTTAACTTACTTTGTGGTGTCGGTTGGTTTTGTGATGGCCACAACTGATTTTTTTAATGATTGTGTCAACTTCTATTTTAGTGTTTGCACATTAATAAATAAAATGAAGTATAGTTTGTGACTGTTTGTGTAAATTTTTTTGCGCTTATCGTTTCGCGAGTCGAATAATATTTCTGTGGAATTATTTGATTTGGTCGTGTCGATGTAAATATCGTGATTACGTGTTTGAATTTTGATTCCTGTTGAAAAACAGTGACCTAAAAGCGGACCAGAACGGTTCGGTCGATTATAGAAAGGCACATGACCAACGTGCAGTGCGACTGTTCTATGCCGAGTACATTTCTGTGTTCGATTCTGAATGTGATTTATTGGCGAGCCGGCTCTGGATTTATGTACTGGCCCATTTTTTCCTAATAAAATTTGATAAATACGTACCATAACTCACAAAATCCCGTTCATGAATAACGATGCTCCAAACTTAGAGAACCATAGACGTTCGAATACTGTTATGGGATTACATATATATATACACAACGAAACTTATAGAGCGGAACTTGAGAGTGTATATATACACTCTCAACAAAGAAATATACGAATTGAATTATCATATTCCGAATTAAACTACTTTCTGTACAGTTCTATACAACATTTCTGGCTTTCCTTCAACAAGAAGACGAACTGCAGTTGGATCTGTTTTTAATTCAAAACAGCTTTTTCTCAACGACTGTCACCAGTAAGTGGCTCAAATAAATATGACGCCCTGCTGCAAAAGTCAAAACGGCGCCCTCTTTTCCCCATCTCATCTTAAAAAGAATGTGAATTGTGAATTTTCACACATCTCTGGGTTTCGCAAGTATTTAGTAAGTGATGATTATTTGGGATGCGACAACAAATTTTATGTTAAAATATTTTTTTTGTTAATTTTAATTCGAATGCCTAATACAATTATTTAGTTTTCTAAATACATGCAGTATTTTTTTTTTTGTATAGCAAGGTTCATTAAGATTTTGAAAATTGCGCCTATGGCTTGCATTGGTTGTTTTAAGTCATAACTCCGCTCTGATTTCGTGTATTCAATTTCAACAATTTCCACTGGTTATTAAATTTACGCTTTTAAAAATTAAATGCAATATTTGCCCAAATATAACTAGAATTTTGAAAAAATAATTTAAACAAAATAAAAATGCAAAAAAAAACAATAAATGAAATTACCTGGAGAGCGGAGCGAACTTTAGTTTGCAAATTAGAACGCGAGCATGCTAGCCATTACGCTATCAAAGCATAGTTGTTCAGTGTGTTAGATAAGTTATTAAATATTTTACGTGGTCAAGCAAAAAACACAAAAAATGCGTTATTTTCCGAAAACATAATCTGATCAAAAATTCCTGTTGTACTATTCCGGTTCACACCAATGTACATTACTTTTTTTAGATTTTTAGTTTAAACCATCTGGGCTACTGGGTGTGGGACATTTTTTTTTTGCACAATTTTGGCAAAAATCGCATCAGAATAATTTATTTTGCAAAAATAAAATTTTGATCGTTAATCCACGTACTAAAGGCTTTCATTTGCTCAAAATTATTATTTTTTTTTCGATGAGCAGTTATTTGTTTATATTTTTAGGGGGATATGTTTTTAGATGTTTTAGTATTTTTCCTATGTGCGGGTCAAAGAGTTGTATAAGCATGTCAAATTTCAACTCTCTAGGTTTAGCCGTTACAATTTTTACTGAACAGACAGACAGACGACAAAATGACGGTATAATGGTTTTTTGGGCATACCTGCAAAACCCTAAAAAACAGGGGAAGTCCCAAAATATTGCATAAACAATGTTGCCATAAGAAAACACCTACACAGGGCTCTATGACAAAAATTTACGACACAAAAATTGCATTGTATTTTTTTCCTGTATTTGCTATTATCCTTATTTTTATTAATATCAGAGAAAATTCTGAAATTTCCCACGGTTTTTAGATTTTTGACTCTTTTTTTCCTTTTTCCCAAAACACAAAAAATAGGAAAATAATTTTTCACTCGTTATGGGAAATTTCCCAACCCAGCAAAAATTTCAGATTTAGTAACGCCACCTCTGAGGAAGTTTTAAAATGACAGAAGCGTATTATTATGAATAGATCGGTAAGGATCGGTTTTTATATTGGTGTGAGTTGTGGCAAGCTGCGTGGACAATGTTTATCGAATGTCTCGCTGTGAAGACCAGGTGAAGCACAGTTTGTGGGCGTCATTGTCCAGGTGTTGGAGACATCTGTCGCCCAAACTAACATGTCATCGTATTGATACATAATGTAATATGTTACCTACAATGTCAATTTCCAAATGGTTAATAGACACAACTTGATTTTGTTCTTGATGCCAGGTCATTCAAGTATTTGGTTCAATATCTCGTGTTCAATTCATCTTATTGGGGCATTCCAATGTTGCAGTGCAATTAGAGGTACATCGATGCATTCCGACGCGTTGGCGTCCAGTGCAGATGGACGCCCTCTGGGATGATTTAACACTACCGGTGAGAATTTAGATCAGCGTCTCTTAACCTCTCAATATTCAACTCTTCCTCTTAACAGAACTAGATTTTGAAAATTGGAATAAAACTTTTTAAACCTTAAGACCTATTACTCTTTTTTAATCCTGAAGCCTTTCTACCTTGCGGTGTAAGGCTATAGGCGAGTTACTTATTTTCTGGTGTTGTTCTCCATACTTATTTCCATTGTGTTCTGTTCTTTGTATATTTTTTTTATCTCTTCCCACTTTATAGCAAGGTTCATTAAGATTTTGAAAATGGTGCCTATGGCTTCCATTGTTTGTTTTAAATTATACGCTCCGCCCCTCTGGTTTCGTATACATGACATATAGAATGAAAATATAATTCCAACAATACCAATTGGTTATTAAATTTACGCTCTTAAAAATTAAATGCAACATTTACCAAAATATAACTAGAATTTTGACAAATTAATTTAAACAAAATAAAAATGGAAAAAGAAAACAAAAAATAAAATTGACAGACGACAAAATGACGGTATAAGGGTTTTTTGCTCATACCTACAAAACCCTAAAAATGTTTCAAAAAAGATTGTTAGTTCTTGCTTGTATAGCTACTTTTGATATATATATTTTTTTTTTTCGAAATACTTCTGCGTTGCGAAATATACATAATACACATAAAAGTGACATCCGTAAACTATCTACTTCAGTGGACGGATCTGTACAAAAATTTGATCAAATTGCCCGAATCTTAAATATGAAATTTATTAAAAACCAGTTCTACCAAATTTGCTCTACTCGTTTCCACAGACCAACATCATGTTAAAGAGAGTCGTGTTCCAAAAAGCCTAGAGCAGTATTCAGAGTTCTTAAATTAATAGACTATAGCTTGTACTATGTTGATTGTCACTAGAAGTTTGTCATATGGTAGCGGTAATGACGGTATAAGGGTGTTTTGGTCATACCTACAAAACCTTAAAAATTGTTGTACTTTATGCGATTGTTGAGTTTGAAATCGTTGAAATTGCATAATTTTTTTATGTTGAGTTGTGTTGGGGCGTGCTTGAGGTATAGTTGAGTACCCCTGTAATAGACAAACAGTCATCTCTAATAATGTAACCGCGGTATTTTGTCGCGAGCGAATTTCGGGCGAAGTTTGTTATGCCGGCATTAACGTTTGGATGTTGTAAAGCAGCCGGTGGAATTTACCGCGGTTGAATTGTCAACCATAGGATTAGCATTCCTAATACCGGCAGTTATGAATACCTATGACATTCTCGACGCCCCGCGTGTCTACAATACACCCCTCTTGCCCCGTACTCCGCTAAACCACTAAACAACCATCACAGAAAAAACGTACGTTCATCCTGCATCATTCGCTTCCAACATCCTTGCAATTTCCGGGTTTTTACTTAAAATAACTGATCAGGTGATTTTCTACATTGGTAATATTTCTGAGTGTATGGTCATAGACTTAAAGTGAAAATCAGAAGGCGCGAGATCGGGTGAATGTGGTGGATATGGAATAATTCCTCATATTAAGTCCGAAATTCCTCTAAACAATAATGAGATTATATCAATCTTTAAATCTTCTATATACAACCAATGGTAACAAGAATACATAGATTCTCTACAGTTCAGAGGATCATAGTATGGTCAAATTCAACCTCTTTTTCCTAGAAAACGTTGGTTTTCTTCTCGACAAAACAGATCTTTTATATCCAGCTTAGATTTAATCACACCTTCTCTCCATATCATCTGCATAGAATTAACATGGTTTCGTCTCCTTTCTGTCCGTGTGATAATTTGTCTGTCAACGATTCGAACCATTTATTGTTTGAATGCCCAATTCATTTTTGCAATCGTAACTTATTCATACAAAATTTAGTTGGCCAAAAAATATCCTTACTGACCAATATTCAGACACTTCTTGCTACTAACTCGATAAACTACGATATTTATAAAATTATTTATAACTATATTAAAGCAGAAAATATCAAATTATAAATGTAATTTTTAAATCCTTTAATCTCTTCATTTATACCTGGCTAATAGCTGGAGCAGCTAAAGTCAACAAATAAAAGGGAAAAAAATCAGCTATGGCAACCACATGACCGACCGCCATCACAAAGTACTGGTATAATAAACTAAGAATCATTTGACAGTTGCTTTCAACCTATTTATTACGTTGCCTATCAACGGTCATGTACTTGTCATACGGGATGTAAATTCAATTAAAATAACAATGCTTACGTCAACTGATTAACTGACTGACCAAGACTCTATCAAAAAATATATTTACAAAATTCGACAACTTTAACTATGTTATTTAATTTTAATCCGGTTTCCTCTACAAACTAATAGTGATGTGACATATGCTTTCAACCTATTTATTATGTTGCATAGGGACGATTGGCCATTGCTACTTGAATCTGTTACGTAATGAGCTCAACCTCATTACGAAACAGGTCAGCGGTGAGTAATAACAAGGAGTGGGGAACGTGCTACATTTATTAATCACTGACACGCCTGTAATGAACGTATATCTATATAGTCGTGGAAAAATTATATTATGTACTTATACATAATAAAAATTCTGGGTTTTTTTTATACCCAAAAATATTGGATTTCTTTCCAGTCCCATAACACATATTTGATTTTAAATGTGTCAATGCATACGTGTCTATTTAAATGATCAGGTTGCGACTGATGTAGGGTAAAATGATCAAAAAGCAATGATAAAACAGTGAGTTCATCTCTCGTAAAACAGGAAGAGATCTGGAATTCTCGGAAGTTCATAGTTCCCGTGGGGTTTTAGAGAAACTACATGTTAATTTTCAATGAACATAATTCGATCATGATGCCGCTTTGGTCGCCTTTGACTGAACTCCCTCGCGACCTTAAACCCTCTGCCTGCAGAAGACCTATGTAAACACTCTTTATCTACAGTATCAATATTCTTTTGAGTCGTTGCATCGAACGCCGGAAAGAGCAACACACGACCAAGATAAAAATATATTAACAAACACGAGACCACCTGGGATTTCAACTAAACTTATAACTTATCAACGGCCGTCTCTAAATAATATTAATAATCACTTTAGTTTGTTGAGAATTGAGGCAAAGTAATATATCATTGTGACCAGGAGTGCACCCAGGATTTTTTCTGGAGGGAGAACTTAGAAGACATAATTATTTTACAGTCGGAAACTTCATTTTTATCGGTAAATTACTGACTCGATCGGTTCTTTCCCGCGCATCTCTCTAAGCAAGTGCTGATCAAAAACCAAAAAAGACTTTACCATCACAATTCAAGTGATGACAAAAAATCCTCGTTTCCAAATTATAAGTGATGACTAAAAAAAAGATCATGAGACCGAAATTTCAAGTGAAAGAGTGAAAAGTTCCTTAAAAACACTAAATATACTTTTTTAGTGTTGGTGGGGAGGCTCAAGATTAAAGCATTCCGACATGGACCTGGTCTAAGCCGGCTACAACTGTTTATTCTGTATCGAAGCATCGGGTATAGTCCGTACTAAATTAGTTTTGAAGATCGCAATAAAATAATAAAAGTTAGGGAACTCATAAAATTACAATAGAAGTGATATAACTCAGTGAGTCAACCCATAGCCGTAGGGATTATTTTTTCACATTCCGCATCTTACTTAAAGGATTAACAAAAACAAGTATACCTATTTATAGTCAGTACTTAAACGTATGTATGCGCAACTGACCGTTAAGTGTTTCCAACGTGGTTGTAAACATGAACCCTAGTTCTTTTTAAGTTTAACAATGTGATTATAGTTATAAGGGATAATTGTTTTATGCTGATCTTCAAAAATAATATGGTATGTTCTATATAGTCAGTATTGAATCTAGATGTTTTCCTACGGAAGGAGTAGTTACATGACCTGGGGTAGACTACAAGAGTCCGGGGAGAGGCTATATGAGCCTAGGGGGAGACTACATAAATACATTCTTTATTTTCCCTAGGCCTTGCTGCGTTTAGGGCATTAAACATTACAAAACATAAAAAATAAAATAGCGTACAATATGGATAATTTTACAATATTTTTATCTTATTTCTTTGCTCTTCCTCTAGTGTTCCTCTGTTTCTTTGTATTCTCCTTCCGGCTTTCTTTCTTGCCTCCAGTTCTCTCGCCCATCTTTATCCCTTGCCTTCCTCACACATCAGTTTCTTTATCTCTTCCTCCCAGACTGACATCTCTACATCTAAATGTTCCAAGATTTCCTCTTCTTCCTTGCACATTCTACATAGCTTGTCCTCTGGCTTTGTCCATCTGTTGTTCCTCTCTTCGTTGCCGCATCTTAATCTATCCTCCTGACTGTACCCCCTGATCTTCCTCTTTTTTCCTTCAACTATCTCGGTACTGCGATCACTCTTATATCTTTATATCTTTTCACACTCCGCGATTTGTCTATTCTATCTGTTCTTTCCTATTGATGTACCTCCTAATCCCTCCTTCTCAATTCTTCTAATATATTTGTTCCTCCGTTACTCTTTCTATCTGCTTCTTTTATGTCCATTCAAACTCTTTTATTGTCTTTTTCCATGCCGACAATTTGCCTTTTTGTTTTTCGTTCATTCATTCTTCCCAGCATTCCCTTAGTATTTTCCTATTCTCTTCCTTGTATTTCTCCTCATATTTCACTTCCCTCGCGGGGGGAGATGAGCCCAGAAGGAAATAGATTAGGCAGGAATTAGAGCTTAAAAAAATTCTAGTTGGGGAATTATTTGACCCGAAGACTTATGAGCCGGAAGAGAAATGGTTTAGGCAGGTATTATAGCTCAAAAGATCAACGGGGCGGGGTGAATTTTTGCCACCTGAGGGGATCCCTACCAGGAACCCCTACCCCCCTTCTATTCAACACTGGATATAGTAGTACTCAATAATAGCTGACAGTGCGTTTGAAGGGTCAGTTAATAAAGAATATTCTTTTGAAATGAATTCCTGAAATTGTTCTGAAACTGGCAAGTACGTTGGAATACAACTTCAAAAGGAAATAAATTGTTTCCATATTATAAATAAAGTAAAAAAAGGTGAATCAATAGCTTCAAAAGCAAGGCTTATCTACATTAGCGAACTTGTTTTAAAAAAACCTTCTATATTACCATTAATGCAGCAGAAGTATAACAGAGAAATGCATTACACCACTAAAGTTTGAATTAACGCCAACTGGATAATGAAGTAAATAAATGTAGATATAGTGAATACGCTGTCTGCCTGTCACACACACTCCCTTCTGCGACGACTTCTCGGAAAAATATTTTTATTTTTAAAAACACAATGCGATTTCATTCTAAAAAACATATCGCTGTAACAATAAAATATAAGCAACATTTTTTTGTGTAAACAATATTTTACTTATATCACAAACTTCACTTAAGCTCTTCGGTATACTGTCATTGACGTAAAAATAACGTTAACGCGGTTACACAGCCTCTGGCCATATTAAATGCACTTTGACGTGCGATAGGTCAAAATTGAAATTTGTCCTTTTTTCACAGACAGGTCAGAATTGTAATTGAAATTTTGTAGATTCAAATCGTGGGTCAAATATATAATACGTAAATAAAAATCTACCCCTTTAGGGTGTAAATATTTGTGTCTAACCTCCTGTTAATCTCGTTAATTCTACCTGAGCTAGCGGGCTTGTGTTTGAGGATAATAATACAAATGTATAACAGGTAATAGCTGAATTGCATCTTGCTATTATTATTATATTTGTCGATTTCTTAGTCTTATCCTAGGGTGACCAGACGTACTCTTTTTTTTAGAGTATTATACTCTTTATTAAGTAATATTTTCTATACTCTTACTTTTTAAAAAAAAATCTGAATATACTCTTTTTGCTCGTCACTTGTTTTTTTTTTTTTAGAGTGAATGAGGACCCATTTGTGTATTTTTTTTTTTGCTTATCACTTTTATTTTGGGAGTGAGGACCTTTTTTTGCTCATCACTTGTATTCTTGAAAGGGGACCGCTTTTGCTCATTACTTGTATTTTTAGAGTGAGGACCTTTTTTTTGCTCATTACTTCTATTTTGGGAGTGAGGACCTTTTTTTGCTCATCACTTGTATTCTTGAAAGGGGACCGCTTTTGCTCATTACTTGTATTTTTAGAGTGAGGACCTTTTTTTTGCTCATCACTTCTATTTTGGGAGTGAGGACCTTTTTTTTGCTCATCACTTGTATTCTTGAAAGGGGACCGCTTTTGCTCATTACTTGTATTTTTAGAGTGAGGACCTTTTTTTTGCTCATCACTTCTATTTTGGGAGTGAGGACCTTTTTTTTGCTCATCACTTGTGTTCTTGAAAGGGGACCGCTTTTGCTCATTACTTGTATTTTTAGAGTGAGGACCTTTTTTTTGCTCATCACTTCTATTTTGGGAGTGAGGACCTTTTTTTGCTCATCACTTGTATTCTTGAAAGGGGACCGCTTTTGCTCATTACTTGTATTTTTAGAGTGAGGACCTTTTTTTTGCTCATCACTTCTATTTTGGGAGTGAGGACCTTTTTTTGCTCATCACTTGTATTCTTGAAAGGGGACCGCTTTTGCTCATTACTTGTATTTTTAGAGTGAGGACCTTTTTTTTGCTCATCACTTCTATTTTGGGAGCGAGGACCTTTTTTTGTCAATAGATAATAAACATTTTACGAAGCCACCGTAGTTGGTTTAAAGACACAGATGTCGCACTAATTTTCAGAGCTGCAAACGCTGCCTTGAATGTTAAAATAATCTACTAAACTTATCCATAGCGCACAATGCACAACTAATTTAAAGAGCTCTGAACGCAGTTCTTGCTAATCCAGTTTGAAAATTATCCAGTCCATTGACTCTATATTAAATGTCCAAATTTTAAATTGGTTTAACGTGGCAAACGCTGTAAGTGCAGTAGCTATCCCGTTAGTTATTACCTGAGTGAGGCCATTGATGTGTTGGGCAGGACGGGTCGGACCAGGTGTTGGCCAGACATCTGGCCAGCGAGCGGAGCAAGGCACGCGGCACGGGGCACGAGACACGAGGCACGCGACAGTGAATCATCCACTCATCTGCCCCCTGGCACTCACCAAATGTAATGAGATAACCAGAGAAACCCCGCTGCATAATTTGCAAATTAACTTAATGAAAATTGCAAAAAATATATTGGACAAAAATACATCATTTAATATTTTGATGAAGCAGCTGCATCATGTTAACAATATTCATGGTAAGACAATATGCAAAGATCATCGTAAAATGGTAAGATGTAAAATTCTTGAAACAGAACCAATAACTGGAGACGTAAGGTTTGTTTATTTGTGTGATCAGTGTTCTTCAACCTCTGGTCCGCGAAATATTTCGACCAAATCCTGTAGATGCACACTTCTATTCACGAGTATATAGCACAATGTTTTAGTCGACGCAAAAGCTAACTTTTGTCTGAACCATTATTTATTTAATATTTATACAACGCCTCTCACGGCTATTTTTCATACTTCTAAAGAAGCTAGCTCTTTAGGATAGTCGCTTATAAGAGGCAGATATAGAAATGTTTCCACTTTGGCTATTTTTCATACTTCTAAAGAAGCTAGCTCTTTGGGATAGTCGCTTATAAGAGGAAGATATAGAAATGTTTCCACTTTTGGCAGAATTTTTTATTGCTGCTGATGTCAATCAGAAAGTCATATTCAATAAGTCAACATTAGCTGAAAATTTTAATAATTATTTCTGAAAATGAGGGTTTTCGTATAGGTAACCTCTGGATTAATAATCCATTCTTGGAAGATATAAAGTCATGTACACTTGATCCTCGTTAAAAAGAAAAGTTGATCGAGTTGCCTTCTGATATCACTCTGGTGTCCCGACATAAAATGTAATCATTGTCAATTTACAAATTATTTGCCATTTTTTCGACTTTTTCAGCCATGTCAATTATAAAAACCAAACAGAGAAATCGAATGGATGTTAACGCAGCGCTTCGTCTCTCAGAAACCACTCTGAACGTATATCAAATTTACTAACGAAGAAGCAGCAGTAGATGTCGCACTTAAAATTATATAACTGTATTGCATATACTTACATAATTATAAAACACTATATACATTGGTTTTTATTTGTGTTTTAGCTTTCAGCTGGTCCGCGAAATATTTATCCTATTGTCACCGGTCCGCGAGGGTAAAAAGGTTGAAGAACACTGAATTAGAGTATTGGTAGTAGTTGCCAAAGTTTGTAAAACTTGCGGTTCGATTGTAGAGAGATGGCATATTTTTCTAGCAGTGCGTTTAGTTGTCGTTGTTGGTTTATTATGTGCATCGTTCTGTCCGGTGATGGTGGTATTGTTTGTAGGGCATCCTAGTGTTAGACGCGTTATTGTCCGGGCGTTATTAAGTCGTTTCCGGTGCTTGTACGGATATTGATACATCCCGTACGGACGGACAAGAGGCAACGAGACGGAACTAAGCATCTAATCCGACAGTAGACATCTCCGTCCGTCTAATCTCAGCGCGATCCGCTTAACGGGCGTGATATACGACGCCCCGGAAACGACGCTACCGACGCTCCCGAGACGTCCGGATTATTTACGCGCATGACGCAGCTGTACTCCGCGACAAAACTGACAAAATTGAATTTTCAAAGTTTAATAACTTTTAAATTTTTTAATTAACGTACCGAATAGCAATTTATGGCAGAGAACAGAGTTGCTTTCTTGCGAGAATTAAATTTATGGTTTGGAGTTTGCATAATGGTACATCCGGTCGTATGCAACATACGAACAGCTCGACGAACGCCACTGCAACCAATTACACTTTCATAACCTTATATTACCACTAATACACACTGCGATTATTTATGACTCGCTCCAGGACGGTCAGATGGCACGGCGAGCAGACAACGCCCGCCAAAAATCAAGAACCAATGCAAACATGCGGGCGAAGAGCACGTGTTAATGACCCGTCTACACTAGTTGCATTTATCACTCGGAATATTTAATCCGAGTACAGTCGCATTTCTAAATTGTCACTGGATGGTCGTACTGACTCAGTCTAATATGAATACTCGTATACAGCTCTTCGATTAAAAACTTCATACTTGCTTCCACATTCAGATTACCGTACATAATTCTATGAAAAGTAACCCTTCTTTCATCGAATCAGGAATTCCACAAGGCAGTATACTTGGTCCATTATTGTTCATTATATACATAAACGACTTGCCTCATAATCTATCATGTGACGCAACTTGAGTAGTAAATAGAGATGGGTCGTTCAGAAACGAACCCACACTTACCGAAGTGACACGGTTCACCAAATTGAAATGAGCCGGCTCACGGCTCACTGCATAGTTTCAATGATAAGATTGGTCGGGCTATTGTGAACAGTGACCGGAGTGATCCAGATCTGGATCGATGTCATGTTGAACTTCGCGAGAACTCGGCTTGTGGTGTATTATCATAAAGTGTATTTTGTCATCAATTTGCAGGGCAATCTATTTGAAAGTAATAGGCTTAGTCTGTACTTTCTTACAACCATACTACATATATAAAAATATTGCCCAAATTCCAGATGTCCGATTTATAAGGGCAATAAACATTGCCATAAACTTAACACATCTGGTTTAAAATACAGTAGCTACATAATGTTAATTGTTTTTTACTATTAACCCGGCAAAAATATTAGATAATTCATTTCTATAGAGTTTAATTTATTTAACTGAGCGACGTTCTACCTACATATTGCAAACCAATAACCATATTGAACGAACGATCGACAACTGACCGACATGTGTCTCCGGAACATGTTTACTTAGCTGGATCACTGAGCTGGATCAATGAGCCGGCTCAGCAAACTGAACGACCTCCACTGATCCGGTTCCGCAAATTGAGCCGAAATTCCCATCTCTAGTCGTAAACAACAACGATGACAAGGCATTAGCAATTAAGTTTACTACCACTAAGTTCGAAGCGATCGAAAGGTTTAGGGTGAATATTTCTTTTAAACAAAAATAAAACGACGAGTATGTTCTTCACATCCAACAGAAGAAAGGCCAGGTCTGACAGTGGAGACTTTCTGGGTCTACGCCTGGATTGTCAAGGAAAAGTCACATCGACAGGTTAAGTGGAAAATTGAACAAAGCTATTTATGCCATAGGACGTATACAAAGTACGCAAATATACAAACTAAAAGTGCCAATACGTATATATCTTAAGTTGAATAAAGGATTATTAATATAGAAGTAATAAATGTATGCGTTCAGTACATTTTCAAGATTCCGTCGTTAGATGCAGGTGCATGCGTTAGGCCGATGGGTAAACTCAAGTAAACACGTAGCAGTGTTCACATAGCCAAATATGCCTGACAACACTGTCGTTTGGATAACTCCCTTTAATTTTATAAAGAACCATTGATCTTGTTACAATATTACACCCCACTATGAAGAACGAGAGGGGTGTACAATACTCAACAACCATCTCTAAAAAAACTCTTAATTTTATAAAGAATCACCCATCGTTGCTCCTATAAACTTAATTACAATTACTGCTGTGTTAGATAAGGTTTTTCATGAATTTAAATCGGCTCTGGCTCGCGAAGCACTTGGCTTTTTTCAGTGACTAACTGCTACTGATAGTGAACAACACGTCATCCCAGCACGCGTCCTCAACGGCGGAGGCCAGATAACTCGCTAATACAAACTTATGCCCCAGGACGTATTTCACAAAGTTAAAACAGAATATGTTTGGATTATACCGTGAAAAATTACACAAATGGATAATGTATGCGTACATTATAAAATCATACCATCAACCCAACTGCATGCTAAATTAAAACATTATCTATCTCAGAGAATTATCAGAATTTTACAGAAGATATTACTGAATTAGGAATCAGTTAATGGGTGTTTAAAGAGACATTACAGAGACTCAAAAATGAGGTTATAAGTTTAAATCACACAGGAATCAACGTGCTATGAATGAAACAAATCATAATATTGAAGATATATCTAATATTGATAGGTGAAAATTGAAAAGGTCCGAAATAGTTTACTTTTAAGGATTGAATTATGTATTAATAAGAATGGAGGCACTTATGAGCAATATTTATAATTAAAATTGTACTATGTCGTACAATTAAACTGTTCAATACATTTTGATATTCATTTGTTTCATTCATAGCACGCTGATCCCTGTGCGATTTGATTTAAATTAATGTCAATTTAATATGCATTTTTCTCAATTTTTTTGTAATGTAATGGTACTAAACTGTGTATTCTTTAAATTCAGAACAAAATTCCCTTCCGAACAAAATATAAATAAATATGTTCTCATTTAAAATAAGAAATTTGGGTTCCATATTTGGAAAACCAGTGATCATAAAAAATTTTTGTTAATAGTTTTGTAATAGACTTGCAAAATGGTATTTCAACCTCTTAGCTCTTATAGTTCTGGATATAGCAATGGTGGCACACTTAGATTGAACACCCTGCATACATAGCGTAAGGCGCGCACACAAAATTGGTCTTTGAAAAAAAAAAAATAATAATCTTCAATACACCAAATATTTCTTCTGCTGTCAACTGACGCTCTTAGATAAATGAATTTAACTGCTGCTTTTTCAAAAGTTTTGAAAATTACTCTTTCGTCCTGACTCAAGTTCAAGTTCAAGTTCAACTTCAGATATAGATATTTGTTGTTGTTTCAGATGTGTTCGGGCTGACGATGATAGAAGTTCGAATACCTTCTCACACGGTGAGAGACCAGAGTGCAAGGATGGAGTGCCATTTCGACTTGGATGGGGAGACCCTATCCTCCGTTAAGTGGTACAAAGATGGCAACGAATTCTACAGATATGTACCCAGGGAGATGCCGCCAGCACAAGTCTTTCCACTTCCTGGAGTTACTGTAGATGTACGTATCCATATTTTATCCGACCGTCGTATATTTATTTTTTACCGACCGCCAACATATATAAGGGAGGTATTGTGATCATACCGATTTTTACATTTCGATAGATCTCCACGAATTGAGGTCCCTACATAATGTTTTGACTATTTTTAGCATGATGTCTGTCGGTCTGTCTGTCTGTCTGTCTGTCCGTTCGTCCGTTTGTCTGTCTGTCTGTGTAGACGTGCAGAGCAAATTCATTCTATTTAAGTGTCCATACCATCTTAAATGGTTTTTTTCTATTCTATCTAATGCTGGATGTATTTGTAGTTCTTTTCTTACAGTGTCATTTCTTATTCTGTCTCTTCTGGTAATTCCTAGTACTCTTAGTAAATATTTCATTTCTATGCTTTGGATTTTGCTTTTTAAATTTCTTGAGGTCCATCTTTCACATCCAAACTTTAGTATAGGCAGGAATATTTTTTTATATACACTAATTTTCGCTTTACTAGATACCTCTTTCTTCCCTATAAGGACATTCCTCTAGCACTGTCTATTATCGCGTTTACTTCTATGTTCTGGTTTTCTCTGCTGTTGATATGTACTCCCAAGTATTTGAAAGTATCTACTTGTTCGATCTCTTTGTTGTTGATTTTACTGTTCATTTCTTTTCTTTCCTTTCCGATCATGATTTTAGTTTTGCTTTCGTTGATTTTTCTCTTAGTTAACAGTTCTTCGTACCATGTCTTTAGGATTTCACCTAGTTCGATTTCGTCTTTTGCAAAGATTGCAAGGTCATCTGCGAAGGCACATTCCCAAATAGATCTGTATCTATTTGATATCCTACTTGATCTAGTTCAAGTTTTCGATATCCTACATAGAATTTAGATGATTTCTTTGCAACTTCTTTAACTATGTCATCGAGGACCATATTGAACAGCCCTGGGTGGGCACGTACCGTCCCTAAGCAGGCACATTATTGCTCTTCTCAGTTCCAGTGGTACCCCTCTTCGTGCCATGCTTCCTTCTACTTTGCTTGCAAGTATTATATACCTGCGACAAATTCTTTCTGGAAGTATCTGGGTGTTTCTAGTAGATACTGGTACGATCGTCCGGTAGGCGTAATTTTTACTGAATCCTATTCATAATTCCCGTTTTAAGTTAACATTATAAGAAAGCTGGTAAGATTGCTGCGTGTATAAGAGGGCGGAACTCGCATATAAAGTCATTAAATTAGGTTAATTTTAAAAAGTTGTCCTCCCGATTAATGTTCCGGTTGAAACGAGCTGTAAAATGCTGGCAATGACGTAAAGACATGGTTTAATAGTTGTAAATTTCTCTGGTAAATATTCAAAGGTAGATTGAGTTGCGATAACACACGTGATAAAGTAGGAACAAGCATATAAGTTGATAAAAATGGGCGATTGGACAAAAATTATGTATATATTCTATCGACAGAAACGAGAAAACTACAACATATTTTATATTTCCAAGTTTCCTGCGGATAAATTTAGAAATATACTCCCGTAAAATGGTCATGAATTTCGATTATTACGCCAGGACTGGTTAGATCAAATTTCAAAAATATACTACTCAATTCCCGGTTAGATTAACACGAATTTTTACCGAGTTACTATGTTAACATAGTAATTAAATTTGTCACTATGAGCAAGGTCAGTTACTATCATAGTAATTTTGGGGTATTTCGTATTCCGTAAGACAAAAGTTACTACAATATTTAGTAACATGTTACTATAAAAGTTTGTAATCATAGTAACTACCAAATGCTGGTATTTATAAGTAATAACTTAGTTCTTATGAAGATAAAAATGGTGGACATTTGATTATAAGTGTAATTTTTAGATATAATAGAATATGAAGCAGATTAGTAAAGAAAATTATATAAATTAAATATATATAAAATATGTACGTATGAGTGTAGGTAAATGTTTATCTTGCAGGAGATGAAATATATTAAAGATCAAAAAGTCTTTTCCAATTCCTCATTTTTAATGAGTCCTTTTTTAAATTATTTAAAAAGATAGTTTTTGTTTTAAAAAAAATAACAAAATTTCTATTCAGTGACGCAAAAATAGTTTCATGAGGGGGGAGGGTTATAAAATGATACGTATGGCAGTAATGACAAAACAAGAAAAATGCATCGAATAAAAAATCTAGCTTCATGGGAGGTTCTAACCCCCAAATCCCACCGACTGCGCCACAGGTTCTATTGTCAAAAATTTGTCTTTGCGTTCCTTTTTTTTTTTAATTTCTTCACTCATTTTTTTTTTATATTTTACAAATGTATATACCATAATATATATTATATAACAACCAAATAATGTAAGCAATACAATATTTTGTCATTTTTAACCTCAACTGTCATCTGTATACCACCAATGCGCATGCGTGTTGCGCTTCTGTAACTAACTTCATTCTTTTCTCAGTAACTGTCACTAAGATATAACTTTCATAGCGACGTCACTACAGTTGGATATTACAGAATACGAAAAATGTTAAAGTTACTATGAAAGTAATTATAAAAGTTATTTTGTAGTAACGTTACTGTAACACGGTAACTATTATAGTAACTTTTATACAGAATTGATTTGATTGAGAGAGAACTATTGTCATCAGTGGCGGTTGAGACCTCCTAAAAAATTTTCATAAGAAAAACTGAATTTAACATGACTTTCATATCTATAGCCGGCGGTCTAGAAACGGAGAACTTACCTTCTAGAACCCTAAACGCCTATCTAGACGTTGGAAACCTACTATTACTTATTATTATGTTTGTCCGCACTCCATTATATATAGTCCATTGTAATATTTAAGATGTTTTTTTTTTTTTTTGTAGAATTTGCCTTTTTTGTAGTGATTTTGTTGTGAAGTCTTCTTTCATGTCCGAATTAGTTTTGGGGTGTTGAACGGAGCTCCTGCTGATACACACAAGTCAATTGTAGAAATACTCGTATTTCTGTCGTTGAGTGTTAAACGTGGGAGACGTGGCGATAAGGCGTCGTGACGCCCCGCGAGACGATATGAGAACGTCTCTACCTGACGCTGTCTCATGATTTCGACGCCGGATTGAAAATCGAGTTTTTACGTAGCTGTAAGGCCCTTAGGGATTTCACTCTTTACCTGTTGGACTGAATGTTCATATGACTAAAACGAAGTTTAGGATTTTGCGATATATTTCAACAACGAAAATAAAGTCTATCGCTTGAGATTTGAAAACTGTAATCGAACAGAAATAGAGAATGACTTGTCGTTTCTATCACTCAACTTTAAATTGGAAAAGACGAGGAATGTGTGTCACAATCTGTAACGGACCGATCTTTGATCACACTGCGACATAACTGTCTCTCTCCAACCACTCAGAGCGTTCGCTAATACGGGGGAGGTTCAAAATTCACCTGCATTTATTCTCAACGTAATCGCAGTACTGCAAATTGGTTTTATATTGTCACAATTATGATATAATTGTGTTCTAATGTCTCAATTCCTTGAGCGGCCTTTAGACTGTGTACGTCAAGGTTGCTGACTTACGGTTTTGGGAATTATAGAATGTGCAGAGTGTTGCGTGTTTGTCATCATAAGTTTTGAACTACATTCTAATATGTTGATAAACATTATTCAATTGTGCCGACTATGGTCTTTAATTGCTGCCAACAATTACACAAATGAATAATGTTTCCAAAACAATTGATGTAGGACCTGACGTCATAGTGTCCTGGTTAACAGTTATAAAAAGATCTTAGGGAATAGAGTCGAAGTTAGTCTTTCAGTTAGTCATTCAGTTAGTCATTCAAGTTAGTCATTCTTGGTAGTCAAGTAGTAGTTATTCTTATGAGCACGCTGCCAACACGCTTGAAGTCACCAACACGAGATGTGAGTGTCGTCTACAGGGCTTCTCCAAGTGTCCGCCTCGTGCAGATACCTGGGGTAGTTCGACCTATCCTGGAGAAGCAGGGGCAAGAACGGGACTTACAGCTTCTAACGAACAACACCAGCAGCCATTCTGACAAATAATTGTATTCTGATGTAAATTAATATTATGTAATAAATTTTGTAGAAAAGATTCCGTTCTTGAATTCACTACGTGACAATATTCAGCATAATAGACATGTTAATGCCATACATAATTGCAACTTGACTGTATCAATGCAGTCAAGTTGAAATTTACGATAGGGTTCAACGATGTTTTAAATTCTGTTATGCCTTTAACGTGTAATTATTAAATTGTCAATGAAGGTGTTGATTCATCAAAGACTTCAAAAATAGTTTGAAGAAGAGTGTTTATCAATCAGTATATATTGTGTCCTAGTTCTTCTCGTTGGAGCATAGGGTCTTTACAAACTCGCGCCATTGGGTTCTGTGCAGAGCAAGCCTCTTCACCTGGCGCCAGGTAGTTCCGTGGACATCAAGTTCTTTGTGTATTGTTCTCCTCCATGTGGATACAGGGCGACCTCTACGACGGCTTCCCTGAGGGTTCCACTCTAATGCCATTCTGGAGATGTCGTTTACTACCTTCCGGAGGGTATACCCAATCCAATTCCACTTTCTTGCCTGAACTTCCAAATGGATAGGTTTTTGTGCTGTCGATTCCCAAAGATGAGTATTGGGAATATGATTCGACCAAAATATGCGAAAAATTCTGCACAGACATCTGTTAAAATTGGAGTTTGTGGGTTATTTCTTTAGTGACTTTCCAAGTTTCGCAGTGGCTTCGATGGCTTCCTTGACCACTCTAATGCCATTCTGGAGATATCTTCTCCTGCCCTCCGGAAGTATGCCCAATTCAGTTGCTATCGGTCAACAATAGGGAAACGATAGACCGCGTCGTCAGAGCGCTCCGAGAGTTTCTCGAGTGTCGCTCTTAGCTCTTCGCTCAGTGTCCGAGGTTTCGCCGGCGGTCAACGTTCGGGAAACATAGTGCCCTAGTAGCGTCGTCGGAGCACTCCGAAATATACGGGAGCGATGTTTCTAACACTCCGCGCTGTGACCGGGGAGAAAACGCTCCTCGTACATCGGCGACCGACAGCTCGCTAGCGGCCATACTTTCGTTGAGGTCCCGTATGCAATGTCGCTCAATAAATCTCCAGTCTAACTAAGAAAATTTTTTTTTTTAGAAATTCGACGTTATTCATCCAGATACTCTCCTTCAAGAGTGATACATTCATTCCCACGCTCCTATAATTTTCAAAAAAAAATAATAATCAATTTAAATTCAGCATACCAATGAGTAATACTCTGTTATTAGGTACTCCCGGACGAAATTGGCGCCCAACTAGGAGGGGTCGTAATTTTAAGCCAATATTGATTTTTATGTACCACGTCGCTCAATAAGTTTCCGGTCTAACTAAGAAAAACATTTTTTTTTTTTAGAAATCCGACTTTATTCATCGACGCTTCTAAAATTAAAAATAAATAAAATTTCTTAATTAATTTAAATTCAGCATACCAATCAGTAATAGTTGATTTGGTGCAGAGTCTCTATAACGGTTATCAAGCCACTGTTTGGCTTCAACAGTATTTTTTCCCCATCAAAAAACAATGTTTAATCAACATACGAAATTCTTTTTTATCCATTCTTTTGAAAATTACAAAACTGGAGTCACTAAAACCACTGTAACCCTTAAACTAATTGGCAGAATGTCTTGAAATTTTCACACGTATCGTTTGAAGGTTGATACTATCCAGAAATTATATGGGTCTGTCAACAGTGTTGCCATATATATGTCATAGACTTATGTTTTTTCTGCTGTCACTACATTCACGTGAGATTCTCGTCGGTTTTACAGAATCTCCCGAAGTGGCGCCCTCTTAACCGTTTAAAACATAACATTAAGGCCCTGTTGCGGGCTCCTTAAGGAATGCTATAAACCTGCTATAAAGAGCGCACGTATTTTAATTACAAGTATCAAGAAGACGGCGAGTCGACGCTACGATAAGACGCCGGGACGCCAGGACGGCGCTCACCTGATTAGCTCCACAATAATCTCGGATTATTTTTAATGCGCCGAGAAATTCGTTCGCTTATCTTCACAGATAATGGTCATCCTTTAGGTACACTTCCTTACAAAAATAACTGAAAAAGATTTCACTCACAATTTTTAATTGGAATGTTTTTAAATACGTTTTTAAATGAAATTAAGGTGAAAAATTTAGTTTTTTAATTTTGTGAAAAACTTTTGTAAGGTAATGTACTAACGGAAGGGCCTTAGATACTTGAGCTTGTTTTAAAATTGCAAAACCTGTGGAGCATGATGTGCTATTACCGGTTGAGAAAACGAAAACGCAGCTTCTTTGAAAGATTTTAATCTCTGGGATAACGAACGCGCTCTTGAACCGGTAATCCTCGCCCCGGAGCAGAACCGGCGAGGGAGGGAGGGAGGAGCTGTCGGGCGCTGGGATGTTGGGGAGGGTATCCGGCGACTCTCGGAGACGCCGAGAGATGCCACCACGTACACATCACTGACCTCCGCAACTTTAACTTTAATCGCCGACTATATCACTGCAAGAAAGTTTCATTATCGTTACTTGATATCTAATTAGAGGAAAAACCAAGTTGGAAACCTACACCCAGACCTAAACACTAAGAAACAGTTTATGCCCGAGTGTCTAACTACCCTGAAAAACATTTTATTCTCACTCATAAATTTACAAACATAAAAAAACTAACATAACACACTACAGAACATAATACCTAACCTTACCATAAATACTAGAACAAAGTTTTCACAAGGCGAATAAAGATGTTTTAATTTTCTTGTAGTTCATAACACATTTTTTTCAACCACATATTTCTTATGCCTTCTTAGCATGGGGACACTCGTCCTCTGCTGATAGAATTTTTGCATTGCAAAGACGCGCTGTGAGAATCATTGACGGCATTTCTTACAGAGACTGTCAAAAATCTTTTTTCTCTTTGCAAATTATGACTCTACCATCACTCTACATTTTTGCCTGTTTAATTTTTTTTTACAAAAATAAAAACGACTTTAAGGCCCGGTTTTTCCACCTTCAGATAAAGTTCTAGGTAACTATCTGACAGATAAGGTTTTTTGTAACTTCATCTGCTGAGTAAATGTCATCCCTTCTTTCTATACAAATGTATCTATCGGATAGTTATCTAACGTATAATAAGACTGACGTATTGGATTCACTGACTGGTATTGACATTTATTCAGCAGATGAAGTTACAAATAACCTTATCTGTCAGATAGTTACCTGGAACTTTATCTGAAGGTGGAAAGACCGGGCCTAAATCGTTTAATGAGATTCAGAGTCATAATACTAGATACAAGAATGATATATATCCTAAATTCTGCCGTCTATCAAAATCCAGAAATAGCACTACCTACTACGCTATTAAATTCTTTAATAAATTGCCAGAGTCAATAAGACTTTCACCCCAAAATAAATTTGAAGTGTTTGTGCAGAATGTGTTAATTCAAAATCCATTGTACTCTGTGTCCGAATATTTTGATTAAATTTTTAGAATTATTATATATCTGATTTAAGTAATAATTGTATCTGTAAACAGAGATTGTGTTGAACCATGACAATAATTTTGCTGTTTTAAATATTTTGTATAAAGCCAGTCCTTTGTTTAATTATTTAAGGACGTATGTTAAAGTCTTCCTCCCGATGTCCTACCAATAGCATTTTTTTTTTAGTTGATCTTTCGACGACGATAATAAGATTTCGTATGTTTTCAGTTACACAACTCGACAGAATCTCAAGTGGTTTTGTCTTCGGTGAACCTGTCCAGCAGTGGAAGATACCGCTGCGAGGTGTCTGGAGAGGCTCCTTCTTTCCAAACAGTGATCCAGCATGGAGACATGACCGTGGTCGGTAAGTACCTCCATCATTTTGCTCCACCAAATCGCCGGATGACTGTACAGAAAATGACGAGTGTCCCACAGCAATTAAACATCGATCATGATGTACCTGTGGTCTATATATACCTTGTACAACTCATCAATTTGTCAGCATAATGTCCAGCCGTCCCAAACAGTTGCAGTAATTGTCCTGCGGCAGTCTCAAACCAGTGGGACGTAATTCGATTGTACAAAGGGCACATTGAAATTAACAAATGACAGTATGTTTTTATTTTCATTTGGACTGTCCGCTAATCCACGCAGTATGCCAGTCCAGGACCGTAATAACTCTATACCCGTAACGAAATTAACGCTCGCCCTGTCCAGGAGATTACCGTACAGTTAATGGACGGTACGGTCCTGAATAATTGAACGTTTGGAACGTGTCAGGGTTGGATTAGGACGGATTTACAATGACGATGACATCAAATAGAATCAGGTTAAAGAAGCACTTCTTAAACCACGACCAGAGGCTCTATTCTATAAGGTTTTCGACATTTTTTTTTACAGAGGCCTGTTGAAATTTCCGATTTTCAACATCTCTTGTTGGTATACTTTAACTTATTGATAGTGC
The DNA here is from genome assembly GCA_963971575.1 of Liopterus haemorrhoidalis. Taxonomy (NCBI): domain Eukaryota; kingdom Metazoa; phylum Arthropoda; class Insecta; order Coleoptera; family Dytiscidae; genus Liopterus; species Liopterus haemorrhoidalis. The sequence continues at coordinate 32,803,463 of OZ020624.1, forward strand.
ACTATTAACAATATCGTGTCACTCTTTGGAAGAGACCTAGAAAAGTTTCCTCTTTGAGTTTTTTTAGCATTTACATTGTTTTTTACATAAGTTTAAATATTTGCAGGATAAGCGTGATTTAAAAAGAGTTTATGTATGGAAATATTTGTAGTTTTAGCCAAAATTTGATAGTAACATATTGGGTTCCTCATCGAATCCACCTACAAATAAGAAATTTAGAAAAAACCTCAAAAAAAGAGAAGGATTTGAAGCATACCAATCAGTAATAGTTGATTTGCCTGGAGCATAGTCTGTATAACGCTTATCAAGCCACTGTTTGACTTCAACAGTATTTTTTCCCCATCAAAAAACAATGTTTAATCAAACGAAATTCTTTTTTATCCATTCTTTTGAAAACTACAAAACTGGAGTCACTAAAACCACTGTAACCTGTAAACTAATTGTCAGAATGGCATGAAATTTTCTCAGGTATCGTTTGAAGGTTGGTACTATCCAGAAATCATATGGGTCTGTCAACAGTGTTGCCATATATATGTCAGACCGAAGACTTATTGTGTTATATGGAGTTAGCTATGAAAGGGTTAAAGGACACAGTGAATTCCTAGCCAATTTCTGAAAAAGAACCCCCTAAGAAGGAGTGTTTACTTCTGAACCCCTCCCCCCCCCCCCCAAATATATTCCAGAATGCGCGTAAATGCGAAGGGCTTTGATGCATTTTTGAAATTACTATTGATATTTTTAAGACTTCTGACATTTCTGTTCAGAATAACCCCCTATTACAAGTCGCCAGCTTTTGGAGAATGTGGACTACACCACTTAGAGGACAGTACAGTGTGTTTGTGACTGTCGAAAAGTTACAGAACGGATCCCAAGATACTGTACAAGACATCATCAGATCGAGCAGCAGAATGAAATGATCATGTGTGAATTTCATGAGCGCCTGATGTTTTTAAAAGCGGCAGCCATTAACTGAAACTGGCTGTGTGATTCAGCACAATAGCGGCAGTAAACGTTGGGCCGTTAAATAATGGCGCTCTCGTTGTTGCCATTGTTATTATTATTATTATCATTATCGAAATCCATTCGTCATTAAAGAGATTTGTCCAGCCGTGTTAAACAAATACCATTAGCACGATTCTCCTCTCGATTGTTATTGAACTCTAATTTGTTTTGATTTAAAACGAAAACAGCAGCGTAGCGAAACTCCATTTAACGATACAATAATGCAACAGCTATTTTCAAAACACGGATTATCAGAGAGATCATTTTATTCTCCCAGCCTTACAGTCGATGCTCGTATTATTAAAGCTACCTTTCCATTGACGTATTTTTAAAGTTTTACTCAAAATAAAATAACGTACCTATTTATTTAACTTAAGTTTATCAAGTTGTGGCAAAAAATATCTCAAATAAAAGTTGTTACTTGTATAGCAATTTTTGTTAGATACATTTTTTAATAAAATATTCCTCTGAAACACATAAAAGTGACATCAGTAAACAATAACACTTCACTCAATAAATCTCCGGCCTGACATATATATGGCAACAAATATTTCTTCTTTAGTTTTCGGTCTTCTCGGACCAAATCACAATTTCATCAACAAATATGTATCTATAACAATGACAGACATTGCTGAAGAAATCTGATAGTTGCAAATTTATATATAACTTCACTCAATAAGTCTCTGGTCTGACATATATATGGCAACACTGTTGACAGACCCATATGATTTCTGGATAGTACCAACCTTCAAACGAAACGTGTGAAAATTTCATGACATTCTGACAATTAGTTTAGAAGTTGCAGTGGTTTCAGTGACTCCAGTTTTGTAATTTTCAAAAGAATGGATAAAAAGGAATTTCGTGTGTTGATTAAACATTTTGATGGGAAAAAATACTGTTGAAGCCAAACAGTGGCTTGATAAGCGTTATAGAGACTCTACACCAAGCAAATCAACTATTACTGATTGGTATGCTGAATTTAAATTAATAAATTTTATTTTTTTTAATTTTAGGAGCCTTGAAATAAATGTATCACTCTTGAAGGAGAATATGATGAATAAAATCGAATTTCTAAAAAAAAAACAATGTGATTCTTAGTTAGACCGGACAATGTATGTCCTCATTCAGCGGCCGCGAGAAAATTCAGGACTTAAATTGGGAAATTATTCCACATATATCGTATTCACCAAATCTTGCGCCTACCGACTGCGCCTATTTAGGTCTATGGAACATACATTCGGAGATAAAAAATTTCGCAATATCACCGATAAAAAAATCACCTGATCAGTTATTTTCAGTCAAAACCAGAAAACCAGAGCGTTGAAATGAATGTATCACTCTTAAAGGAGAGTATGTTGATAAATAAAGTCGATTTTCTAAAACAAAAATTGTTTTTCTTAGACCGGAGATTTATTGAGCGACGTAGTACATAAAAATCAATATTAGCTCAAAATTACGACCCCTCCTGGTTGGGTGCCAATTTCGTCCGAGAGTACCTAATAACAGAGAAATACTTGCAAGCTCTTAATAATAATTAATTTTTCTGCTGGAGCTTAACGGAGTCCGTAATTTTAACAAACATATTTAGTAATTATGTTTATTAGGAGAGCATGTATGTAGTAGGTAGGTAATTCACTAAACAACCGTAGAGCATTTCTGGGATGAAATACCCGGCTTCAATTACTGAATGGTTTAATTTGTTAACGTGTTGGGGTGTATGTCAGTGTGATGACGTGCTCCGTCGGTACACCGAGACCGGGGCGTCGGGACGCTCGAGGGATAGAGGGGGAAGACGCTCTTTGTTTTATGGTTGCGCGAAACGTTGGATGTTTTTCCTTCCTCTTGACAAGATAGATATTTGTTACTTTCTCGGCCAAAAAATTGTCCGTCGTTGAAAAGTGAGCGAATTTGTCGTCTGCTAACTCGCTCGTTACTACACTGCGGTATTCTGGACAGGGGTAACTCGTCACGTCACAGAAAGGGCATTCTTAACATGGTTTATACCGGTCACCACCAAACTCGATAGACATGGTAACTACTTTTCAAATTCAAATTATCTGGTAAGCTAACAACCATTTTTATCATTTAACTTAATTACTATACCTTCTCTTACCTTATATACTGCCACAAAGTACTCAGAAAAATTCCACAAAATACTTAAAGATAGTTTAATTTATTTTAGTAGATAATACATAGACGCATAAACAAGACACACCATCAGTTTACAAAATGACCGCAGAGAATTTTATGCAGCAATCCGTCAACAGTTTTTTTGAAAAGATTTTAGTACTAAGGAGGCTTTCAACCACCAGAACGACAGGGTGTATGCTACCAGTTCAGGATCAGCTCATCAGAACGCTTCGATGTTCCAGAAGGACCATTACCCTGCTTGAGTTATGGTTTGATGAGCCGGAAACTATGACGGTAGCACGGTAGCACGGTAGCCGGAAACTATGACGGTATCAAATTAAAATTGGTTTGTTTCTGTTAAATGGCTATCTAGAAAATTTTGATTTAATTTTATTTTAAAATAATTAGCGAGATAGAGACAATACCAACGCGAGGTACCGGCGGTTCTCGATCGAAAGTTTGGCTACCACTGTTTTAAACTATCGCATCTGTAAAGTTTTGCATTTCGCTGAGTGTGTCAATGGTGTGATTGTGAGGCAGCGAGCTGACATTTGAATGCTACAAATTGTGGATGTTTTGCGCTCAGATAACCAGATCAGATCTTTTAGATATATTTTTCAATGAAATATTATTTTGCGAAATCCTATTGAAATAGATCTTATATCAAACAGTCGAGATATTCAAAAATACCAACTTTAGAGAAAACAAATAACAATGTTTTTCGTCGCTGCTTCATATACCGCACTGAAATAATTACCTATTTTTAATTAAACAAAATAAATTAGGAAAATTGAGAATGATAAACAATCTTTTCGTGTCAATTATTGTAATTATATGCCAGGAACATGAAACGTCCTTCGCAAGTTTCAAAATTAAATCGATATATTACGAAATACAGCCGTGTGTCGCATGAAGTCGCAACAATCAAAACTTTCATCCCATGGCTTGAGCTGGAATATTCCACAATAATCTAGATGAAGGGCAGTATGCACAAAACCATGCAGTATCATGTAGCGCCAAGGTTGACCGTCAAGTGATTTATTTAGCCCATGGATATATATAATCCTATCTAAGAATAGCATAGGGTTTCAATACAGTTTCAGCATTTAGGTCTATCCTTAATAAGTTGTTTGAATTCCCACTAATGGCTTTTTTCATGGTTAATCGGCGCCAGGTATCCATTGGCCATGTCTCCGACTTGTATCCGTCAGTATTTTCTCTGAGAGTATCCAATGTACTTCTTACCACAACTTCCTCATCTATGGGCCTTACTTTAGTTTAATTAATGTGGTTGAAGGGCCAAGCTTTAAGCCGATTGGCACAATTTCACCTAATCGAGCCCCGCACTGAATGCGTCGCAAAAAATAATATCAGTACAAAACAATATCAAAAGTTTCACGAATTTATGTAGATTGTATATTTTTAGAACTACTAAATAAACAAATCACAAGCCTGGCAGAAAATTCTTGTGTTTTGATCAGCACTTTAATTTCTAACTTGTATCTCAATTTCTGGTAAATTTACACTAATTTAACTGGTAAATAGGATATATCTGAAAGCTGTTGCGTGATTTAATAATATTTAAAAAATAGATTTGCCTTAATTTGCATGTCTAAATGGGTAGTCCGCAATTTGTGTTTTTTATCGGGAAGCATACGGTCGTCTCCCGGTCAAATTTAGTTTTAAGCCAGTATCTAATGTAATATTTAAATGTAGGATGTTGAGCATATGTCGCTGGTGTCGATAAAAGGTGAAGGCGACCGTAAGCCAAGTGGCCGATTGTAAAATTTTACACCTGAGTGTCAGGTGTCAAGCATGACGCAGGTTCAGTCGTTATTCGCGTTATTAGAAACCCCCTTCGTAAATTTATCACTGCACAGAATGGTTTTCAACAGCGGCGTCCTTAAAAAATATCTCCTCATTTTTAATATATCTCAATTGTATAATCCTAGATTGAATTGGGATTTCAGCAGGCCTGCAGACCTTAAAAAGATCACCTCATTTTTAATATCTGGCAATTGTAATCCTCGTATTGAAGCGGGAGAGTCGATGCTGGTTTTAATTTAGATATGTATCGATTTCAGAATAATTAAAATGCCACGTACGGTAAAGCGATCTTTTCGAATTAACTAGGTTTTAATTGAAGTTTGTCAACGTTGAGAGGTGGATTGTGATAAGGCGTCGGGTCGCGGGCGCCCACATTGACGGTGACGCCATTACGTCATTACTCGCGCTATTACAAAGATTAATGAAAACAAACGAGTAGATAATTAATTTCGATGGTACGATGTGAATCTAACATTTGAGTTTGATGCTTTTTGCACCCGGAGTCCTCCGGCACTCGAACAACGCGCTAGCGTCGCTCCGGCGTCGCTACTGCACGCTATAACAGCGTCGAGTGTGTTAATATTATTGTTTCTCTAAAATTACACCAACTTTATCTAATGTTTCGAAATTAATAAAAAAAAACGAATTTTAGTAACTTTTTGGAGCAATTAATCTTACCAGAATATAAACAGAGCAGCTGATAATTAATTTCTGTTAATGTGAAGTTTTTTTTTTGCAAAGTATAGTCCCGGGGCGTCGGTAGCGTGTCGTTGTTGAACGACGCCGAGCGTCGAGTGTTCTAATGTTATTGTTTCCGTGAATTCCACAAGTTTCTTGATGGAATGCCCTAAACGGCAGATAATATTACATCGACGCTGGGTGTAAAAACAAGATAACGCAACCGACGACGCTAAACGCCAAGACGCCAATCGTAGTTGGCTTCGTTCTTCAACATTTCAACTTCGTTTTATTAAACACAACCCCTCACGCGAACTTTCTCTCACAGACATGTACTGATGGAATGAAAACAATACGTAGATCACTGCGGCCTAGAGAAGGCCTTCTCAAACAGTGCCCCGCGGCCCCATCGAAACTGGAAACTGCTAAAAAAATCTATATACACTAAAAAAAATTTCGTTCAGCAACCGAAAATTGCACTGTCTATTCTCAGAAAGCATTGATATCAATGAGATTTAGAAGCACTAATATAGATCAGTGTTTTTGAACCACTGGTCTGTGAAAAAATTAAGCAAGTTCGTGAAAATATTTTTATTTAATGAATTAATATAGTTATGGGCAGTTGCTAAAGAACGACTGATTTGTTTTCAAGTTATCCCTAATTCAAGTTAAACTAATATGTTTTTCTACGTTTGTTTGACTCCACAATAACTCGAGTTGAACTGCTGTTGTTTCAATCTGCTTCGGGTTTGAGTTTACCATTTTAAGTCCTGTTCAAGTAGTAAATCTTCCTAAGTACCGGATTTAAGTATAGGCCAAGTAGACCTGGAGCCTGAAACTCGAGGAGTCCGATTTTTTCATTTTTCGTCAAGACTAAGCAAATATCTTATAAATCGGCGCCGGAAATAATCTTTCTACGTGTTCATATCCTAAATCAGTGTTTTTCAACCCCTGGTCCGCAGAAAATTCCTGCCGGTCCGCGAAATATTTCGGCCGAACCATGTAGATGCACACTTCTATTCACGAGTATATAGCAATTTTTTTAGTCTACGCAGAAGAACTTTTGCCTGAACCATTATTTATTTAATATTTACTAGCCCCAATACAATTCCTTTCGCGGCTATTTTTCATACTTCTGAAGAAGTTAGTTCTTTGGGATAGTCGCTTATAAGAGGAAGGTATAGAAATGTTTCCACTTTTGGAAGAATTTTTTATTGCTGCCGATGTCAACCAGAAATTCAATAAGTCAACATTAGCTGAAAATTTTAAAAATTATTTCTGAAAATGAGGATTCTCGTAATGGTAACCTCTGGATTAATAACCCATTCTTGGAAGATATAAAGTCATGTGTACTTGATCCTCGTGAAAAAGAAAGGCTGATCGAGTTGTCTTCTGATGTCACTCTGGTGTCCCGACATAAAATGTAATCATTGTTTCAATTTTGGAAATCGCTAGAAAAATAATATCCATCTTTGAGTTATAAGGCTATCAAATCGTCATTTTTTCGACTTCCTATTTGTACGAAAAGATTTTTTCAGCCATATCAATTATAAAAACCAAACAGAGAAATCGAATGGATGTTAACGCAGCGTTTCGTCTCTCAGAAACCTTGCAGCACGTATATCAAATTTTCAAAGAAAGAAGCAGTAACAGATGTTGCACTAAAAATTGTAATTATATAACTCTATAACATATACCTATATAATAATAAAATACTATCTATATTAGTTTTTGTATCTTAGCTGGTCCGCGAAATATTTATTCTATTTTCTCCGGTCCGCGGGGGCAAAAAGGTTGAAGAACACTGGTTTTATCCATTCAGCGATTTTCTATCAAAGTCGAAAATATCAGGAAAAACTTAAATAACAGGAGCGGTTAAAAATAGGCCATTTGCGAGATTTAATTTCTATGGGTTGTTATTTCGTTAGTTTTGGTAACCGTGTCTCTTTTGCTGGTCCGCGAAATATTTATTCTATTTTCTCCGGTCCGCGGGGGCAAAAAGGTTGAAGAACACTGCCGTAAACCATTCGATCGCTTCCAGCTTAGTAGTAGTAAACTTAATTGCTAATACCTCGTCATCGTTGTTCTTTACGACTCATGTTGTGTCACATGATAAATTGAGGCAAGTCGTTTATGTAGATGATGAACAATAATGGACCAAGTATACTGCCTTGTGGAATTCACAAGGTCACACTGCCCTAAATGATGAGCTAGAAGCGACGGTAATCAGATATTTTGAGAGAATGGCGGGATTGTAATTTTTAGATGGGATAATGACACTGGAACATCGCTGAACAAAACTTGAAATTGAGGAAGATTATATTGGAAAATAAAAGTAATTTTATAAAGTAAAATAAAGTCATTATAAGGTCGCGAAGTTTTCAAATGATCCATGTATGAGTAGGTGGTGGAAGTATGATTTTCCCTGAAATGATCAAATGTGCAATATGTTTTGATTTAAAAGGAAAACAGCATCCCGCTATAAGATATTCCGTTCACGAGCAGTGCCGTAATAAATCAAATTGAAAGTATGCGCACGGTAGGGCCGCTATATTTCACAGCGGGCCGGGCCGGGACACGACGCGCGATATACGGACGTGGGGAGGTTTCTTATATTTAAATCCGCTCGGCCTCTCCCCGGCCGGACATAACACATCATCATTCTACCGATATTACATCGCTCGGAAACTTGCAAATCTTTATGAATGATTGCCGCACCAAAAATTGATGTGAAGTGGGAATTTTCATGCAACAAAGGCTATTTGCGCCTAACACAGCCCGTCTAAATGACTAGACTATATATTAAAAACAATACATTAGACAATAAATATATAAATAAAATTATTGAAAATACGCGTACTCACTAAAAGAAATCTTGCACTGAAAAACACAAATAAATAATATAAAAAGTCTGTTCGAAAATATGAACAGACTCAGGGTGATGGTAAGAGGTTGTAAAGGCGCCAATTACCATCGAATATCACAGTCAATAACTAGAAACACATTAAAATAAGGTGCAAGACTTCACACATAAAACAATAAGTTCGAGTCTCTCAGGAAGAGTATCAGCCTGTCCATGAGTACCCTGTCGTTACCTAAAGCAACTGACAGGTCATAGCACAGGCCTAACCTCTCCCTGACATCCTCGAACTGTACGCATTCAGTTAAAAGGTGTGACACAGACAAATCTGTGTTACACGTTTCACAGATAGGGGACTCTTCACCTCAAAGGAGGTGTCCATGGGTTCACCAACAGTGACCTACACGGAGGCGTGTGATGGCGGTTTCCTCCCTGCGATTAATCCTGCAGGAAGAATCCCTTGGTTTTACGTCTCCCTTAATCTGGCGTAACTTAACGTTCTGTGTGCGGCTCCACTCATGTTGCCACATGTCTAAAACCAGGTGTTTCAGATGACTCTGCGTCATCTGGAAAAATGAAACTCACATCAATCATAGGTCTGTGGGAGGCGGCTTTTGCAGCTGCATCTGCCGCTTCGTTGCCTTTAATACCAACATGTCCCGGTATCCAAAACAGCTCACATTCAGATTGTGGAGTAGCAACCGGATCTTTAGTACAAGAGGATGCACCGGATCTGGATCTTGGATACTGTTCAGAACGCTCAGCGAGTCCGTCAAGATAACACTTGACTGACTTTGCTCTGATGAAACAAAACACAGGGCCTTGAAAATAGCGTACAGCTCAGCAGTGTACACACTCGTAATGGAGTGCAGACGGTACTGAAACTGTTGACGTGGGTTCAGGAAAACGAACGCACACCCAACCCTGGTTCCGGATTTGGATCCGTCAGTAAAAATGACAGTATCCTCGAACCTAGGGACCAGTGTTCTATGTAACTCATGTTGGTAGTGAATTGTCACACATTTCAGTGTTTCGCAGGTATTTAGTAAGTGATTGATGATTATTACGGATGCCTTCACACAGGTGTGTCGCGAGACGGTGCTAGATGTGTTCAACGCAATGCATCCAAGAGAAGAAAAAAGCACAAATAATCTGTCCATAATAGACAACACTAGGACTTTATTAGCAATAACCCCTTTGCACCCCAGAAAATAGAAACCATTACCTTTCCTGCAGAAAAGACACACTTTTATTTTTAACAAGTTAAGGCATTTTAATAAAACCGAATAACTTAAAAAGTTTTTTTTTATATATCTTTATTGTTTGGTTCTTTGTTGGTTGTTGTGTAAATTAGTAACGTTCACGCATTATGTGATATCGTGCTGAAGATAGATTTAAGTGTCAATGATTAGAACTTTTATAGTTTGTCATCAAATACCAAATTAAAGCAAAGAATTTTCCACGAAAACCCCCAGATACATATCTAAACGTTCACGTCAGCAGTAAAACAGGAAATTAGAGCAGCGGTAGTGGAACAGTGGGGAAGTGTCAATGAGTTGGTTGTCACTGTTTTACCATAAATTAAATAAATTGGACGCATTGATCACATGTAAACAGACATATTAATAATATATGTGATGGAAAATAGCGTATGGAAAACTAATGTATTTTATACAGAACTGTTCGGTCTATATTTTTATATTTTAGGTCATTTCACCGAGTGAATGCGATAATTATTAAAATATTAATCGCATTAAACAGTTTGTTTTCAAATATTTATACAAAACTATTGAAAAACAACATTAATTTACCAGCGAAAAAAACGTATTTCTCAATAATTAATCGTTATATATTATCGGTTCAGGATCAGGAGAATTAAAGAAGCAACCCGCAACATACAATCAGGAACCATACGACTGGAAGCCATAATCAAAAAGAATGCCGCCCAATGCCGTGGTCGGTGCTTAAACAAGCCAAAGGGTAGTTAAAAGGTACCGGTTCTGGGTCGAGAGCAATTTAAGGGCAGCTAGAAACACACGAAAAAGTTGTACAAGCTTCAGAAGATTTGATTGGAATGCAAAAATAAATTGAATGCCGCCCAAAATCTTTTGTTGGTGATGGGGTCTTAAACAAGCCAAAAGGTAGTTATGTAGTGCCGGTTTTAGCTCGGAGACAATTTATAGATAACTAAAAATATATGAAAAACTCGTACAATTGTCAGAAGACTTGATCGGAACGCGAAAAGAAAATTAATACCGCCCCAAATCTTCTGTTGATAATGGGTTCTTAAACAAGCCAAAAGGTAGTTTACTAAGGCCGGTTTTTGGCTCAGAGGCAATTTATAGGTAACTAAAAATATATGAAAAACTCATACAATTGTCAGAAGACTTGATCGGAACGCGAAAAGAAAATTAATACCGCCACCAATCTTCTGTTGATGATGGGTTCTTAAACAAGCCAAAAGGTAGTTTACTAAGGCCGGTTTTTGGCTCAGAGGCAATTTATAGGTAACTAAAAATATATGAAAAACTCATACAATTATCAGAAGACTTGATCGGAACGCGAAATGAAAATTAATACCGCCACCAATCTTCTGTTGATGATGGGTTCTTAAACAAGCCAAAAGGTAGTTTACTAAGGCCGGTTTTTGGCTCAGATGCAATTTATAGGTAACTAAAAATATATGAAAAACTCATACAATTATCAGAAGATTTGATCGGAACGCGAAAAGAAAATTAATACCGCCCCAAATCTTCTGTTGATGATGGGTTCTTAAACAAGCCAAAAGGTAGCTTACTAAGGCCGGTTTTTGGCTCAGAGGCAATTTATAGGTAACTAAAAATATATGAAAAACTCATACAATTGTCAGAAGACTTGATCGGAACGCGAAAAGAAAATTAATACCGCCCCAAATCTTCTGTTGATGATGGGTTCTTAAACAATCCAAAGGGTAATTAAGTAATGCCGATTAAATAAATAAAAACACACGAAAAAGTCACACGAGCTTTTAAAGACTTGATCGGAAATTTCGTGGAGGAAGGAAAATACTAAGTCCAAAAGAACTTATAGAAGTGGAAGCCTTAAATTCTAGTAATTTTCTGTACGACTTTTTTGCAGAAGAGTTCTTTGAACCTCCTATATTTTCCTGCGTTCCACCTCTGTGTTATTTCTTTGGTTGTTTTCTGGCGTCAATACGGAGTGTATGTAGGTAGAAGATTTAAAAATGCCGGTTGTTGTAAATTATCTCCAAGTCTACGGAAAGATTTCATAAAGAGAAAATATATCAAAATAAATACAGTCAATCGTGTACATTGAAAATAAGAAAATCTTAATGTTAAGTCAGTTAAAAATTTGCATAGCAACGATGGGTATTTGCGCTTAACACAATTGTAATTACAATTAATGGCATAAATATAGAACAATAAATATATTCATATATATGTACACAATAAAAGAAACCTTTTCAGGACAAACACAAGTATAAAAGTCCGAAAAACTTTACAAAACCTCGATGTTTTTCCGTGCGTTTGTACATATATATTTTAAATATTTTGGGAGAAATTTTGCGGTGACAATGGCAATTACGACCTAAATAGAGCCGTATTGTTAAAATTTGTAGTTATTGTTGTATTCTGTATTAGTATCGCTTGATCTGTATTCAACGAGGATATCTCGCATCAAAACTGACGCGTATAACGAAATACATAAATACAATTTATTGATTATGGACTAAATGTTAAATAGTATAATGCGTGTTTTATCCCACACCATGTATATCGATCGGCGAGTTAAACAACAACCCTCTCGATGGAAATATCTCCGAAAATATGGTCGAGGTAGCTCAGTTAACCGGCCGCTGTCTTCTATGATTCAATCACTAGTATGTTTACTTATTCAATATTCTCAAATCACCGACGCCCGGGACGCAGAGCGTCGGTGGGCGTCTTTCTCTCTCTCTCACTCTGTGTGTACGAACATATGCTGCCGCTCCGTGTTTGCTCAGTTCAATCATTTGAGAATAGATCATCTTTTCCTACAATCATACTCATTGAAAATTCATTTCGATACGTGAAACGTATTTATTGTTGCTTCACTGCATGAATTTAGATCGTTTTTAGGGTGTAGTTGTATGACCAAGAAACCGTTATAACGTCACTCATGTGTTCGTCTGTCTATGTCAAATGGAATTACTTTTAAAGTGAAATATTTTACAATGTTTTAATACTCGATATTCTCTAATCGGGCCCTCTGTTAAGTTTTGACTTACCAGATAGCGGAAAAATGTATAAAAATTCAAACTCAACATCAATTTTTTCATAAAAAAAATTTGTTTGAGGACATTAGTAATTTTTGTGGTGAAAATTCGTATGAAAATTTATGATGAAGTTGAAAAATTGTGAAAAGCCTTGTAAAATATATTCGCCGTCAGTGCGTACGTGTATGCACATTAATTTACCAATATTAAATAAAGTCCGCTTTCCTTTTAGCGAAAAGGAAGAAAACTGCAAATGAAAAACAGAGAGTCAACTAACAAATGAGTTCGACATTCATCGCTCTCCCGCAATAACAATAAATCGCTCTGGAACAGGAAACAGGTTAAACAACACGGCCGTCTGTCGACCAGCGTCGCCATCGCCGTCGGGACGCTCGGGAACAAGACCCCAGGTGCATGGGACATCATTGCGCGGCCTACCTGGACCATATACACTCCCTCTCACACAAATGTGCGGAAGTCCCACGGTTACCTAAGTACGCCGTACATCACCCTACCGTCCATACGTTGAAATTTGTCTGAATAAATTTTTAGTTTAGCACGTTTTGTATTTAGTGTTTTTTATTTTTTATTTCAAGTTAATAGCCTTAAGTACTAAGCTGAATAAATTTTCTCCTTCCACTGTGACCGGTTTTTCATTTTCTCGAGAACGTTTTCGATACTGAGAGTTCTTAGATTTGCGTTGATATTGTTTCTCGGCCGCAGACGTGGTCAGCTTATCGAACGCTTTCCTTCCAGCGTCAAGATGACCCGTAGCATGTGCTAGTTTTGCTGCTAGATTAATTAGGCACTGGTCGCTACAATTTTGAGAAATGTTTTTAAAAAATGCTTCTACGCCTCTGTTGAGTGAACTATGGTTACCGATATTCGTAAAAACACGAAAGGGGCCGAGTGGGTTTTCCGTCGAAACAAATGATTTACAAACAGACGCGAACGAATGCCGGTCGCGGACAAACAAATGAAATTGAAATGAGTGGAACGGTAAAGAGTGAGAGAGAGTGATTGTTGAGTGAGAAGAGAGGTAAAGAGGGCGGTATGTTCGTAGCGCGGGCTCTGAAATATGCAAGCTTGGAAAAGGTATTTTCCGGTGACATCCACGGAAATCTATTCCCGCAGCGGGTGGATTTAACATTGAGGTTTAATGGACTCGCTAAAGAACCGTTTCGAACTCGAACCGAACAAGCCGAACGTGGAAAAATCCCACAAAGTTTTAACTTATTCGCCACGGGCTATGTCTCCGTTCCTTAAGTTTAACAAACCTACCAGAGGATTCACTCGGAATCATACGCGACAATCATTCCTACACAACTCTCCCGCACACTTCCAGGGAGCGTCCTTCAGGAACGGCGCGAGGATTGCTGCCTCCTGGCACTCGACAAAATCACTTTTCTCCGCTCTCACCGATTGCATATCAACATTATAATTAATATCTGTAAACACAGCCAGGGACTAAATTAAGTGGACACTACCAACCTCTTCAAACAAATAACCATATCTACAAAAGTTTCCTGCAAAACCTTCTTTAATTTTTAATTTAGATTTTGTACATATAGGTATTCTAGAATTAATGAACACCTATTAAAGATGAAATAACTGAATAATTATTTTTGATAGCAGCGTCTAATTTCTTTGTTGGTTATTTTAGTTGCTTACCAAAATATCTAAAGCTCGCAAATTTGAATCTCCATTTTTGAGGGCAAATATTTCTTCTTTAGTTTTAGGTCTTCTCGGACCAAACCAATTTAGAATTTCACCAACAAATATGTATCTATAACAATGACAGCTATTGCTGAAGAAATCTGATAGTTGCAAATTTATATATATGTATATAACCTTCACTCAATAAGTCTCCGGTCTGACAAATATATGGCAACACTGTTGACAGACCCATATGATTTCTGGATAGTACCAACCTTTAAACGATACGTGTGAAAATTTCATGACATTCTGACAATTAGTTTAGAGGTTACAATGGTTTTAGTAATTTTTAAAAGAATGGATAAAAAAGAATTTCGTGTGTTGATTAAACATTGTTTTTTGATGGGAAAAAATACTGTTGAAGCCAAACAGTGGCTTGATAAGCGTTATAGAGACTCTGCACCAGACAAATCAACTATTACTGATTGGTATGCTGAATTTAAATTAATTAATTTTAATTTTTTTAATTTTAGGAACGTTGGAATGAATGTATCACTCTTGAAGGAGATTGTGTTGATGAATTAAGTCGAATTTCTAAAAAAATAGTTTTTCTATAGTTAGACCGGAGACTTACTGAGTGACGTGGTACACTCAAAGATACAATAATTCCTGGCTTTTTTTATTTTTGTATAGGCATTATCCTGCTGAAGGAAAATTATCTTCTATGTCCATTTTGAGCATTGATTCTTCTAAATTTTCATAAATTATGTCTACGTATTTTTCAAACTTAACCATTAATACCAAATTACCTACGTCATGCCATGAAGAACAACCCCTTGATTTTATCCTGTCAATAAGTCACTTTAAAAGATATGTACTTGTTTATTTTTTAATAAATATTATTAATGTTTCCCAAATTACCTAAAGGATTTTTGAAGTACTTGAAATATTTCAAATACCAGAAAGTAATACAAATACTTTTTCAAATACTCCCGGTTCTCCATATAAGTACATGTAAAATATTCCGGCTCTCTTAAGATGCCGCTTAGGGCGCCATTGCGTTCCTCCTCCACACACGCGTGTCCCTTAACTTATTCCGGTGAAATTAAATCAACCATAATAGCATCGTGGTGTGTGAATGCAGGTACAACATTAAGATACTCTTTTATCTCTGGAAACAATTGAAATTGTGCAGCGATAACGAAAAAACAAAAATACAGAGAAACAAACAAACAACTGGCTCGCAAACTCTAGAGATTCAATCTGCGGTTATTTACTCGGGGACGAGAACTTGGAGGCGGCATCCGAGCGGAGGAGGCAAGGGTTCTTGTTTCAGTTTGTGTCAAAAAGTGAAGAACTTCAAAGGAACTACAAAGGAATTACCAAGAAACAAGTAGCAATTTTACAAATATCGAATTAATAAATGTGACAACTGCAAATTAAATTCCCTTTGGAATTTTCACCTCCGCATTCTATGATCGTCTCAAATGACGACACAAAGGCTTCAATACAGTGAAAAAGGTCGTAACACACTAAAAAGTATGGATTAAATATGCAGACGCTTCATTGGAATCCTCTGGAACGTCTTTCCAGTACTGTGGGCTACAACTCTTTCTCATACACATTTGTTAGGCGTACTATATGAAACCTAATTTGAATATAGTGGGTGTTTTAACGTAGGTTCTGAATCTGTATTGTTTTTGAGGAAAAACCGTGGATAAATTAAACTTGCCCTCCGGTTTCCGTGGGAGAAGGACTGGGATATTATTTGAAATATGTTATTCTCAACTATCCACTGCGCTACAGCCGTAGATACTGAGCTGTAACCAAAGGAAAATTAAATTCGCCCAAAATCAGTGAGGAACAGTATATAAATGAATCCGATCAGTTAATAGGAACCAATGTGTCTTTTTCAATAATACCCTGTCACCGGCACTGAATATTGACATGGGCATAGGGCAAGGTACTATTTTGGGACCGTTTTTATTTCTAACATTTATTAATGACTTGCCGGATAATTCGTCAGCCATGACTGTGCTCTTTGCCGATGACTCATCATTTATTGACGAAGGAGTAGAAGTTGAGGATGTAAAAAGGGCTCTAAGTGACACCCAAGCTCAAGCCTTACAGTGGTTCTCATCCAATGGGTTAAGTCTTAATTTGGAAAAAACTAAAACAGTCGTTTTCAGTTTAAACAGACACATTAATAATAACGAATTCCACGCTGATGACTCTGTAAGGTTTCATGGATTTCACTTGGATGCTCGATTAACATGGAAGGACCATATAAATCAGGTGTCCAGTAAATTGAACAAGACTTCTTTCATGATAAAAAGATTGACGAATACGGTGTCTGCGGAAATTGTTAGATTGGCCTATTTTGCATATTTTCAATCAACAATAACCTACGGCCTTGAACTATGGGGTGCTTCTTCTTGCAGAGGATTTTCATAATACAGAAACGGGTCATTAGAATAATGGCTGCTATTAAACCACGTACGTCATGCAAGCCAATTTTTAAACAATTAAAAATTTTGACAGTCCCGTCTCTATATATATTGAGTATCATAATGTTTATTAAAGAAAACGAAAACAGCATCCTAAAATATTGTGAAGTACATAATCGCAACACGAGAGGGAAGGATCTATTTTCTATACCGAGGTATAAATGTAGCTCGACGGGAAATCTGCCACTAATTAAGGGTATAGATCTCTATAATAATCTGCCTGTAGCGCTTAAAAAGTTAAATATTTATCAATATCAGGAAAAAAATTGAAAAACATTTTAATAGAGACATAATGGAATTCAAAACATTCAAAATTTTGTAAAATTTTTGTAAAACTTTTGTAAAATTTTTGTAAAACTTTTGTAAAATTTTTGTAAAACTTTTGTAAAATTTTTGTAAATGTAACTTGACTTAAGTTTCTGTATATCTTATTACAATTAACTTCAATAAATAATAATTATTATTATTGTAATGTGGTGCATTTTTGAAGCCAAAAGGCATCCGTAACATTAACGAATGAGAGTTTTAGATGGTGATTCGGTGGTGATGGTTGTGTTGTAGTGTTTTAGTTGCTTCAGGTTGTTAAGACGTTGTCTTTTCTTTGGGTAATATATCTCCGAGATTTTATTAAAGCATCTTATTTTATACGGTAGTAACATGGGCAATATATTTGCAACATTTTCCAGTTTAACATTTTCATCTTTTAAACCGTAGCGCGAACATAAAATTCAACTAACAAGTAATGAAAGTTTAAGACCGCGGCGAAGCATCTATCCGCCGAACAAATACCCCTCGTGCACGTGTGTGTATGTAGGTATATATGTGTGGTTGGCCGCAGGATCCGCTGCAAGAATTGAGACAATTGCCGAGCGGATAAACAAGCTGGTTGCAAACAAGACACCCAACACTATTTACGAGGCGACGTGGAACAATCGCCACCGCAACAGACGCACACTGAATTTAAGCAGCGTCTCTCGTTAAGCGACTTGAATTTAAAAGCTCCTCTCGGATAAGGGTCTCTCTTATGTCTCAGTAAACAGTTTCCGGTATGCTACCGGACTGAACTTCCGTTTTTTTCTTCGTTAATCTTCTTTGCTCGTTTTCACGTCTCTGATCCTATTGAAAACGTGAATGAACGAATATCGCGGAATCTATGTATCTCACAGATTTCAACCTCACCCTCGGTTCTCACAGCAATTTATTTCGTGATTTTTGAAACGATTTGCCAACATGATTTTACACTAAAAATAACTCAACATTTCAACACATCAAAAAATTCCAATGTTAAAATTATTTTATAATTTACTGTTAATCCACCCTTCTTTATTTTGCGGGGGTGTGTTGTGTGTGTGTGGTGATTCTCTGAGGCAATATTCTCCTTTCATACATCCAGAATTTCCACAACAATGGAAAAGTCCATGTGCGTTCCAGCTCCGGCCATATTGACCTAATATCTCCCTCGGGAACAACTATCTTATTGCAGAAATTACGTCAAGTTGCAAAGGCTTTGTGAACTCGTTTGATCCTCTTTCTTCCTTCGTTTCCTTCCTTAAACCTTCTACCCTACCCTACCCTTCTACAGACATCTGATTGTTTTAAATTTGTCGGATTTAGAAAACAGAAAAACAACTGTTAAGCGGTCCATACACTGCAAACATGCTCTGTCACACAATATATATTTTTCTCTACTCATCAAACAGAATCAGTATCTTTATCTATCAAACATCCATTGTTGCTTTACAGGTGTCCGTCATAATTTTTCTGGGATATCAGAGCGGTTTTTTAATCCTTTTTCAACATCAAGAATTATTAATATGTATCAATACCCCCGATATGTTTTCTTTGTACTTTGATAAGCTGGACAATGTACATGATGAGTGATTGGATAATAAAATTATTGTGTGACAGATCATGTATGTATTTTTCCGAAACAAATGTTATATTTCTTACAGCTCTGCCCGATGACGGACCTAGAATATCCGGAGGACGACCACGTTACCAGATCGGAGACACGGTGAGAGTGAACTGCACCAGTGGACGATCCAAGCCAGCAGCAATGCTCAACTGGTTCATCAACGGGGAACCGGTACGTATTTCCCTTCTTGTAGCTCCTAATTTAACCCGCATCTTTCCATTGTCCAAATGTTGCGATGCATTTTCAATGAATACTACTCAGGGAGTAATTTACGTCTGACGGTGACATTTACAGCAATCTTGCGGTCTTGACGGCACTTGGTGCATTGCTTGCTGAGTTAATACCGTATCGTTTTCGACCTTTGTCTCTACGTGTGACATTTGAGCGCCGTGACGCTGTGTGACGTCATCAGGCATGTGCCTGTTATGCATTTAATAAAGGTTACACACATGCGACCATAGTTTATCCACTATTATTGTTAATATGTGATAGACATACCTAATTAAATTTTACACTGAAAACGTTGGGATTGATTGTATGACATAGTAAGGTGTGTTTTGTCCCTGGTAATAAATAAGAGACTTTAAAAGGTCAAAAGGTAATTATTTACAAGTGAATAGAGTCAACGATGCTAATAATTTCTTTGTTGTTTCGAAAAATATCAAGAGCCGGATAAAATCCATCTTTTTGCAAACGTTTCCGTTTCTTTATTTACTATTTTATTTGTTGTCTAAATTTATCGTACTTTATTGTTCACCTGCGGATAATACAAAGCTTTAAATTAAAAAAATTTAATTTAAAACTCGAAAAAGTATTTTCATTTACCGATATTAAGTCGTATAAATTCATATCCCCCAAAGGGTTGCTTACTAAATACATGACCGGAATTGCGAGACCTTTTTCTTCGGGATCTATTGTTACGTGTAATGTAGCAAACCAAAGGACCGTAAACCATAATAAACAAAACGCTACTAAAAGCAAACATTCCTTAAGCCCTGTTTACCATCCATATTTCATTAGTTTATCTATTGCATCGATCGCTTTTAACCTCCGCATAATTTCTATCATGCCTCCATTCGATCCAAGCAAATCTTTATATTCCAGGCGGATCAGTCCTTGCTCAGAGGTCCGGAGACGATAATCACCGGGCGGGAAGGGCTCGAGACTTCCATTCTAGGGCTCGAGTTCCGGGTGAGGGCGAAACACTTCCGGCGAGGTGACATGAAGCTGAAATGTCTGGCAACCATCGCGACCGTCTACTGGCGTTCCAATGAAGAAAGCGTTGAAGGAGATCGGCCCCAGAAAGTCCGGGAACTTGAGAGTAGGGAGACTGTTCCTCCGGGTTCTTCCAGAGCAGATAGAGTACAAGGTGAGTACAATGGACCAAATCCCATGACAAAACTGAACATTGCAAGTATATAACGAAATGCATTTAGTTCTTTGAAAATTCTATTGCGCTATATAACACTTGATAATGAGTACGAAAGCTTAATAAGAGAATTCGGAGAAGTATTTGATGATGATTTATTAAAAAATACAGACCCTAGATAGCCTAGGTAGCTACCTAGAGCCCGTGAAACCGTTTTATTACAATTGCCGTTTATATTTCGGGACTTGAGATAAAAACAATTATTTTTAAACAAAAATGGCTTTATTGGTTTTCAAAATATTATCCATGAAGAATACACTTTTGCATGCATTTGAACCAATTTTCGAAGCATTTTTTCCACTCCGATTGAGGCTTTTTTCACTGCAATTATGTAGGATTCAACGCGAAATGTTTTTGACGTCCAAATGTTCATACAATAGTGAATGTATGCTGGTCCCACTAATGCCCAAGGATACCTCAATCTCACGATAAGTCACATGATGATCTTGCAGTATCACGCACAGCATCAATGTTTTCCGGAACAACAAGTTTGGATGACCTTCACGAAATTCTTCCTTAAGCGAACTACGGCCACGATTGAAGTCGGCAAACCATCGATAAACAGTAGTCCTTGATGGTGCTTCTTCGAATTAAGTTCATCGATGCACTGTTGTTGAGTTAATCCTCGTCGAAAGTAAAAAATAATCGTCCGAAAATGTTTACGATTTAATTCAATTTTTAGCCGAGATTTTTTCAAGTTACTGTAAACACAAATAGCGCTCGTACGTCAAAACGTTCTGCGTACGTACGCAGAATGTTATGGTATACGTATACCATCAAACTTTACGATAGAAGCGTCAGTTGCCAGATGGCAGCACTAGCGCAATCCCAAAATATAAGAGGCAAGCCTCGTGAATGCCTCACAATGAAAGCTCACAATGAAAGGCAAGCCTCACAATGGAACTCTTGCCTAAGTCTCCGACTTCCCTTAGTCCGACGCTGTCCAAAGCAACATTGACGCAGACTAAGTATGAAATGGTTAGGGTTGATCTTGGAGGGCACTATGGGCAAACGGTCTTTACTTTCGGACAAACCGTATATTTTTTTGCTTGTGTTGAAGGAATGAAAATATGGAGTCAAAGCGCGTGATCGAGTTTTCGGACGTAGGAGCAAACGGACGTAAGTACACAACAATTTAAATTGTGAGAGCGCGTGGGTGAATTGTTCCGGGGAGCGCTTCGGTCGTGATCCGAAGAAAAGCAATCGCCCCGATCGGAATAATGAAAATAAATTAGTTTTTGCTGTCCGAGGCATATTAACACGGGCACCGGGACGCATCGTGTTATATGGAGCTGTCGTCATTTGTCAATGTTCGACGCCTGGCGCCGTTTGTCATTTGCTTCCACGCTCATTTGTCCAGACTAGAATTAAACATGTGTCATAAACCTGCCCTACAGGAACGGATTGGATATTTTCACAAGCGTCCAGCTTGCACACGGTAACATTCGGGGCCAATATATCCACCCCTCCTCCTCCTCCACCACCACCCTCCTCCCCCACCTCCTCCTGTCCCAACGCTCGTTAAATTAACCAACTAACGTATCAGCCGTTAGTTAAATTAAGCCATGATACAGAACCCCTGATGAAATTTTTAGTGGGATCGTTAAATTTTTATCACGCGAAATTTATATATAAAAGTAAACCGCGGTATGTAACCATACTTCCACACACTCGCTCGTAATATTTAAATTATTTTAGAAACGATCATTTTAATTCAACTATTCGTGAATACAAACTATGCTTGCAGTTTATCCTGCTAGTCGATATTAAACTTTTGACGATATTATGTGCTAACAAATATTGTTATAATTTTTTATATTTATTCAGATAGTTAACTAATCAATAACCATAACTACATTTGTATTACAGTTAACTCTTCTTTGTATATTACAGTAAAAATTACATCTGGTGTCCCTCAGAGGTCTCATTTAGGACCATTACTCTTTCCGCTTTTTATAAACGACGTCACTAGCTATATTTCAAATGCAAATTTTCTATTATTTGCTGATGACATGAAAATGTTTTATTTTTTAAATTTAATGGCCTTTGCTGCTGTGGCAATTAGCCAGGACAATTTTTATTTGAGAAAATTTCCATGCCTGAACGGGATTCGAACCCGAGACCTTCGCAACGCAGGGTATATGTGTTACCAAGACGCTACGCCGGTCGGCGAAAATGTTCTTTAAAATTACTTCAATTTCTGACTCAATATTGCTTCAAAATGACCTTGACAATTTCCATAAATATTGCGATGAAAATAAACTTTTCTTGAATTATAGTAACGTAAAAATAAGTACTAATAAGTTTATATTTGATTATAAATTAAAGGGGAATTTATTAAATAGAATTAAATTTTTTTATTATCTTAGAAGTAAATAATATCTCTGTTAGAAAATTTTAGGCCACGTTATTTCTACTCTGTTGCTAGAATGTATTTTATACAAGTACTTTATGATGGCGGTCGGTCCTGTGGTGACCACAGCTGATTTATTTTTACTTTCTTTGCCGAAAATGTTAAAATTTTAGGCCGTAACTCAAAAGTGACCATATATTTATGATCTTAGGCTAAATATGTACAAGTATACCAATTTGCAAAGAAAAAATATGAAAAAAAAAAAATCTAAAATTTTGAAATTTTGATAAAAAAAATTTTGACCCCAAAATATAGTTTTAGGCTAATTTTGGGGTGAGGATTATGAAAAAAATATTAGAAAAATTCATGCATTCCTAGTTTTTGAATTAGAGTCGATTTGGCACAGTTTTTTGCCTATAATTCCAAAACTTTTGCCCAAATTTCAAAATGGACCAAATTTTCTTGATCTATGGCCAAAAATACATATTTGTACCAATTTTCAATAAAATCGGAGACAAATTTTTTTTTTCTTAAAAATCACGAAATTTTTAAGGGCTACCCCTTACGTTTTTTTCGTTTTTCTGCCATTTTCAAGGGTTTTGTTTAACTGCCCATGGTAGTATTATTAACTGTGCCATTAAAGCCCCAATTTTTTTCTAGATTAATTCGAATATGGGGAATCCAAAAATTCAAACCGCAAGCCGCTACATCTAACCGTTTTTGTGATATGATTTTTTAAAATTTTTGAAAAAAAAATAAAAAAATTCGAAAATTCAAAAAAAAAAGTTTTTTGTTTTTAAGACTTTACTAGTCAATTAGGGCCTTAGGATTCCAAAAATTCTAACCGTAACCCTTTATCTCTTCTAGTTTTTGAGATATAGTCATTTGAAAGTTTAAAAAACCCAAAATTAGCACTAAAGAAAGGCCTCAACAAACTTAAAAGTGATGGAACAATTAAGGCCTTAATTTTCTTATAAAGTAACTAAGACATAAAAATTCCAAAAATTGAAACCGCAGCCCAATATCTTTAATCGTTTTTGAGATAAATATTAATATAATATGAGAATCCACAAACCCGATCGTTGTGCATCTTGGTTGCAAATAACTGAACAATAACAGATAGTTCCCCAAATTATCCATTCAGACAGTATCCAATTAGGGCCTTAGAATTACAAAATTTCCAATCGGAAGCGTAAAAATCGTAGACAAGGGATGGTGAGCCGTCACAAGCGTTCGCGAAGCGAGGATTGACGCCGAACAAGGTGATGCTGTGTGTGTGGTGGGACTGAAAGGGAATCGTCCACCATGAGCTACTTCCAGTTGGTCAGACGATTGATTCTCAACTCTACTGTGGACAACTAGAGAGATTACTCCAGGCAATTGAAAGAGAACGGCCCGAATTGAATAATAGGAAAGGTGTTGTCTTTCATCATGACAACGCAAGATCACACACTTCTTTGATGACCCGTTAATCGCGAAAGCTTGGTTGGGAAATTTTGTTGCATCCACCGTATAGTCCAGACATATCACCCTCTGACTACGCCAGGCAATTTAAAGATAACTGAATAATAGGAAAGGTGTTGTCTTTCATCATGACGAAAGACCACACACCTCTTTGATGACCCGTCAAAAATTGCGAGAGCTTGGTTGGGAAATTTTGTTGCATCCACCATATAGTTCAGACATAGCACCCTCTGACTATCACCTATCTCTGCAGAATTCTCTCAATGGAATTAAGCTGGTTTCAAAAGAAGCCTGTGAAAACCAATTAATTAAGTTTTTCAACCAGAAACCACAGAATTCTTCACCGATGGCATCATGGCTCTACCCGAAAAATGGCGAAACGTTGTCGATAATAATGGATATTTGGTTTAAATAAATTCATTTTCACACTATAACAAAACCAGTTGAATTTTACTAAAAAACGCCACGAACTTTTCCCCTGAAATAAAAATAGACATATCCAAAAACTTCGTTAAGCAGTACCCCAGGAAATGCAAAGGCGTTCTAACAAATAAGGCCTTAAATTTTAACTAAAACATGAATATATAAAGAGTTTATCGTGGTAAACGAGTAGGTTTCAGTTGATATTTTTAAAATGATGTTATCTATTTGAATCGTTCCATTAGTGTGTTGTTTAACCTGTCTGCGAACGCACATTCGCTTAGCTTACTATCGCGGTCATTTCCGGGGTGGATTGAAAGGTCCCGGAGTTGCGGAGTTCTGAAGGGGGGGGGGCTGACATTCCTCCAGCCCAGTACGCTCCAACGCAGCGGTAAAGAGTCCCGTGTTTTTATTAGATTTTCCGAATTTCCTCCAACAATAAGATTATTGAATTCATTCCCATTGAACCGAAGACTTATGTCCAGAGAAAAAAAATCAATTAAATTTTTATTTTTTTATATCTCTAAATTGGAAATAAAATACGGACATTGCTAAGGCGGACAAATGGTAGTTTGAATTAAAATATCTATAGATTTTCAACGTTCTCTTGGACATTGTTGATCGGCTTTAAATCTTCACTCGTGACTGGAATGTTTCGGGAAGTATGCGGGCCGCCCTTATCCTGTACAGGTTAATCCTTCATCAAGACACGTAGGGATGACAACTACAAAGGACATTTGACAAAATTCTAAACCTGATATGACTGAGTTTCTTTTTAATATTACTTTTATTTTTCAATTTCCCTGAACTTTGTCCAGCGATGTTCCAGCAGGTCCACACCATCACAAAAAGTACAGACTGTGTTTAAGAATGACACCAGATGATTTTAATAGGCTATTAAATTTAGTTAGTCCATTAATACAACTGATACACTAAAGAGGGATACGATCCCAGCAAGAATAAAATTGGAATTAACGCTTTGTTTTCTAGCCACAAGAAATAGTTATCGTAGTCTACATCATCTTTTTTGTGTACCAAAGGCAGCTATTTCACAGATGATTTCAGAAATCATCAATTAATCAATGTTACGCAATTTATGTAAATAAATTATAACTTGCCTGATATGGGCTTTTTTCTATTTGTTATGATAATTTACCGCTTGCCGCCAATTTGAAATGAATTTTGCGTAGTGGGGGAAAAGATAGTAGCTAGTAAATACGTCGACGAGCTAGCTGCTATCCTAGCCCAACTACTAGAAGCTAGTCAACTGTTTACACAAGGATAATTTCTAGTTACTTGCGCTAGTTACTAGCTCTTATACTCTACCAATGTAAACCCGGCATGATCTCCAAAAGTAGCTACTCTTTGCGTCTCTGCAGATGATCTTCGTGCAGTTTGTTAGTGGTTGATTAAGCGTAACATAAAGTGGAGAGATACTGAGAAGTGTCGCCGGTGGTTTCCAGTCGCTCTCTCTTATAGTTTTTGAGTTATAGCCTGTAATAGAATTGTTGGTTGTGCAGCTTAGTGACAGGCTTGCCTCTCTCGGAGTGATTTATGTCCGTGTCCAACATTTCAACTTGTGTTGCGGCTCTCAGCGGCTGACAAGAGGTGTAACTGTCCTCTTGTCACCGCGCGCGCTCTATGAATCACGGCTTAACACATAAAAACCACAGGCAACCGGCAACCACAAGTATTGCCGAAAAAACATTTTGAAGACTCTTCAAACATTGCCCTCTTCGAGGACCTATAAAAACATAACACATGGCGGATCTCAAACTTTCCATGATCGTGTTCAATAGCTGATGACACGAGGAGAAATTCAAGACAAATTCCCAGTGTTAGGGCATAATGTAGCGCCCGAATTTGTTTTTAGGGTTTTGTAGGTATGACCAAAAAATCCTTATACTGATCAGGTGATTTTCTACACATACTTTCTACGGTGATATAGCGAAATTTTTTATCTCTGAGTGTATGTTCCATAGACCTAAATAGGCGCAGTCGGTAGGCGCAGTCGGTAGGCGTAGTCGGTAAGCGCAGTCGGTAGGCGCGAGATCAAGTGAATACGGCATATGTGGAATAATTTCCGAATTTAATTAAGTCCTGAATTTTCTCGCGGGCGCTGAATGACGACGTGCATTGTCATGATGAAATATTCCTTTTCGATGGACGTTTTTTCTTTAGTTTCTGATTTAGTTTTAACAATTAGAGAGACTAAATCATACCAAAATTTCGGAAAACCTTCTATTGAGCGAAACGCTGAAATCAACGATGCCAGTATTGAACAGGTTGGTATTTACAAGTATCTTGGGCATGAAAAACTAATTGAGACAATCAAACGTCCGAAATCTTCAAGAGAATTTGGGCAGCATTTGGTATACTACCAACCATTTTTAGGGTTTTGTAGGTATGACCAAAAAACCTTTATACCGTCATTTGGTTGTCTGTCTATCTGTCTGTTTGGTAAAAATTGCAACCAAACGGCTAAACATAGAGAGTTGAAAAGGGCTCTCATTTGATACCCTACTCAGAATTTAAAAAATATATTTTTTTTTCGATGAGCAGATATTTGTTTATATTTTTAGGGGGATATGTTTTTTAGATGTTTTAGTATTTTTCCTGCGGGTCAACGAGTTGTATAAGCATGACAATTTCAACTCTCTAGGTTTAGCCGTTTAGCTACAATTTTTACCGAACAGACAGACAGACAGACAAAATGATGGTATAAGGGTTTTTTGGTCATACCTGCAAAACCAATTTTGTAATTATAATGCATTTCTTTCCAGTTTCACTAATATATAAATTGCTTTTTCTTTTGTTCATTTATCATTATAAAGACTTGTTTAAACAACCGTTTTGTAATTATTATATTTCAGAAAAAAACTTTCGATCTACGCTAAATTTTTTGTGAGCAGGCTTGGAATTGGGTGTTTTCACGAGGCCTGGGTACGGAATTGTTCTTCTGTGAGAGCCCGGTCGGGCTGTCGACGGCCCTGATCATGTCAAAGTGATTAATTTGTTTTGTTTGAGTAGCCCTGGATGTAGTTTTTGCTTGTTGATGTCCCCGGCGCGTTTTGCTCGCAGTCTAACCATAGTTCTCTGTATTCCAGTAACTACAAATCTTTCAGGTTGTTGTAGTGTCACGATCCGCTTGCTACAAGAACCACTTCCGCTGGCCCATTACAGTCCATCGTCGTCTTAAGTATCCCAGTGTGCCGATAAATCCACCCTCTACCCTCCCAACCCGCAAGCTGTATCACCACTTGTTTCGCTGTACGTATGTTTTTCATTCGGTGAATCGATAGTCGCGGCTTTTCCCGTCAACAACGTCAACTAACCCTCTAATTGCCTACACCCTTACACCCTTATACCCTCGCCTCCCTTACCACGCTTTATCACAAACACAACGGATATTTAAAGCCACGGTTCTCACAAGTTCATCACTGTCCTCCAACGGATTGGCCGAGCTCATTAAATCATGCAGTTTTGGTTAAAATATTCTGAATTGTGACTTTGCTAGTTCAATGATGATATTATTCTGGTGGATATGTTAACGTTACTCCCATTTTCACAATCATTCACCCCTCATCCAGGTGTAGGAGCTCGCCCCCTGGCATCGGCGATTAGCCTCGTTGCAGATAGAGGTCGATGTAATATAAATACATGCGTAAGATCCTTAAAATAAGATGGACAGACAGGGTCATTAATCAAGAGCTGTTAATACACTGCAACCAAATTCCCATAGACAGAGAAATCATGAGGCGCAAGTGGAACTAGATTGGCCATGTACTAAGAAGACAGCAAAGCAATCTAACAAGAATAGCGCTAGATTGGAACCCACAAGGGAAGCATAAAAGTAGTAGAGCTAGGGACGTACTGGACCACTTCAAGGCCATATCATAGCCCGGCTCGTACTTTCTCTAATTAACAAACTAAGGTTCGTTCCGATCTCGAGACATTTTATTTTTTGTTTTTTTGCATTTTTATTTTGTTTAAATTATTTTTTTAAAAATATAGTTATATTTGGGTAAATGTTGCATTTAATTTTTAAAACCATAAATTAAATAACCAGTGGAAATTGTTGAAATAGAATACACGAAATCAGAGGGGCGGAGTTATGACTTAAAACATCCAATGGAAGCCATAGGCGCAATTTTCAAAATCTTAATGAACCTTGCTATATAAGAAAAATACTGCACATATTTAGAAACCTAAATAATGGTATTAGACACTCGAATTAAAAATATTTTAACATAAAATTTGTTTTGGCATCCCAAATAATCATCATTCACTTACTAAATACCTGAAAAACCCTGAAACGTGTGAAAATTCACAATTCACATCAATTTTTTTCTATGGTCTGTGACGATTTTTGTCATATAGAATGTGTCCTGTGTAGATAAAATGTTATCCTTGGTATAAGGGTATGTTAATCATGCTGTCACATAGGTAATCCTAGGTCAGGATTACGACATCTAGACATTGTGACAATCAGCTGTCTGATTAAAAACTATTCGTCAGCGTCTGACGTATGTGGCATGATTACGAAATGCAGACACTGCATTTTCGTAATGAGGAAATATTTGTCATGACGAATGAATATTGGAACTGGGTTAAACAAAAAGGCTGGATGAAACAGAATATGGAGGCAGTGGAACATAGCTAACTCCTCTGCACGTATTAGTCCACTAGGTGACGACCAAGACACTGACGCCAGATTCTTGTAACGAGGGTGAAGCCAAGCAAGCAGTCACCATGTGAGTGGGAGAAGACTTCTCCAGGCTCCTCGACTCCCGGATGGGTAGCCCCCGCCTCGGAGATAGGTCCAAGCCGATCCTGGCCAACACGGGGTGGACCGAAGACTTCCCCAACTCCATGGACCAATTCTATATACATTATATTGTATATTTGATAAATTTGTTATGTTGAAACCAGGAGTTGTGTCTCAATCAAACCACCCGCGTGACAATACCGACAAAATCCTAAAAAAATGAACGATGAGCGATTATCTTTTGTCTTGACGCCTTTAATTTAGTAAGGGCGTAATGTTTTATGAGTGAAGATGTAGTTTTTCATAAGTCTCAAGTCAATTTATCGCACCCCTTCCATGATTTGATGCGTCCTGACGGTGTCGTCCACGACAGAACGTCATAACTCATATTCGGACGTCGAGCGTCTCCTTGCCGAGATCGAGAGCGACGGCACAGTTAATAAAACATCGAAGGACGCAAGCGCCTCTCCCGAGTATGTATGTATGTTTGCACAGCCGGCTAGATTCTTGCACAGATGGGGTTTTTAAATGGAATAATACAAGTATGCGTCGGTGAAAAGCTTTTAAAAGTGCGGGGGATGGATGAGGATTGGGATGGGGACGAGGACGCTGGGGGCGGGAGGGGGATGAGGCGTCCCGTCGCGGCGCATTACGGCGCTCGCATTTCCGACGCCCGGATCTGGACGGACGCAGTACCCCGGGAGTGGGTAACAGAGCTCAACTAGACGACCCGCCGAGATCACTTATTACGATACCTCCTCGTTATAAATGTGCCCTATTTAAAACACTAACACAGGAAGAAATAAAAGCTCCAATAAATGGCACTCGCCCTACGGTAACATACATCGATTCCTCTTATCAACGCTAAGTGCTGCCGAGACATCACAGATTACAAGTCCCTCATACAAAACTAACAAACTCAAATAAAATTACAATCTATACATCAAATTTTACAGCTAATTTTTTTATTGCCAATGGAGTGGACGAACGCATTAAGTCGTGCAGTTTAAATTACGCGGTCGGTAGTTCGATTCTCCGTTGGTGATATTATTCGGGCGGGAATAATATGTTTACATTACTTTCATTTCACAATCATTCACCCCTCATCCAGGTGTAGGAGTCCTGGCATCGGCGATTAGCCTCGTTGCAGAAATAGGCCGATGTAAAATAAATAAATAATACAGCTAATTTTTTCCCTCTGCTAACAAAAGGGTTACGAAACAGAGGACAAGAAAAAATTAAATAAATAAAAATATGACAGTTTTTAGAGTTTTGTAGATATGACCAAAAAACCCTTATACCGTTATCTTGTCGTCTGTCTGTCTGTCTGTTTGGTAAAAATTGTACCAAACGGCTAAACCCAGAGTGTTGAAATTGACATGCTTATATAACTCTTTGACTCGCACATAGGAAAAATACTAAAACATCTAAAAAACATATCCCCCTAAAAATATAAACAAATATCTGCTCATCGAAAATATATATATATATATAAATGTTTTAAATTCTGAATAGTTATGGAGTAATAGGTATGGCGGAGTTATGATTTAAAACAATCATTGGAAGCAATAGGCGCAATTTTTAAAATCTTAATGAACCCTGCTATATAGAAAAATACTGCACATATTTAGGAACCTAAATAATGGTATTAGGTATTCGAATTAAAATTAACCAAAAATATATTTTAACATAAAATTTGTTTTGGCATCCCTAATAATCATCATTCACTTACTACCTGCGAAACCCTGAAATGTGTGAAAAATCACAGTTCACATCAATTTTTTATACATTGTAAAAATAATAATTTTTATTTTTTGCCGTCAAAAAACGAATAACATCACGAGCTTCACAATCGGCGGTAGGAGCAATTGTAGTCTTTATAGTGGCTGGAGCCTGACTGCCGGATCGATCGACGCATGAGCATAGAAATATTACAGTGCTGCCACTACACCCAGACGCAAATTCCCTGAGACTCCCAGACTTTTCCTGCCAACCCTACGGATTAAAAAAAACTTACTTTTGAGACTCGTATGAATAAATATTAGTTGCGCGCCACTACTAGATATTCTGCTAATGCTGATATGTGTGAACATTCAAATTTTTCATTTGTGTTTTTTGGTTTCAGCTGCTGGCAACGTTTGTTCTCCGTTGAAGCCGTGTGTGTCTGTGCTGGCCGTGTGCGGTTTGATAACTCTTCTGCTGATGGGCAGCACGAGGTAACGCCCTGTGGCCCAGCTAGGCCCTTCTCACCCATACAAACTTTAAGTGTCATAAGTGTAAATAATCTTTCAACTATCGAGTTTGTAAAAATCACAGAGACAAACTCAAATATGGAACGAAGTAAAAGAGTTGTCTCGGTGTTTTGCTGTAATATATTTCTTGTCCTACGCGGGCAGGACTCTCGTCCTGACGCTCCTGGGCGCAAGGACGAAGGTCCTGTCCGGTTTCGCGCATATCTCTTCATACCATACGTACATAATAAAATACATTCAAGATATTTTTAATCCATTTGTTTTACGTAACCGTGTGCTACAAGTGAGCTCAAGTCGAGCGTCGTCCTAATACTGGCATCCTGCCGTCGTCCTTGACAGGATCCTGCACAATTTAATCACTGCATGTGGAAGAAATCCATAAATATTTCAGACTGAAAAACAATTTCCAGATATTTTTATTATGTTTTTTTTATTATAATTACAAAATATACTTTCCATCAGCGGCGGTCGGTGAAGCATGTTTGGGAGGGCAATCAGCATGATCGGACACGCTCGTGCTTTGTCGTTGATATACTACTGTTGAGCGATATAGTACGAGCTTGTCCGACCATACCAATTGCCCTCCCAAACATGCTTCATCAACCGCCACTGCTTTCCATCACTATTTATTACGTCTTCCCAACGTTGCAATAATTTTTCGATACCCTCTCAATAGTAGTTTTCTGGTTTTGTTTTAAAATAACTGATCAGGTGATTTTCTACATCGGTGAAATTTCGAAATTTTTATACCGCTGAGTGTATGTTCCATAGACCTAAATAAGTGAAAATTGGAAGACGCGATATCAGGTGAATACGGTGGATGTGAAATAATTATCTAGTTTGAGTCCTGAATTTTTTCGCGTTTGTTTTTTTTACTGAGTGAGGACGATTGTCATGATGAAAACTTATTCCATTTCGATTAAATAAATTTTTAAGTTTCTGATTTAGTCTCTCTAATTTTTTAAAATCTAACCCAAAAACTAATGGAAAAACAAAAAATCACCAAAATCACCGGATCAAGTATAGAACATACCATATTAGTTTTGAAGATCGGCATAAAACAATTATCCAGTATAACTATAATTACATTGTTAAACTAGAAAAGAACTAGGGTTCATGTTTAAAACCACGTTGTAAACAGTCAACGGTCAGTGGTGCATACATACGTTTAAGTACTAACTATAAATAAATATACTTGTTTTTGTTAATCCTTTATTTAGCGGCTCTAGGCAAACCGCTAACTGGTGTGGAATTTCGGGCGCACCACACTGACCTATAGTATAATTTCGTTTTAAACGACGAACGTTTGACAACAGTGTCTAAGCGTTTATTCTACTAACTATAAATAAGTATACTTGTTTTTGTTAATCCTTTAAGTAAGATGCGTAATGTGAAAAACTAATCCCTACGGCTATGGGTTGACACACCTAGTTATATCACTTCTATTGTAATTTTATGAGTTCCCTAACTCTTATTACTATATTGCGATCTTCAAAACTAATATGGTATGTTCTACAACGTATTACAAAAAGAAATATACTATATTATTTAATTTTTTTGTGAATTATTTTATAGCTAAACACTTCATATGTAAATTATTCGTTGATTTTTTTTTTGTAATTCGTTATTCTTTATAAATTATTTCACATGCAAGAATTTCGTTACGTAAAAAGGGAAGGATCCTTTTAACGTACGCAGCGCCGAGAAAATTACGAGTTTTCTCAGTTTTTTTTTTTTATTTTAACCCTAATAAAAAATGTTAAGCGTCTCGGCGCTAAATGGACGCTAAAACCAACATCACGGGCGGCCCAAAAGGCAAACGTTCGACCCATATTAAATATATTATAGAATATATATTATAAATGTGTTGTACTTTTATATGTATACCGTCATTTCTGACTTCTGTCTATCTTTCTACTATACTCACTGTACTTTTTAAACCTACTATCTTCCCCCCCCCCCCCATTTTAAATAAAAAAAACATTATTTTATGTACAGAAATTTTACGATTATTGCCAGTTATTTCTTTTAAGTGTATTAGAGAAAAAAATATTTTTATAAAAAAAGTTAATACCCCGAAAGCTTCGGTTGCATTACTTTAAGGAAGCCCTCCATGGTGTAGGGATGTTTTGAAAAAACTCTCCCTTTGCTTGGGAGGGATTTAAAAACTCGAAGGACTACGCTGATCAAGGAGCACTCTTGATTGTAAAGGATGATTTTAAAAAGGATGATTGTAAAGATGTCACTTAACTGGAAACCGCTTACAATGTGTTCCAACTTGTAGAAGTTTTGGTATAAATTAAAAGTCGCTAACGAAACACTACAGCCATTTATAGATAAACTAAAATTAAGCTGGTAAATTTTAATTGTTGAGTTAACGTAAAGTTAAGAATAAAATTAACTTAGAGATTCTTTACTTCACAAATTATTTTATTGTTACTATACGTACATTTCTTACATCACATACAGTTTTATTCAACTACTGAAGATGGCTACTTAGTAGCCGAAATGTACATATAATGACAATAAAATAATTTGTGAAATAAAGAATCTCTAAGTTTACCTGAGCTGGCAAACTTATTTCATACTTATATTTTACAAGATCATCAATGTTAAAAGTAGTAATTAATACAGAATTGAGGGGTTAAAGTCAAAGTGGTGTGTCACATTTTCAAAAAAACTTACTACGTATGGTACAGGGCTTTCATTGAAAATTTCACTGGAACAGCATTTCAAAATTATTGTACGACTAAAAAAAACATGATTTTTAAAGTATTTTCAACTGGAACGATGTTGTCCATAATTTTACAAACCGGAACGGTGTTCCGGTTAGGTTCAGTACATTTCGAGGCCTGGCGTGGTAGCACAAACACATCTGTATTTTTTTAAGGCCTTTGCTGTTTCGACAATTAGAGGGAATTCTTTATTTTTGAAAATTCTATGCCTGAAGGGGATTCGAACCCGAGACTTTAGCAACGCAGGACATATGTGTTACCACTACGCTACGCCGGTCGGCAATAGAAATCTGTTAAATGTAAAGATGCTATATTCTGCTGGTATGAAATTTATAAAATTTTCAGAGTTAAATGTAATTTAACACAGCGACACTAAGTAAAACAGGTTGTTTCTCGAAATCTAGAAAATATGATAGGGTGACCATTTTCACAAATGCGGGACGGAGCAAAAAAAAGGTCCTCACGTCCCAAATCCAAGTGAAGAGCAAAAAAAAGGTCCTCATCTCCCAAAATCCAAGTGAAGAGCAAAAAAAAGGTCTCCACCTCCCAAATCCAAGTGAAGAGCAAAAAAAAAGGTCCTCATCTCCCAAATCCAAGTGAAGAGCAAAAAAAAGGTCCTCACCTCCCAAATCCAAGTGAAGAGCAAAAAAAAAGGTCTTCACCTCCCAAATCCAAGTGAAGACCAAAAAAAAAGGTCCTCACCTCCCAAATCCAAGTGAAGAGCAAAAAAAAGGTCCTGATCTCCCAAAATCCAAGTGAAGAGCAAAAAAAAAAGGTCCTCACCTCCCAAATCCAAGTGAAGAGCAAAAAAAAAGGTCTTCACCTCCCAAATCCAAGTGAAGAGCAAAAAAAAAAGGTCCTCACCTCCCAAATCCAAAATGTTAAAATGCGATACGAATGGTCACCCTAAAATATGACTTACACCACTTTGTCTTTACCCCTCCCCCCATCAATTATTAATTAAAAAGATAAACGTGAGCGTAAATAATAGACTACTTCATCAAATTCGTTTTTTTTTTTTTATGAATATTCAATTTAAAAAGATCATAACGCTACCATAACCTATATTGTAAATATTTGTTAGGAATAAAAATGGCAGATACTGGTAATTCAGTTCATTTTAGCGGTATTTTATAATTTTTTAAAATCATCCTGTGTCTGCAGTTGTTGGTAGAGGAGAAAGGAGTGCTCCCTGACTGTCCCTATGTCCTATGTTACATATAAATACAGAATACATTATAATATATGACCTAAGATAAGGTATTTTATCATAAGGCGATGTAATAAAGTTGGATGTTCCATTCTGGTGGAAGAACTATAAAAAAAAAATAACTGTTCGCTCTACTAATAACGTAATATCTAGTCTAACTATCAAACTATTACTACTTAAGTTAACTAAGCAGTTACTCTGGTGGGAGTGACGTGAAGCAGATGCTTGTTGGTTTAACCAACCAAGTATGTATTTTAAACAATTGTGATGTTTTAAAAAATTCCAAAAATGTAACATATAATAGATATATATTATATTATAATTATATGAACTTAACAACAGACTTTCATTTAATCAACCCCCTCAACCATCCCCCTACAGGTCCTCTTCCTTGTCAATATACTCAAACACATTCTTTCCAAAGTCGTTAAGCTGTTTATTTTATACAAAAACTTGATATCATAATAGGAAGACATTATAGGTTGATATACATAATACCGTATTACAGCGAGTAGCTCTTGTCTTGCCTTCACCCTTGAGACACAGCCGACGACATTAGCACATTCAAATTTTAACATAAATTTACAAAAATCATACAAAAAATCAACACTTCCTTCAGAACCGAAGAGAAGGAAACAAGTCTTCTGGACAACGGTGTTGTTGTTTACATCAATAGGGTCCTTAGGAAAGCAGGAAGTATACGAGGAAAGGACAAAACAGTGGTTCTTAACAGGCGTTCCGCGAAACACTGTTTCGGGAATTGGTCAAAAATATTCCGCGAGATTATAATTGTACCCCTTTTTTTGTTATCGAAAGTGTTGAACTTCTAAAAGGTTAAGAACCACTGTGCCTCATTTTATTTCATTGTTAGAGACGCCTAAAGAGTTAACATATACTATCCCACCGTAGTGGTCGCAAGTATTCTACCATACGTATTTAAACAGCCGTAATAGTCAACCATTTGGGCTTGCTAATACTCCGGCGACATTAGTTTTTTAACATTTCTATTGGAAATTTATTATACAGTTTTGTTTAACATTTGTTTTGTATGTAAGAATGCTATTAAGACCCCAAATTATTACCGACCGCCAACATATTTAAGTAATTTTTTATTCTTTATAAATTATTTATACTTATTACAGTTACTAAATATTTTACATGGTCAAGCAAAAAACACAAAAAATACAACATAATCTAATAAAAAATTCCCGTTGTACTATTCCGATTCACACAAATGTACATTACTTAGAATTTTCAGATTTTTAGTTTAAACCATCTGCGCTACAGGGTGTGGGACAACATTTATTTTGCACAATTTTGGCAAAAATTGTGTCAAAATAATTTAATTTGCAAAAATAAAATATTGATCGTCAATCCAAGTACTAAATGGTACCCTTCTCAGAATTAAAAAAATATTTTTTTTCGATGAGCAGATATTTGTTTATATTTTTAGGGTTATATGTTTTTTAGATGTTTTAGGCCCGGTTTTTCCACCTTCAGATAAAGTTCCAGGTAACTATCTGACAGATAAGGTTATTTATAACTTCATCTGCTGAGTAAATGTCATCCCTTCTTTCTATACAAATGTATCTATCGGATAGTTATCTAACAGATAATGAGACTGACGTATTGGATTCACTGACTGATATTGACATTTACTCAGCAGATGAAGTTACAAAAAACCTTATCTGTCAGATAGTTACCTGGAACTTTATCTGAAGGTGGAAAAACCGGGCCTTAGTATTTTTCCAATGTGCGGGTCAAAGAGTTGTATAAGCATGCCAAATTTCTCCCTAAGTTTAGCCGTTTGGCTAAACAGAGACAGACGACAAAATGACGGTATAAGAGTTTTTTGGTGATATATACAAAACCATAAAAATAACACGTACCTCCAATATATGGATACACCCTCTCTATTTGGATGGATCTATTCCTTCAGGAAGCTTAGAGGTAAATGGGAATTTTGACTAGATATTCTATTTTCTCCGCGTACCGTCACGTATCGACTGGGTAGCCTACTTTAGGTGCGTTCGGCATAAGCTAATAATCTACACATTCTGCATAATTTACACAAGATTCTTGTGTAAATTATGCAGAATGTGTAGATTATTAGCTTATGCCGAACGCACCGTTTGTAGACCTGGACATTGGCTCTTATTTTTTAAATGTTGGGCGATTGAGGTCGAATTGCGATTTGAACGTTGTGATCGATAAGTAGCCATGGTTTTTACCTAATTTCTCATTATAATTTTGATCAATATCCCTCCTAAGCTATGTTTGATGTTTATCGTGTTCATAAAAAATCTGTCCTACTAATTTATATTATTTACTGCAGAGCATTACCGCAGTATATTAAACGCAACTATTGTACTCTTTCATAGAAAGTAATATTTCATTGAATTTTACCTGAACTAACAAGCACGCGACTCTGCTGCTTTCAAAACAACGACCACATCGCCAACATAACTTACATGCCTACTATGGAAATAATATTGAAAACACCTTTATAAACCCACGGGATAAAACAAATATTAATTGAATTTCCTCGCTCGCTTTTCTACGAAATTATAATAAAATTAGTAAAACGACAGCAAACAAAAGTTGTGATGGCTTACTTTCGTTAATTCAATTGCCTTGGCAGGGCTGTCGCAACCCGAGGATGCACCGCACACGGGTGGCAATAATAATAAAATTTATTGACTATGTTACAATACATAAATCGTTTAGTCAGTCGTAGACATAATATACACAAAATAATAATTTAAAATAGAAGAAAAAATAAATAAATATAGCACTAAATATTAAAACAAGAGTTCAAAGAGACTAGGTAGCAAGCGCGTTAAATTTATAAGACAAGAATTCATTGACAGAATAAAATGGATTGTCTGTTCATAAAATTTTTATTTTATTTTTAAAAATATTAAAACAGTCAGATTTAAAATTATCAGGCAGTAAATTCATGAACTTTACTGAACAATAGTTTAGGGTGACCATTTTCTTAAGAAGGCAATGCGGGACGGAGCAAAAAAAAAGGTCCTCACCTCCCAAATCCAAGTGAAGAGCAAAAAACAAAGGTCTTCATCTCCCAAAATCCAAGTGAAGAGCAAAAAAAAAAGTCTTCACCTCCCAAATCCAAGTGAAGAGCAAAAAAAAAGGTCCTCATCTCCCAAATCCAAGTGAAGAGCAAAAAAAGGTCCTCATCTACCAAAATCCAAGTGAAGAGCAAAAAAAAAAGGTCTTCACCTCCCAAATCCAAGTGAAGAGCAAAAAAAAAGGTCTTCACCTCCCAAATCCAAGTGAAGAGCAAAAAAAAGGTCCTCACCTCCCAAAATCCAAGTGAAGAGCAAAAAAAAAGGGCTTCACCTCCCAAATCCAAGTGAAGAGCAAAAAAAAGGTCTTCACCTCCCAAATCCAAGTGAAAAGCAAAAAAAAAGGTCCTCACCTGCCAAATCCAAGTGAAGAGCAAAAAAAAAGGTCTTCACCTCCCAAATCCAAGTGAAGAGCAAAAAAAAGGTCCTCATCTCCCAAAATCCAAGTGAAGAGCAAAAAAAAAAGGTCTTCACCTCCCAAATCCAAGTGAAGAGCAAAAAAAAGGTCTTTACCTCCCAAATCCAAGTGAAGAGCAAAAAAAAAGGTCTTCACCTCCCAAATCCAAGTGAAGAGCAAAAAAAAAAGGTCCTCATCTCCCAAAATCCAAGTGAAGAGCAAAAAAAAAGGGCTTCATCTCCCAAATCTAAGTGAAGAGCAAAAAAAAAAGGTCTTCACCTCCCAAATCCAAATGAAGAGCAAAAAAAAAAGGTCCTCACCTCCCAAATCCAAAATGCGGGACGAATGGTCACCCTATAATAGTTAGTACTATTTCTTGATTTTTGGAGTCTTATATAGGTTGGATAGATTTTGCTTTTATTTCGAGTGTTGTAGTTATGTACCTGCACAAGTGTTACAAGTTCATTGAAGTTTCTGTGTGCATACAATAGGGAATTGTAAATAAATAGAGAAGGCAGTGTCATAATTTCCAGTTCAGGGAAACAAACCCTACAGTCGGTTTGGTAAGAGACCGGCCAGAATTCTTACAGCTCGCTGAAAGGAAAAGATTCTTTCCACCGCAGGAGAATATCCCCAGGCTAAAATGGCATTGGATATTTGCGACTGGAACAATGCAAAATAAGTAATGCGAACAATTTCTCTGGAAACTGAGGCCATAAGATTTCTTAAGGCCAACAGATATACAGTGCCGACAGACAGACAGACGGACAGACAGACCGACAGACAGACAGACAGACAGACAGACATCATGCTAAAAATAGTCAAAACATTACGTAGAGACCTCAATTCGTGGAGATCCATCGAAATGTCAAAATCGGTATGACCATAATACCATATATTGTGGTCACACCTATCTTTTTACTTTGGAAAATAACATGTATTTATAAATCAGAAATTGTCATATTTTTTGGCCCAATTTGGTATTATCTATCACACTGGATGTGACCGCTTTGTGGCTTTCGGCCGCAAAATTTCCCCTAAAATAAAAATATTAATAAATCTATTGTAGTACAATACAAACCAGAAATTTAATTAATATACCACGTGAAAAATTACACAAAAAAATTATTGAATTTTGTTAATGCAATATTATAAAATTTAATATAGTAAAATCCTTTTGAAGAAAATTTTATTAGTAAAATTACATTGTTTTTTTATATAAATTTATTAAAAATTACCTTGAAAAGATATTGTTTTCCACGTGTACATTGCACTAAATATTCTTGTTATGTTTAATATTGAAGAGCTTCAGTTGAAACGGAAATATAAAAACAAGAACCGACCAGAACTCGAAAATACGTTTTATATCTAAATTACTTATTGCAAATTAATTACTCAACAGGATTAAGATAAGGTGATTACATGAGTATGTTACGTAACTTCAACGGCATACACCAGTGGCTGCCAACATTTCCACATCCAGGATCACGTCAGGGGAAAGCGTGCGTCAGTGATTTTTGTGTCACGTGCACGTCTGATCACGAGGACGAAATGACAACTCACGCGAGATCATGCACGCTGAATAAATAAAAAAAAAATTCAGGTACATTGTGGCTTGCGAGTCACGATGTCAGTTAGTTAGTTAAAAAAATTTGGCCCACAGCAACAAAGGCTATTTGCGCCTAACGTAGGGTGACCATTTTCTTAAGAAGGCAATGCGGGACGAAGCAAAAAAAAGGTCTGCACCTCCCAAATCCAAGTGAAGAACAAAAAAAGGTCCTCATCTCCCAAAATCTAAGTGAAGAGCAAAAAAAAAAGGTCTTCACCTCCCAAATCCAAGTGAAGAGCAAAAAAAGGGCCTCCCAAATCCAAAATGCGGAACAAAATGTTAAAATGCGGGACTTTTGCGGGACGCATCTTAATGCGGGACAAAATGTTAAAATGCGGGACAGTCCCGCAGATTGCGGGACAGTCCCGCAAATTGCGGGACGAATGGTCACCCTAGCATAACGCAGTCCATCTTAATGACTACACTACATATTAAAATCAATAAATTAAACAATAAATAAATAAATAAAATCAATAAAAATACGCATCAATAAAAGAAATCTTACATCGACAAACACAAATAAATAAGATAAAAAGTCTGTTCGAAAAATTTAACAGACTCAGGGTGATGGTAAGAGGCTGTAAGGTGCCAATTACCATGGAATATCAGTCTCTAAATAGAACCCATTAAAATATGGTGCAAGACTTCACACATAGATCGGGTTCGTGGATTCTCATATTTTATTAATATTTATCTCTAAAACGGTTAAAGATATTGGGCTGCGGTTTTAATTTTTGGAATTTTTATGTCTTAATTACTTTATAAGAAAATTAAGGCCTTAATTGTTCCATCACTTTCGAGTTTGTTGAGGCCTTTCTTTAGTGCTAATTTTGGATATTTTAAAATTTCAAATGACTATATCTCAAAAACTAGAAGAGATAAAAGGTTACGGTTAGATTTTTTGGAATCATAAGGCCCTAATTGACTAGTAAAGCCCTAAAAACAAAAAACTTTTTTTTTTGAATTTTTGAAATTTTTATATTTTTTTTCAAAAATTTAAAAAAAGCATATCCCAAAAACGGTAAGAGGTAGCGGCCTGCGGTTTGAATTTTTGGGTTCCCCATATTCAAATTAATCTAGAAAAAAATTGGGGCCTTAATCGCACTGTTAATAATACTACCATGGGTAGTTAAATAAAACCCTTGAAAATGGCCGAAAATCGAAAAAAACGTAAGGGGTACACTTTAAAAATTTCGTGATTTTTAAGAAAAAAAAAATTGTCTCCGATTTTATTGAAAATTGGTACATATATGTATTTTTGGTCATAGATCAAGAAAATTTGGTTTATTTTGAAATTTGGGCAAAAGTTTTGGAATTATAGGCAAAAAACTGTACCAAATCGGCTCTAACTCAAAAACTAGGAAAGCATAAATTTTTCTAATATTTTTTTCATAATCCTCACCCCAAAATTAGCCTAAAACTATATTTTGGCTAAAATCGGAATCAAAAAAATTTTGATTAAAATTTCAAAGTTTTGAGAGAATTTTTTTTTTCAATTTTGTTTGAAAATTGGTATACTTTTACAATTTAGTCGGAATCAAATTTTTTTTTATCAAAATTTCAAAATTTATACATTTTGGCGGTCGGTAATATATTAATTTTTAAAATTTAATGTGGCAGATATGATTTTAAAGTCTAGACCAGTCCTTCTTAAACTTTTTGATGTCGCGGCTCCCCTGCAGCTCAAATCAATAACCCACGGCCCCCCTAATTTTTGTTTTTGGAACCAAGATTCCCAGCAAACATTCAACTAACGAGCGAATGCTGGCAAACTGCTTTTATGTTGGTAAATTACTGGCACCAAAAGTAAGTGCAACGCCAGTATTAATAATGTACTTCACATTTGTATTTCGCATTCCGCCTATACGAAGTACTTTACCAGCATTTTATAAGCACTCTTCTTCACTCATACTTTTTACTTAAAACCATCAGAAATAAATCTTGCAACTAAT
Organism: Liopterus haemorrhoidalis; assembly: GCA_963971575.1. Lineage (NCBI taxonomy): Eukaryota > Metazoa > Arthropoda > Insecta > Coleoptera > Dytiscidae > Liopterus > Liopterus haemorrhoidalis. Next base: position 32,845,971 of record OZ020624.1, read on the forward strand.
GCGATTATTTTGCACTTTACCGTTGCTGGGCCAGCAACTGATACATCAATGGGCCAGTAACGGCCCCGGGGACACCGGGGTACTGGCTCATTACTTTCAATGCCGGGGAGTATGTGCTTTACCAGTACTGGCCCGTATAAAAATGTTTGCTGGGTTAGTTAAAATATATACATACATATAGTTTTTTACGCTCAGATCATTCAATAATCTATGTATAATGAAGAATAATATTTATGTAGCATTAAAGTTGAAGCTACTCATCCTTTTTAAGTAATAGAATAATTAAGTGTTATAATTACGACTCTTCGCGGCCCACCACTTTAAGAAGCACTGGTCTAGATAATAGTAAGCCAGATATTTTTGAACGGATTATTTATTTTATCAGTGCCTCAATAGTTGATTTTTCAAAAAATCTAATTTATTATAAAATTTGATATTTAAATTAGATTTGAAGTGGTTTTAGAACGGGTGTGTATGTGTGTAAGCACGCCCTATAGGGCAGATGTGATTTTCCATTCTGTTGGCGGGAATGAGGGAACTCCGGGAAGCTCCGGGGAGCTCCGGGACCTCGGTCAGCCTACCGGAAAATTGCTCCTGACAGCAAGTGGCGAACATAAAAAGGATACGTACACTAGATTACTACAACTACCGCGGAATAACCATTCGGCGACCTTTCATTTTCAAACTGACTGAAAGGAAACACCAAAACAAACAAAACAACACATAGCCACTGAAAAAAAAATATCAAATACTAACGGAAGAGAATTAAGGCCCTACATAGTATAGTTTTCATAAATTTCTCATGCAAAACTAACAATCTTAAATAAAATAAATATTTATACATATACATTACATTTTGTAAATTTTATTTATCTAATAAGGTATTTTTAAATTTTGTATATACCAAATTTTCAGCCAAAATGCATCAACAGATCTCCATCCCAGTCCTCCGGGTCCAACAGGAACTCCAGAAGTCCGGAACCGCTAATGGCTCCAGAATCACTTTCAACACTCCAGAAAAATTGAATAAAATTACAACGTATGACTTACCACCAAGGTCTTATCAAAAAGTTCTGGAAAAATATCAAGAAACACATTGTACATACAGTGGCGGATCAAGCCTTCGCCGGGCCCAAGACATTTTTGATTTACGGGCCCCCAACCTATGATTTACGGGCCCTCAACCTATGTTTTACAAGCCCTCAACCTAGAGTCGTTCAAAGTGAAGACCCCACCTCCCAAATTCAAGTGAAGAGCAAAAAAAAAAAGACTTCACCTCCCAAATCCGGGCCTTTGAAAATTACGGGCCCAAGACAAATGTGTTTTTCGGACGAAGATCCGTCACTGTGTACATACAAAATAACACTTACACAGACACTTTGGGGGTTAAAATAAAGTTTTTACCTACCAACATATATAAGGGAGGTATTGTGATCATACCGATTTTAACATTTCGATGGATCTCCACGAATTGAGCTCCCTACATAACGTTTTGGCTAGTTTTAGCATGATGTCTGTCTGTCTGTCCGTCTATCTGTCTGTATGTCTGTCTGTCCGTCTGTCTGAGTACACGTGCAGAGCAAATTCGGCTAAAAAGATTTTTATGAAACTTCATATTTAAGCTTTTGACATCAATGGCATGAGTTGGTCAACTTTTAGTCAAAATCGGTTGACTAGAAATGGTTTACTCGTGTCGGTTTTAAGATTTTTGCGAATATTTAACAGAAAAATATTTCGAAAAAATTTATTAAACAAAAGTTGCTATAAAATAACTAACAACTTTAATAGTATAATTATTGAGGGTCCAGCAGAGATGCGTGGACCGGTGGTTGAAAAACACTGACATATTATATTTTTCCCAAATTTTGGAATAAAAAAAATTTTAAACAATAAATATCTTGCATTAAAAATATTAACAAATATATTGTTGAATATTTTAATACGATTAAAAGATTATCTTTTCTCGTCTAACCTTGCAATGAAGGCCATCATATAGTTAATAAAAATTTGTATTTTAAAAAAATATTTAAAAAATTTACATATCTGATTTTCATCCCAAATGTACCAATAGATCTGCATCCCAGTTCTCCAAGTCCAACAGGAACTCCAGAAGTCCGGAACCGCTAGTCCTGGCTCCAGAATCACTTTCAACACTCCAGGAAAAATTAATTAAATTACAACGTATGACCTACCTGCAAGGTCTTATCAAAAATTTTGTAAAAATATCAAAAAATACACTTCACGAACAAAATAACACTTACACAGACACTTTAGGGGTTGATATAAAGTTTTTTAATATTAAAATTATTGATATGTTATTTTTTAATTATATTTTTGGTGAAAACTTTGATATGACACTAGGAGCAAATAACGCTGTAGCCATTTTGGTGTGGCGTCATATACTAGGCGCCACCTTGCGGCCGATTTGAGAAATTAAAAATTAGTAAATAGTTTAAAAATTGTACGTTTTTGATTTTGTACGTTAAAGGGTAATGTAAACGCCGCAGATTACAAGGGTTTCATACAAAATCGAATACCAACGAGTAATAAATAAAAATCCTAAATTCTTCACAGGTCATTGGGAAAATAACACTCAGAAAATTCTTTTCATTTAATTTTTTTTATTGATAGATATAATGGGAAAATGCTTTAATATAATGATGAAATCAGTTAAAATAATTACATTTTCCGTTTTTCTTTGAGTTTTTCCTGGCTACTGATTGATTATATTTAGTTTTTCCTAATGACCTTAAGATAATTACCTTATTTTTTTCTTTCGCTTTTCTCTTCTTTCAGAGAAAATTAACCAATGAAAAGCGTGTAATTTTTTCATCTATACAAAAGTGTTACAGAAAACTCAGTTTTGCTTTATATTATGGGGCACTGTCAATCATTTTTCCCACAATTTTGTTCCATTTGATGTCAAATCTTGGCAGAGACGTAATGAGTACTTTTCGCAACTATGGTTAAGAAAACTGATAAAGATAAAATTTATGAGGAGCTTTGACAAATTTAGAAATTTAAACAACCTGCGAAACCCTGCAATGTGTGAAAACTCACACTTCACATCAATTTTTTTGTCATGAGTTGTATTTTGGAAACGAATACCTTTTTTAAGTCATTACTTGAATTTAAAAGGCAGTCTTCTTTGGTTTTTGGTTCAATAAAAATGTAAGTCTTGGTCTATCCCTACCCCTATAACACAATTATGTATTCTAAGCCCCCCCCCCCCAATAAAAATACTTGGATACGCATCTAAGCAGCTCAGAAGACAATTGTTAAAACCAGAGATTGGAGTTTAATTTTTGTCTTCACTATGATGTTCTTTCCATATTCTGGTGAAGCAACCAGATATGTTATTTCTAGTGGCTTTGCTTTCCACCCCATTTCCTAAAAGAATGGAAAAACATCCCTCTACAGCTCAAATCTTATCAGTGATTGAAATAAGACATTAAAATAAGGTGTAAGATCTTATTGCCTCAATATGACCTCAATCGTATGAATAAAAATAAGCATAACCTTTTACTTATGAGTAAGAAGCAAATGCTTTATTGTTGATCTTTTGCTCAAGACAGAAGTAAATGGTTATGAATAAAACAGGCCTTTTACTCTAAATTATAAGCAAATGCTTCGAAAAACATGCATCTATATATTCATATACTCACTTGTGAAAAAGCGTTGTAGTGAACTAATTGCCATGGCGGATATTGTGCATTTAAGAAATATAAAACATTATAGGCATCGTTCTTCACCACGTCGTACTGACATAAAAGTTAGTTTCGTTTTGAACAGGAGAACATGGAGTGTTTTGCTAATAATTTTTAGGTAACTTTTTTTTGTTGAGATATCTAGCTGATCTTGGATTTCAAAGAAGTATCGGTGAGGAACTTAGGGTGGAGCAATCCACAGTATCACTGACTGTCAGCAGTGTTGTTCAAATACCGAAGATCTATGAAGATGAATATGTCAATCGTAAAGGAAAACCTATGCTAAATGTATAGGCAATTTGTGATGCCAGTGAAATGGTCACAAGTGTAGGTGTAAAGTGCCCTGAATCTGTACATGACTTTACACCAATAAAAATAAACTGATATGTCAAACATGGAACTCAGTACAACACTAGTACAGTTTTTATAGTGTTTATAGATTAATTTCAAGTTGACAGCGATCAGAAAGAAGTAGTACGATTTTGATAAATACTGATTTTCAGGTTTCTACATAAACACATCCTCTTGACCTTTTACTTACCGGTAGAAGCATTGACTTATAAGTAAAAGGTAATCATTATTCATATAAAAAGAAGAAAATGCTTTTACTTCTACCTTATACTTATGAGCATTTACTTCAATTTTATTCATACGGCTGAATGTGTAGTCTCCGAGATTATTATCTGTGGAGTTTATTGGGTTTTCCTGGATCGGTGTAACCCTGTGCCGATGGGAGTGGTAAGGAGGTTGAAGGAATTACTTGCTGAGAGACAGTTATTGGTAATTCCAGAGTGGTGTTTTGAACAATCCCCTGACCACAATACTAATGACGTTGGATTTGCATTGCAAAGTCTCTCCGAAGCTTTTCTTCTTAATTCACTTATAGCGAGCAGAATTACAATATAGTTGCAAACAACCACCTTATGTATTACTCCCCAGGCACAACGTACATCTCGAACACCCTCTACATAATAAAAACAACACACTATAAGAGACACAACTCATTTGCAACTTCTCAAAACCAACAACAAGGAAACACCAAATAAAAACACCACCTGACAAACTAGAATTTCTAAATCAGTCAACACCATCTTAAGTTTTAACGTTACTCATTTCTAATCAAGGTGGATGTTCATAGGAAATAACCAGTGTTGTAATAGGTACATTATAAAAAAAATCAGCTGTGGCCACCACAGGACCGACCGCCAGTACATAGTACTTGCATAAAATACATTCTAGCAGCAGAGTAGAAATAACTTGGCCAAATATTTTCCAACAGAGATATTATTTACCATAACCATGGAAACGTTACATATAAGTATGAAAAATAGATACTTCCTCGTTTAAAAGAATCCAGATAATCGAAAATTCGGATAATAGAGGTCCGAATAATCAAGGTTCTACTGTACTTAGAAAAAATTAGAAATAACTTGGCCTAATATTAACAGAGATATTAGTTATCATGACCATGGAAACGTTACATATAAGTATGAATATTTTTTTCGAAATATTTTTGTTATGAAAAATTCACAAAAATTTAAAATGGACGCGAGTAAACTCCCATTTTTCTCAATCGATTTTTACCAAAAGTTGATTAACTTGTGCCATTGATTTCAGAAGCTCAAATATGAAGTTTCATAAAAATCCTTTTAGCCGAATTTGCTCTGTACGTGTACACAGACAGACGGATGGACATAGAGACAGACAGATAGACGGATAGACTAGGGTGAGCATTCGTCCCGGGAGGTGAAGACCTTTTTTTGCTCTTTACTTATATTTGGGAGGTGAGGACCTTTTTTTTGTTTGCTCTTCACTTATATTTCGGAAGTGACGACTTTTGCTCCGTCCCGCATTGCCTTCTCCAAAACAATGGTCACTCTAGGATAGACGGACCGACAAACTGACAGACAACATGCTAAAAATAGTCAAAACATTATGTAGGGACCTCAATTCGTGGAGATCCATCGAAATCTCGAAATGTCAAAATCAGTATGATCACAATACCTCCCTTATATATATGTTGGTGGTCGGTAAAAATGTAGGCAGCCTGGAGTCATAAAAACAGACCTATTTTACCAAAAATGATGTCACAACACGCTGTTTTTTTATCTGTGTAGCCATTTTAATTCTGAAGTAACATTTATAAAATAACACACACAAACTAATTTATGTATTTATAGAGAAACGTCCGTGATAGGTTTTAACTATCCCATGTAATCCTGGTGAGTAAATAGTCCATCTCGATGGTTTTTTGTTAAAAACCTCCAGTCCCTCTAGTGGCAGTGTGAGTTGTCTCGTTCGTGGAGGTCTGTACGTTCAGTCGTCACCTTGGACCATTAAGTTTTTAAACTGAGATATGGCGTCTTTTGTTATAAATCTTTTTCATTTATTTCAGCTGTACGTTTTTTTACTTTATCAGCGGGGGAAAAAGAAAAGGCTTTTTTCCCGGGCCGCGGTGGTTATCAGGGAAACGCCGATCATTTTTCACTGTGAAAACAATGCGCTGCGACAATGGACAGGCTGTCATGTGCGTCGAGACGACTGCCGTCTTCAATGCCACCACCACCTTGCCAAATCCGCAAGATATTTATAATGAATAAGCTTCATCGTTCACTCACGGCACATCGTTAAAAGTCAATCACTGGTGACACGCATGTTAATACGGTTCACAACGTCTAAGTGGCGCATATCCACACAAAAGGTAAGTTCTCCATTTCTAAACCACGAGCATTAAGCATGCAAGTATAGAACATACCATATTATTTTTGAAGATCGGCATAATTATCCCGTATTTCATGACCATTCAATCTGTGTACATTCAGGAGTAATATGGTCAGTATTACGTCCATTTTTTAGCCTACACAGAAAGGCACCTACAGTTTATAGCCGGTTGCGAACGGCTAAGCAAAAAATTATCATCGTCAGTAAGCATAGGCTTCCTGTTTCAAGGTTTCATAACCATATTTTCAATCTATGTACATTCAGGAGTAATATGGTCAGTATTACGTCCACTTTTAGGCGTACACAGAAAGGCACCTACAGTTTAAAGCCGGTTGCGAACGGCTAAACAGAACCTGTATTTTTTTATAAATATTTTTTTCACAAATTATTTGACGTATAGAAACATACCATATTATTTTTGAAGATAGGCATAAAACAATTATCCCGTTTAACTATAATCACATTGCTAAACTACAAAAGAACTAGGGTTCATGTTTACAACCACGTTGTAAACAGTCAACGGTCAGTAGCGCATACATACGTTTAAGTACTAACTATAAATAAGTATACTTGTTTCTGTTAATCCTTTAAGTAAGATGCGTAATGTGAAAAACTAATCCCTACGGTTATGGGTAGACACCTAGTTATATCACTTCTATTGTAATTTTATGAGTTCCCTAACTTTTATTATTTTATTGCGATCTTCAAAACTAATATAGTATGTTCTATACTTCACCCCCATAATAAAAATTATTAAAAATTAGACGTTTACTAGTGTACCCGTTGCCAACTGTGTTGGTAAACACATCATTACCTCAATGTGGAACTTGCTCGACATTTCAGACTTCTTTCTCTAAGCATACGCCTTACTTCATCCAATTTAAATTGAATCAACTCTTCGCCCATTATTAATAACTAGACAAATATTGAGTATTATTCCGAATTATTTATTCATTAACTTTTTGAGATGGGAAAACGATTCATTTTCACTCAGTGCATTACATTTATAATGTTAAAACTAAAAATGATTTGAGACGTTAAATTTTAAATATATTTATTAAAATAAATTTTCCAATTTCTTATATAATATAAAAATACGCACACGGAAAAAACGCACACGGATTAATACGCACACGGAAAAAAGCACATATGAAAAATACACACACGCAAAAAAGCGTACACGGAAAAATACACACACGGAAAAAAGCGTACTTACACTATATCTCAAATCAGTTTGAAATAAATTGTGAGAAACTATTACACAGTAAAATTTAATTGTGTGAACACAAAGTATAAAAAATGATTTATTGACCCGAAAAAAATCTCAATTATAATTCTGGTTGCAGCATCTCCATTCCAAGATTCTACGAGCCACTACTTTTAAACTGTATCACGTACAGAATGACGCGTTATTTTTATAGTGCCTACTAATACATTTTATTGAACAGTGTGTAGAGAACACTAAAGAGAAAAAGTGTTTAATTGAGCAGCTTGATTAATATAATATAATGTTGATTTAGGTGGTAAACACGTGTAAAGCCGTCATTATAATCGTGTTGTTTTGAAAGAGCAGTAGCTAGTTGGAGTCCTGGTCATGACCGTTGACGTCATCATGGCAATAGGGCTGCCAGAAGCAAAGCCATAGCTCGGTATTTGTATCGTTAATGTTAATTTCAACTTGTATATTTATGCTAGCTCGAGTTTATATAAGAACTTAAACCGGTATTTGCATTCTAAATTGAGAGAGTGAGCGGAGAGGCACGAAACCGCTGTGGGCCATCGATCCCGGCCCGACACATTCGCAGGGCCGCATCGCCAAATATCGCCGCCCCACAAACACACCGATAACGATACGAACAATCACTATAGGTCAGTGTTTCACTACCTCTTTACCATCACGGACTTCCTGCACTGTTATAGCGACGCACAATTACCGCAGAAATAATTAAAAACACTATTATACATCAAGCAACCTGGATAACAAAATAATTTTAATTATTTATCCAAGTAGGCTATGTTACAAATGCTGGTTGCTGTAAATAAAACAGCAGAGTATCACCGTTTCATTACCTTCAAACAGACATGTTTAATGTATCAGAGAGACATTTTAATAAAGAATATTATAATCAAAGATATATTGATTTCTTCAACCATCACTCAGTGTTCCGGTAAACCTGGTAAATACCACACCTGGTAGATACTAAAGTGTCTTTTCGGTGGACTCCTATCCAAGGAAGTTGATAGGAATTAATTAATAATTAATTATTATTAAGAGCTTGGACTATTTTTTTGTTATTAGGTACTCTCGGACGAAATTGGCGCCCAACCAGGAGGGGTTGTAACTTTGAGCCAATATTGATTTTTATGTATCATGTCGCTCAATAAATCTCCGGTCTAACTAAGAAAAACATTTTTTTCTTTATAAATTCGACTTTATTCATCAACATACTCTCCTTCAAGAGTGATACATTCATTCCAACGCTCTGGTTTTCTGGTTTTGACTGAAAATAACTGATCAGGTAATTTTCTACATCGGTGATATTGCGAAATTTTTTATCTCTGAGTGTATGTTCCATAGACCTAAATAGGCACAGTCGGTAGGAGCAGTCGTTCGGCGCAGTCGGTAAGCGCAGTCGGTAGGCGCAGTCGGTAGGCGCAATCGGAGGCGCAGTCGGTAGGCGCGAGATCTGGTGAATACGTCATATATGGAATAATTTCCCAATTTAAGTCCTGAATTTTCTCGCGGACGCTGAATGAGGACATGTATTGTCATGATGAAATATTGTTCCTTTTCGATGGACGTTTTTCCTTTAGTTTATGATTTAGTTTTAACAATTAGACTAAATCACACTAAAGTGATGGCAAACCTTCTATTGATCGAAAGGCTGATAATCGACGATGCCAGTATTGAACAGGTTTATATTTACAAGTATCTTGGGCATGAAAAACTAACTGAGACAATCAAACGTGCAAAATCTTCAGGAGAATTTCACAAGGATGGGCAGCATTGGGTAAACTACGAACCATTTTTAAAAATGTTATCCCAATGTGTCTTAAAAACAAATCTTTCGAACTATGTGTAATGTCCGTCTTAACCTGCAAGGCAGACACCCTAACACAGACATAAGTTTCTGCTAGAAAGCTTCAAATTACTCAGAGAGTCATGGAATGAGTTAAGCTCGGTATAACACTGACGGATAAAATACCAAATACTGAAATTCGTCAACAGTCGAAACTAACAGACATCCTTGTAAAAGTAGCTACCATGAAATCAAGTTAGAACAACAGATTATAGATGGACCAAACGGAATCTCGAGCCCAGACCATGGGTAGATAAACGTCAAGGAAGACCACCCAATCACTGGATTGATGAAATTTTTAAGGAAGGCCTATCCACCAGTGGATTTTAACGGCTGAAGAATGATGAGAATGATTGATTTATGCAAATAATTTTAAAGGAATCATTAAAAATAATTGTAGAATTCATTATATTGCTTTCTTGTCATCATTTATTATATAATTTATGTTATTTCTCCAAATGTGTCGCTCTGACAAAATTTAGAAAGCATTGATAAATAGAAATGTATTCCATACTGTATTTAATCCCTGGGGTTATTAATCTAGGGGTTGTAATATTTCTGATACAGCCCTGAACACTACCACATATGCACACATACGCTTAGCGCCCGCCTTCGCATCGCTTTTTAAATTAACGATATTAATTACTAAAATTTACTACGCCAATATATATTCCTTTATTTTTATATTGAATTTTGTGGATTAGCTGATGTTTCTTTTCTGATGAAATTTGCCTTCAAGTGCGTATAGGTGTTCGGATCGTTCGATCACTGTCTACTGGTACCTTGATTGTGTTTGGCAGGGGTTCGCGGGGGTCGGTTGCGACCCCAGCACGTGTCATGTCTCGTAATTGATTTGTTTGTTGGTTTGTTTGACCGTCGGTATATCTCAATCGCTAGAGCCATTGATGTATGGGTAAAGACAGTGTCGCAGGGCCTTTATTCACGTTCAAGGAACGAAGTTTGGGGGACTGTAGGTGGGGCAGAGGGATTTCTGCCCACAGACCAACACAAAAATCACCTAACGATTCATAATTTTATGTTGATGAAGACAAGCTATTATATGCAAAGTTAATACGGAAGGAAGATGATCTAAATGGTAATTTTTAAAGCTCGTGCACAAAGCCAAATATCCTAGTGAAAAGAAAAAATATATATATAGGAAGTTGTGGCGTAATACAATTATTTAGATTTTACTCAAAATTATAAGTAGGATCATTAAAATGTATTCTTGCTGGATAATCCTCTCTTGGTATTATTCATATTTTTATTTAATTTGTTCATCTATAGTCCGTACTAAATTAGTTTTCAAGATCGCAATAAAATAACGTGTCAACCCATAGATAATTTCGAAACTATTTGGGAAGACTTGGAAAGGTCGAAGAATAATGCGATAATTTCGAAACTATTTGGGAAAACTTGGAAAGGTCGAAGAATAAAGCGATAATTTCGAAACTATTTGGAAAGACTTGGAAAGAATGAAGGTATTATCTCGAAAGAATCTGGCAGGATTTTAAGAGCTCGAAGAATGAAACGATTTGATGGATAACTGTTAAGGGTGCCTGAAGACAAAATCCTATTATTGGAAAGGCTTGGAGTAACCTGGATAGATTTTGAAAGGCCTTATACAATTTCGACAATTTGGACAATCTGGAAAGATTTAATACTGACCTGAGAAGGCTTTACACGATCTAATACAACCTAGAAAGTTTTGGTACGGCTTGGAAAGATCTGGAAAGACCTACTACGACTGGTCATTGAGATAGTATAATCCGTACCAAATTATTTTTGCTGATCGCAATAAAATAATAGTTAGGGAACTCATAAAATTACAATAGAAGTGATATAACTAGCCGTGTCAACCCATAGCCGTAGGGATTAGTTTTTCACATTACGCATCTTACTTAAAGGATTAACAAACCAAGTATACTTGTTTATAGTTAGTGCTTAAACGTATGTATGCGCCCCTGACCGTTGGCTGTTTCCAACGTGGTTGTAAACATGAACCCTACTTCTTTTGTAGTTTAACAATGTGATTATAGTTATACGGGATAGTTGTTTTATGCCGATCTTCAAAACTAATATGGTATGTTCTATACCATCAATCTACTGTTTTGTTGATAGATTCAATCCTGTATAGGTTAAGTAATGTCTGCATCTCCAACACTGAGGCTGTGGGTGTTTCCACCCACTGTCAACGTTCAAAGGAAAGCATGAAGGAAAAAATAATTGATTATATAGGATAGGGTCCGGAGTGAAAAACTGTTTAGAGAGAAAAAAGGCCTTTAGTATATCCCGTTATGATGTCTCTACGGGACATACGTCTCTTCTAAATCGCATCTGTCATCTGTTCGGGTGTTGGTGTTTATAATTTAAGGTCCGGCCACAAGGGCAGCGCTGGCCGCAACAGGTTGTAAGAAGATTACAATGTATACTTACAGAGGATTTTAAAGATGTCTGAAAAGTATGATACATCACCTCCAACAATTGTCTCTGCAGCTCGAGGTAATACGTCGCTTGACATCATTCTTTAATAATGCAGGTTGATAAGTTCACTGCAAATAGGGTTTGTAGCATGTGTCATAGAGGGGCCCTACATTGAAAGAATACAAACATTCCAAAAACCATATTAATTTCATAGTTAAACAAGACTTAATGCAATCATAATGTTAATCTATATTAATCTTAATTGTATAAATTAGTTATGTATTTTTAGTACTGTTTGCAATGTTTTCCTGTATTAGAGCATAACAGCAAAATATGTAGATAAATAAATATTTAATTTTGTGGAATTTTATCTTGTGTGCTTTTATCTTCTTCATAATGTCACATAGGTAATCCTAGGTCAGGATTACGACATCTAGACATTGTGACGGTCAGCTGTCTGATTAAAAACTATTCGTCAGCGCCTGACGTATGTGGCCTGATTACGAAAATGCAGACATCGCATTTTCATAATGAGGAAATATTTGTCATGACAAATGAATATTGGAACTGGGTTAATTTTCGTTACAAAAAGGCTGGAAGTCACAAAATATGCAGGCAGTGGAACATATCCAACTCCACTGCACGTATTAGTCCAGAAGGTGACGACCAAGACACTGACGCCAGATTCTTGTATCGAGAGAGAAGCCAAGCAAGTGACCATGTGAGTGGGAGAAGACTTCTCCAGGCTCCTCGACTCCCGGATGGGTAGCCCCCTCCTCGGAGACAGGTCCAAGTCGATCCTGGCCAACACGGGGTGGACCAAAGACTTCCCATACTCCATGGACCAATTCAAACTTTACAATGTAATTTTGATAAATGTGTAATAAATTTGTAATGTTGAAACCAGGAATTGTGTCTCAATCAAACCACCCACGTGACAATATCCAAGAAATATACACCTTTTGATGAGCTTTTGATATATTTGATGAGCAGTGCATGCACACCGAAGAACTAAGAACGGCTCTGCAAACGAGTATGTCTCGTTTTGAAATTTTAAACTTAATTTTGTTTTCTTTTCATGTTAGTTTATTTAAAAAATATCTTTGTTTAGATTGAATGTTTTCGTTTCAGTTAAAATGCAGACGTTGTAATTTACTATCACGCCCCGTAGCTATCAACACGGCAGTATAGTAGCCCTCTTTGTTACTTCAATTTATGGTTTGTTTAGAAACGTTGCATTTTTTATAATAGAGTTCAGATTAGTTCGTCGTTGTATTAATACGTATTCTTACACTTCAATATTACGTGCGTATCACGTCAGTTCGGTTGTACTAAACCTCTATATAAACTCTCGCAGTAATTATTATATTATTAAATATATAAATATATCTAGTGATTTTATCACATATCAAGTGTCTGTGTGTGTTCTTCAATTGCAAATGTTCTGTTGGTGTCATCTTGAAGTTTCCTCAGCATCTGGGTACCCAGAAGACAGCTATCCACGAGAACCAAGGTTAGTAATATTTGTATATTGAATAATCACAAGACACTGTAGTTAAACGTCTGTCGAGCCGGTGAAATTTTACATTATAGCTCTGTATGGTGTGTTAATAATTCCATACCAGTTAGCGGTTTGCTTAGAGCCCCTACAGAGTATGTAAAGAAAAATGTATCTGTTGTTACTATCTTTGTAATTGTAACAGCATTAGATGTAATGTCTCGTATATACTTTGTACGGGTAGCATTTCTTACGTTTGCTCCTAGGTGTGTCACCTAATCCTGGAGTGAATAGTTCTATGAGAATGCATTCGATTCTGATGCATCTGAAAATGGTTTCAGTCGATCTAATACATTCGGGATTTGTGATATTTGTCGACATTTTTCTAATAAAAGCCGTGCGTCTCTTGCAACACTCTGGGGCACTCAGAGCTGACAAACATATTGGTGATTTAGTCTGTTGGAGGCGTTCGGTGTTGGTTGGAACGGCGGCGAAATGCGAACGCATCTAACATATCCGCTTTCTGTCCGTCGCACAACTCCGGGATTGCTAGCCACTCGTATATCAGCCGGGGAGCGTCTCTCATAATCAGGCGGGGGTCGGGGGTGGTGAGGGACGGGATGCTCTCACCCCCGCGTGCTACCTAAGGCCGGCCGTTATGGACGCATTGTCTCGGATTCCCGTCCTATATCGGCATCCACCCTACTACATAGCGCAGCTCCGGGCCTCCATTATGAACACATAATTTCATCGCTTCCTATATCACTGACCGCTAAATCTAACTTACTTATCGATTCAAGCACGGAGACAACAAACATCGTGATCTGTCTATACCACGGACCTCAAGCTCAATTTATTTAGTTTCAAGTTCGCAGATAAATTAACTCAAGATTTTTTTTTTTGTCCTGCTAAATATCAGGTCGTCAAGGATGAAATTTGTAGTTAATAATACTACCAATACTACCCATTGGCTTAATATTTTACTGTTCTGTTTTTACCGACCGCCAACATATATAAGAGAGGTAAAAATCAACTATTGAGGCTCTGATAAAATAAATAATCCGTTCAAAAATATCTGGCTTACTATTATCTAGCATTTAAAACCTTATCTGCCACATTAAATTTTAAAAAGTAATATATTACCGACTGACAACATATATAAGGGAGGTATTGTGATCATACCGATTTTGACATTTCGAGAATTCGATGGATCTCCACGAATTCAGGTCCGTACATAACGTTTTGAGCGTCTGACGTATGTGGCCTGATTACGAAAATGAGGAAATATTTGTCATGACGAATGAATATTGGAACTGGGTTAATTTTCGTTACAAAAAGACCGGCAGTCACGAAATATGGAGTTAGTGGAACATAGCCAACTCCGCTGCACGTATTAGTCCAGAAGGTGACGACCACGACACTGACGCCAGATTCTTGTATCGAGAGAGAAGCCAAGCAAGTAGTGACCATGTGAGTGGGAGAAGACTTCTCCAGGCTCCTCGACTCCCGGATGGGTAGCCCCCGCCTCGGAGATAGGTCCAAGCCGATCCTGGCCAACACGGGGTGGACCGAAGACTTCCCCAACTCCATGGACCAATTCAAACATTATTTTGTAAATGTGATATACATATTTAATAAATTTGTTATGCTGAAACCAGGAGTTGTGTCTCAATCAAACCACCCACGTGACAATATGGCTGGAGGCTGTATAGCCGAGAGCATTTTATTAGAAAAATAGCGAGATGAAAGGTAGTTGGCAGTCGTAAAATCTTATATGCATTGTGTGTCAACAGGAAGAATTAGAAGCCGAGTCGTCATAATGTTATAGTGCATTTCTGTGTAATGCAGTGTCATTAGGGTACGCAGACGCCACCTCCCGCTGCCCCCCGTCACCCCCGCCCCCACCGCGCCACTCATAAATTTAATTAAAAACAAACTTTAGTCAGAAGTTGAGAAGAAACAGCGCGTAACGTAACCTAAGAATTTTTAATATGAAAAAGGCAAACACGACTTCTCGTATGCACTTTAACACAAGTTTAGTGCAGTTGAAAGAATCCCGCGGAACAAAGGGCTTCAGGGGATCCCATTTAAACTCTACACCGGATAACACATCACAAAAATCTCTGTCGCTAAAAGAATCACACGGAGGCATCTGGAGAAAAACTACTCGCATACCATCGCGCGGAACTACTTCACCATTTAACTACCGTATTTTTCGGACCATAAGACGCACCTTACACAGAAAAATCTACAATTGGGGTGCGTCTTAAGTCCGAAGATATAGGTGCGTTGTTTCAAAAGTGTGCGATATTAGTGTGGAATCAATTCGAAGCGCATAAAACAGAATCAACCAAGAAAATATAATAGAAATGAATACAGAATTAGTAATTTCTGGAGGCCTTACAAATCAACGACAACCCTTGGGTTGATTAATAAACCATTTAATAATTTTATGCGGGAAGAGTGGAACGAATGATAAAGCCAAATCGCGATGTCACAGCAACGGATGAAACGGACAATTTCAAAAGTACCTGGGTAAAAAATTCATGGGAAGCTGTAAAAGAAAAGACGATTATAAAGTTAAGAAATTCGGTATAAGCAACGCATTGAATAGTATCGAAGATGACTTGGTTTTTGAAGAGATTGACAATAGTTCAGACGAAAATAATACGAACAATGACATTAACGAGACGAGTGATAGTACAGAGAGTGAAGATGAACAGAATGTTGCTGGTACAAGTTATTGTAATAATAAATATTATTTCTAAAAATTGTCTCATAAATTTGGGTTGCATCTTATGGTCCGAAAAATACGGTAATTGGAAAGAAGAATGAAAAGAACGGATATAATCTTCAAGTAAATATCAGGGACAACATCCAAAAGTACCACAGGCAACAACGAATGATGAGGCAACACAAAGCACTATGTATGCTACGTCTGCTTTGTAAGCTATATTTGCTACATTCGCTACCTATGAAACGTAGAAGAAACAGAATCAGTCTTGTACAAGATATTGTAGAGTTGGTTTCCCTGGGAAACTGATGACAATGTCGAATTTTTGTTGTCACTTGTATTAAGGCAACAACGAATGATGAGGCCACACGAAGCGCTACACTATGTATGCTACGTATGCTTTGTAAGCTATATTTGCTATATTCGCTACCTACGAAACGTAGAGGAAACAGAATCAGTCTTGTACAAGATATTTTAGAGTTGGTTTCCCCGGGAAACTGATGACAGTGTCGATTTTTGTTGTCACATGCATTAATTAATAAACGTGAAAATTGATACACGAAGTTAACATGAAAAGGAGAGTGTGGATACCACGTCATCGCTTATAGTGTGGAAGTGCCAACTGTGCCAAGCGGGATAAAGATTGGGCAAAGCATTTCACAAGGTATGCTGAACAAGCTTGATTGCACTCTACCCTGAGCTGACAGTGTGGACGTCCTTGCCAACAAGCAAAGCTATTTGTTTTTGCCAGTTGGCCTTGCCAATGCACCAACCACCTATAAGCGAGCAGGAGTCTTTGAAAATTATGTACCAATTTACAAGAAACTGGCAAATACTTTTTTGATATATTGTTGATTTTTTTTCCTATTTTGGCTATGATTGTCGACTACCAGCGCTTGGTTCTTGCATTAACCTCTCCACAAAGAGTCGTGTATTTCTATTGATCTGTAATTGAAAGTTGCTCCAACTGTGTGTATGAAATAATCCTCTGTGCTGACTGATGCGATATAATGGTTCAATAAGGGACGGAAGGAGGAAAAGGGCGTCTAATTATCTTGACTGCCCCCAATTAAAGGTCATATCGAGCTAAAAAACTTCCGCAGAGTATTGTTGAAAATCTGCGAGTTTTAAAACTCTGTAAAAGTATTTGATGTAGTGACGGGAGGTGATTAATTCGCTGTAGGCTTGGAGGAGGGCGTCCCGACGTCGCCGACGCCCGCGACGCCGCTGCCGCTGACGGTTAGACCGAACAAAGATTGAATGGTTTTAGATTAACCCACGAAACCTAACAGTCATTTTTCTAAATTCAATCCGCGACTGTTTTACTTGTTAAAACGATTACCTACGACAACACTAAAAACAAACAATCCAAACAATTACATTACCGGTCGGGGGAGGGGGGGGGGGTCTTGCAACTCCAACACCCATCTTGTTCGTTTCGAGAAATAAACCGTTTCTCAGGGTTCACTGTATTAAATTACACGTCACTCTATTTCAAAATTCTTATACCTTTAATACCTGGAGAAGAGGCTGATTTTCTCCCCCTTTAGCGCTCGAACCGACCGTGTTTCGGTTTAATATTTGTTCTTAGCTCTGCCTGTCCTCGGTCGCCGTTACAGGTTACCTGAATTGTTGCAGTTCACGAATCTATGTTACATTTACATTCGTCTTGTGTAGAGATGGGTCGTTCATGAACGAACCGGCTCAGTATACTGACCGAAGTGACACGGTTCACCAAATTGAAATGAGCTGGCTCACGGCTCACTGTATAGTTTCAAGTTTCAAGGATACTTTCATCGAATCAGGAATTCCACAAGGCAGTATACTTGGTCCATTATTGTTCATCATATACATAAACGACTTGCCTCATAATATATCATGTGACACAACTTGAGTAGTAAATAGAGATGGGCGATTGTAAGCAGTGACCGGAGTGATCCGGATCTGGATCGATGTCATGTTGAACTCGGCTTGTAATGTATTATCATAAAGTGTATTTTGTCATCAATTTGCAGGACAATCTATTTGGCTTAATACTAATAGGCTTAGTCTGTACTTTCTTACAACCATACTATATAAAAATATTAAAATTTTGCCCAAATCCCAGATGTCCAATTTATATGGATAATAAACATCGTCATAAACTTAACACATCTGGTTTAAAATACAGTAGCTACCTAAAGTAAAATGTTTGTTTACTATTAACCCGGCAAAAATGTTAGATAATTCACTTCTATAGATTTTTATTTATTTAACTTGTTCATATAATGCAAGACAACAACCGTATTGAACGAACGACCGACAACTGAGCGACCTGTGTCTCGGGAACATGTTTACTTAGCTGGATCACTGAGCCGGCTTAGCAAACTGAACGATCTCCACTGATCCGGTTCCGCAAACTGAGCCGAAATTCCCATCTCTAGATTAAACACCCGGTATATGGGCCTGGTAGATTTCATGAGGTCCACAATGCCGAGATGGTTGAGGAACCTTGGTCTAGACAGTACGGAATTGAACCGCGTGTATCCTGCGGTATATGGTTATTTCGGTTGTAGACTTTCAATTATTCTTTTAGTCCGTACACTTCATCTGTAATGTTTGACTTGCACTTCTAGTTATTTATTTAGAATCCTCTCTTTAAAAAGAACGAGTGTTTGAGCATTAAGTTGGTTGGATAGCGAGTGTAACCGCCCCCAGTAGCCGTGGGGGTGGTCCGGGGGCCGTAATGTGAAAGCATTTGCATGTCTGCAGGCGGCTGACGACGGGCGGCGGGCAACGAGGGAAAGAAACAAACAAAGGGCAGTTTTGCCGATGTTCCATTGTTGTGGTAACAACTGTAACTAGATATTGGATTGCCGCATCGGTTTGTACTTCATTGGCGTGCAACTCGAATCGAATGTGTCCCGACCAGTGATGGGGACTTGAAGTTGGAGCCGGGATTCAGAAAAAGTTACTTGATAGTCAAAATCTTGTTCAAAAGATTAACAAAGATCTTAAAATTCCGTACAATTGGCTTATGTCAAATGATCTAATTAAATCATTTTAAACGAATTAATATATTAATAAAAGTAAATGTAACTTTATTACATTTACTAAACGTAAAAAAGAACGCGACACAAGTCAAAATATTCTCCATAAAGATCAATGCACTTTTGCAGGCGTTTGAATCAATTGACGAAGTACTTTTTCCACTCCAATTGAGGCTTTTTCCACTGCAATTGTCAAATTATTTGGGATTCAATGCGAAAAAATCTTTTTGACGGCCAAATGTTCATGCAATAGTGGTATGCTGATCCTACTAATGTCCAAGGATACCTCAATCCCACGATAACTCACATGACCTTGCAGTATCAGTTCACGCACAGCATCAATGTTTTCCGGAACAACAATTTTGGACGACCTTCACGAAATTCTTCCTTAAGCGAACTACAGCCACGACTGAAGCCGGCAAATGATAAACAGTAGTCCTTGATGGTGCTTCATCGCCAAAAGTCGAATTAAGTTCATCGATGTTAATCCACGTCGAAAGTTGTAAAAAATAATCGCTCGAAAATGTTCATAATTCCATTTTTGATGAGATTTTTTTTCAAATTACTGTAAACAACACAAATAGCGCTCGTACGTCAAAACGTTCTCAGTACGTTTCCTTCAAAAATGTCAAACTTTACGATAGAAACGTCAGTTGCCAGATGGCAGCACTAGTTAAGTGGCAACCCTTGTATTATACTCGGTGTTCCTTCCAAATCTATTCTGTAGCAAGGGAGAACCCTTTTAGAGAGGAATACTCGTGAGTCGATGGTCAAAATAGTAAATACTGACATCGACGTTTGCATATTTATCAGTTTTCAGTGCATTAATAATCAGAAAAGCCTTTTTCATTGGCACTGTACATATTTAATTGTTGAGATTGTCATTTATTCGTTGGTGGTGGTGTTTAAGTGATTGTAGTGGATTTCCAGTAGGTGTTGTTGCATTATTTGTGTCCGGTGCGAGCGGCGTAGTTCGTCTTTAGAGTATTGAAAGTTGCTGCTGAGGGCGTCGTCGTGCAGTACAAAGCCGTGACCGGACACAGAGCTGGACTTAACTAAATTACTGCGGGACGGCTCTAATTGAATTAGGGCGAGTCGCTTGTCGCCCTGCACTGAGCAATTAGGGCCCGCGCTAATTGCCGGCAAACTTTCGCAAACCGGCGCACACAAGCCGACCACTTCCCGACACGTTCGATACAAGCCGCTCGCCATCGCCAGCCTGCCCAACACCCTACAAAACTCTTGATTAATATTTTAAGAATGTGTGATACTGTAAATGACGTTTCTATATGATTCATTTTCTGTTCAATGGTCAAAGAATAAACCTTTCAATTCAATGGGGTATTGAGGTTTGCTGGTCAAGTTTACCGTCTGGGCCCATTCAGTTTTACATAAATCGTAGGATGACCGTTTTGATTCATGCAACACCGTTGGGAAAAGTCTGTTTTCCTTTCTATTTTCCGGGGATTCAATGTATTTACTTGAAGGAAAATGCTCGTAAAAAAGTTATACCGCATTCAAGAAGTTGTTTCCGAATCATTTGTTGCAAGATACGTTCTCTTCATTACTCCAAAGATACTTGACTCAAATTGATGACCTTTCTTATATTTTTTGTTCGACACGGGATGCAACAATAAAACCAAACAATTTACACCACCAAATCCTCTTTAATACTAACCTAAAATCATATTCGCCTTTTTAAAATTATTACTTGAAACGTATGGAATAAGTGAAATAACATATTTCTATTGACTGTGCGTCCAGGACCCACTTGATGTGTATATAAATGTACAGACACGGCAGTCAACGTGTTAAACTAAGTTAATCCAATGCGATTTCTTGTCTGATCTGTTGCCGGTCGCTTTCCCGGTTCGAGCTAATTACAATCTGAATTTTTCTTATGAATGCGTGGCATTAAATCTATATCTATTTCCTTTCTGTGCTTTCGATTCTTTAATCAGAAGGTCCCCGGTATAATTACTCCCTGGGGAAGAGCGTCCCGATGCTCTCAGCGCCGCGACGCCACGACCTTCATCGAAAAATCACGCCCCAAATTAATAATGCTTTCCCTGGCTTTTTATAAGTTTTCACTCATAAAAAATACCAAATTAAAAACGAGTCCTGCTCTGATAAGATGGTGTCAGGGTTGGGACGGGCACACGGACGGTCGGTGAAGGGGGAAGGGGGGTGGCGGTGATATTTTCTGCAGGGGGGAGTGCGGGAGTTGATTAGTCGGGGGAAGTTTCGTCAAGTTCATCATCAAGTGACGATGTTGATGATTTCTGTTGAAAAATTCATGTCATACTGTAAAGGTGGGTTGAAGGGTGTTGAATGTACATTTCCTTTGATGTGTGCGTCGCGGCGGACCTGACACCGACGCCCCGACGCCGACGTCGGAAATGAAATATTATCCGACCCGTATAAAAATTGCGTGTATTAAATAAATATTCCAAAATAAAGTTTCCTCCATTAATTTTCAACTGTTTGACAGATTCAATTTGGATTTTTAGTGATTAATTGTGCAATTTGGGCAACGTGCGCGTGCGTCCGCGCGACATTAGTTTGTAATTTATTATTTACATACTTGTGACACTATCACCGGACACTATAAATTACACGAGGGGGGCAGAGACTCCGGGTTCAGCAACTTGTGACCCATTGAGAGTTAGCGGGCCTACAAGTATATAGACAATGGTCGCCGGAGACAATAGCAGATTATGTATTATGACGATTGAAGGCTTCGTCAGTGACAATATGAGATACATCAGTGGCTTTATGAAAAAAAAAAAAAAAAGAAAAACACTAAATAAATAAAAAATATAATATCTATAATATTACAAATCTGAAGTAGGTTTTACAGCGTCAGGTATATTTTGAAATGACAAATTTACATTCAAAAGTCAATACTACACTATAAAAGTAACCAAAATAACCAGATCTGGTTTGACCTTATAAATGTGAGTATATTAAAGCGGGCAAACAATTAAATTTTACTGTGTAATAGTTTCTCACGATTTATTTCAAACTGATTTGAGATATAGTGTAACGCTTTTTTCCGTGTGTACCTTTTTTCGTGTGCGCTTTTTTGCGTGTGTGTATTTTTCATGTGTGCTTTTTTCCGTGTGCCTATTAATCCGTGTGCGTATTTTTATATTATATAAGAAATTGGAAAATTTATTCTAATAAATATATTTTGTCCAGTTCTTAATAATGGGCGAAGAGTTGATTCAATTTGAATTAGATAAAGTAAGGCGTATGGTTACAGAAAGAAGTCTGAAGTTATTTTTGAAGATCGCAATAAAATAATAAAAGTTAGGGAACTCATAAAATTACAATAGAAGTGATATAACTAGGCGAGTCAATCCATAGCCGTATGTGTATTTTTTCATGTGCGCTTTTTACCGTGTGCGCGTTTTTTCCGTGTGCGTATTTTTATATTATATAAGAAATTGGAAAATTTATTTTAATAAATATATTTTAAATTTAACGTCTCAAATCATTTTTAGTTTTAACATTACAAATATAATTCACTGAGTGAAAATGAATCGTTTTCCCATCTTAAAAAGTTAATGAATAAATAATTCGAAATAATACTCATTATTTGTCCAGTTTTCAATAATGGGCGAAGAGTTAATTCAATTTGAATTGGATGAAGTAAGGCGTATGGCTAGAGAAATAAGTTTGAGGTGTAGAGCAAGTTCCACAATAAGGTAATGATGTGTTTGCCAACACAGTTGGCAACGGGAAAAGAAAACAATAGTCGTTACGCCGTGTATAGATCCGCGTAGTCGACATGAAATAAAATGTAATTTTCAGGGTCGCAGAAGTAATCCTTGCTGTAAGAAATAACTGGAAGTCTGGAGATAATCCCTTCTGTAAACTGGGAAATGCAGAGTTCTTACAGTTCTTGCATTCAATCAATATTTAAACATCCTGCTTGAAGTGGCTTATGCAAGGTCAGTAATGTGATGGGCAAGTGTCGCAGGAAACCGAACCGATCTCATCCTCTTCCTGATCCTGCGGAGTGACGCGTTGCTTGAGGCGAAGATTTCTGTGAGTTTGAGAAGAAGAATGCAATCCTACTGAATATTTAAAATAATGTTATGATGGATATACTTTTGTCGTGTTATAATGAAAAACAACCGCTGGCTAGGAGCGCGCGAAATTATGAATAAATTTTCATTGATATTGCTGTCGTAATAGTGCGCTCGCAGGCAGAGAAGAGGGATGGAGGGAAGGAAACAGGGGTGGGCGAGACGAGGAATAGGCCTCATCTCCATTGCGAGAAGAAGAGAACCTTAAATCATGGCCCGCAGTAACGCAATAAGCGAGGGGTGTAAAACACTCGTACGACATTCCGCGGCGTACTTCGCCCCTGTAACAAAAACAGAAATTGAACAACAATATCACAAACAGCACAGCTCTGAATATTTATCATTCCAACTGCTTTGGTCCACGATCACGCTTTTCTTCACACTTTCCACTCTTCATACTTGATGTTAAAAATGTCAGGTGGGAAATTTTACACTGCTCCGGGTTTCGTAGATAACCAATCTTAATACCATGAGTTCAAAAAGTTATTACATAAGGGTAGGGTTACCAACCGTCCTACTTTAGTAGGACATGTCCTACAATTTACCTCCTTGTCCTTCGTCCTACCTACTGTTAAAAAATATCAGAAATGTCCTACTGTATAGTATTTTTACTTTTGAAAACGCCTTTACCGCTGAGTCGACGTTTGCCGATGAACGCGATCGAGGCATAACGTTTTGACTAAATTTCTATGATGTCATTAAGGATAAAGCTTTATTTAAAAAAGCTGTCCTACTGTGTCCTACTAAACTACTATTTTTAGTTGAAATATCCCTACATAAAGTAACCCTACATAAGGGTTGCCTATGAAAAAATAAAATTCCTACTAGGTTCACCAGACATTTTTTTTCCCTTGGGAGTTCACGGAAAACTATTTACTAGTACCAAGACTTCAACGTGGTACTTGTCTCGTATAAAATCAAAAAATAATTTTTTTGTAAAAATTCAGTAAAAAAAATCTAGTGACTTATAAGTATATTTAATTATGAGATGCACGCAGAACAACCCATTTTACAAATGGTGTTCGTAACGCCTAAAAATTCGATAACTTTCAAAGTAATAATCAAAAGTAAAATTCCAATTATGCTATTCCAGATTGACACAAAAATAACCAGGCAGACATGTGTGACTATCCTAAAAATGTCAAATTAGATTTTGATGGCGTTAAAACAATGTTTGGTTTTGTTTCTTGTGAGAGTCAAGAAGTAAAACTAGTTGTAATTATAATTGTTAGAGTCCTAATTATTAGCGGTGGAAGTTTGCCAAGAGGTAGGGTGGCTCTGACTCTGGCTCTCGCTCTGGACAGCCCTGCGCTATAAGCAACATCTGCTAAAGCCCCGTAATATATTGGAGAAGAATGCAAAAATAACCTTATATTACTTTACACAGAGCATTAATGGCTCCAACCAACGTCTTTTCTTATTATTCGCCCCAAATTACATCATTCTAAATATATAAATCATTTTATGAACATCACAACACCTTCAGTTTGTTTTCAGTTTTATCAACTCAAAAAATTGATGTGAAGTGTGAATTTTCACACATTTCAGGGTTTTGCAGGTATATAATATGTGAAGGCGCAATGCTGAGTGTGTAGGACAAATTTTGCTTTGTAGTAATCACGGCAAAATGAACGATGTTTTAAAAATAATTTATCGTCTGTTAATCTAAGTGAATGATGATTATTTGGGATGCCAAAACAAATTTTATGTTAAGATATTTTTTTGTTAATTTTAATTCGAGTGCCTAATACCATTATTTAGATTTTTAAATATGTGCAGTATTTTTTTCTATATAGCAAGGTTCATTAATATTTTGAAAATTGCGCCTATGTCTTCCATTGGTTGTTTTAAGTCATAAGCTCCGCTCCTCTGATTACGTATACATTGAAACATAGAATTAAATTATAATTTCAATTGCCACTGGTTATTAAATTTACGCATTTAAAAATTAAATGCAACATTTGCCAAAATATAACTAGAATTTTGAAAAAATAATTTAAACAAAATAAAAATGCAAAAAAAAACAAAAAATAAAATTGTGACAGGAAGCGAACCGTAGTTTTCAACTTAGGAAGCGAGATATCTAACCACTACACCATGAAGACATACTGGTTTACTGTCTTAAAATAAAATATTAAAAATTTACGTCATCAATCAAAAAACACAAAAAATGCGTTATTTTCCGAAAACATAATCTGATCAAAAATTCCTGTTGTACTATTCCGGTACACACCAATGTACATTACTCAGTTTTTTTTTCAGAATTTAGTAATACAGATCATAAACACTTTTTAGATATTTATAAAAACTACAGATCCAAAATACTTTTCTAATGTTTATAAACCTTCAATGTAGTCACCAGTGTTGTGTCGCAAGCAATGTGGAAATTGTAAGATTGGTTCTGATGTCTGATTGTTCGTACAGAGCGGTCTACAGTATCAAGAATGTTTCGAATTCTCCTGTAGAGCAATGCCAGTTGGATTTTGTGTTCTATTGTGTTTTTTCCGGGTATTCCCATACTGGATCTTCTGCCATTTCATATTTTAAAAGGTTTTCTCATTGGTTAGTATTCAATCTTCTTAGTCACGTGAAAATGAGGTAAGTTGAACAAAACGCGTATTTCCTGCAGTTGGATTCTGTACTCCATCTTGCTCTATTATGTTCTATCCGGGTATTCCAATACTGGATCTTTAGTTCATATTTTAGGACGTTTTCTCATTGGTTAATATTCAATCTTTTTACTCACGTGAAAGAAGGAGGCAAGTTGAACAAAACGTGAATTTGCTACTTGCAAGTTTTATTCGCGACCCTATCCCACTGATTCTATTTGACCAGATAAAACTACATTTTTTTTCTAGACTAAATAATATGTGTAGATTTCAAAAATGAAAACCGTAAGTCTCTATCTTTTTTGGTTTTTGAGATATGGGCTGCACTTGCTAAAATAACGGTAAATTAGATATCCGCGGTATTTTTTTTTTTTGATACCCTGTCCCACTATTTCTGTTCAATCAAACAAGACCCTAAATTTTTTCTAGACTAAACAATGTGTGTAGATTTCAAAAATTCAAACTGCAGGTCTCTATCTTTTATTGTTTTTGAGTTATGATTTTTTTTATTCAAGCCTGAATGACAGGAGTGTCATCTTCAAGATGTGAAGATATTAAATCTGTTCCCTATTAATTTACGTATGTTTTAAAGTATATTAGACATGATCCTGGGATGAAATTTTTAATTTATGAATTAGTGAGTAAGGTATAAGGTCTAAACTCGATTTCGTAAAGCAGTTGCCATGAAACACTGTTTGAAAAAATGAGTGATGATATTAATATTTCAAAAGCGAGGGGTGACGTCGGCGAAAAAATCTTGTAAATCTTACAGAACCGAGCATAAGAGGCCGTAGTGACGTCAGAGAAGGAAGGAAGAGGTGGAGAACGAGAAAGGAACAACCTCAAGGGTGGCGGGAGAGGAAGTATTTAGTCAATTAAAGTTTTTTAAAGTATTTACTTTAATTAAATAAGTTGGAGGTCGATAAATACTTTACTAAAACAAAATACGATCTCACAAACTATCCCGCTACTAAAAACTTTGATCAAATACTGAAACATGAAATTGAATAACTGAAAAATTACATTAATCCTCAAAAACTGTACACCAGTGTTTCTTAACAGGTAGGCTGCGATCCAAACATTCCTAATACTTCCACTGATGCATTGCATGAGTATTTCCTCGTGCAATTTTAGAATTCATTAACTGTACATCTGACGCACTCGAATCGGGCGAATATTGTCAAACTTGACCTAAGCAAAGCCTTTGATTGTATTTCTCACAACATTTTACTAGAAAACTTCCCTTTTATGGTTTTGATGTCAATAGCTGTGCCTTGCTTAAATCCTTTTTATCAAATCGACAGCAGTTTACCCAAATTGGCAGTAACAAATCTAAACCCCTTCCTCTTCTTCTCGGCGTTCCCCAAGGCTCAGTACTTGGCCCACTACTATTTCTAATATATATTAATGACTTCTTCTCCTTCATGGATTCTAAATCAATACTTTATGCGGATTATACAACCATATTGACTACAAACTCTAATTTAAACAGAGTTCAATCTGAAAATTTCTCACTAATTGACAGAGCTAATTCCTAGTTCACCAGCAATAAACTATCCTTGCAAACACTACCAAGTCCCAAAGCTTACTCATAACCACTAAGACTATGATAATTCCCCGTATGTAAGTTTCTTTGGTATACATGTAGATCCCCATCTAAGATGGAACCAACATACAAAGTTTCTGAGCCGTAAACTAAAGTCTACCATATATCTAATTAGAAAACTAAAACTAGAGGTGAGTATAGATGTGGTTCTAAAAGCTTACTTTTCCCTTTTTCATTCCCAGTTAAGCTATGGTTTATTAATCTGGGGACATTCACCAGCTGCCAAAAGAATTTTTGCCCTACAGCGTAAAGTTGTAAGAATTATTGCTTTTGCTACTTTTCAAGCCGACTGTCGTTATCTTTTTGTAAAACTCAGTATAATGTCCCACCTTCCCTAAATCAACAAAATCTAAAAAATTTCCCAACCTGCATAGAAAATAGTTTTTAATTTTTTTTAGAGACGTGTCATGCAAAAATTTGGCTTTATAAACATTTGTATTAATTTAATTGTTGATAAAATAGTAAAACAGGTTCACAAAATATTGTAAAACATTTTGTTGAACGCTGATTTTTATCATAATTTCAAACTTTTGGTCACCACTGTAATATAGAGAAAGGAAACGCATTTTGTGCAGTAAGAGACATCTGTTAAGCAGCGGCTACAGTTGATAAGATCTCCTGTACACTAGTTCGCCAGTTTTCCGCGTAAAATCAATTTTGAACTCTCAGACAGCCTGGCAAACAAAATGTACAAATGTCATTTTTTTATGAAGATTTATGATGAATTTTATTAAGTATACAGTGATACCAACATTAATGTTATTAATAGTGCCCTCAGTTTTGGAATTTTTGGGTTTTGGATGTCATTGTAGGTATTTCATTTTGAAATGGTTTTGACATGATAAGTACTTCAATACGATTTGTTCGATTGTTTCAGATTGTTACCTCTGCTACTCTGATCTTGTAAATTTAAAAGTTTGCAGACAAACTGTAAGTTTTCACAATTTTATTTAAAGCCCCGTCATTTTGAGGCCCCGAAAAATCTTGATTTTTCCTTTTGTTTGCACTTCACAGTCAGATTCGACGTCCTTTTGGGCCCCAAAGGAGCCTACCTCTTCTTTTATTTCTATAATTTTAACTTGGTTTTAAGTTAGGCAATGATCAATGTCATTTAGTTATTTATTTATTTATATATATTTTTTAATCGTTTGTATTTTAATCGATGAATGATCCGTTAAATCGAGTGTTTACTATGTTTTTTTTAGGGAAGTAAAGTTTTGGACAATGCAATTAAAGCAGCAGACAATATTTTGGATACCGTTAATGAGTTTCTTTCAAAATTCGTAGACTTATTGGTAAGGAACATATATTCTGCTGTTTTCTCCTTTTTTTCCTGTCAGTCCTTCCTATCCCTTATTGAGAATAAACATTACCTATAGAGGCACTGGGTTTAAGCCAAGCAAGCTTTAATACGCAGATCTTCGTGTTAAACATAGTCCGCATTGCCAACATAATTTCTATTATAAAAAAATACTTGTGAATTTGTGCTGTCAACATTTTATATTATCATAAACAAGAACACTGTATTATATCGACGTTATAAGAAGTTTATACTTATTGTTCAGCTTTTTTACAGCTTTTCTCAAAAAACTAAAATTTCTTAAACGTCCTTTTTTAGGAAGATGGTTCTAAAAATCTATATGAAAGAATAACACACATATTTGTCAAGAAAGAACCGACATTTATAGACAAAATTGTAAGTATATTTTGTTAAAAATAAATATATTAAGAAAGTGGGTTTGTAGCTTGACGAGACAAGAGGAGCGTTGAAGTCTCCAATTAACAATAACGATACCATCAACTTGGTGGAACTATGGACCCGCAACCGCGGGGGTACATTATATAGGGCCCCATCAAACCTTTAAATGTTTGTTTTTGGACAAAGTTAAGAAACCTACTAGAAGGCTCGAAATATCTCTCTACAACGAGATAAACAGATGTACAAGGGTGTGTTTTTATATTCGCGGAATGGGGGGTAAGAATAATAAATAAAAATACAGAAATATTTTTCTTTTGCAATATATTCACCCTCAACTCTAATACACTTTTCAGATCTATGAATTAATTTGTGTATGCATGCGAAAAAAAAAAATGATTTCTCTTTATCTTCAAAATACGCAGAAACCGCACCTTATACTTCTTCATCGCTGAAAAAAAAATCTACTTACAGTAATACCCCGCCATTCGACGTTAATTCGTTCTGAAAAAAGCGTCGAGTAGCGAATACGTCGAGTGGCGAGTCGAATTTCTCCATAAAGGGCGTTTTCCTCGTTCTCCGGGCGAAGTTTTCCTCTTGTCTTTTCTTTGATGCTGTCCCTCAAATGCTCTGTGTAGCATAGTATTCTCCTGTTATGGATAGGGTGACCATTTTCTTAAGAAGGCAATGCGGGACGGAGCAAAAAAAAATGTCCTCATCTCCCAAATCCAAGTGAAGAGCAAAAAAAAAGTCCTCATCTCCCAAATCCAAGTGAAGAGCAAAAAAAAAGGTCCTCACCTCCCAAATCCAAGTGAAGAGCAAAAAAAAGGTCTTCATCTCCCAAATCCAAGTGAAGAGCAAAAAAAAGGTCTTCATCTCCCAAATCCAAGTGAAGAGCAAAAAAAAAAGGTCCTCATCTCCCAAATCCAAGTGAAGAGCAAAAAAAAGGTCTTCATCTCCCAAATCCAAGTGAAGAGCAAAAAAAAGGTCCTCACCTCCCAAATCCAAGTGAAGAGCAAAAAAAAGGTCTTCATCTCCCAAATCCAAGTGAAGAGCAAAAAAAAAGGTCTTCATCTCCCAAATTCAAGTGAAGAGCAAAAAAAAAGGTCCTCATCTCCCAAATCCAAGTGAAGAGCAAAAAAAAGGTCCTCATCTCCCAAATCCAAGTGAAGAGCAAAAAAAAGAGATCCTTATCTCCCAAAATCCAAGTGAAGAGAAAAAAAAAGGTCCTCATCTCCCAAATCCAAGTGAAGAGCAAAAAAAAGAGATCCTTATCTCCCAAAATCCAAGTGAAGAGAAAAAAAAAGGTCCTCATCTCCCAAATCCAAGTGAAGAGCAAAAAAAAGGTCTTTATCTCCCAAATCCAAGTGAAGAGCAAAAAAAAGGTCTTCATCTCCCAAATCCAAGTGAAGAGCAAAAAAAAAAGGTCCTCATCTCCCAAATCCAAGTGAAGAGCAAAAAAAAAGGTCCTCATCTCCCAAAATCCAAGTGAAGAGAAAAAAAAAGGTCCTCATCTCCCAAAATCCAAGTGAAGAGCAAAAAAAAAGGTCCTCACTTCCCAAATCCAAGTGAAGAGCAAAAAAAGGTACTTACCTCCCAAATCCAAGTGAAGAGCAAAAAAAAAAGGTCCTCACCTCCCAAATCCAAGTGAAGAGCAAAAAAGGTACTCACCTCCCAAATCCAAGTGAAGAGCAAAAAAAAAGGTCCTCACCTCCCAAATCCAAGTGAAGAGCAAAAAAAAGGTCCTCACTTCTCAAATCCAAGTGAAGAGCAAAACAAAAAGGTCTTCACCTCCCAAATCCAAGTGAAGAGCAAAAAAAAGGTCCAAAATGCGGGACAGTCCCGCAAAAAGCGGGACGAATGGTCACCCTAGCTTGGACTCGGGTTCATAATGATGAACCCACGTTTCATCCCCAGTGACGCCAGAGAATCTGATTGGCGTACCACTCTCCACTTTTCGGCATCCCCTCCATTCCACGAATATAAAAACGCACCCTCGTAGATTTCAAAATTTTCATTCAATTTTAATTTTCAGACTTTCTATGTTACAAATTTCTTTCCATCCAAAAGAAAAAAATATTTAACGAAAATGTACGACCTATTAGTGCCTTGTATGGCCCCAAATAGAGACACTATCTACGATGTGTCTCTCTGGATGCCGACTTGTGCTGGGACTGTGTTCACCAAGTTCTTAATATTATTATTTAGTCCTACGTTGCCCGTACTCTTTCTTCTCGTTTACAGGCTTCATGTGAGTAATAAATTAAAAAAAATTATGTATAAATTCGGTGTCTTTATTTTTAAATCAATAATAATTCTGTATTTTTTACGGCATTCAGGTGTACAAAAATTAAAATAAATATTAATTCAGGGTACTATTATATATTTCATTTTGTAATACGTTACAGTGTTGTTTCTTTGGTTTAGGCGGAACTAAATGGGAGTTTCGTATTTTTAAATTGTCACGAAAACAGAGCTTAGCGCGTTTTTACGAAAAAACGCTCGCGTTCTAATTTGCAAACTAAGGTTCGATCTGGTCTCGAGACAATTTTATTTTTATTTTTGTTACATTTTTATTTTGTTTAAATTATTTTTTTTTAAATTCTAGTTATATTTGGGTAAATGTTGCACTTAATTTTTAAAAGGGTAAATTTAATAACCAGTAGAAATTGTTAACATTGAACACACGAAATCAGAGGGGCGGAGTTATGACTTAAAACAATCAATGGAAGCCATAGGCGCAATTTTCAAAATCCTTGCTAAATTCTTTGCTTAAATTCTTAATGAACCTTGTTGTATATAAAAAAAAATACTGCGCATATTTAGAAACCTAAATAATGGTATAAGGCACTCGACTTAAAATTAACAAAAAAAATATTTTAACATAAAATTTGTTTTGGCATCCAAAATAATCATCTTACCTGCGAAACCTTGAAATGTGTGAAAATCAATTTTATTTGAATGGCCGTAGAAAAAATATTGTATGACACACGTAAAGAAAATGGGTCGCTTACTTGCTGCATAAATAGCTACCAAATTCTTTTAAAAAAGGCACCGAATTAATAATATTTGTTGACGAAAAATTATTTCCAGAATTTTTATTATGGAGGATATCGTTATATAATGAAGATTTTGGTGAAGATGATAAGGAAAGAATGGAAAGATGGTCTGTGGAAGAAAGTTACAAGCATGAAAGAAATGATCATGTAAAAAATAAAACTCAAGTACTTATAGAAATATATTAAATACAAAACTAATTGACTGTTGCTTCTGTTGCGGGCGGAATGTTAATTACCGGTTCAATTTTAACCGGTAATAAATGTTGAATTGGTTGTGTGATGGCCGTCTTATCAACCGTCACCAATCCATCTCTGTTTATATTCTGTACAGAGACACCCAACTCGAGTGCTACAGCGCTCGGGGGAAACAAGACATGAAGACACATTTGAATATATGGTATTAAGTCACCTAGAAAAAAAAAAACAAACAGTGAAAATTTGACCACTGATCACATCACTTCAGTGGCGACGCGTGTATATACGAATACCCCCCCCCCTCCCGGTTCTTC
The DNA here is from genome assembly GCA_963971575.1 of Liopterus haemorrhoidalis. Lineage (NCBI taxonomy): Eukaryota > Metazoa > Arthropoda > Insecta > Coleoptera > Dytiscidae > Liopterus > Liopterus haemorrhoidalis. The sequence continues at coordinate 32,878,737 of OZ020624.1, forward strand.
AACATTTTTGTGGTCGAAACCAAATTGATTACAAAATAAAAAATTTAATTATAAAGATTTTTGATAGTTACACTTTCAATAATAATTTTAACATTGTTCAATTAAAAAAAAAAATAGTTACAGGCTATTCCAAACGTTTAGGCGGAACTAAATGGCACCTCCCAAATCCAAGTGAAGAGCAAAAAAAAAGATCCTCACCTCCCAAATCCAAGTGAAGAGCAAAAAAAAGGTCCTCACCTCCCAAATCCAAGTGAAGAGCAAAAAAAAGGTCCTTACCTCCCAAAATCCAAGTGAAGAGCAAAAAAAAAAGGTCCTCACCTCCCAAATCCAAGTGAAGAGCAAAAAAAAAGCTCCTCACCTCCCAAATCCAAGTGATGAGCAAAAAAAAGGTCCTCACCTCCCAAATCGAAGTGAAGAGCAAAAAAAAAGGTCCTCACCTCCCAAAATCCAAGTGAAGAGCAAAAAAAAAGGTCCTCATCTCCCAAAATCCAAGTAAAGAGCAAAAAAAAAGGTCCTCACCTCCCAAAATCCAAGTAAAGAGCAAAAAAAAAGGTCCTCATCTCCCAAATCCAAGTGAAGAGCAAAAAAAAGGTCCTCACCTCCCAAAATCCAAGTGAAGAGAAAAAAAAAAGAAAAAGGTCCTCAAATACAAGTTACAATGCGGGACAAAATGTTAGAATGCGGGACTTTTGCGGGACACCTAATCAAAATGCGGGACAGTCCCGCAAAAAGCTGAATGGTCACCTTAGCCTAATCATTTGAAATAGCCTATAGCCGGTGTATAGGGAAAATTTGCCGCTCCACTTGAGTTGTGGCCTGAGATAATCGCAAGTGACCACGCTCGCCACTGTTAGTACTTACCAGTAAAACAAACACAAAGTCTCGCGAAAGCTTCTCTGGCAGTTGATGAAAACGCTTGCTGTTCCTGGCCATAAAAAACCAGGATAGTATTACTGGCGATCAGCAAGGACTCTTGGACTTCCTTAGTGACAGAAAAAGCCACAGCATACGGTGCACAAAGTTTTAATTCATTAAAAGAACTCAAAATTTGATTGCAATATTCTGCTAACGGATAAAATTCTAATAAACTTTCTGGCGGATGAAGTGAATCACTTTCATGCCCTTTCCAAATAGCGCTAGGTGCTTTTTTGTTTATTAAAGTAAAACGTTCCATATTTTTTTCAAATCCACGCGTTGCTTTTGCGAGAGCTTTTTGAAATTTGTCCAGGATCGCGTTTGTAAATATTGTTACCATCAAACCGCGAAAATCACAACCAACACGACTAAAAGACAACCCGAAATACATGCATTGACTAAAGACTGAATCGATCGAAGTTATCTCTGAGGTTAAACCCGTTTTTAAAGTCGCCAAAAACGTGCAAATCTGTAAAATGTATTTTATTATTGGAAGTGTGAAGTTAGCCATATGTATATCTTTACCTTGTCGTGCAGCCAACTGTAAAAAATAACATTTTCATTGAAACGACGGTCAGTGTTGGTAACACTGTGTTCGGCGTCATTGAATATGGCCCGGTACTGCGTTATTATACTAAATAAGCAGACCCGTGTCAATTCTATGGTTTTATTGAGTCTCTGATGAGCTGTAAAAAGATTTAATTAATTTAATAAGTTTTAGAAAATTAAATTATAACAAAAATTATTATATACAACAAATTATTATGACAAAAATTATTATAACAAAAATTATAATAACGAGATTTTCACCAAAAATATGTCAAAAAATATTAATCCCCAAAGGTGGGAATATTTGAAAAAGTATTTTAATTACTCTCTGGTAAAAATACTTACGAACGATCAATAAAATATAGAGACCTGCAGTTTGAAAGGCTATTTGCGCCTAACGCAAATGACTAAATGAGTAAAACTACATATTAAAAACAATAAATAAATAAATAAAATCATCAAAAATACGCAGTCAACAAAAGAAATCTTGCAAAAACAAAAATAAATAAGATAAAAACTCTGTTGGAAAACTTGAACCGATGCAGTCACACTTAAGAGAGTTCCAACTTACGTTCTGCAGATTGAATAGTCGCTAGTGATTGTTGTAGCCAAGTCCCTCGGGCTTGGAGGAATTTCAAGCGTAGTTCCCCCTCGGAGAAGACTTCCATGCGACGGAGATAGCCAACGACTTCCAGGCATCGCGGTAGGTATATGTCCGTACGCAGCTGACCTAATAACTGCTGTAGCATCACGAGCCAAGACTTCTCCACATCGCTTATGATGCTTTTAAAAATGCTAATATCGGGATGCTTCACTGCGAGCCTCCTAACGTAACTAGTCAGCTCTAAAGCATTCTCGTACTGCTCCTCCCGAATAAATGATTCCATAAGCTGTGCCATTTCTAAAATCTCCAATAACTGAGCATTTCTGGTCAATGTAAGTGAATTAAGACGTCGACTTTTGTTGATATCTTTGGTTATGTTGGCAAATTTTTCGCACTGCTTCTCTAATTCTGGTATTTTTTCTACGAGTGAGTCTAAGCGATTTTCTACACCGCGGAATTGGCGAAAGATCTCCCGGCTGCATTCTGCTGTCTGCACAAATGTTTTGTAGTTTTTAAATGCAAGGTCCTGGGTTTGTTCCAGGATGTGTTGTTTTTCGTTTTTCAAACGGGAGGGCTCCTTACTAAGCTCTTCTACACTAAAGGCACCTATTTTTGTAACATATTTACCAAATTCTGGGTCCTGTATTAAATCTATTATGTCATCTGTCAACAAAATATTTATCAAAAACCGCATATATTAAAACTAGTTATTATAAATACCTTCTGATTCGTTTTTGAATAATAATTTGGCTAGTCTGTGGTTTTCTGGATCCATTTTGACACTTCGACGCGTTAGCTTGGTTATGTGGCACTAATTTTATCGCAAAAAACTATAACAATAGAGAAATAAACAATTAAAGAAACAAATAACACAAATCTAAATTATTTATTTAATATTGTGACATTTAACATCACAGAACACATTAACATCTTTATTAAACATGTCAACAAGATGACAGTTCAACTCATGGGTGTACGGAAAATATTATGTATAACATAAAAGGAGTGGGGGTGAACCAATATAAAATATATATTTAACAAATAAAATAGTACATAAAAGTACTGATTTCATTTTTTTTTATTTGATCAGAAATTTTTGATATATAAGAGATATTTGAATGGAATGTAATAGGAGGGCTAGTTGAGTGGGGCAGTGTGCCCACTAGGCCGCAGCTCCGGGCGACACTGTTCCACCTCTCCCTGCTAACTTCACGTCTTTTCCGTACGGCCAACGAACGTGTTAGGTGGGTTTCTTAGTGTTTATCAATTTTTATCTTAAAACATCGTTTTAATAGTAAGTTAATTTGCCTAATAAAGGTGATCCACGGACAGTACCTATATTGTCCTAAATATTCTAATTCATATTTACCCGTTTTTACCTATATTACGAAAGTAATACGGTGATGTGCGTTATTTTGGAGGTTATGTGATTGTCATACAATTGTTATTGTGGCATACTTAGTATTAAAGAGTTTATAATAGTGTGTCGTGGAGAGATGTAAGTATATGTTGTTGATTTGGATTGTTGTTGCAGGCACAATGAAAGAAATAGTTACGAATCAGACGGTGAAAATCCCGGAGGGATTGACAGTCACTACCAAATCCCGTGTAGTGTCGGTGAAAGGGCCTAGGGGTGTCCTGAAGAGGTCCTTCAAGCATCTCGCCCTTGATATCCGCATGATCAACCCTCGTCTACTCAAGGTAGAGAAATGGTTCGGCAAGAAAAAGGAGTTAGCAGCTGTAAGAACGGTGTGCTCTCACATTGAGAACATGTTGAAGGGTGTTACGAAGGGATACCAATACAAGATGAGAGCGGTATACGCTCATTTCCCTATCAACTGCGTCACAACAGAAAGTAATTCTGTTATTGAAATTAGAAATTTCTTGGGGGAGAAATTCATCAGACGTGTTAAGATGGCACCCGGTGTCACTGTAACCAACTCCACCAAGCAGAAGGATGAACTTATCCTCGAGGGCAACTCTCTGGAGGATGTCTCTAGGTCAGCTGCCCTCATTCAGCAGTCTACGACTGTTAAAAACAAGGATATCAGAAAATTCTTGGACGGTCTGTATGTCTCCGAAAAGACCACAGTTGTACAAGATGAATAAAACATTTCTTTATAATTAAATAATTGTATAAAATCTATTTGTTATTTTATTTATTTCTGGGGTTTTATTTTTCCTTGAGTTCCTTTTTATATTTTTTTTTCAGACAGTACAGCAGTTCAACAGGTAGGTAAAATAAAATACCTGGGGAAGATCACATATGTGTGCAAATCATTTGTGGTTAAACAATATTAAAACTGATGTTACCCATTTATTATTTATTAGATGACATCCCTTTACCTCTACCGCTCTATATCCCTCGCGTATCAATGCCTACTATAATAATTAGGTACAAAATTCATAGAAAATATGCTTTTAGGAATTTTTTTCCATATAATTTCAACGCTTTCGCTTGATTGTAATTTAAAAAAATTCAGATACCCAAAAAAACGTCCATTTTGTACACTGGTGTAGGGTGACCATTTTCTTAAGAAGGCAATGCGGGATGGAGCAAAAAAAGGTCCTCATCTCCCAAATCCAAGTGAAGAGCAAAAAAAAAGGTCCTCACCTCCCAAATCCAAGTGAAGAGCAAAAAAAAGTCCTCATCTCCCAAAATCCAAGTGAAGAGCAAAAAAAAGATCTTCACCTCCCAAATCCAAGTGAATAGCAAAAAAAAAGGTCTTCACCTCCCAAATGCGGGACGAATGGTCACCCTACACTGGTGTATTTTTTTGTTTTAATTTTAAAAAGTTTTTTGCGATGTTTAATTTTTTGTTTCTGGGTCAGAGCAGGATGTTAAGTTTCAACTCTAGTCCCGACCCAAATATGGGTCGCGTACTATGTTAAAAGGGCCGCCACGAGTTTATTTTACTTAAGGTTGCGTAATGGACGGTAAATTATTTCAATAGGCCATGAACTAAAGAATTTAAGAAACACTGTTATCGAGGCTGTATGAATATTTTGAATTTAATTACCATATTAAAAATTAAGGACCTTCACCAGAACATTAAGGTATATTTGCGCCTGAGGTAATGTACAATAGTGTAGCTATCTTCCTCAAGGTTTCTTTTTAGGATTTCATAGATATGATCATGAAATCCGCCACACGTGTCTCTGCTAGAAATTTTATCCAAATAACACAAATACAATAAAATCATGGTTAATATAATTGGATTAAGACCTCATGAATATGCATTCCAAATTTTACCTTTGTATCTTCCATAGTTCTCCAGAAATATGGTTTCCATTTACAACTTCGCAAAATTTCACCAAGACAGCTTCCCAAAACTTCAAAATTAAGTAAAATATTTTTTAATATAAATAGATCAAGGTCACATAATTACCATGAAAATTTCCTGCTTCCATTCTAAGAGGTTTTTCAGCTTTTACTATTTATTTCAAAGTGAAGACCTCTCGAGTCCGACTCTCGCTCGCTTTGACGGCGACCAAGCAGTCACTTACGGACAAGCTGCAAATTTACCGGTGAAACACCTTTTTAACAAATCTGTTAAAACACAAAATCACATTAAAACCAAATATAACACAAATTTTTAATCAATTTTAATAAATAACTTCATATTTTTATTTAAATAAAATTTATCTCAATATAAATAGTGATTAACACTAATGGTATATTTAATCCCTTAATCCTTTGTCGAGACATGAATTGTTCAAGGCTGTGACGTCATTTATTGAAATTTATTAAAAAAATATTTTTTTAAACATAATTTATATCAAAATATATATTTTTAAGGCCTTATTTTACAAAAATACAATAAAAACGACTTGCCAAATATTAAAATTCGTACACAGGACCTCTGAGAAATTTTGCAATTGAAGGTCACAACATGTTAACAATATTTTTCTGAAAAATTCAACAATTTAATATCATATTGTTGAAATTTTTGTTTTAAACTATTATCTAATAGTTAACTTAAACTTTTGAAAAGTTTTTTTAATAAAAATATGATTTTTTTACCAAAATTTTTGGAAAAAAATTTGGATTGTTGCACACACGTCTTTATCAGGGGACGCCACCGATGAAAAGAGATAGATATAGACGCCACCAGGGCAAGGCTGAACGAAACTAGCGGCCCTTTGCGGTAGTTGTCCAAACTTGTCATACATAGAGATGGTAGGTATTTCAAAAATTAATTTCTCGAGAAATATGGAAGTTTTTGAATTGAAATTTTGCATATGTTTTCTTAGAACCTTAATAAAGGAATAGTAAAAATTATTTTACCGAATTTCAAGTCAATTTTGATATATTAGACTTTTTATGAAAATGGAAATTATTTTCTGTTTCGTAAAATCCACTGAAAATTCAGTCAAATTGTTTTCAATATAAATAGAGTAAGATCTAATGCATATGCGTTCTAATACTTTTACCTAATACATTTTACTTTTATTGTTTCCATAGTTCTCCAGAAATATAATTTTCTTTTCTAGCTTTTTAAAACTTGTAATATTCAATAATTTACTCAAAATTTAGAAAAATCATTTCTAATATATATTGTGCGTCTTCGGAGACAGTTCAAAACTAGTAATTTCCTGACGTTAACTTAAGAATAAAATTACCGTAGCACAAACTATCAGCGCCGTCTGCACTCCATAACGAGTATGTACAGTGCTGAGCTGTACGCTATTTTCAAGGCTCTGTGTTTTGTTACGTCAGAGCAAAGTCGGTCAAGTATTATCTTGACGGACTCGCTGAGCGCTCTGAACAGTATCTAAGATCCAAATCTAGTGCATCCTCTTGTACTAAAGATCCGGTTGCCACTCCACAATCAGAATGTGAGGGTAGAGCTGTTTTGAATACCGAGACATGTTGGTATTAAAGGCAAGGAAGCGGCAGATGCAGCTGCAAAAGCCGCCTCCCACAGACCTATGATTGTGAGTTTCATTTTTTCAGATGACGCAAAGAGTTATTTGAAACACCTGGTTTTAGACATGAGGTAACATGAGTGGAGCCGCACACAAAACGTCAAGTTGCGACAGATTAAGGGAGACGTTAAACCATGGGGTTCTTCCTGCAGGATTAACCGCAGGGAGGAAACCGTCATCACACGCCTCCGTATAGGCCACTGTTGGTGGACGCATGGACACCTCCTTCGAGGTGAAGAGTCCCCTATCTGTGAGACGTGTAACACAGGATTGTCTGTGTTACACTTTTTAACTGAGTGTGTACAGTTCGAGGATGTCAGGGAGAGGTTAGGCCTGTGCTATGACCTGCCAGTTGCTTTAGGTGACGACAGAGTACTCATGGACAGGCAAATACTCTTCCTGAGAGAATCGAACTGTTTTATGTGTGAAGTCTTGCACCTTATTTTAATGTGTTCTATTTCTAAACTGTGATATTCGATGGTAATTGGCCCCTTTACATCCTCTTACCATTACCCTGAGTCTGTTCAAATTTTCGAACAGACTTTTTATCTCATTTATTTATGATTACACTACATACAGCATTACACGATTGTTCAGAGGGTTGCGTACGTTCACTTTATTACTTCAAATTACCTGTTCTTATCAGGAGAAATTTCTGAAAAAGTAATAGGCATAGGAATGGATAATACGAACTGTTTATCAAAGTTGTTATCATAATTCAGCGCGAATGTACATTGACGTATAATTGAACTTTGTATGGGAAATATTTGCAAATAAATGTCTAACTTTATACGTCTGGCTCGTTTCATTTTTACCGCGTGGGAAATCATTTGTGTTTAAAAATAAATATTCTAGATTATAATTACACCGCCTACTACAAATGATTTGATTGATACAGACCATTATTTTTATTAGAGTATTTTTATATGTAAACCATGCATATTTTGAAACAAGGTCTATTACCTCAATTACAATTTTTACAGTCCATCAATAATACGGTGACTAATTGTTGAACATGGTAAGCGGACCATTCGTCCCGAATTTGCCGGGACAGTGCCGAATTTTCGCCTTGAATCCCAATATTTCCCAGAGGCAATATTTATCCGGAATTCGGGTTTTGCTATCCCGAATTGTCCCCAATTTTTTAAACAGTACGTATTTTCAATATTTATTTTAAATTTATTTCAACTAAAATTATTTTTACAAAACTAAAAAAAAAGTCTCAGATTCTTTCAAATTTCATTTGTTTTCCATGTTGTTTTCCATACATTAAGGGTTTAGCATCTTTCCATTGGAAATGGTGTTCTTTTTCGAAACGTCCGAATATATTTTATATTAGGGTGACCATTTTCTTAAGAAGGCAATGCGGGACGGAGCAAAAAAAAGGTCCTCATCTCCCAAATCCAAGTGAAGAACAAAAAAAAGGTCATCATCTCCCAAATCTAAGTGAAGAGCAAAAAAAAAGGTCTTCACCTCCCAAATCCAAGTGAAGAGCAAAAAAAAAGGTCCTCATCTCCCAAATCCAAAATGCGGGACAATGCGGGACAAAATGTTAAAATGCGGGACAAAATGTTAAAATGCGGGACGAATGGTCACCCTATTTTATATACTCATGAAGTACTATATCTTTTTGATACAAATACTCATTATATTGTACTATTGTAGTCTAGTACTATCAGCAATGGCAAACGTCCAAAATAACGGTGTCCGCCTTGCAATCAATGCTACAACGGGTAATAAATCAAAATCTTTAAAACTGGCCAAAAATGTACAAAATCGTAAGAGTTACAACTTCAAAAAGACGTGGTTTGAATTCTTAGACCTTAGAATTTCCAGACCGAAATTGCGGTACACTTGTAACAAGTTTACTAGTGTACCGCGGAACACCGATTAAGAGCCACTGGACGCATAAGGGAAGAGAATATATGTATATATAGAATAGGTACTCCTAATTAAAAATGTATTAATATTCAATTATTTTTTAGTGAAAGGTTATTTTGAACCTTGTATCTTGTTTTTCTCCTAATGTTTCCTGGTAAAACAGATAAGTCCATTGATAAACGACATACGTCCGCCACTGAATGAAGGGGCAATTTATCAGTATGGTGGGGATCTAACTCAGCAAGAGCCTGCTTAAGTCTAGACCAGTTACTCCCCGACTCTGAAACAGGCTTCACCAACCAGTTCAGACGAAAATAATGCTTCTGAGACAACTGTTAAGAAGATGTGGACAGCAAGTAACGAGAAGATGTCTTGCCACGACCTCCCAAGAAGCTCCCCAAGAAAAAATTATAAGAAGCCATGTTCCAGATGTAGAAATACCGAATATTACCGTTCCAGAAATGGTTTGGAAACGTCTGGATGAATGGAAAGATCACACTGCTCTGGTATGTTTGAATGTTTATTTTGAAACATTATGGCGCTAAAAGGTCTTTGACTTACTCAAGGTCTACAGCGTTTTTTTAGAATTTTAATATAAACATACGACAAGTTTTGCCTCTTAATGAAACACTCTAATTGCTATATTATTGACATAGTAAAAATACTTTATTTATGTACAAAAATGTTTTATGGTTTCAGTGATAACATCAATTGTAAAAAACATAAGTCATTATGAGCATATCGTGCGGAAAATCACGTTAACAACGACATAAATCATGCCCCCCCCCTGTAATTTACAAACAAAATACCATGTAAGGTTATAAAATCAAAATACCAAACCACAAACTACTAGGTCAACGATCTATTTAGAAAAATAATAATATTTCGCTATCATTTGATTACATCCTCTTCATTTCGGCAACTCATTGAGATGTTGTACTATGCCCCCACAGGTGAAGTTTGATATCTTTATTTAAAACAGCAAAAAATCTTATCTTGTCTACACTTTGGACTCGTTTCAAAAAACAGTAAATAAACTTGGGAGATATCAATAATAAACAATGTTTTAGATTCAATAACAAGTCTGATGAAGTTGAGAAGAAAACAAGAACTTGGGAACGGCTCTGAAGATCCCTAAGGACTCTTGTTCTATTGCCCAATATCCCTATGTTTGGAATTTTCGATCCTACAACCCTAATTCATGGTTCTTAATATTTTACCATGTCATCAAAGAGAATTTTGAAATTTTGAGATGAAATTTTTCTTTGAGCAGAAAACAGGAATTTGGGTACGGCTCTGAAGACCCCTAAGGGTTCTTGTCCTATTGCTCAATATCCCTATGTTTGGAATTTTCGATCCTACAACCCTAATTCATCTTGGTTCTTAATATTTTACCATGTCATCAAAGAGTTTTGAGATGAAATTTTTCTTCGGACAAGTCTAATTTTGTTGCGATCTCGGGCGGCTCTTACACATCCTTCAGAACATCGAGTCGATGTACACCTTTTTCGATTTTAGCTTGCAAATTTACTTTTCTTTGGTCCTGTTTGTCCCAAGAAATGATTTCGACCTTAAAGCATATCTATATAATTTCCTGGATGATCAAGACGTGTATACATTCTGTTTAAGGACTTGTTAAACAAACAGGGACAATGGGAAAACAAACAAAACTTGGCAAAACGCCGCAATCTCACCGTTATCCGAAATATTTGTTTAATTTTCAAAAATCTTATCTAAAAAACGTTATTAAAAACAAATCTCTTAGGTTTGCAGTTCAACTGGAAGGAATTACACTTATGCTGAAGTTAGGAAGAAAAGTAAAAATTTAGCCACAGCCCTAAGGTCCTTGTTAGGGCTCCCTAGGGGTTCCTGCGTGGCTGTCCTATTGCCTAATGTCCCTGAGTACCCAATTGCAGTCCTAGGTGCTATGGAAGCAGGCATTATCGTCACTACAGTCAATCCTATATACACACCAGGTTGGTTTATCGAATAATTCCAAGAAAAACCTTTAACTTTTTATGTTTAGATGAAATAGCGAGGCAATTGGTTGATTCTAGTGCCAAAGCGATTATTACTTTGGTTGATTTACATCCAACAGCTCATAAAGCAACAAATGGTTCTTTACCAATAATAACCATAAAAACAACGGTATATACTTTGAAATTTATGACTTGTATGATTTACTAAGGGCTTTTTTTATTGTAGAATGGTCAATGTATACCATCTGGTTGTTTGGACTTTACAGAAATCTGTTCCAAAGAGCTGGCAGCTAAAGATATAGGATTTGGAAGTCCAGATGATATTGCAGTAATGCCATATTCCAGTGGAACAACTGGACTCCCTAAAGGAGTAGAATTGACCCACAGAAATTTAGTTTCTAATTTTTCCCAGGCATCAATGTTCGATAATCAAATAATCCATGAGACAAATGGTGATAGCCAGGATATAGTATCTTGCGTCCTTCCAATGTTTCATATTTATGGTATGAGTGTAAATATGTTCAAAATGATGCTCCTTGGCACAAAATTAGTAACGATGCCTCGTTTTACACCCGAGACCTACGTTGAAATGTTATCGGCGTATAAACCAGAACATCTTTTCTTGGTTCCTCCCATTGTCATCTTCTTAGCTGCTCACCCAAGTGTGTCTCCAAAACATTTGGAATCTATCAAAAGTATGGTGTCTGGAGCCGCTCCATTAGGTGCTTCTGATGTGGAGAGATTGTTCCATAAAATAGACCGTGAAATAGTGATGATGCAGGGATATGGGATGACTGAAACGTCCCCAGGGATCACGATGACTTATCCAGAGTTGTGGAGGGAATGCATGGGTTCTATAGGACTCTGTATGCCTAATACCCAGCTTAAAGTCGTTTCAGTTGAAGATGGTAAAACAACAAGAGGCCCTAATGAACAGGGTGAACTCTATGTTAAAGGTCCTCAAGTAATGGTTGGGTATCACAACAATCCAGAAGCTACAAATGAAGTTTTTGAAGATGGATGGTTGAAAACTGGAGATATGGTTTATTATAATGAAAAGAATATTGTTTACATCACAGATAGGTTGAAAGAACTTATTAAGGTGAAGGGTTTTCAAGTGGCCCCCGCGGAGCTGGAGGCCCTTATCAGGGACCATCCTGCTGTTGCTGATGCTGCTGTCATTGGTGTTCCTCATCCACTCTCTGGAGAAGTACCAAAAGCTTATGTTGTACCGAAATCTGGAAATAAACTGAATGCAGAAGAAATACAGGAGTATGTCGCGAAGCTGGTTGCGTCCTATAAGAAACTGGAAGGTGGAGTAACTGTTCTTGATGCCATCCCCAAAAATCCATCCGGGAAAATTATGAGGAGAGTATTAAGACAGATGTATGACGAACAAGAGAAATAATTTTATTAATTTTAAAGAGACTGATGTACAAATTCGTTTTTAATTGTTTTTAAATGGTATTTTAAGTGTTAATGAGCCAATATGGCTTTTAAATGTGCAATTTATTGGTCGTATAATAATAAATATATTTTTTACATAATTTTTCCTGGTGGTTTGTTAAAAACGAGACTCCTACTGCCATCTTCTAACAAACCTGTGAATTATAATCCAACTTGAATTTAAAACTCATTTCCGAAACTGCTGGCACCATCTTCTAACAATTTTGATAATTCTTTTGATTTTCATTTTTTCATTAATTTTTGAATTGTGATTTTAAATGTCATGTGTCTATATTTGTGTGGGTTATTTATGAAATTTCTGATTATTTATTAATGACTGACTACTATTCCAAATGTGAAAGTAATTTTTTTTCAGTGTGTGACAGATACACATAAATACAATACTAATTAACCCATTATAATCGAAATGAATGACAGGTAGAAATCAATAGTCATTCAATACTTGGAGAGAAAAATGAATTTACTTTTATTTAATAATCATATATTAAGACAATTAAGGTACCTACGTAGTGGTAAAGTGCTGGACACTACCATTTCTAGGTCTTTTGCTACTTGTCAATGTCGAAACCAAGGCGTAAGGCTCGTGAAAAGGGGCCCTTGGCCAGAAAGAGGGGCCGTACTAACCAGATATAATTCGGCTCTGATACACAGTATTCGACAAATAAGTAAGGTTAGCAAAGTCAATAAATCAGAAGTCCAAAGGCTTCTTTCGTTAGCAAAACCTGAGAGATGGAAACTATTAGGTAACAATCTTAACTAAACCTCGAAGGAAATATTTTATCAAATGAATTTGTTGCAGGAGCTGTGTTTTTTTTAGTAATTTCTAGTTCTGTAAGCATGGCTGTACCGTTCAGCTTAGGAAAAGTATTAGATATTATTTATACAAGTAGCGAAGATGCTGCTGTTGCTAAAGAAAAATTGAACAATCTCTGTCTCATCTTAGTTGGGGTCTTTCTGGTTGGTGCTGTCTGTAATTTTGGCAGAATATACCTCATGACCACCTCTGGTAAAACTATATTCACTTTTTGAAAACATACTCTGATGTATATATATTTTTTAGGATACAGAATGACGCAGAGACTTAGACTGAATGTATTTTCTTCAATAATGAGACAAGAACAAGGGTGGTTTGACCACAGACCAACGGGAGAATTAGTTAATAGATTAGCGGCAGATACTCAACTTGTAGGACATGCTCTTAGTTCCAACATTTCGGATGGACTTAGGTCTACTTTTATGGTTGTGGCAGGGAGTGGGATGATGGTAGGTACAATAAAAAATTCTGGAAAGTGAATTTTCACATATTTCAGAATTTTATAATTATTTAATAAAAAATAGGTCAAAAGCGATGAATTAATTTTTAGTCTCAAGTTTACTACGAAATCCTAAAATGCACAGGTTTCTCAAAAATATATCTTTTTCAGATTTACATGTCTCCAGAACTGGCTTTGGTTGGTCTGGCAATAGTGCCTCCAGTAGCGGGTGTCGCAGTAGCTTACGGAAAATTTATCCGTAAAATAACAAGAGACGTCCAAGACAGTCTAGCAGCCGCAACTAGTGTAGCCGATGAGAGAATATCCAACATACGAACCGTCAAAACATTCAGTCAAGAAATCAGAGAAATTGACACTTACAAAGAAAAAATACAACATGTCTTAAAACTCGGTTATAAAGAATCTTTAGCCAGGGCTGGATTTTATGGAATGACGGGCCTTAGCGGGAACTTGGTTATTATTTCAGTGCTGTATTACGGTGGTGTTATGGTTTCTGATCAAAGTATAACCGTTGGAAATTTATCAGCGTTTCTTTTATACGCAGCCTACATTGGAGTTTCTGTCGGTGGATTAACGAGTTTTTATTCCGAACTAAACAAATCTCTCGGTGCTGCTAGTCGGTTATGGGAGTTAATGGATCGGGAACCAGTTATACCTATCCAAGGCGGTATGATACCTCTAGATATGCCTCTCGGGAAAATTCAGTTTAAAAATATTAAGTTTAGTTATCCTTCGAGGAAAAATAGTGATGTATTCAGAGATCTGGAGCTCGATATTAGCCCGGGGAAGACTGTGGCCGTTGTTGGACCTAGCGGAGCTGGAAAAAGTACCCTGGCAGCCCTTTTGCTGCGACTCTACGACCCAGAAGCTGGACAGGTATTTTTGGATGGAAGAGACATTCGAGAATTGGACCCCAGTTGGTTGAGAAAAAATATTGGTACAGTCAATCAGGTAAATATATACCCAGTTCTGGGAAACCTAACCTAACATTAAGAAATATTTGAAATATAATATAATGAAACATTTGTTTCACAGGAGCCAATTTTATTTTCATGCAGCATTCGAGAGAATATTTTGTACGGTGCAGAAGATCCAGCTAGCATAACAGAAGAACAGTTGATGCAGGCTGTGAAAGAAGCCAACGTATGGGAGTTCGTAGATAATTTACCAGAGAAACTGGATACTTTAGTTGGTGAACGTGGTGTGATGTTATCGGGAGGTCAGAAACAGAGAGTAGCAATAGCGCGTGCACTGATTAAATCCCCAAAGATTCTACTCCTCGATGAAGCAACGAGTGCGCTGGATTCTCGTTCAGAGTTCCTAGTGCGTGAAGCGTTAGAAAGAGTTATGCGTGGAAGGACTGTTTTAACAATAGCGCACAGATTATCAACGATACAGAATGCAGATACGATAGCAGTGTTACAGGATGGACATATCGTAGAACAAGGATCGTATCAACAGCTTATTAATAAACAAGGGGCTTTCGCTGATTTGATCAAACATCAAACATTTCGGGCTGTTGCCTCGGTAGAACCAAACGTCTCATGACAAGGCTTATTAATGTAGTTATTAAAATATATATAAATTATTTTGCAAGGGTTTTTAAATGTTTATATCTGTTATTGACTGTGTCAGATAAAGTAATATATTCTTATTAAACTTGTAGTTTTATTCACACAAAATATTTTAATAAATAATTATGTTTATATAATAAATCCACTAATTTTATTTAATTTAACTCGATACGAGTTTTTTTTATAGTTGTCATTATCAAGAGTTTATTACGAACTAAACTATACACAAACCTTTCTTTGTGTCAGAGTCACCGAGTCTGTTCGGCTAAAAACTTTTTAAACACAAAAATATACTTTTATAATTAAGCTACTCTCACAAATATCACTCATTCAATAATATTTTACTAAAATCTTAATATATATTCACAACTTTCTTACTTAAAATATACATTCTTTATGACGGGTACAAAATATAATCTCGAAACCCCCGCCAACGGTTTCGAGACTAAAATTTAGCCTGGAACCCACGCATATGAATTAAAATATCAGCGTTGACGTAAAAAATACGTGTAAGAGCTTTTTATAATTATTTATTTGATTTTTTGAATGTCTGATTGTTTTTTAATGTGTTGTGCAATACACATAATAAGTTGTACAATATTTGAAAACTCAAACAGACAGAATTGGTTGCTTTTCTTGCGGACTTACATTGTGAGTCTGTGCTATTGTCTCCGAAGGTTGGCGATTTCTTGATTATTTAGGTAGTGGATGAATTTGTAATAAAAACATATATTTAATTTATTGTACGTACATGTTAAATAATTATTTACAATATATATCACTCGATCCAGTATAAAAATATAAACGACTTGGTAAGTCTTGTACTATAAACTAACTATATAATAAGTTATGCCTTTTGCCTGAGTATTTTCCTTGCGTAATTCATAATCCTGTTGGAAAATTCTGATGTTAATCGGTATCGTAAACCCATATAGGCAAGTCCTCGGTAGAACAAAATGAATAAGATTATACCCAAAAACTGGGTCCCATAGTGTTGATCGTACATCCCTAAATCTCTTAAAAGGATAGATGGGTCTCTGTAGTGACAATATAGGTCATCGCTACAATCCATAAGACTTCTGTCCAGGCCGTAGATTGTTTTGGCAAGTCCAACGATACCGTAACGGATAAATGTGAATTTCATTAGGAATATCATGAAGGGTTCTATCACTGGACCATAACCCATTCCGTAGATTGCCAGGGCTACCATTGGAGCTACCGTTGCAGGACCCACTAGGCAGCCGTTCTGAAAAAATAATCAATACATTTTTATTATCTACGAAGCTAAATTCTGTCTGCAGGCCTCTGGAATTATATCGAAGACCGGTTCTATTATTCCAGTATAAACAACTAACTTAAATATTAAATATTTCAAATCGAGTAATGTTCTTGATATTGGTTTGGTTATGTTTTAAAACCATACATATTTATAGTGTAAAATGATATTCTTTTTAGAGGTATTTATTTTGCAGTGAACACTGATTGCAGCACTTATTAATTTCTCTTATAAAAGCTTCCAAATGGTATTTTCCTCAACTTCTTAAACTTTGTATATACGTATTTGTGTCTAAATAAACGACAGTTTCTGATCCACGTTTGCACATAATTATGTGAACATTACATACAGCTAAATCATCTTTGACATTCGGCAGAACTACACGATATTGCTTTATAACATTGGAGTAATAGATTTAAATCTGAAGGCATATTTCGCCCACAGTTGTCAATGAATGTAAACACCTGGAGTAAAAACTCCGGAGAACGTAGACTCCTTGCACTTCCGCAACTATCTCTGCACCACTGTACATAAAACAACGAACAACATACGAGGGGCAATCAAATATAAACGAGCCTTTTATTTTAACAATTTTTTTTACAAAAAATATTTATCCATTTCTACAAATTATTTTTCCACATAGTCTCCTCCTTTTAGGATGCATTTTTCTCAACGTTTGGGCAGTTTCTTCATCCCGTTTTCGTAGAATGAAATTAGGCGGGTATCTAACCAGTTGTGCACAAACGTTTTCACTTGATCATTGTTCTCAAATCGCTTGTCTCCAAGTGCTCCTTTGAGGGGCCCAAAGATGTGGTAATCACATAGCCATAAGTGTGGACTATAAAGTGGATGTTCAAGCATTTGCCAGTGCATATCCACCAGTTTATATTGCGTTGGATCGGCTATGTGGAACCTGGCGTTGTTGTGAAGGATTCACTCAGCAGCTTTGGAACCCAACTTGAGGAGATTTTTTTGAAGCCCAAGTGCTTTCGGAAGATCGATTGGACACTTCCATAGCTGACACCAAGTTCCTCCGAAATTTCAAGCACTGTTAATCGTCGATCCCGTTCCATTAACTCACAATCACGAGCAATGTTTTCATAAGTCACAAGGCCGGCGAGGATGACTGATTTTCAACTAGTTCACGGCATTGCTGGAACTCGTTGGATCAAACTTTTACCCTTGGCCATTAAAGGGTATCTTGCCCGAACTGTAACTGCGGTGAATTTCGGCTGGTTTCACGTTTTCACGGGTTATAAACTTTATAATAATGTGTTGCGCAACAGAGACTGGCACACTCTTCACATTCCTCGCAAGGGCTACTAAATATGACATTAAATAAACCGATTGGGCTGGTTTTCTCTCTACGAATCCCTACCTGAGGACCCCAACCGCCAGAGCACACATTGTTGACTTTCCCGCCGCTCAGCCGAGAAAGGCTCGTTTATATTTGATTGACCTCGTACATTGAGTATTACAACTCGAAATCTAAATGTTCTTCTGACATCAAAGTTGCAAGAAAGAAACGATTGTCAGCAAAAAGTAATAAACCGAGATAATAATAGTAGCATTTATGCTCACTAGATGTAACTGATAATTCAACAGTCACTGTCACAAGTAAATGGCGATCGTATGAAAGTTTCAAGACCTGCAGCAGTTGGGTTCGATTACTTCTCTGAAAGTTGTTACTTACCGTAATACTGAAGACAGATCCAACAGCTAATCCAAATCCTTCTGAACATAATCCAGTTAGCAGTCCGAAAATTATAAAGTAAACAAATCTGAAGTTGTCCATTGGCTGGTTCGTCATCAGATACGTGATCATTAGAAATATCAGACTATTCAGAACCTGGACAGAAGTAACATGTATTTTAATAACCCATCAAGAGATTTGCAGCATTACACATTTAAAATCAGCGAACTCCATAAATGGTCCCGAGCGCAATTGTTATCAAACAATTTCTCAACATAAAAAAAAATCTTCTATGGATTTTTACCACCCCATTTAATATTTTCTCGTCCTTAAAGAATTTTCTCAATTTCACTGGCATTTTAAAAAGTTTCTCTATTGTTTTCCCATAGAAAGCTACTCGCTACCGAGATATTTGACCATTAAAATAGGGTGACCATTCGTCCCGCATTTTAACATTTTGTCCCGCATTAAGAAGCGTCCCGCAAAAGTCCCGCATTTTAACATTTTGTTCCGCATTTTGAATTTGGGAGGTGAGGACCTTTTTTTTGCTCTTTACTTGAATTTTGGAGGTGAAGACCTTTTTATTGCTCTTCATTTGGATTTTGGGAGATGAGGACCATTTTTTTTTTTTGCTCTTCACTTGGATTTTGGGAGATGAGGACCTTTTTTTTTGCTCTTCACTTGGATTTGGGAGGTGAAGACCTTTTTTTTGCTCTTCACTTGGATTTTGGCAGGTGAAGACCTTTTTTTTGCTCTTCACTTGGATTTGGGAGGTGAGGACCATTTTTGTTTTGCTCTTCACTTGGATTTGGGAGATGAGGACCTTTTTTTTCAACTCTTCACTTGGATTTTGGGAGGAGAAGACCTTTTGTTTTGCTCTTCACTTGGATTTGGGAAGTGACGACCTTTTTTTTGCTCTTCACTTAGATTTGGGAGGTGAGGACCATTTTTTTTTTTGCTCTTCACTTGGATTTGGGAGATGAGGACCTTTTTTTTGCTCCGTCCCGCATTGCCTTCTTTAGAAAATGGTCACCCTACATTAAAATATCCCAAAAAATTAAATGTGGTTCGGAACCCAAGCTGAATTCAGTGGCGTAGTGTGGATTTCAACTGCCCGGGGTGAAGACCAATTTCTCCGCCCCCTTATTTAGGTATTTAAATCCAAAAGACTCCAAAATTTACAGAATTTGCCGCCTACACCACTGCCGTTATTATGTCAGCCCGTCGTCCGATTTTTTCGAAATTTCGCAAATGCCAGGATGAAGGTTCGACACGTAAGTGACAAAAATTTCGTTTTTCTACGATGGCCGGGAGCTGAGATACGATTTTGTAAAAATAATAGAAAATAATGTCGCTTGAATATCAATTGCTCGCTCCCAACACAACAGCACAGCAAAAAAAATACATTACTGGCAACGCTATGGCTAAATTGTAGGTCCCCATCTTGTGATTAATGCGCTCTACACTGGTGTATGCGGGAAAGCTGAGCAGGAAGGCGTCCAATATCCTTGTTATAAAACTTAAAGTTAGGATGTCGAGTACAGATCTTTTCAGAACTGTAGCAGACAGGTTAATGGCGGAAGATGACACTTGAAAATGGAAAAACCCATGCAAATAGCGTCTTACTCACCATTCCTGGTAACGAAGAACAAGTCATAGCCATATAATAGGCCTTCAGTCCATACCATCGATTAAAATATTCTCTCTTCAGCAGTTGAACCTCGAAAGGAACTAAAATCAGACAGTTCAGAAAATATTTTTACATAATTTTGCAAAACTTACATGTTAAAACCGGGATCATGGCGTATGTGTAGACAAAGAACACCAGGATACTAATACAAAATTTAAAATTGGATAAAGCCATCGCTGCGTCATTTCCAATCCCGAAAAAAATTCCTCCAAGAAGTATACCAGAAACTATATGGTGAATTAGTTGGAGACGTATTGTTGCTGTACTTCTGTAACGCTGGAGAAGCATTCTTCCTAGAAGGATTCGAAACTGGGTGGAAAAAGGTGGCCTTGTGTCCTTTATGATACTTGGAAAATCTTGTTGGAAGGAATATCCACTTTGGGTTTTTTTATCACGTTTTTCTATTTTTCCATTCGCTATTGCTTGGGTCATAACAGCTGCGTTATCGTGGTCCATATGAACTAATTCTATAACTAAAAAATAGTTATTAGCAATGAAAATTAGCGGCCATAACGGGATAAATGAAAATTACTGATAGAGATCGGGATGGAGGAGTTATGTGAGTGAAGAAGATTATTCGAGGATGATGACATAGTTATTTTGTCGTTAAGGTCGGTTGTTCTGCCGCTACACCAAAAAAACCGGTCGTCCGTAAATTCTAATACATATTAGATGTTAGGATACTTACTATAATCTACTGGGCTGTGTGTGGTGGGACAAGGGGTGCCAACAGATGATAAATAAGGCACCAGGTTTGCAGTGGAACCATTATAGACGCAACAACCGTCAGCCATGAAGTAGACCTGGTTGAATAATCGAAATTCCCAGGCGCTAGGTTGATGGATCGTGCAGATGACTGTCCTTCCTTGGTCTGCCAATGTCTTCAGTGCTCCTACAACTTGCTTGATGCACACACTATCCAGTCCACTGAAAAATAACAAAATTTAGAGAGAAAAAATGCGGGAATAATTGGAAATATAGTGCAACTAGCGCAGAATATGTATTCTGCGCGTGTTGCCCTTCGCTTGGTTTTTGGGAGATGAGGACCTTTTATTTGCTCTTCACTTGGATTTGGGAGGTGAGGACTTTTTTTTTGCCATTCACTTGGGTTTGAGAGGTGAAGACCTTTTTATTTTTGCTCTTTACTTGGTTTTTGGGAGATGAGGACCTTTATTTGCTCTTCACTTGGATTTGAGAGGTGAGGACCTTTTTATTTTTGCTCTTTACTTGGTTTTTGGGAGATGAGGACCTTTATTTGCTCTTCACTTGGATTTGAGAGGTGAGGACCTTTTTATTTTTGCTCTTTACTTGGTTTTTGGGAGATGAGGACCTTTTTTTGCTCTTCACTTGGATTTCAGAGGTGAGGACCTTTTTATTTTTGCTCTTTACTTGGTTTTTGGGAAATGAGGACCTTTTTTTTGCTCTTCACTTGGATTTGAGAGGTGAAGACCTTTTTATTTTTGCTCTTTACTTGGTTTTTGGGAGATGAGGACCTTTATTTGCTCTTCACTTGGATTTGAGAGGTGAGGACCTTTTTATTTTTGCTCTTTACTTGGTTTTTGGCAGATGAGGACCTTTATTTGCTCTTCACTTGGATTTGAGAGGTGAGGACCTTTTTATTTTTGCTCTTTACTTGGTTTTTGGGAGATGACGACCTTTTTTTTGCTCTTCACTTGGATTTGAGAGGTGAAGACCTTTTTATTTTTGCTCTTTACTTGGTTTTTGGCAGATGAGGACCTTTATTTGCTCTTCACTTGGATTTGAGAGATGAGGACCTTTTTATTTTTACTCTTTACTTGGTTTTTGGGAGATGACGACCTTTTTTTTGTTCTTCACTTGGATTTGAGAGGTAAAGACCTTTTTATTTTTGCGCTTTACTTGGTTTTTGGGAAATGAGGACCTTTTTTTGCTTTTCACTTGGATTTGGGAGGTGAAGACCTTTTTATTTTTGCTCTTTACTTGGTTTTTGGGAGATGAGGACCTTTTTTTGCTCCGTCCCGCATTGCCTTCTTACGAAAATGGTCACCCTACCCTGACGATATGATCGGGAATATAGTAGTGTAAACTTACGTGGTGGGTTCATCTAAGAGAAGAATGGTGGGATTGCTGACTAACTCCAAAGCAACGGACAATCTTTTGCGTTGTCCTCCAGAAAGGCATTCGCTATAGGTATCGACACATTTTTCCAATCCCAGGGTGGTTAAAATATCGGATATGCCAGCCAGTCTTTCAATTTCTGTGATTCCACTTCCAACTTTTAACCTAGAGGCTATAAGCATGGACTCTTGGACGGTTAATTTCTGCTGGATAAGATCCTCTTGCATTATATAACTGCTTAGTTTATTAAATTTCTTTAAGTCTCTGGGCCGGTCGTTTATTTTGATACTACCAGTAACGCCAGCACACCTGTAAGATATTGCGTTTAAAAAATAAGGAAATATGCTTCCTGGGTATTGGTAAACAAATCAACTATGATTTGAAATATTCATAAAGAAATCCCAGTTTGTTTTGAAATAATAATTCTTAGATAACATGCAAAAAATTTGATAAATAACAACTTACACATATCCGGCAAGAATGTTGAGTAGAGTGCTTTTACCAGCTCCTGAAGGACCAAGGATTGCAGTTAGTTCTCCTCCACGAATCCTTCCGTTGACTCCTCGAAGGACAGGCTTCCATCCTTCAAAATTTAAAACTATTAGGATCATTGAAACAAGAGGAAGACTAATAATGAGGATAATTTACAGCATTTGTGAAAATTGTGAATTTAAAAAAAATCACAACTCAAAAACGGTTAGAGAAAACTATCTGAGCATAGAATTTTTGGATTCCTCGTAGTGTATTTAGTCTAGAAAAAATTAGACGCACTAAATAAGGATAGATGGCATAATTTACACCATTTGTGAAAATTGTGAATTTAAAAAAAATCACAACTCAAAAACGGTTAGAGAACACGATCTGAGGATATAATTTTTGGATTTCTAGTAGTTAATTAAGTCTAGAAAAAATTTGAGGCCTTATTCGTTCAGCGTATTTCAAAATTGTGACAAATTTTAATATGGCATGATTTATAGAAATTTTCATCTTCGCATGGACGTATCTCAAAAACGAAATGCGATAACGACCTACGGTTTGAATTTTTGGTATTCTAAGGCCCTAATTGACATATTAAGACTAAATTGCAAAAAAAAATTTTTTGTGAAATTTTGAATTTTTTAATATTTTTTTGAAATTTTCAAAAAATATTATCTCCAAAACTCTAAAAGATAAAGACTCGTGGTTTAAATTTTTGAAATGTTCGTATATTGTTTAGTCTAGGAAAAAATTGGGGCCTTAATAGCATCGCTAGTAATACTACTACGAAAAGTTAATCAAAACCCTGGAAAATGGCCAAAAATTGAAAAAATCGTAAGGGGTAGACCTTAAAAAAATCGTGATTTTGAAGCAAAAAATTTTTGTCTCCGATTTTATTGAAAATTGGTACAAATATGTATTTTTGGTCATAGATCAACAATATTTGGTCCATTTTGAAGTTTGGGCAAAAGTTTTGGAATTATAGGCAAAAAACTGACCCAAATCGGCTCTAACTTGAAAACTAGGAGAGCATAATTTTTTTAAATATTTTTTTCATAATCTTCACCCCAAAATTATTTTAAAACTAAATTTGAAGGCAAATTTTTTTTTTGAATTTTGTTTAAAAATTGGTTTACGGAAAAATCATCGCAGAAAATTCATCAGGAGATAATTCATCGCAGAAAATGCATCGGGGGGTAAATCATCGCAAGCAAATTCATCGCGGGAAAGTCAGAAGAAATTAAGTTACAATTTAATGAACATGAAAATTCATTAACACCTCATTATTGAAGGTAACAATCCGATTTTCTTCCTAGTTTTCTCAGAATATCGGTTCATTTTAATTCGTACAGTGACCGAATTCCATTGAAATCGTTTAATAAACTGGTTTAATATTTTGGTCCAAAAACACCGACGCTAACATCAGAAGTTGGACTGGACCTAATTTGATCCAAAAACTTCGACCCTAAAAAGGTCGTCACTTCCCAAATATAAGTGAAGAGCAAAAAAAAGGTCCTCACCTCCCAAATCCAATTGAAAAGCAAAAAAAAAGGTCCTCACCTGCCAAATCCAAGTGAAGAGCAAAAAGAAAAAAAGGTCCTCACTTGCCAAATCCAAGTGAAGAGCAAAAAAAAAGTCCTCACCTCCCAAATCTAAGTGAAGATCAAAACAAAAGGTCATCATTTCCTTAAATACAAGTTACAATGCGGGACAAAATGTTAGAATTCGGGACGCATCTTAAAGCGGGACACCCAATCAAAATGCGGGACAATCCCGCAAAAAGCGGGACGAATGGTCACCCTACCTTAACATATTATTTCTTCGTATGTTATTATATATAAAGCACCTGGTTCTAAGAAAATTATAATTAAATGTGATAATTCATATGTGGATAACAAATTTCCAAAGAAGTTGTTACATAAGTAGTTAGAAACCGAGCGAGCGGTCAGCCATGCATTACGAATATTGTAATTAGTAACAGGTAACAGTGGCCTGGATATTGCTGAACACTTAATTCCTCTTGTAATTTACAAAATAACACCTTGCAAACTGCTATTATTAGGCAGCATTGAACTTTAGAATAATTTAAAAATCTGCCCGCCTTTCGGATGTTCTGCTTACCACCAGAATGTTTTTAAGTGTTAACTGCATTTTTGGCAAAATTGTTATGTTCATTAATGATATAGCTTCTTCTAAGAATCCTCTTAATTATCTTGTTTTGGTAGGTTTCTTTTTTTATTTGTTTTCTTTTTTTAGTTGTGGGATTTAAAGCGCAATTCGCGTTGGATGCCCCACAAAATGTAGGTATTCGACCTCGATTTGCGGTAGCAAATAATAAATAAATGTTTTCTGTGTTATTTTTATGAGGGACATTAGATTGTACAATGTTCTATTAATATTTATGACAAACAAAATAATGTTAACATTTAATAAAACAACAAGGTTTTGTTTATAAATATAAATATTATTATATTTATTATAGAAGACATGTTCGCAAGTATTATTTTGTTTTTAATTTGCTCAGGTAGATGACATTTTTTATAAATATTTTTGTTGTCTCGTCTATAACCAGTTTTTAGGTAATTCCCTCCATACTCCCCCCCACCAATTTATAAAAATTAATTTGCTTTTATTTTTAAGCAATATTTTTTATATACATTTTTGTTATAAATTAATAGATCTCCATCTACTAGAAATGAAAAAATATATATATAGTTTTTGTTATATATTTTTTTTACGCTAAATTAAATAATAAGTGAGGTATTTCAAGGTGGCCCCCCCAATGGCCTCCTAAATATTCTAATGAAAATATATATAGAATAAAAAATTCCGGGTGGATTCCGCATAATTTGATCGAAACAAAAAAAGGCTCTTGTGAACTGTAAGAGAATGCTAATAAAATTCAATCTAGGCACTGCAAAATCCGTTTACAACAGGTGACGAAACGTGGATTTATACATATGAACCGCACCAATCGCAACAATCCACTATTTGGGTTTTCCAAGATGAACCGAAACCCATAAAAGAGGTTCGTTAACGAAGCACTTCTAAGAAAATTATTGATTGTTTCTTTGGTTGTACTGGACATTTCGCAACCATTCCTTTAGAGGATCGGAGAACAGTTAATACAGAATAGTATACAATGTGTTTGCCAGAAGTCATTGACAAAATCAGGAAAAACAACCAAAAAGGCATCATTCTTCATGACAATGCAAACTCCCACACAGTCAAACAATTGATTATTTGAAGGAAAAAAACATTGAATTAACGTTTCATTGCCCGTATTCACCTGATTTATCCCCTAACGACTGATTCCCCAATGTCAAACAAAAAATTCGTGGACAGCGATTTTCATTACATCAACATGTTGAAAACCATGTTTTTGAGATATATTATAGTATAACTTTCATTGGGAGAAGAATTTCATAACATTGGGGGAAGAGAAAATAGAAAAAGGAATATAAATACCTAGGGTACCAATTTAGAAGCAATGGAGGAACGGAGGCACATACGAGA
This sequence comes from Liopterus haemorrhoidalis, assembly GCA_963971575.1. NCBI lineage: Eukaryota > Metazoa > Arthropoda > Insecta > Coleoptera > Dytiscidae > Liopterus > Liopterus haemorrhoidalis. The sequence continues at coordinate 32,904,658 of OZ020624.1, forward strand.
CTATTAAATAAGAAGGCCATGCTAGCCCTACCGCAATTGGAGTATTGGGGAACGGAAATTCAAAAGGGATTATAGAACTCTGCTCATGTTGATAAAAAATTTAATAATGAATGGAGCAGAAGTATGGGGATGGTCGGAAAGAGAACATATAGAAAAGGTACAAATAAAATACTTCAAATGTTCGGAGTAGACACGAACACACCAACATACATTATACTAGAAGAGACGAAAATGAAGAAAATAAAAATAGAGGCAGTCAAAAATGCCATAAAATATGAAGAAAATATAATTAAACACCCAGAAAAAGAAATTCTTTATGAATGCTGGAGGGAAATGGAAAAACGGAATCAGCAAGGAAAGTTATACCAACTTCAGAGTGGGAATATTTCGAGAATTGGTCTAAACGCATGCAAAAGTATATAAATCTTAAAGGCGAATTTTTTTAAAAGCAATAAAACAGTTTGCTCAAAAAAAAATATTTTACTTTTTTAATTTTTTTAAAAACTTAAAAGGTATCCCTCCTAATCACTTTTCCGCGGGTTTTTTTCCGTAGAGTTATGTATATTAATGCGTTTATGGAATTTTCTAACCTGTAAGCTGGTTTGTATATCTTCCTGTTATCAGTGTAATAAAAATTGTAAATATGTATTTAATGGCAGCCGGTGAAAGAACTTGTAAGGTTGCATTGGTTGTAGGTCATGGTCGGTCTCAGGTAGCACTCAGGTGACACCGGCAATTGCATCTCTCGGGGAAAAAATACGTCACGGGTTTAAAAAAATGAAAGTAGCACAAAATAATTTCTCCAAGATTTTATTCGATTAAATTATTTAATTGTATATTTTGCCTAAAGCTTTCACTTGCACAAACAAAAAGAGAAATTAAAAAATATTTTATAATGGTAGCAATTGTATATTTTAACAAGTTGTATGAGGTACCAATTTTGACCTCAGATTTGAGAGATTAAATTTTTTAATGTTCTCTATGAAACTACATATTTTATTTTAAAAAAAGGGCCTCGTATCAATATAGGGCCCTGGGCGGTACAGCTACAAAAGCCCTTAACGCAGGCATATTTTGCGCCATACTTCACACCCCTCTGCCATCTATTAACGCAATCTTGAAATAGCAACAAGAAATTAAATCAAAATAAAATCAATAGACCATATTAATAACTACGTCACAAAATGGGATTCAGTGCTTCCGCCTCGCGGTTGGATTCCTTTTATTTGAATTTTGTTGTTTTTTTGTAAATTGTATTTTGGAAATATAAATTAAGTTTTCAAAATAAAAGAATGCTTCACATCAAAACTACAAGTCAATATTTATTTATTAAAATTCTTATTTTATACATTATAATTTAATGTCATTATTTTTACAGAACAATATTATTTTGGTTAATTTTGAAAATTTTACGTTAATAATCGTTATGGAAAGTAACATAGCAAAGTGTGTATGCCATATCTAAATGGATTGAAGGAACAATATGTTGTTTTTATTTTATCCATTATTGTTTTTCATTTTCATCTATCAAAAAATTCGCAATTAAGAATGTAGCTGTAATGGTTACAATTTGGAGCAAAACAATACACCATTATGCATTCTAAAACAAAATATTAATGATTACTTAGTTTTAATTAAATAAATACTAAAGATATTTCGATTTTCATATTATTTAAAAACGTTACCTATAAATATATCTTCCAATCCTTATTTATATATTTATAAAATCATTATTCTATAATATAAAGTATCTGGACTGTATATATTAGTATATATTTATCAAAAATATATATTTTTTGCTCCAAAATTGAAGATATTCATAAAATTAAGGTAACAAAAGTAATGTTGCATATATTTTAAACCAGTCAAAAACTTCCAAAGGACTCAGCTCTTAGATGGCAGCACAAGTATGTGACGACACACTAATATGGTCTATTACGTAATATATTAGGACTTAAAACTTTTTTCTTATACTAATTAATTTATATATACTGGCTACATCGAATCGACAACAGTACTTCGCTACTAAAAGACAAATATTTCACAAATTTCGACGAGAATTCATGACTGAAGGGCCAATTCTGGACTTATAAGACTTTCATTTTTGAATTGGACGACATGTAAAATTGTCCTTAGCACTCGACGTATTAAAAGTAAGTAATATCAAATTAATTATCGCTATTGGGAAACATTCACTTCTTGCAAGTTAGTGGCGCAATTCAAACAATTATTGATCAACGAGAAACACTTATCAGAAACACGGTCCAAAAAAAAGTAATTGAAGTGCCTCCCCCTTTGCGTGATACCTCCTGGACTTGGCACTGTTGGCTATTAGCCAAAACACGTGCAAAAAAAATCCAAACAACGAATTCAATCACGAAAGTTAATTAAAAATGGAAAATTATTATAATCATCTCATGCTGATCAACGGAAAAAATAACCTTAAACTCTGGTACTAATAGATAACTCACTAGAACAAAAGAACCCACAAGGTATACGTTCTACTTTTCTGGCCATGAAACTAAGAAAATCGATAGTTTATATCCAGTTTCGTCCCATCTAAATCGAAAAAATTATATCTGAGACTGTGCTCACGAGTGTCACACAGAAATATAGATGATCTCTCTACAAAGATCAGGCTAGAAGTACCCCTCAGACTCATAGACCCCAAGAAAGGCCGTAACTTTTTTTTTTGTGGGTATGTCTTTCGGATGAATCCATTAAGCCTTCTTAAAATTTGGAAATATCTTAATGAATATGAAGGGATTGTGTTGGAAATGTTGGGTAGGGTTTTTTGCCGAGAAGCCGTCACAGCAGGACTGCGTATTTCAGACTGCGGTCACAAGTATCACACAGAAATACAGTGGATGAGGATAAAGGATTGGGAAAGAAGTGGGAAGAAAAAAACTTTAGTCAAAATACGATAAATCTTTGGTCCAATCCAAACGGAAAAATTGATACCTCAGACTCACGAGTATCACTACAGTGGATGAGTGGAAAGGGTGAAAAAGATCAAAAAAGATACTACCCCTGGAGAGCTAATAATGGAGAGATGAACAAGTCTACGAAATATTTCAAAAGACCTGAATGATTTGGCATTCATCGGCAGTGAAAAATCACAGAATTTCACAGGACTACTGGTATTGTACTAGGCGCTCTAGTACTGTTTGAACTTATTACAGATGAACTTATTACGGCATAATTCACTGGGGTTTAAGTTCATCTGTCAACAGAATTTTACTCCAAAAACGTGCTGAAAGAATCCTAAATAATGTTCCTAACAGGCACTGCCGAGAGCTCGTTAAGAAATGCAGCATTTTGTCTTTCTATACTTTATTTGTTTATGTTTGTCTGGTATACGTTATAGAAAACCCGAACAAATTTGTAACCGTATCCTCTAGACATGTTTACAATGTTCGCTCTGCTGGCAACATCAGACTACCAAGACTTAGTTTGTCTAAATCTAGGAATGGTATTTTTTTGGCAGCCACTTTCTTTAACTACCTACCAGTCTCTTTAAAAAATTTGTCTATTAGATTATTTAAGTTTAAGATTAAAAAAATTCTTATTGAGAATTGTCTCTACGATTCGGACGAATTTTACAAAATTAATTTCAATAATTACACCTAACATGTAAACTGTTTTTCTACCTTTGTTAATTTTATATATACATATTTTTTTTCTCTTATCTATCATAATTATTTTCATTGTTCAATGTTTTCAAATGTTTTTCTATTTTTGTTTAATTCAATTATCATATATGTACTGACAAATGTAAACGTCGTAAGATGTCTAGCATGGTATAAATATTATTATTATTATTATTATTATATGTTCTAGTGTTGAATTTTTGTAAAAATGTCGATAGAAGTGAAAAACTATAAAAGTAGAACAAATTGTAGTGTTTTTGGCTGTCATTCAAGACAGGGCAAAGATAGGGACATCTTAGTTTTTTCTCTTCTTAAGAAAAATAAAGGGAAAGTTAATATTAAGTCCAGATTGGAAAAGATTTGGTTATGGACAGGAGGAAGGCATGACAATATATTTTGAGTTAAAAAGTAACTGATACTATGCGAGTTTGTTCATTACATTTGTCGCAGAAAAACAAAACTGCACTAATATGTTTGCACCTGCAAGTTGCGTATTTAACTTTAAACTGCTCCTCTCCAACTAAAACTAATTTTATTTCATGAGGCAATGAACATAATGCACTTGTTTGCAAACAGAATCCATATATTGTAAATTCAGATGACCGACACTCAGATGTACACTTCAATAAATCTACTGAAATTAAACTTTAAATATTGTAATTTGATGCCCACCTTCTGTTATACACCTCGATACATGTGTAGCCATATTGCCTTGGAGCACAGCGTCCCATCGGTAATATCACTTCTTAATATCCGCAAAAAATATACAATATTTTTAGGAGGATAAAAATTTGGGGGGCTATGGTTGGCGCTACCGAACGGCGGTTGAAATAATCTATTTATTACTGAACATAAAACTTAGACAAACAATTTTTAGATTTATTTTTCAGTACATTTTTTAAAATTAGGAGGTGGTTATAAAGGGCACCACTTCAAAAACTAAATTCGTTAGAGGAAATATATGGCATTAAAATGAAGAAGCCGGGATTGTGCGTCTATGAATATATATAAATATTAAAACAAAGAAATTACTCAATTTTTCGTTATCGTGTATTATCGCTGTTTGAGTCATTTGCATATGGGAATGACGAATTTACTTTTGTATGCAAATAATAAGTTGTGATTTTGAAGTGTGAAGGATAGATCCAATTTACAAAAACAATTTGACATTTATAAGTTTACTTATGTTAATAAACACTAATTTTGGAATACCAAGCGTATGGGTGCAGGCTATTTTTAGCTATTGTGCTCAAAATCGCAAAACTTACAAATAGATGACAATTTGAAAATTGTGTCCTTCCCGGATGAAATATATTGTGTAGATCTTAAACTAGTTCCACACATGAAAATACCAATATCATGTGTTCTTAAAGGCCAAACTATTAAAAAATACCTGATATTAAGATGCTAAATGATTAGGACCACAAAAAATAAATTTACATTAAAAAAATACACAAAAAAAACCGGTAAATCCTACTACTTTTTTTTTTATTTTGTCTACGGCAAAGAAAAAAAACAAGCGTTCTTTGTTAATCCCTGTTAGTGTATAATATATTAAATTGATATCCATTGAGTTGAAGTGCTAATTCAACCATTGTTTGGGCTGTAATCACTGCAACCGGAAGACTAGTTTTACACGCTTATCATTCAGCTTCCAGATTGTTCAGGAACGAATGCCGCATGTATATTTCGTGTTAAGGCAGTTATTGAGGTGACTTCAGTTATTGAGATGACTTGTTTCTGAAATTTTTTTCTCGTTGATCGATAATTGTAAAGTTAAAATTGCGCTACTATTTTGCAAGAAGTGGATGTTACCCCATAGCGATAATTAATTTGATATTACCTATTTTTAATCGAGTGCTAAGGACAATTTTACATGTCGTGCCAATTCAACGCCCTAATTTGTCTGTCTGTGTACACGTGCAGGGTCTGTGTACTAAATTCGGCTAAAATAGGGTGACCATTCGTCCCGCATTTTAACATTTTGTCCCGCATTAAAATGCGTCCCGCAAAAGTCCCGCATTTTAACATTTTGTCCCGCATTTGGATTTGGGAGGTGAAGACCTTTTTTTTGCTCTTCACTTGGATTTGGGAGGTGAAGACCTTTTTTTGCTCTTCACTTGGATTTTGGGATATGAGGACCTTTTTTTTGCTCTTCACTTGGATTTTGGGAGATGACGACCTTCTTTTTTTTGCTTTTCACTTGGATTTTGGGAGGTGAACACCTTTTTTTTTGCTCTTCACCTGGGTTTGGGAGGTGAAGACCTTTTTTTTGCTCTTCACTTGGATTTTGGGAGATGACGACCTTCTTTTTTTTGCTCTTCACTTGGTTTTGGGAGGTGAAGACCTTTTTTTTGCTCTTCACTTGGATTTGGGAGGTGAAGACCTTTTTTTGCTCTTCACTTGGATTTGGGAGGTGAAGACCTTTTTTTTGCTCTTCACTTGGATTTTGGGAGATGAGGACCTTTTTTTTGCTCTTCACTTGGATTTGGGAGATGAGGACCTTTTTTTTGCTCTTCACTTGGATTTGGGAGGTGAAGACCTTTTTTTTGCTCTTCACTTGGATTTGGGAGGTGAAGACCTTTTTTTTGCTCTTCACTTGGATTTGGGAGGTGAAGACCTTTTTTTTGCTCTTCACTTGGATTTTGGGAGATGAGGACCTTTTTTTTGCTCTTCACTTGGATTTGGGAGATGAGGACCTTTTTTTTGCTCTTCACTTGGATTTGGGAGATGAGGACCTTTTTTTTGCTCCGTCCCGCATTGCCTTCTTAAGAAAACGGTCACCCTAGGCTAAAAGGATTTTTATGAAACTTCATATTTAAGCTTTTGACATCAATGGCACGAGCTGATCAACTTTTGGTAACAATCGGTTAGCTAATAATGGTAGTTTACTTTTGTCGATTTTAAGATTTTTACAAATATTTCATAACACAAATATTTCGAAAAAAATTATTTAATAAATGCTATAAAAGCAATAACTAACAACTTTTATTTGAGATATTATTTGATAAAAGAAAAAAAAAAAATTTCTAAGTATTATCTGTCTCATTTTGTAATACAAAACTAACAGGAAAACTTAATTTTTTATGTTGTATATTTAAAATATCATCTTAGGGTGGTAATTCTGAAGTGGCACCTTTCAAATATTTGACATGTCAATCACAATTTTGACATGTCAATTGCAATTTTGACATGTCAATTTGTTATCTGACATATGTAGTTTTTGATTGAATATAACCTCGATATAATAATACTTAACCATAAATTTAAAAGCCAGATTCACAAGTTCACATGTTTCCATAAAAGTCTATTTACACGACAACAGTTACCAAAGTAACCAGATCTAGTTTCGTATTACAAAATGAGACAGATTATATCTATTTTTTCATATTTATATGTAACGTTTCCATGGTAATGATAAATAATATCTCTGTTAGAAAAAAATTGGCCAAGTTATTTCTATTCTGCTGCTGTATTTTATACAAATACTTTGTGATAGCGGTCGGTCCTGTGGCCACAGATTTTTGTTTATGTAGATAAATATGCACTTATTATTTCCTACAAAATACCAATCTTTGCAGGAAATAATTTTTAATCAACATTGAGATAGCAGTTTTCTTTTTCTAGAGATATAAACAAGGTATTTTTTTATGTTTTGTTAAAGGATTTATTGAACCAGATAAAATATCTTCTATGTAAATATTTTGCACTTTGTCCATAAAATATAAAATTGAACATCTGTGGCGATACTTATTACAGATGCGACCTAATTTAGATCAATCATTACAAGGCTGTAAATTTTGAAATATGCGAACAAATATACTTTCACTTAAATTTAATAAATTTTTGTGTCTTACCATTTGATGGACTTCTTACTGAATATCCTAGTTCTTGATATTCGATATCGACTGGTGGAGTCCTGGGTAATGTCCCTGGGCAGATGGCCAGAGCGTCGGTCTCCATAACGACGGCGACGCTTTGAAACGTTCACTTCACTGATCACTTATTCGCGAACTTGTACTTACAGTTAGGTGTTTGCTGGTGGAAATAAAACGGCACAATGAGCTCCGCGGAATCGCGAACGTACTTTTTCCCACCGCTTCCTATAACGATTGTAATCAGGTGCTGTGACTAACAGAACTACACAAACACTGCAATTACTCCACAGAGACGAGACATTGACCCTTATAAACATTTTTGTTTTTAACTGTTTGCTCCACTTATCAATAAAAAAATTATATAATTTGGAAGTTATCAACGAAATTGGTACTATGTACGATAAACATGCTAAAGAGGAATGGACATTTTTATCTGGACATTGGTCAAGGAATTGTCTAAATAAAAAATTAGAAGACGCAAAACTGTATAATTTTAGCGGACCATTGGTCGATCAGTGATGATTATTTTAAATAATTCACCGCTTTTTTTATAGTTTCATCCTCGTAGCGTACACAGTTTTAACCCTTTACCGCATAGTGTGCCATAAATGGCACATTCCGATTATTATTTTTTATTATACTTTTAAAACTGAATCAGAAAGTTACTTCATCAATGTTCATATATGCCACATACACAGCAATGGATCCTGCAGTATCTCAAGTAATGGGCTGCAATAGATTTGAGGATATCAAGCGGAATTTGCACTCCAACGATAACTCTGAATTTATTGAGAAAAGACAACTAGAAGATACGACCTTTTCTTACAAAAATTCCAGGGTGATTACTGAGAAGAACACCTAGCAATTGACGAACATATAATACGGAATCATTTTCTTTTGTACAATAATGTAGAATCATAATGTTCCGTGTATGGCACAAACCCTAAATTATTATTTTTTCATAAAAATAATAATTAATATTTTAAATAAATTTTTTAAATTATTTTTTCTATCAATAAGAAGCAATTCCTAATGCTCATGAATTATTTCAGCTAAAAATAAAAATTCATGCAGTAAAGGGTTAAATCGGTTCTTCCTCGGAGCGTACACATTTTTAAATCGGTTCTTCCCCGGTAAACTAGCCTTAGAGATTTTCATTATTTCTTTATACATTTTTTATACTAACAATTGCCCTTATACCAGGTCTACAAGTATGAAATGCGGATTTTTTTAAAATAAAACACATTAAACTCAAAAGAACAGTAAGAGTTTATTTATTCAAAGTATGCTCCGTTAGAAGTTATACATTTTTCCCATCTTTCAGGCAATTTGTGAATACCTCGCCAGTAGAACTCTTCCCCTTTCCCGCAAAGCATTCATCTAGCCATTCTTCACATTTTCATATGAACAAAAGTGCTGCTCGGTAAGTGCGTGACCCATCGATGCGAACAAGTGGTAATCTGAAGGGGCCAAGTCTGGTGAGTAAGCGGTATGGGGTAGCACTTCCCACTTGCGTGCCTCCAATGTGTTGCAAACTGCTTTTGCCTTATGTGATGAAGCGTTATCGTGAAGAAAGATTACCTTGTGCTGTCTTCTTTCGTATTCTGGTCGTTTTATGAGCAGCGAATGGTTCAATTTTAGTTGAGTTGTTGTTGGTAGCGTTGGGTATTAACTGTTTCACTAGGTTTTAACAATTCATAATAGACCACACCCTTTTGGTCCCACCAAGTACAGAGCATTGTCTTTTTGTCAAAGCGATTCGGTCTTGCAGTTGATGTGGATGGTGAGCCTGAGTTCACCCATGATTTTTTGCGTTTGGGATTTTCAAAATAAATCAATTTTTCATCGCCAGTAATGATACGATGCAAAAAAGACTTTCTTTTGTATCGTGCAAGCAAAAGTGTTTTTGCGTTTTTCCATCTGCCACTCATTCAATGCATGTGGAACCCATCTGCCGACTTTCTGGATCTTACCCATCTCTCGTAGGCGATTGGAAACAGCTTGTTGACTAACGCCTAACTGCTCTGCTAGTTGTTTTTGTGATTGACTATCGTCTTCTTGTAGCAATGTTTCCAATTTTGTATCTTCATATTTTTTTGGAGGTTTTCCATGTTCTTTGTCTGTAAGATCAAAGTCACCACTTTTGAAACGCCGAAACCATCGTTGACACGTATCTTGCGATGGAGCATATTCACCATAAGCTTCTCGAAGCAGTCGGTATGATTGAGCAGCAGTTTTTTTTTTAAATGAAAACAAAACAGTAGTACTGTCCGCGAATGCTCTTTATTTGGCACAAAATTTGACATTTTTAACACAGTAAAACAAAACTATTTGATCACTTTTCAAATTATAACCTATACGCATTTGACACTTAATGATAACTTAACAAAACGCCATATGTGTTGAAACTTTGAACTATACACTCTGTTTGCGCGGCAAGTTTGAAAAAAATCCGCATTTCATACTTGTAGACCTGGTATATGTATTAAAGTGACATTTTTCTGACTGAAAGTGTTCTTGATTGGCGAAAATGGTAGTCTCGGATATTACGGACACCCCTCCATATTTGTCCGTTAAATAAGGAATTAATTCGGACATTTACAGTCTGAATTGTGAGGGTAATTGCTGATATTATTCGTGCGAGAATAATATGTTTACATTGCTCCAATTTCACAGTCATTCACCCCTCATCCAGGTGTAGAAGCTCGCCCCCTGGCATCGGCGATTAGCCTCGTTGCAGAAATAGGCCAATGTAAAATAAATAAAGTAATTCGGATATTAAATTGCGCATATAAACTATGGAAAACGCACTACGGAAATATGAGTACATCTTCTCGTATTATGGTTTTTATTTAGAATGCCTATTGTCTTCCATATCTTACTAGATTACCATGATCTTGAAAATTATTTATATTGTTCTTAGTACGATTATTTAATGCCTTGATCGATAAGGTACGTGATAAGGTGCCACCTACGACAGTTTGGGTAATGTGTACAATGTTGCGGAATGTTTATTTCTAAAGCACTTATCAGTTGGATGTTAATGATTATTTATAAGTAGCACATGGAAAATATAACATTGACATAATAATGATAATGAATTGCTGACCATTTTGAGATAAAAAGATTTTCTAATGATTATGTACAGTTCAAAATTTATATATCTCTATATATATCTATAAATTGGTATTGAGAGACTTGGCCGACGCGGAGCAACACTACTTGAAGCAGAGGCTGTATTTTGGATGAGTTACGCAAAAACAATAATTGTTTTTCGTCTAAAATGCTGGAATCTGTCCAACAGAGAATTGTCGAACGAAGGAATAATAATTTAGTTGGCTTACTAAAATACCTAAACAACTCATCAAATTATACTACTACGAATCGGAAGTAAATTCAATAAATCAGTATTGCTACAGCTAAAACGTTATTTGCTAAACTTTTTGTTGCAAATGCAAATTGGTATTGAGAGACTTGGCCGACGCGGAGCAACACTACTTGAAGCAGAGGCTGTATTTTGGATGAGTTACGCAAAAACAATAATAGTTTTTCGTCTAAAATGCTGGAATCTGCCCAACAGAGAATTGTCGAACGAAGGAATAATAATTTAATGGCTTACTTAAATACCTAAACAACTCATCAAATTATAACACTACGAATCATAAGTAAATTCAATAAATCAGTATTGCTACAGCTAAAAAGTTATTTGCTTAACTTTTTGTTGCAAATGCGGATGCATGTAGTATGGAAGATTTAGATAGTAGTGGTGATGAGGCTAAAAATTCACTGATGGCAGAGCGAGAAATCACGTCTGAATTATCACTTCATCAGAAGTTGGATGTTGCTATTTCGAATGTGAGTTGAGAATGCCGAAGGTTTTCTATATGCCGCCAAAAACATCGCAAAAGAAATGAATATCTATGACGCAACGAGAAAACGCACCAATAAATTATATGATACTCTAATGACAATGCCACCGACATCGATTGAATCTGAAAGAGCATTTTCTGCGGTCTTTTCGTCACAAAAATTCGGTCATCATTAGGTGATAGCTCCATTGACACCTTATGTTTTTGAAAAATTATTATAAAACTTAATATCTCCTAACGAAATTTATTTAAAAGCGCATTTTTTGGTCGATCGTTTTGTGAAGATACCACAACATCTAAATGTGTATACAAGTTGTTGAAGATGATGTAATATATAAATATTTCTTTGAAATTATAAAAATCGAAATCCTGTTTTGATTATATCGTGACTCAATCTGAATGCTGTAATGTAGGAAAATATTTTCTATAAAACATCATGCATCGGATACAGGCTGACATTGACACGGGTGAATCTGCAATGATCGTAAAATACAGGTAAAAAACACCTGTTTTCGATACCGCAAGGTACACTGTTCAATAAAACTTTCCATGATTGCAGAAAAAACACTTTAAATTCTTTACCTGATGAATTCTTGCGAAATATTTCAGATTATTTGTTTATGTAACGTTTCCTTTTTCAAGTATCGACGTCATTGCTTATAATTGGCGTTGATTTCTATGACAAGGTTTGGGATACAGACTTGTAAAATGCATTTACTGCTCCATTGATCCCTTTTGTCTTTTGCCGAGCATGGTGAGTAGGTATTAAGGACGGTACACCTTAAATCTTCGTGATTTTTAAAAAAAATGTCTCTGATTTTATTAAAAATTGGTACAAATATGTATTTTTGATCATAGATCAATAAAATTTGGTCTATTTTGAAATCTGGGCAAAAGTTTTGTAATTATAGGCAAAAAAACTGACCCAAATCGGCTTTAACTCAAAACTAGGAGAGCATAAAGTTTTTGATATTTTTTTCATAATCCTTACCCCAAAATTAGCCTAAAACAATATTTTAGCTAAAATCGAAGAGTCAAAAAAAAATTGAATAAAATTTCTAAATTTTGATTTTTTTTTTCAATTTTGTTTGAAAATTTTGGTAAAAATCGCGTCAAAATAATTTATTTTGCAAAAATAAAGTTTTAATCCACGTATTTCATTTGATACCTTAGTCAGAATTAAAAAAAAAATATTTTTTTTTTCGATGAGCTCATATTTGTTTATATTTATTGGGGGATATGTTTTTTAGCTGTTTTAGTATTTTTCCTATGTACGGGTCAAAGAGTTGTATAAGCATGCCAAATTTCAACTCTCTAGATTTAGCCGTTTGGCTACAATTTTAACCGAACAGACAGACAACAAAATGACGGTATAAAGTTTTTTTGGTCATACCTACAAAACCCTAAAAATGGTTATTAGTTGGGTTTTTTCATATCAATCAATTCGAAAATTCTGATGAGAAGGCCTTACATAAGGATTATAGATTAAAAAGCATTTCTTTAAAAGTAATTTATTAAAAATATTTTGTAAGGATTTGATCCTTAAGAACAGTGCATTATCAAAATATATATTGCCCTTAGTAAAACTATCACACTCTGATATCACTTCAAAAGTGTCCGGCAGGCAAGAATGGTGTACAAAAACCCGACATCCATTATAAAAATAAATAATATGGCCTAAATTATCACTAGAAAGTACGGCTACTTAATTAACAGCAACAGCCACCAACCAGATCTGGAACATCTCGACTATCGGACCATCGAGACGGCAAAACGCGATACGTCCATGTACAAATGGTTGCCTAGATCTACCAGGTCACCACAAATGTTCGTCAGCTTGTCTACATTCCAAATTAAATAACAGCAAACATTTCGTGCGAAAGTTTTATTGACTAAAATAATAACCACCACAATTTGCGACCCTTTGCCAACGAGATATTTGTAAATTCCTTGTTTGAACTTCCACGAAGGGGCCCAAAGTACTGATAACTGATGACAGTTAACTACATAAACAAAGCGTCCAATCAAATCGGGACCCGAACCTATTAACACTATTTTCTCGATTATTATTACATATTAAAAATACTAACGAAAAGCTGCAACAGCATCACAAATAATAAAGTTGGATAGTGATACATAAAAAAGAAAATCCATTCCGCGGCCTATAGATTGCTCGGAATAGATTGCAGTAATCTATGGGGATACTTGCGCCAGACATGCCCGTATACGAGCTCAAGCGAGGGGTCAACGACCCCTCGGTCGCGAATTAATTAAGCCCCCTATAAATGCAGAAACCGATAGACCTTTACTGCTCGGTAGCCATCAAATCGAGCGTGTGGATGATTTCCAGTACTTGAGGGGTGTTGTGTCTGTGGACGGTGGCGCGGATATAGATGTGAAAAGCAGAATACGCAAAACGAGAGGCTCCTTCATCCAACTTGTATGGAATTCTGCGATCTACAGTACGAAAATTACCATATTCAGGGCATGCGTGACGTCAGTTCTTCTGTACGGCTGCGAAATTTGCTTCATTACAGAAGCTACGAAGAGAAGAGTGTAAATCGATGTCTTCGAAGAATCCACGTAGAATATCAAACTTAGAATTGGGGGAAAGAACTGGTCAAATGGACATTAATTTGCAAGAAAGTATGGGTTAGGGCACACTCTTCGGCTCCTAGTGAAGTGTGTCGCTATGCACTAGCATACAACCCTCAGGGCAGTAGGCGTAGCGACCCAAGAACACCTGGCGTCGCTCAACCCTGCTAGAAATAAATGGAGCTCTCAAAACCAAGACAGAAGACTGTATAACAACATCACCGACTTGAATCCTATGGCAGATAGACGAGTTAGATGGAGAAATTTTATTGATGCTCTTTTTAGAGACATTCCAAAATCACCCAATGATGGACAAGGCTTGATGATGATGATAGATTGCTCGGGCGCCGGTCGTAGATCGTGTAGGTGATTATTTTAATGAATAAAACTTTTCCTGAAAATATCTGCTTTTGTTTGATTTTATATACAATAGACACGAACTTTTTTGGTTACCGTATTAAAGCAATATTGGAGCAAGGATTTTAAGTGAGGCCAAAGCTCTTCCCAATATGGAATGTCCTTAAAACCCTAGTTCCAGGACTGCACATCCTGCCGTACGTATTGAGCAATTAGCCATCTAAAACATCACTCACGATCAAGCATTCTTCAGTTTATTCTTGAGCGTACAGAACGCCAGCACTCTCAGCACAAGTAGAAACGTGGCGAGGATGCCGATATTGAACCAGTAGCTATCGTTTTCCATGCCTATCTCCTGGAGCAACACTTGCGGGGTCTTGTAATGGCAATAAAGGACATCTTCGGGGCATTCGAGAGCTTCACGACCTCTTCCGTAGACTGACTGCACCAGAGCCTCCAGACCGTGGCGGAGAAAACTGAAGTAAGAGATCCAGACCATGACTCGAGGCATATGGGCGAATAAGACCAGGAAACCGGCCATTACTAACATTACTGCCGTCATTATCGCACCCAAGAAGGTGCCATTCTGAAACAAATTAAATATATGTTGAGGTCTGATTAAAAAACTCTTAAAACGACACTCATTTGTCTGTCTGTTTATTCGGTAGAGCATTACTCATAGAGAACTGGAAGGCCAAGAGTTCGTACTCAAAACACAGTTGATGATGTTCGTCAACGTATGAACGAGCAACCCATCACTACGTACGCTTTCGCAAGAGACTGGTTTATCATTAGGAACTTGCCATACTATTGTCAAAAAAGATTTAAAGCTATTCCCATACAAAATTATTGCTTTACATGAGTTGTTGCCAGCAGATCACAATAGGCGAATTGTGTATTGCCACTGGTTCCATCAAAATTTAATTAACAATGATTTGTTAAATTTTTTTCTGACGAGGCCTGGTTCACCGTTTCGGCTTATATTAATTCACATGAGGTTATGGAGTGCTAAAAATCCTCATACTTTTCGTCAAGTAATGACAAAACAAGGAAAATTCATCGAAGAAAAAATCCAGCTTCATGGGAGGTTCTACAGAATTGATCTGAATATTTCTTATAAAGTTCAATTAGTGAAATGTCCTCCATTAAATCTAAGTTCTCCAGTAGCTCAAGTAGTTCTATTTGCAGAGAAAGTTGCGCTTGTTCCACATCAACATCAACCGTTTAACCGCATTAGATCTCTGAAAACAATATACTCGCGGGCCAGATACAATAGGATTTTGGATAGTTATCGCGGGACAAAATGAAGCAACGAGCCGGATCCGGCCCGCGGACTATAGGTTGCACATGCCTTCTCTTGTAGCTGTCAGGTAAATATATGTTCACAAATAGCTGGACTCGTGGGCGAACCCAGAATTTTAATTGGTATATAGTTTTCGGACATAAATACTTACGATTGGATTGACGGTGGTCCCAAGTAATATCCCCATGCTCTCAGCCGTCAGTGTTATCAGGACACACGCCCCAACGAACATTGCGAATCTGGTCCAATCGCTGGGCTGTGCACTCATGACATAGGTGACGCTCGTGTACACCAGGCAGAAGAGGATCTGCAATGGGGTGTCCACAACTATGAACGCCATGTAATACGTCTTCAGGCAGTACCAGTTGTTGAATCGTTCCTTCCTCAACACTGGTAACTCTGAGGGAACTGTAAAAGACATTACATTAATCGACATACCTAACTTTGTTATGGTCTACATCGAGGCAACATGGTGGCATGCGACCGTTCGATATGTCACATGCTACCAATGTGCAGCGGTCTGCTGTAGACACCAGCTTGTCAATGCGACATAGTCTGACGGTCTCGACAGACTTGTCATATGCCTCAATGTAGTCGCGCCATTATGAAGGATGAAGTTGAATCTACTTACATCTAAGTACTGCGGGCATCATAGAAGTGTAGCAGAGATATACAGCGGTTATTAAAAGGTAGCCCACGTTGCTGAATGTTTTAGAACCATCCATACCAGCATTCAGATAGTTTAAACCCAAAAGTATTCCGACCAAGAGGTGAAGAACGAATTTCACGTGTGTTACCGTCTGAAAAATAATACAAAACGGTAGAAGATAAAGACCTGCGGCTTGATTTTTTAGAATTCGCATTATATTTTTATGCAAATCAATCATACAACCACATTTTGATTATTGTGCTATTATTTCATTTCTTTTTGACAATATGCGTATACAGACTTTACAAAAACTTCAAAATAGAGGCATGAGAGTAATTTTGAGGTGTGGTAACTCCTATTCGTCTAATGCCTGACACTTTGAGTTGGTTAAACTTTAAAAATAAAATCAAAATTCTAACTTTTATTTTTATTTTCAAAATTATACATGGAGAGCAAAACTATCCGACTAATTTTATTACCTATAATCATGAAATTCATAGTTATAAGATGCGGACTAGTGGTAATATTTATGTACTAGCAACCGTTGGGAAACTGATAACGAATAAAAATCAATATAAGCAGGAATCAATTATTAAAATTTGCATGATTCTGCGTATAACAAAACAAAAACGTTTCTTGATTATACCTAGGAAATCCTAAAAAGCTGCTTAATGCATGTTTAAAAATTAGTATCGGGCCGGATACGACCCGCGGGTCATATGCTGGACATCAATGGTATACAGTGGGTGGCCAAATTATTAGAGACAGTGCAGATTTTCTGTAATTTTCAAATTAATTTAATGAGGAAATAAGTGGCTTTGGATCTCGTATTTATTTTTATTCATTAGAGTGCTTTATTTAGAATATAAAAGGACATAATTGCTTATTCATAATCATTTATTTTTGTATAAAAAGTGTTAATTTAAAAAATTAAGTAAAATCTTAATATTTTGTAATGCCACCCTTTGCTGCGATTGCGGCTTCCAGGCGTTTGGGCATGCTTTCTATGGAGACTTTTGCGTTGTGTCGGACATTGGGGTTGTGATGCCACTCTCTGATAAGGGTTTCTATAAATTGCCGCTTGGTGGTGATGATTTCTTTGGCGATCTCTCGCTTTTTAAAATAATATTGATACCAGCAACAAGAATATAGAAGAAAAATGATTTAAAAACAATTTATTTTCTCACAAAATGCATTTAAACTTGAAAATTACAGGGGGGGGTGTGCTGTCCCTAATAATTTGGCCACCCACTGTAGCTGTTTCTGATTATACATAGGAAATCCTAAAAAGCCGCTCAATGCGTGTCATTTAAAAATTAGTATCGGACCGGACACGGTTCGCGGGCATAACATCAACTAACATAACATCCTTTCATCAAGTCACCGTCCATACTGACCACAGAACATCTGACTTAAGAGCTCTGTTAAACCAGCTGCTTTGTCGAGACAAAAGATTTAAAAAATTTAAAACATAGGTTTCTGTGCAGAGTGTCGGTAAGACAATAAGTTTGAGAACTACTGTGTGAAAAAGTGCAGAAAAGACCTACCCAGTCTCTGTAGACTTGTTTAAAAGATCTCTGTAAAAGAACACCAAATTTGGTCCACTCTGAAGGCGGTGATATGAGGACGAGGGCTTTATTGGGCAAGAGAGTAGCTTCCTGTTCTTCTTTCTCTTTCTGTTCATCCACGATGTCCATCTTAATACTAGGAGTAGAGCTACGCCATTGTGTGTTCTTCGCCGCTTCCGTTAACGGTGTAGTGAAGTTTCCATAGTCTCCATTCGCTACCTCCATGAGATAGTCCGCTGGATTATGGTACTGGGGACACTGGAGACCCACGCTGGAGAGATAAGGCACTGTGTTCTCGGAGGCTCCTTGGTAGATGCAGTTTCCATCCGCCAAGACGTAGACGTGGTCGAATATTTCGTAAAGACTCGCGCTCGGCTGATGGATCGTGCAGACAATTGTTCTTCCACCACGGGCGAGAGCCTTTAACATTGACACACATTGGGATGATGAAGAACTGTCCAAACCACTAAAAACAAAATAATCTACAATTAATTCAATTAATTATTAACACATTGTTGATGTCAAATAACACGTTATTCAACTATGATTTCTTTGTTAAAAAGTATTGTTTCTTAAAATGTATGTACAATTCAATTATTCGTTCTAAAACATTACGTTCTAGGATATTTGCTTCAAATATAAAGTTTTCCTATCCTGCAGTTATTATTTAGATTATCCATTTAATATAGGGTGACCATTTTCTTAAGAAGGCAATGCGGGACGGAGCAAAAAAAATGTCCTCATCTCTCAAATCCAAGTGAAGAGCAAAAAAAAAGGTCTTCACCTCCCAAATCTAAGTGAAGAGCAAAAAAAGGTCTTCACCTCCCAAATCCAAGTGAAGAGCAAAAAAAAAGGTCCTCATCTCCCAAGAAATAAAAAAGACTGGGCAAAATTCGTACATGAACCCGTACTGCCATAATATAGAAAAGAAGGAGAAAATAAAGAAATACAGCCTACAGTAGGGTGACCATTCATCCCGCATTTTAACATTTTGTCCCTTTGAGGACCTTTTTTTTTGCTCTTCACTTGGATTTGGGAGATGAGGACCTTTTTTTTGCTCTTCACTTGGATTTGGGAGGTGAAGACCTATTTTTTTTTACTCTTCACTTGGATTTGGGAGGTGAGGACCTTTTTTTTGCCCTTCACTTGGATTTTGGAGGTGAAGACCTATTTTTTTTACTCTTCACTTGGATTTGGGAGGTGAGGTTTTTTTTTTTTGCTCTTCACTTGGATTTGGGAAGTGAAGACCTATTTTTTTTTTACTCTTCACTTGGATTTGGGAGGTGAGGACCTTTTGTTTGCTCTTCACTTGGATTTGGGAGGTGAGGACCTTTTTTTGCTCTTCACTTGGATTTTGGGAGATGAGAACCTTTTTTTTTGCTCTTCACTTGGATTTGGGAGGTGAAGACCTTTTTTTTGCTCTTCACTTGGATTTGGGAGATGAGGACCTTTTTTTTGCTCTTCACTTGGTCTTGGGAGATGAGGACCTTTTTTTTTGCTCTTCACTTGGATTTGGGAGGTGAGGACCTTTTTTTGCTCTTCACTTGGATTTGGGAGATGAGGATCTTTTTTTTGCTCCGTCCCGCATTGCCTTCTTAAGAAAATGGTCACCCTAGCCTACACCATACTATGGTAGAAGGCTTTTAGATATATATGACTTCATGCAATTGCCATTCCATGTTTACTTCACGATCAAAATCATCGTTTTCTTGTGCATTTTTATACTTCTAACCAGCCACCAACAAAACGCGCCTATTGGCAGCTTATACCCCTTGCGTTCCCGCCACCACCATTGCAACGCTGTATATACAACATACATTGAGTATTACCACTGGATACCTATGGTCTCCTGATACCAAAGTTGCAAGAAAGAAACGATTATAAATTGAAACTGAAAACGAAATAGTTGCAGTTTTGCTCATTGGATGGTACTGATAATTCAACGGTCACTGACATCTATAATATAGAGGTGTATACACAAATAAAATTTATAAATATTTAATTTACCAACATTTTTAAAGTTACTTATTATACCGGTTGCATTAGTTTGTATATATGTCACAGAGTGCACTTTATATATTTTTGAGAAACTAGTAGTTCTATTCGTCTCGTGTTAAGCAAACAATCCAACAGCTATATGAGTACGGTTGCCTACCACAATTTGGTGACATTTGTTGGCTTTTTGCACAATTTGATTGTTTTTTACTCATTATCTTGACATTTATCAAAACGTTTTTATAATTTAAAAACATTTTTGGCATGTCACTTTTAGATTTTAGATTAAATATAAAAATACTTTTTATATACATATTGCTTTGTTTATTAATATTTATCTGGAGTACTTTTATATATCCTATCAGTGGATTGTTCACCAAATATAAAAATTTATCAATTTTTGCAGCAATGACCTACTGAACTATTAAAGATAAGGTTTAAAAATGTTTTATAGAATTTAGCAAACATGACCTAAATGGAATACAGTGACAAGGGGCCGATTCGAGGTCAAAAGATGATTCAAATGCATTTTGGAAAAATATTGTGGCGTCATATCCAGTGATCTACATACGGGTTTAAACCCTGGGCCCCAACCTCTCGGACATATACCTATTATATTCTATACCAAGGCTTATAAGAGAAAAGATCAAAACAAAAATATTACTTTAAAAAACAACACAAAGAACATGAAAACACAAATTTACAAATATTTATTAAAACATGAGTGAAACGCCAGCTAATAAAAAAATAATATCCAACATTAAAACGTGATTAATTTTTATCACCTATCACCTCAAGGAACGATTAGTAACTAAAACATTAGTTAAAATTATTCTAATAATTTTTTTGCTAAAAACAACCCCCACCACCCCAAAGGTACAGTACAAAATGCATTATTTTGACACTCAGTTCTCAGTTGACTGCCAACATACGTTGAGGTATTCTTAAAACTTGTTTATTTGAATTAGGCCCGGTCTTTCCACCTTCAGATAAAGTCCCAGGTAACTATCTGACAGATAAGGTTATTTGTAACTTCATCTGCTGAATAAATGTCAATACCAGTCAGTGAATCCAATACGTCAGTCTCATTATACGTTAGATAACTATCCGATAGATACATTTGTATAGAAAGAAGGGATGACATTTACTCAGCAGATGGAGTTACAAATAACCTTATCTGTCAGATAGTTACCTGGAACTTTATCTGAAGGTGAAAAAACCGGGCCTTAGTGTTATTAATTTAATTTTGGTGCTGTAAGAATATATTAGTAATTTTGTGTTTTTAATTTTTTGTGTTGTTTTTTAAAGTAATATTTTTGTTTCCATCTACTCTCTTATCCCTTTCTGGATTTTTTAAGGTAAGAAGAGATACGATAACTAATTGTTGTTATTATTGAAACGCTGCTAATTAATTTTGCTCATTGTTAAAGTTTCTCAAATCGAGAATCGAATCGTTTAATTCGAAATTTTATTGTTCTCCTTGAATCCATCATATTATAGGACTAAAAAAATGACTTATTTGTCAATATAATAACAACAAAAATATGATAAATATATTAGTAAAAATTAATATATCTGCCTGAAAAAGTAGAAGGGCCTTTTAATATATCAACTGATGATTTAGGCAAATTTTGGGTGGGATAAATGCTTTTCTTGGACGTAAAAAATCACTTTCCATAAAATGCAACAAGCAAGCATGCATGGGCTTGGATTTTTGCCCATTTTGAGTCCATAAAAACCTACGATCCACTTTCTCTGCCTCCAAACGTCGTTTCAATTGATTTTTTTTTCGATTTAGGTAAATTATGGAATGTTTAAGAAGGATTCTTCCTTATTCACGATTAACATTGCGGTAGACAACAAAATTGATTGTTTTTTCCATGATTCACAAAAATAAAACACAAACAATAACAAAACACGTATTTCTCCATTGAACAAAACAAAACAATGTCACTTTCGTATCTTCTGCAAATTGCCACCAGATGGGCGCTTAGGAAGTTTTCCTTATTGGATTAAATGGATAAACAGTTTTGCGCCTCTCTCTTTTTGAGTTGAACCTCTGTATTGTCAACTGACAATAACTGAAGCGCCTCTAGTGAGATTTTGAGAAACTGACGGCTGTAAGATAGTCGAGTTTGTGACAAGCATGGGAATATGTTCTTAGAAGTGGAAAGACAGTTAAAGACCATTTTAGAGTGTGTTCCCGTGTGTTTCAATAAATATCACATGAAGATACCATTGAACCTGTCAAAAATATCCTACCAAAGTCAGCCATGATGTGAATGCAGTAGCGCCTCTATCGGTAGTGTCAGATGCCAATAGACTAAATAATGACTACATGACGATGGAACAGAATACATAATGTCTTTTAGATATAGTCATAATTTCAAAATAGAAGATATACTTGGAGTGTTATAGCCTGTATTGTAATTCAAAAACCTGTTTTGTTTTGACTTTTTACTTTATAACAGATTTAAGTTTTTTGAAATGTGTGAATTTCGTTTTTATGAATAAAAAATTTCAAGGCTCCGTAGGAAATACCAACAAACATTTATTTAGCGAAAACATTAAATTTTGTCGTATTACAATAAATGAGTAATTTCAATACATAGTAACAGGTGTTTTGTTTAATAGTGCTGTTTTCAATAAACTGACAATTAATTAGTTGCGCAACTGACATTTTCAATGACTCAAACCATTTATCATTATTTCATAGAAACATTTAATCGCTACTAGATCTCCAAAAAAACTCCCGTGTCACTGATATCATCGTATCGCGATAAATATAACATTGTTATTATTAAAAAATATATATTGCACTGATAAACCAGATCGATTTAATCAAATGAACTCGTAGAGGAGAGGCAGCATATGGCTCTTTGAGTACCTAAATATGGCTCTTTTAATATTTCCAATATTTTTTTTCCTGACGAGTAGTTATTTGCTTCTTAGATGTTTCTAAGTACTTTTGTTTTCGTCGCTATAACTCTTCTACTCTTAACGCCACGAACATAAAGAAAGCTGGTAAATCAGCGCTGACAATCGGTACCGAAAACAAGCGTACTGGGTTACTGGTTGAGCACCCGCTAAACGCTGATATTGCATGTGACACTGACAGATGACGTAACCTATATATTGAAGTTTTTATTTATATTTTCCTATTTATCGTACATTTTTTAATTATATTGTCCTAGCATAGAGCGAATGCTAGTTTTGAAAGTGTATAGCTACTCTTTCGTATATTGGCTCAATTATATGTTGAAATAAGTCAAAACAGCAAGTTCTGATTCATCTTTTTTGGATGAGTTGTTTCTAACAGAATCACTATATTTAAAAATGGAGCCAAAAAGAAAAGGTATACATGCAATAAACTAAGAGAGACGTAAATATGGGGAATACCACCACCTTTTTTCCTCAATTAAAAGAAGATGAGCAAGATTTTGTAAATATTTTTTTGTTTCGGCACTGACAACAAGCTGCTTAAACTGCTTAAACGTTTCGGTAAGAGGATAGCCGACACCAACCGGCGCCGACCAGTACATATTTGAAAACATGGACAGATACTGCGGCAGATCAGCGCTTGTTGCCAGTAAAGCCGGTGCCGGCTTTCTATATGTTCACGGCCTAAGGCCTCGAACTATTAGCTAACATGCCTACTAAAATTAATAAAAAAAATTCTTTAAAATATAAAATGTAGGTCAATTTTGATCCTCCTTTGTTACATTCTGTGTTGGATACCCCTGTACTAAAAGTGTAGTGTGTTTGGTTTGATGTGCTGTTAACCTTTTAAAGTGTTAGTTTTTTTATACTCACGTAGTTGGTTCGTCGAGAAACATCACCGGAGGATTGTCTACAAGCTCCAGGGCTATGGACAGCCTCTTCTTTTGTCCGCCAGAGAGTCTTTCGCACCGGGTGTCTTTGTGCTCCGAAAGACCTAACGTATCCAATACATCATCGATCTAAAAAAATAAATAACAGTATTTTAGCAAGTGTTGGTAAATGTATTTATGAAATGAATTATTGAGGTCATAGATTGAAACATTATACACAAGATTACAGTGGAACTTGTGAAGAAGATTTGAGAAGGAAATTCTGAACAACTGGCTTATGTGAAGGCGGCAAAAGATTAAAGAAATACCGAATATTGGATAACTGAAAATCAGTTTGTTCTGGTTCTTTTTAGCAAGACTTGGAAAGGTCGAAGAATAAAGCGATAATTTCGAAACTATTTGGGAAGACTTGGAAAGGTCGAAGAATAAAGCAATAATTTCGAAACTATTGGGAAGACTTGGAAAGGTCGAAGAATAAAGCGATAATTTCGAAACTATTTGGAAAGACTTGGAAAGAATTAAGGTATTATCTCGAAAGAATCTGGCAGGATTTTAAGAGCTCGAAGAATGAAACGATTTGATGGATAACTGTTAAGGGTGCAAGAAGGCAAAATCATTATTGGAAAGGCTTGGAGTAACCTGGATAGATTTTGAAAGGCCTTATACAATTTCGACAACTTGGACAGCCTGGAAAGATTTAATACGTTAAAGATTTAATTGTCATTCAAAGATGAAAAATGTAATATAAGAGATGTAAAGTCAGGTCTTCTTCCCATTAACCTCGGTGTTCCTCAGGGATCTGTTTTAGGATTCTATTCCTACTATTCATACATGATATTACTTATTACATAAATTATCATGTTACAATGTTCGCCGACGATACATCCGTTGTTCTTTCAGGCAAAAATAACGCAGAAATAAATGAAAAAATAATCCCTCTTATACATGAACTCAACAACTGGTTCCTGTTTAATAAATTATACTTAAATGCCTCCAAAACTAACTATATGATCTTTAGAAGTTTGCAAAGTAATAGTCAAATCAATTTAAATATTAAAATAAATAATGAATATCTAAAATCAGAAAATGAAACAAAATTTTGAGGCCTGTACATAGATGAACATTTAGGTTGGAAAGCCCACTGTAAAAAACTACTA
The DNA here is from genome assembly GCA_963971575.1 of Liopterus haemorrhoidalis. Taxonomy (NCBI): domain Eukaryota; kingdom Metazoa; phylum Arthropoda; class Insecta; order Coleoptera; family Dytiscidae; genus Liopterus; species Liopterus haemorrhoidalis. Next base: position 32,929,509 of record OZ020624.1, read on the forward strand.
AAATCATTAAATTCAGCACACTTTCAAATAAAAAATATTGTAGTTCATGAGACCATTATTAAATTTTATTATGCACAATTTTAATAGGCTTAAGTATGGAATATGCTTTTGGGGATGATCAACTATAGCAGATGACATATTTCCCAGAAAATAATACGTTGTATAGCAAACAAAAGACGCACTGAATCATGCAGACCTCTTTTTGTAAAATACAAATTATTAACAGTTCCTGGTATTTACATCTTAGAGTTGCTGGTCTATGTATTTAAAAATCACTTTGCTCGCCATTTGAACCAGCATTCATATAACACTTGAGGAAAAGTTTCAGAACTCCAGCAAACATGCTGGAACTGACAAAGCAATCACAAAAAACGTATTAAATTATTTAATTCAGTGCCATTTCATGTCAAAAATGAAACGCAGTTTGCTGTATTTAAGCGGAAGATTAAGGTATTTCTTATAGAGCATTGTGTATACTCAAGGAATGAATTCTTCAAATTTTGTAAGGACTGGTGTCGTCATGCCAATGGGGAACATTGATTTTTGGTAATTAAATGTATGGTTTTATTGTTTTATCAATTGTATTACTAATCAAAATCTGTGTAAAATTATAAATTCATGTACTGACATCCTACATGCAGTCTTGTATTTAAAGGATTAATAAATATTATTATTATTATTATTACGGAACTGAGAAGGCTTTGTGCTATCTAATACAACCTAGAAAGGTTTGGTACGGCTTGGATAGATCTGGAAGGGCCTACTACGACTGGTAAAATTGAGATAGTACGGTGGTCTGTCAGGGTAATAGACGATTCTCCCTTAATGATGACAAGGACAATTTTTATTACTAAACTAACGAGTAATAAAATGAGCACTGAGGTTTATAGCGTCTTTTATTTTTTTGTCAGTCAATATTTCGACAAGTAACCTTTAAAATATACTAAAATTTTTTGTTGTCATAGGCCAAATGTACAGAGTTTAAAAAATTATTATTCTATGTATTATTCAATCAGTTTTTTTATGACAGTTTTGTAACGTAATAAGTGGAAAACATAAAAATAGTAATCATTTTTAATTTCCACAATTATGAAGGTTTTGATGTGTGTCCGGAGGCAAAAAACCTTGGGGAAACTACTAAAAATTGTTAAGTGATACTTAAATGTTATGTTGGTTATTATAAATTTTCTGCTGACAGTACAAGTGCATTGGCCTCTAGTCCTTTTCTTGTAAACCACATCCTGCTACTCACACAATGATTTTATTTGGTTAACTTTGTACAAAAATTTATTGAGTCAAAAGGAAATTCAAAACAACCGAAGTTTTCTCAAACTTTTAAAAATTGATGTGAAGTGTGAATTTTAACACATTGCACGGTTTCGCAGGTATATAATAAGTGAAGGCGGCATGCTGAGTGTGTAGGACAAATTTTGCTTTGTAGTAATCACGGCAAAATGAACGATATTTTAAAAATAATTTATCGTCTATTAATCTAAGAGCTTTAAAAACTAATTTTATGTTAAAATATTTTTTTGTTAATTTTAATTCGAATACAATACCATTATTTAGGTTTCTAAATATGTGGAGTATTTTTTTATACGAGGGTCAAGCAAATATAAACGAGCCTTTCTCGGCTGAGCGGCAGGAAAGTCAACAATGTGTGCTCTGGCGGTTGGGGTTCTCAGATAGGGATTCGTAGAGAGAGAAAACCAGCCCAATCGGTTTATTTAATGTCATATTTAGTAGCCCTTGCGAGGAATATGAAGAGTGTGCCAGTCTCTGTTGCGCAACTCATTATTATAAAGTTTCTAACCCGTGAAAACGTGAAACCAGCCGAAATTCACCGCAGTTCCAGTTCGGGCAAGATACCCTTTCATGGCCAAGGGTGAAAGTTTGGTCCAACGAGTTCCAGCAATGCCTTGATCTAGTTGAAAATCAAAGTCATCCTCGCCGGCCTCGCACCATTGTGACTTATGAAAACATTGCTCGTGCTTGTGAGTTAATGGAACGGGATCGACGATTAACAGTGCTTGAAATTTCGGAGGAACTTGGTGTCAGCTATGGAAGTGTCCAATCAATCTTCCGAAAGCACTTGGGCTTCAAAAAAATCTCATCACGTTGGGTTCCAAACTTGCTAAGAGATGATCCTTCACAACAACGCCAGGTTCCACATAGCAGATCCAACGCAACATAAACTGGTGGATATGCACTGGCAAATGCTTGAACATCCACTTTATAGTCCAGACTTATGGCTATGCAATTACCACATCTTGGGCCCCTCAAAGGAGCACTTGGAGACAAGCGATTTAAGAACAATGATCAAGTGAAAACGTTTGTGCACAACTGGTTAGATACCCGCCTAATTTCATTCTACGAAACCGGGATAAAGAAACTGCCCAAACGTTGGGAAAAATGCATCCTAAAAGGAGGAGACTATGTGGAAAAATAATTTGTAGAAATGTATAAATATTTCTTGTAAAAAAAAATGTTAAAATAAAAGGCTCGTTTATATTTGATTGCCCGTCGTATATAGCAAGGTTCATTAAGATTTTGAAAATTGCGCCTATGGCTATACCTACAAAACCCTAAAAATCGTATACGTTGTTAATAGTAAAATGCAGTTGACTTTAGTTTTGTAATGATCGTTCTACAAGTGTTAGGGTCAAGTAATATAGGTCAAATATTTATCTGTGCATCTTTTCAATTGCACAATTGTACGAGAGACTGACGTTTGCGTAAGATCTGTTTATCCTTGGTAGCTGCAACATTGGGCAACACAGGTATATTATAATGTCTCCGGTCATCTGTCTCAATATGTACATATTTGTTAATGATTGTTGTCGCAATAGTGCACTTGCGTGCCATTTGAACAAACACGCACAAACACCGAATCGCCCTCCCCCCCAGTCAAACCTTCAAAACAACGACCAGGAGATTGTTTGAACTGTCCGACTTTACGCAGAACTCCTGACCTTCGCTCTGCTGTTTTCAATTAAACGGAGATGCCTTTCGGCTTTGTTCAACACCACTGCGGGAATAAATAACGCAAAAGAGACACGGTTACCAAAACTAACAAAATAACAACCCAGAGAAATTAAATCTCGCAAATGGGATCGCTGAGGCCTATTTCCAACCAAAGTTCTTTCCTGATATTTTCAACTTTGATAGAAAATCGCTGAATGGATAAAACCAGTGTTCTTCAACCTTTTTGCCCCCACGGACCGGTGAAAATAGGATAATTATTTCACGGACCAGCTAAGACACAAATAAAAACTAATATAGATAGTATCTTATTATTATATAGGTATATGATATAGAGTTATATAGTAACAATTTTTAGTGCGACATCTGCTACTACTTCTTTCTTAAAAAATTTGATATACGTGGCTCCAGAGTTGTTTCTGAGAGACGAAGCGCTACGTTAACATTCGATTTCTCTGTTTGGTTTTTATAATTGACATGGCTGAAACTTTTTTTCGCACAAATCGAAAGAATGACAATTTGATAGCCTTATAACTCAATGATGGATATTATTATTCTAGCGATTTTCAAAATTGAGACAATGATTACATTTTATGTCTGGACACCAGAGTGACATCAGAAGACAACTCGATCAGCTTTTCTTTTTCACGAGGATCAAGTGGACATGACTTTGTATCTTCCAAAAATGGATTATTAATCCAGAGGTTACCTTTACGAGGATCCTCATTTTCAGAAATAATTATTAAAATTATGTTGAATATGATTTCTGGTTGACATCAGCAGCAATCAAAAATTCATCAAAAGTGGAAACATTTCTATATCTTCCTCTTATAAGCGACTATCCCAAAGAACTAGCTTCTTCAGAAGTATGAAAAATAGCCGCGAAAGGCGTATTGGGGCTAGTAAATATTAAATAAATGACGGTTAGTTAGATTCTGGGTCGACTAAAAAAATGTACTATAAACTCGTGAATAGAAGTGTGCATCTACAGGATTCGGATTCGGGGTTAACACTGGATAAAACAGTTTTTAAAGAAGTTTTGTAGTAGATTTTGTTAGAAAGGTAGTAATGAGTTGTTCGACGTTTGTTCCCTGGATGGCGAGGGTGTTGCTGGGACTTTATTCCTTGACCTTTGTGGTCAAGTTCCGAAGAATATCCTCGACCTTTGTGGTGAACAATCGTGATGTTAGAAACGAGGAATTTATTGATATATTATCTGCGTACATGCATTGGGTTGAGTTATTATGAAAAAACTCGTCGACAGCATTAAACAATTTGTAGTCTTTTTTTATTGAGTAATATTTAAAGGTTTTATAGAGGTTGAGGTACGCCTACTGCAGGTTCTGTTATCAACTCATGCTCACCAATAAAAAAAAATCTGCTATCGTTTTTACAGGCGATTATATATGACCAAGGTTCAACATATTTTTTCAACGATTTACAAATTAAAAAAGTATAATTGATCATTTTACAACAATTGGAGAGATTTTAATATCTGGTTTTGTTATAAGAGTGTAACGTAGACAGGACGTCCTTGCAGATGATAGGGAGACACGAGTTTCCAAAGTTTACGCATCAACATAACGAGAGAAAATCAACGAACGTCTCGAGATAAAATTGTTTTGCTTGTTGTGCATTTTATGTATTTGAGTGTGTTTTAGTCTGGAGTCGCGAACCCCAAAACTTATGTTGAAACATTGATTAAAAGTAACCCACATTTCTAGAGGTCTGCGGGTCAGGCTCATAGGTCACTTCAGCCAGCGTACGAACCGTCTCTCGCTTGTGAAAGTGACATAACAATCTTCTTACTCGATAACGCGTTGCACAATTGCATTTCAAGTTCACATACGTATCCTGATATCATATCCGGCTAAAGTGCATTCAAGGGAAGCTGCTTTTATCAATTCTGCTTCGATAAACACGTCTGGCTCTTGGATTCTTCAAGGACTCTCTTCCATTCTGTCCTCTTAATTAACTGACTGCTGTTTAGAGATTATTTTCACTGGGCCACTTTCGTACAGTACTTCTGGGCAAGAATTTCTCTTCTTTTCTTCACTTTCCTCATCTATTTTATTCCGCTTCCGAATCACACAAATATCTTTTCCAGTCGCCCTGGATTTTTCCCCATTTCCGAGCAGTGTCGCAAGTGGTAGAGTTTCTGGCTGTTCCCCGCAGGTCCAACTCTTCTTCTCTCATCCAGAATTCGTTATCTGCCGCCTCATTCCCGCATCTGAACCTTGCTATGAGATTCTGGTGTTTGTTGTTTTTGTTCAGGTCCTCTGGGTAAGGTTTGTTACTTGTATCTTATGGTAGTCTTTGTTGTACCTCGTTGTGTCGATCCTGTTTCGTCGCTCTTGGTCTTGAACTTCACTGTTTCTTTCCGCCAGCATCTGCAGAAAAACCTCTCCTTCTTCTTGTATTATCTTTATTTCATCCATAACTATTCCTCTCGTAGTATTTCCTTCTCTCAGTCCCCCAATTTGTTTGGGTATTTCTTTCCCTTTTCGGCATTCTTCGAGAGTTTTGTCACCACTTGTTCTTATTTTCTTTTCCGGTTCCTTATTTTTTGCGGTTCCGGTGTTTATTCTAATTTTGTCCTTTGTTTCTGCTATCACTATGTAGCTCAGAGCCTGTCTCTCTAATTGTAGCGCCCATTTAATGTATATCTCCTGTGTTCTTTCTATCTCTTCATGTTCTCTCGTATAGGAGAATTCCCTTTACTAGCATATCTTGCTTTTTTCGGTCTGTCCTTTATGTGTGCAGAATTCCCATTGTTTTTTTGGAACATGTCACCCAGATAGTTAATTTTCTTTACTTGTTCTAGTTCCCCATTTCCATTGTTCTTTCTTTTCCCTACCTCCTCCTTTTCTAAACTCTATTATCCTTGCTCTGTAATCATTTGAAACTTTTAAACATTGCTTTTATTTCGGCTGCACTTCTTGCCAATAGCACCATATCGTCAGCGTACGCTAGTGACCATACCTTCATAATTCCTCCTGCTTGCCATTTTTTGAACACATTAATTTAATAGAATTGTAGAAATGCATTTTGCAGAGACGAAGCCTTGTAGATCTGCACTCGGTTAGGATTGTGCATGTTTTCCTGATTGACAACATCCTGTGAGATATTCGCGACCATGAGATTGTAACCAAATGGAATTCGCTCGTAAAAACAATCCACTTTACGATTTCTGATGGAATTATAATGGTGTTTTATTGTGTAACATGTGGTTTTATGAAGGCCACAGTCGAAAATGACAATAGGGGAACAAGAGTCAATGTCGACAACAGGCACCATGTTTAGATCACGGTTTCTCAACCTTTTTTATTGATCCACTTCTTACATACGAAAAAAAAATGTTTTCCAAATAAAATACATTAGTAAGTCATGTATAAATAATAATAAAAACTGTTGCAAAAAATTTATTAAACATATTAGGGGAACCGGAATGACCAATTATTTGAGAACAAAATAATTTTTTTCAACAAATGTATAATTAAAAAAATTCCATTATTATTTTTTACGGCTTCCCAACGTTGTAATAATTTTTAGATATCCTCTTTATAGAAGTTTTCTGATTCTGATTTAAAATAACTAGTAAATTTCTACAGCGGTGATATTTCGAAAATTTTCTCATGAAATTTGAAAAGAATTGTATAAAAAACGGTTCGAAATAAAATCCTGCGATTAGAATTTTGGGAAGTCTCATACATCAAGTAACCTAGAAAAAAAATGGGGCCTTCATAAATACACTGGTTTTATTTTTATAGTCTGTCAAACAAAACCCGTAAAAGTGGCCAATCAGATCTTTTGATTTTGTAAATTTATTTGCTTGTGTTTCACACGTTATATTGTTTTTTCCAACCTTCTGATCACAGCGGGAAAACATCTGTTGGACAAATTTTATTACGGCCGACATTTTGACCATTGTGCGCATGCTTATCGTGTCTTATTCTTGGAATAAGAATAAAATGTTAAATGTTACCAACTTTTCTTATGTTTAAGTTAAATTTCGTTCCTACGTAAACCGATATACGGCGCAGCCATGTTTTAACATCTTGTGTACTATTCTTATTTCCTATTCCTTATTCTTGTTCCGTATATAAACCAACCATTAAATTAGCTTTAAACTACATTTTAATCAAAACAAAATTGGTCAAAATATCATAATTTTTGAAATAATAAAAATACATTTAATTAGCAATGAGACAAATTTGATATTTAGATTTTTGCGAACCTTGTGGAGCAAATGTCGACAAGAAAACCAATGTTTAGATCAAGAACAAATATATCGATGCGTAGGTATTTTGATTTGTAACACTCATGAATGTTGCAAGTACGCCTTGATCGTTAGGAAATTGGTCTAGATTTAAATTACTAACCACCAGCTGTTTGGCTTTCTCGGAGAGACTCGTTCCGATCTTCAGATCAACGGCCATCGTCATCACTTCGGCCACTGTGAAGAGAGGGGCCAACTGGTCGTCCTGCAGGATATAACAGGACTCCTTCCTGTAATACTGTGCTCCTTCCTTCTCGCTTCCGCTGCTGTGGATACTCCCGCCTTTCCCTGAACTGTTGAAGCCTGTCAGGATGTTCAGCAAGGAAGATTTTCCAGCTCCTGATGGACCCATTATCGCGGTCAATTCGCCAGATTTGAAATGACCGGACACACCTTTTAGAATCTGTTTTTTACCTGAAATTAAATTAGTTTTAATGATTTATCATTTTTTATTTTTTTTTTTAATTAATGTGTCATAATAGAGAAAGTGTCTGGTTAAAAATTTGCTAAGAAAAATAACAACTCAAAATTGGTTTAAGAGAGCTGCCGTTTGATTTTTTGGATTTATTTACGTTTTGTTTATATAAGAAAAAATTTATGTGAAGTGTGAATTTTCACACATTTCAGGGTTTCGCAGGTATTTAGTAAGTGAATGATGATTATTTGGGATGCCAAAAACAAATTTTATGTTAAAATATTTTTTTTGTTAATTTTAATTCGAATGCCTAATACCATTATTTAGGTTTCTAGATATGTGCAGTATTTTTTTTATGTAGCAAGGTTCATTAAGATTGCACTTTTGGCTTACAGGGTCTTTTGGTCATACCTACAAAATCCTACAAAAGGTAGGGTGACCATTCGTCCCCCATTTTGCGGAACTGTCCCGCATTTTAACATTTTGTCCCGCATTTGGATTTGGGAGATGAGGACCTTTTTCTTTTGCTCTTCACTTGGATTTGGGAGGTGAGGACCTTTTTTTTGCTCGTCACTTGGATTTGGGAGATGAGGACCTTTTTCTTTTGCTCTTCACTTGGATTTGGGAGGTGAGGACCTTTTTTTTGCTCGTCACTTGGATTTGGGAGATGAGGACCTTTTTCTTTTGCTCTTCACTTGGATTTGGGAAGTGAGGACCTTCTTTTTTGCTCGGCACTTGGATTTGGGAGATGAGGACCTTTTTCTTTTGGTCTTCACTTGGTTTTGGGAGGTGAGGACCTTTTTTTTGCTCGTCACTTGGATTTGGGAGATGAGGACCTTTTTCTTTTGTTCTTCACTTGGATTTGGGAGGTGAGGACCTTTTTTTTTGCTCGTCACTTGGATTTGGGAGATGAGGACCTTTTTCTTTTGGTCTTCACTTGGATTTGGGAGGTGAGGACCTTTTTTTTTGCTCGTCACTTGGATTTGGGAGATGAGGACCTTTTTCTTTTGTTCTTCACTTGGATTTGGGAGGTGAGGACCTTTTTTTTTGCTCGTCACTTGGATTTGGGAGATGAGGACCTTTTTCTTTTGGTCTTCACTTGGATTTGGGAGGTGAGGACCTTTTTTTTGCTCGTCACTTGGATTTGGGAGATGAGGACCTTTTTTTTTTTGCTCGTCACTTGGATTTGGGAGATGAGGACCTTTTTCTTTTGGTCTTCACTTGGATTTGGGAGGTGAGGACCTATTTTTTGCTCGTTACTTGGATTTGGGAGATGAGGACCTTTTTCTTTTGCTCTTCACTTGGATTTGGGAGGTGAGGACCTTTTTTTTGCTCGTCACTTGGATTTGGGAGATGAGGACCTTTTTCTTTTGCTCTTCACTTGGATTTGGGAGGTGAGGACCTTTTTTTTTGCTCGTCACTTGGATTTGGGAGATGAGGACCTTTTTCTTTTGGTCTTCACTTGGATTTGGAAGGTGAGTACCTTTTTTTTGCTACGTCCCGCATTGCCTTCTTAAGAAAATGGTCACCCTAACATTAGCCCAGTCAGAAATAGATTAGGCAAATATTATTGCAAAAAAATCTACGGGTGAGGGACTACATAAGCCCGGGGAGAAATACATTAGTCAGGTATTATAACTACAAAATTTCTACGGGTGAATTTTTGCCACACGGGGGGATCCTTACCAGCAATACTCCCTTCTATTCAATACTAGATATAGTAGTCTTCAATAATAGCTGACAGTGCGTTTGAAGAGTCAGTTAATAAAGAATATTCTTTTGAAATGAATTCCTAGCGCAGGGGGGGGGGCTTGAGCCTCAACTCAGTACATTCCATAACATATAAACATGTTATAAAATTAATTTAAAATACAATAAACATTATTGTTTTTTAGACATGTTCTTTGTCATTCAAAAAACTTTAATTCCGTTGTCGGATTAAATCATAAACAAATAAATCTTGTTAGAATTATGATGGTGACGTCATGATCGCGTTTCAGCAAATGTCCGCGGCTTGGCCTGTGCCTGGCCTGGCCTATGCCTGTCCAGAACAATCAACATGACGTTTCATATTACATATTTATGAAATAATACACGTATGTCGTAACGACATGTTTAACTCTGACCCACAAACGGGCTGCCACAGAACAGCACAATGGCGTAAGTCACGTCCAACTCGCCCTACAATCTCTCTGCAATCACTGCCATATTTTCTTTACTCACAAATTAGAATAAGATTAGTTAATTTTTAATTAAATAAACAAATGTATCGATGATGTTTTCTCAGTATGTTTCATTAACTTCAGTGCTGTCACACAAGAAAATTACAATCCTAATGCCCTAATTCAGTGTTTCGAAATCTTGAGAGAGAAAACTTTTGCCGTTTTTATTTTAACATCATTTTCCGAATATACGTACAATACCATTAATGAGAATAAAGTACACGAACGATCTTTTTATGACGAATTTAAATTGACATATCCTGAAAGGCGCCAACACTATTTGAATAAATACCAATTAGATTTCTTCTGTGACTACGTAAGAGTGCCGCGAAATTTTTCTTCTTTGGATAATGTGCCACGAGAGTAAAAAGATTGAGAAATACTTGCTAATTGATCGTAAGACACATTAATACTCTCATTTTATAAACTGGATGATACACCAAAACTTAAAAAAATATATATATATTCGAAATTTAAAAAATTGTATCTCGAAAACGACAAGGTCTAGAAACTTGCGGTTGGAATTTTTGGAACCCTCATTCTCGATTTAATCTAGTAAAAAATTTGGGCCTTAATAGAATCGCTACTAATCGTACTGGCTGTTAATACAAAAATTCCCAAAAAAAATAATTTCAAAAATTTTTAAAAATCATATTTCGAAAACGGTAAGGCCTAGAGACTTACGATTGGTATTTTATAATCCTCATGTCCAATTTAATCTAGTATAAAATTTGGACCTTAATAGAATCGCTACTAATCGTACTACTGGCTGTTAATACAAAAATTCATAAAAAATTTAATTTCAAAAATTTTAAAAATCATTTTTCGAAAACGGTAAGGCCTAGAGACTTACGATTGGCTTTTGTGGAATTCCCATGTTCGATTTAATCTAGGAAAATATTTGGACCTTATTAGAGTTGCTATTAAATGTATTAATTGCTGATAAACCAAAATTCACCAAAAAAACGTATACCTATAGCAGTGAATAAAAATTTAGTTAGTGTAGGTGTAGATAGAGGTAGACCGCCTACCAGATGGACAGATATTAACAACATTACCAAAAATTGAATCCAAAAAAAACCTTGAAAAGGTAATAAGATCTGTGCACTGCAATGGACGAATAAGGCTGCTGGATGAAAAATGCATTTTTCAAAATGTGAATTGTTTATCGTGGTGTGAAGTTGATCTTGGATATACACCTACATCAAAGGGATCATGGACCCTAGGTCAAGAACCTTCAATCTGCAGGTAGTGAAAAGGTACCTGACCACTTAACTGAGATGGCCAAAAATCTATCTAAAAATAACAAGAGACAATTATGGAATTAATACTCGTTTTGATTTAGGATTGCAAAAAATAACAAAACAACTATTTTTCAACCCTCAAGGCTGACCAGACTACCTGGATACTTTAGAAAAAAGATTGAAACTGTCAACAAGCGCGGCTAAAACAGACTTTCGTTTGATGAATGCATTAATTTCAAAATAAATTAAATATTTTTGGTTGGAATTAAATCGAGCGCCGATTATTGTAATCGCAACTATCCATCGAATATTGATTCGATTAAGGGGCAATTCTAATCGAAAATATACTAGTGTGAGAAAAATAAAAATAATGATATAAAAAAATTCCAGTCTGGTGGTCAAATATTGTACTAGACACTCTAGTACTGTTTGAACTTATTTCATATGTTTTATGTTGAATTTTTGTTAGAATGTCGACAGAAGTTGTGAAAAATTATAAAAGTATATAGGGGAAACTTCCAAAGCGCCCTGACATCTGGTGTCAATTTGCGGAAGATACGAAAGTGACATTGTTTTGTTATGTTCAATCGAGAAATACTTTTTTTGTTGTTGTTTGTGTTTTATTTTTGTGAATCATGGGGGGAAAAATCAATTTTGTTGTGTGCTGCAATGTAAATCGTGAATAAGAAAGAATGCTTCTTAAACATTCCATAATTTACCTAGATCGAAAAAAATATCAATTGAAAAGACTTTTGGAGGCAGAGAGAAAGTGGATCGTAGGTTTTTATGGACCCAAAAACTAAAAATGGGCAAAAATCATATGTTTGCTTGTTGCATTTTATGGAAAGTGATTTTTTACATCCAAGAAAAGACTGAAAAAAAGCATTTATCCCACCCAAATTTTGCCGAAATCACCAGTTGATATATTAAAAGGCCCTTCTACTTTTTCAGGCAAACATATTAATTTTTACTAACATATTTACCATATTTTTGTTGTTATTATATTGACAGACAGTCAAAAAGAATTAAAAATACAATGAAAAACTAAAAATTTCTTTAGAATAGTATATTATTACATATCTTGTAAATCATAGATTATCTTTAAATTAAAAAAAGATCGGAAAACAAGAAAAATACAACTCGTGTTCATTTTCACCATGTAAACAAATACACGAGTAACAATGTCACTTTCGAGTGTTCCAGCTTTGCCGCATATGGCGCTGCAATCTTAAAAAGATTCCCTTATTGTAATTGGCTGTCATTCAAGACAGGACCAAGCATATTGACTGAGTACTAGAGCCAACAGCCATATTGCCTTGAATCACAGCGCCGGTAATGTCAGTTCTCAATTGCCTTAACCCGCAAAATTTAAATTTAGTACAGAATATCATAAAATGACTGCTTGTTGAAATGTACAATCAATAAACACGTTTTGTTTTAGTCCGGGGGGGGGGGGGTAAGCCCCTCCTGAGTGCGTGCCTGTTGTAGTTACCTGAAAAATGCATTGGGATGGGCATGTCTAAAAATATAAAATAAAAGGATTTAATCGGTTCAGTCTAATGTTGGTTTAAGAAATATAAACAAAAATAATTTAACCAGTGTTTTTCAACCTTGAAGGGTGGGTTTTACAGCCAGCCCACCTTGAGACTTGTTTTGGAGTTAAAATGAAGACAAACTCTGTGAAGCAGCGCAGCTAAGACAAACTTTCATTTAAAAATATGCATCAATTTGGAAATAAATGAAACATTTGGTTATCTGGTGAAGCAGAACTGGTGAAATTTTATAAGTGGTCGCGGAAACAAATGCGGAGGCAGCGTTTTGGTGTGAATTCGGTGTTTGGTTGAATTTCCAATGTTCTGGTATTCGATGAGGTCATTTAAGTGACTTGTTTGTGATTCTGGTTTTACATGAAGAGTTGTATGCTAATTTGAGTGATGACATTTTAAAATACACATGTTCTTCCTTAAAATGCGACTCCGAAGGATTTTAATCTACGCATTAGACATAATTAGTGTTGTTGTTTGCACGGCGAATTTAGTCCATAAAATTTTCCTACATATTTTTTTTAAATATTTACATAATTTTAATACATGATATTATTCATTATCCTTGACAGTTGATGACAATTTGTTGATTTAGCAAAGGTCTACGAGCACTCTAGGTATACAGGAACAAATACAGAAACATTTTTCACACTATTCAGCGTTTTGTAGATACAAAATATAGAGAACAGGCAAAATTGTCTACACAGTACTGAATTCGTAAAATAAGCATAGGGTGAAAAAATTTCAACAGTTTGGCCAGTTTCTACCATACGAATTTCAAACCAATGACATCTTAAAATCCTGTTTTTACCTGCATCTCGGACAAATGGATTGAAATTAATTTTTTTGGTGAATATTATTTGTAATTGGCTCATGAAAATAACTTAAAATTATGCCAAAATGCATTTTAGTCTGCAGTGGTAGTAAGTAATTAGAATTAATAACATTGACAATAACAGAAAAAACACTCCAACAAAATTTTAGGTGGAAAATTCCGCGTTTAAATATAAGCTAATTTTTAAACAAACACCTGATATTATCGCCTCAATTAAATAAAACGAAAAGCATGATGTGAAGTCATTCTTAATTGACTTTAAACCGGTTCATTTCAACCGGGAATATATGTGTTTTTTTTTTAAATTTGTTTATTTTCATTTTCATTCGCTGATACATCTGTAAACATAATATCTTCTAATGCATTTTATCTTACAAACTCAACAAAATAAAAAACCTGTTACACGAATCTGAGAGTTATCTGCGGTGAAAGTATTTTTATTGATACTTTAGGCAAATATAACAAAAATGTGCTTGAACAAACATTATTGTACTTGCCAAAATAAAATGTCACTATCTTATCGGTCGTATGTTGACTGTTGCGATTAACCAAGGTTGATCCAATTGCATATTATGCACCAGACTATACCCTAATAATGTCTCTTTTATTAGACAATGAATTCCTGGAAACCATAAGACTGTACAAAGGACAATCGTTGAGAACATAAGCATTGTCGTGTGGTAGAGGTCTATTGTTGACAACAATATCCATTAGCAATGAAATATTCTGCGGATTATATCAACCAGTAATTTTGAAATACGGGTAATTTACGGAAAATTGCTATATAATGATGCCTCCGAACATAATAATAGAGTGGTTTTGCAATATCCTGTTCTTATTTTAGACATTGCACACGAGATATTTTATATAAAATTGCAACGAGGTATGTAGATTTAATTAAAATATTGAAACCTTTCACCTTATGCGACCCAAATATACCAAATGTTTGCGGGAGGGACTGACGTCCACACGACGCCAGCACATAGACGTCCGTTATAAAGCATTATTGAACAACATTGTTACACTTCCTTACCCTTCTTTCTTCCGATAGGGACTGAATAGGTTATACCCTGGAATTCAATGTCGATCGGTCTGCTTTTGGGCAGATGTAGAAAAACTGCCCTTTGCTGTATGTCCGTCATGTCACTTTGTTTTAAGCACTGTCACTCACGAACTTCAACTTGGACGTGCGGGAGAGTACTAACGCGCAACTCTATACAACAGGCGACCTCTTGCTATCACCGGGAAATCACTAATGAAGCAACTCGGTCTCCCCACCAGAATGTACTCTATAATTCCCACCAGGTCAAAGACAGCAATGTCATGGCTACACAACTGGTTTCACCCTAACAAATACTACCCTTCTCTACCTGGGTTAAAAATAAACGCACTAAAACCCCACCCCCCACAGGGTGGACACCCTAATAAATTCCAACTACTTACTACCACTCTTGCAGACTAAAAATGCATTTTGGCAAAATGTTAAGTAATTTTCATGAGCCAATTACATAATTGAATATATTCGGTTTACGAGATGATACTTGACTACGGAAAATAGCCTTTATAACGTATAAATATCCCAGTTATACGTAAAAGTTGATCTGGGAATTACAAAAATTTAATTCGTTATACGCGGCAACTTCCGAATGCATCTATCGCGTAAATCGAGCATGACCCAGGCATTGGCAACAATTTCACTGGATAGTTGTTGAAAAAACATTTTTTTTTACTAATTTATTTATTATAATAATTGCAGTTTAAATAAAAATCTACAAATTAGTAACAGGTTTTTAAATAAACTTGATAAAGATTTACTCACATGAGAAAAAGATCAATTTTGGAGTAAATTATTTTCAAAATGACGATCAAAACATTTATATTCGAGTTTAAAGTAAAACTATTATATTAAATAAGTGAAACATAACAAAATGACCAATTAACAACCTTCTGTACTTATTTTTTTTTTATTATTATTAGATAATTCGCAATTACTGGAAGAATTAAAACAATGTTACACCTTTTTTTTGCGGTTTTCAATGCATAGATTATTTATTCTTAGAAATAATATCCATATATTTTTCCAGTGAGTTATAAAACCTAAGAAAATTATTCTTACAATTAAATTATCAGTTTTATTTAATCAGTATACGTTTTTGAAATAATTTTATAATCAAACCCCGCGCGAAATCGTATTGAAAGTTTCCTGTAATGTCGCACATGCGTGGTTGTCGTTTGTAGTCACATTGCTGTCAATACTTCTCAAGAATTACAAACGTGTTTTTTAGTCATATTTAAGAAATAATACTCCAGAATGTCTGGAAATGAAACGCATACTTGTGTGACATGTCGAGTGTTGTTTAAAAACGGTGACATTCAAAGAGAGCATTACAAATCTGATTGGCATCGATATAACCTCAAAAGAAAAGTTGCAGATTTAGCAAGTGTTACTGCTGAAGAATTCAATAATAGAGTAATTCAACAAAGGAATAAGATAGAAGAAAGCAAAGTCAGCACAACCAGGTATTGTGAGTGTTGCAGGAAGAATTTTGGGAATGAAAATTCGTATAGCAATCATCTAAACTCAAAACGTCATCAGGAAAATTTGGTGGAAAACAAGACAAAACCAGAAATTAAATTGGAAGAAGCTGTAGAGGAAGAGGACTCCGATGTTGAAGAGGTGGATTCAGATGAATGGGATGAAGATTCAATCTCAGATCGTCAGTGTTTGTTTTGTTCTCGTGTTTCGCGATCTCTCATCCGAAATCTACGACATATGAGTATTGAACATTCGTTCTTTGTGCCTGATGTTGAGTTTTGTGTTGATATGTCTGGTCTCGTTACATATTTGAGTGAAAAAGTGCACGAGGGCTTTATGTGTATATGGTGTAATGATCGGGGTCGCAGTTTTTACTCTGCGGAAGCCGCCAAAAGTCATATGCAAGATAAAGGTCACTGCAAAATGTTGCATGAGGGTGTTACTTTAGCGGAGTATACTGATTTTTATGATTACACCACCTCATATCCAGATTCTGCTGGGGTAGATCCAGATGAAGAGGTTTCTGCTGATGAGTTGGATGGTTCTGATTACCAGTTAGTTCTTCCTTCTGGTGCTGTGGTTGGACATCGTAGTTTGATGCGTTATTATCGCCAGAGATTGGGCGGAAATGAAGTTGTCCCTAAGGATCGAAGGTTACATAAAGTCCTGGCGACCTACAGGGCACACGGATGGACTGTCGCTCAGCAGGAACAAGTCGCCAAAAGGGCCAGGGATGTTCATTTTATGAAGAGGATGCAGACAAAGTGGCACGTCAAACTTGGTATTAAGGCAAATAAGTTACAAAAGCATTTTAGGCAACAGGTTAATTTCTAGGACTCTTAAGGCATTATGTTTTTAAGTGTATGTAATAGATATATGATTAAAAAGAATTTTTAATGTGAAATTTGTTGTAATAAAGGTATAAAATAATTGCTCGATAAATTTTACTAATTTTATTATATTAAAATAAAATTTGTGAAATTTATCAGGCATCTTTGTAATAAAAACCAAACTTTTCAGGACATACAACTGTTTTTCTAAGACGTTTCAGTTCCGAATTTATGAATGTTCATATTTTTCAGGTAAATTGCTCATCAAAATAGTAAGTAACTTTGTTCTCATTAATAATGATCCTCTACTATAGGATGACCATTCGTCCCTCATTTTAACATTTTGTCCCGCAAAAGTCCCGCATTTTTTTTTTTTGCTCTTCACTTGGATTTGGGTGGTGAAGACCTTTTTTTGCTCTTCACTTGGATTTTGGGAGATGAGGACCTTTTTTTTTGCTCTTCATTTGGATTTGGGAGATAAGGACCATTTTTTTGCTCTTCACTTGGATTTTTACTCCGTCCCGCATTGCCTTCTTAAGAAAATGGTCACCCTACTCTACTATTTCTACAGCTGTTTAACTTCGACGAAAAACAAATTAGAATAAAGATCGTTCTGACATTTCATATAAATTATTATTTGTTTTTCCTGATTTAGTCCCTCTAGTTGTTGAAACTAAAGGGAACACGTCCAAATGTATTTAACCAAAAAGGAATAATTTTTCTTGATGACAATCTCCTCACTCAGCAAAAATAATCCGGGAAAAAATTTGGGACTTAAACTGAGAAATTATTTTATATTCATCATATTCACCCAATCTCGCGCCTTTCGATTTTCACCAATTTGGAGGTTTATGGAACACTCAGAAATAAAAAATCTCCGGAATAGTACAACAGGAATTTTTGATCAGATTATGTTTTCGGAAAATAACACATTTTTTGTGTTTTTTGCTTGACCATGTAAAATATTTAATATCTTATGTAACACAGTAAACCAGCATGATAGTGTAATAGTTAAAATGCTCGCGTTCTAATTTGATAACTAAGGTTCGCTCCAGTTTCGAAACAATATTATTTTTTCTATATTTTTTTGCATGTTTTTGTTTAAATTATTTTTTCAGCATTCTAGTTATATTTGGGCAAATGTTGCATTTCATTTTTAAAAGTGTAATTTAATAACCAGTGGAAATTGTTGAAATTGAATACACGAAATCAGAGGGGCGAAGTTATGACATAGGCGCAATTTTCAAAATCTTAATGAACCTTGCTATATAAAAAAAAATCTGCACATATTTAGAAATCTAAATAATGATATTAAGCATTCGACTTAAAATTAACAAAAAAAAATATTTTAACACATTTGTTTTTTTGCTCTTCACTTGGATTTTGGGAGATGAGGACCTTTTTTTTTGCTCTCCACTTGGATTTTGGGAGATGAGGACCTTTTTTTGCTCTTCACTTGGATTTGGGAGGTGAGGACCTTTGTTTTTGCTCTTCATTTGGATTTGGGAGATGAGGATCTTTTTTTTGCTCTTCACTTGGATTTGGGAGATGAGGATCTTTTTTTTGCTCCGTCCCGCATTGCCTTCTTAAGAAAATGGTCACCCTACATAAATAGTTATTGAAATTGTTCGTCATTAAAATATTTGTTACAAATTTTCTGTAATTTTTTACAGAAATAAAAATAATTCAATCTTATTGTAAGGTAAATAATCTTTTTAATGAGGAATCAATGAAATACCTAGTTCATGAAGTCCAGGGGTATCAAAACATAAATTTAGAATGTTCTGTGTTTGAAATCAAATAGGAGTTTTCATGTATAACAGAGATGATTTGTTTTATTTATAACTTCTTTACCATACGACTGTCGAGTGAATGAATTATTCAGGGTAAGTTATCAAGGAAATTGTAAGAGTCTTTGTCGTGAAAATTAAATACTATTTAATATATAATGAACAATGTTTAAACAATTAACTCATTTTTATAGTGTAGTGTGAGATTTAGTCTAACACATTTTAACGATTTTTTTTTTTTGGCACACACAACATCCAAAATAAAATAACATTGAAATCTGTACGCGAGAACGATAGTGCGAGATTTTATTTGAAACGGTTATAGAAAGATGCATTTTGTTAATGAGAGATTTTAGGCAGTAGCAATTATTGAAAAATACAACCCTTCAAGTCCTAGGGGGGGCTGTATGTAGTCTCGACACCGAGAGTGGGAGTGGGGAGGATCCCGAGACCCAATGGTCGGATTCCCCCCCGTTCACTGATGGGCTCACTTGTGGTTACGAGGGTAATACATGATGATGGGGAAAGGCATCTGGTGTGGAACGAGACGGTTGATCTTCCTGCCGCCTCTCGGGGGCAGAACGAGGCGCTAATTCATGACACTCACACTTACAATCCTCCGGATTAACATAACTGTATATTACATTCTCTTCCGCTGGAGGTTCACGCGCCGTTGGCAATACTTGTATCCTCTTCGGTGGTTTCCTTCTTTCGGGCACTTCCTCGAAATTTATCCAATCTTTGGGAGCTCCCCTGGGGGGTAAAGGCGGAGGTGGTGATGAGGACAATCCACTTGTCGTAGCACCGCGACCCATATCTTTTTCAGCAAAATCCGTCCATTTACGAGGACGAGAACCACGTGGTGGTGTATCATCGCGCGGTAGACTTATCCGTAGCTTCGGTTCCGCTGTTTGGATACCATCTTCACAGTATTCCTCCAGGCAGCTGGGGTTTATGGGAGTTGTAGAACGGGGACGTTCTATACTGCAGGTCCGAACTTCGCCACGTTGTTTCACTGGAACTATAGGGATTGCGACAGATCGCTCCAGGGGTAAAGTGGTTGGGATAAATGGTAACTCATCGTCTTCTTCCATGTCTCCTTGATGGACCAAGGTCTTTAGTTCGTGCTCATCTGATACATCTACTTCCATTGCTTTGCCTGTAACAAATATATGAGTACATACGAATTGATTGTGGTGTATTCGCTTACCTGCGTCTATACTTCTGTCTCCCAAGTCTCTTTCGCTTTCTGATGATTCGGACCGGGTGAATTTCTTCTCGTCTTCCGAGTGGAGCATTGGTAGTGTCAGACCTGCGGTCGCTGAAGGTTCTCTTGTGATCGGATGACTGTTGACTTCTTTTATCTCTTCTATCTCTTTTCTTTCTACAGGTTTTTCACAGTGGTTTTCGGTAATGCGTGTTTTTTCTTTGGGCAATTTCGTTGTGAATATTTCATTATTGCTACCTAAATTTGTTGTGAATATCATTGTTTCGCTAGAAGTACTACTGTGTCTTGGATTTGTTGCCGTAACAGCTGGGATCGATTGTGTTTCTTGTGGCGTTATTTCAGGCGGCGTTGGAGGCGGGAATAACTCCAAAGGTTCCGGTTCGGTTCCAGGGGAATGTAGCGGTATTCTTATACTGTCCCCTTCCAGTGGTGTTTCGTAGTATTTCAATCGTTCTGATGCCGATTTCGTGGCACTGTTGAACTTAAACTCCAGGCTGGGCAGGGGTGAATGTGCCGGTCTTACTGGAGCTTCAGGGGATGTTTGTTTTTTGATACAACTCTTCTTTGGTTTAAATATCCCGAAAACTGATTTATGTTCGCGTTCTTTACTCTTTGATCTAGCGCGTTCTCGGTCACCAGGTGATTCTGGACTGGAGATGATCGCTTCTTTACTTCTGAAGAGGGAGGTGAATGAAGATTTCCTGGAGACTGACGGTGAAGGTGTTCGACTGTGGACGGTGTCGCGCAAACGGGACAGTTTAGGGCTCCCCCCGGGTACCGCGGCCGGTTGCTGTGTTTTTACACTCACTGGAGAGACCGTAGTTCCATTTTTGAGATTTAAGGAGATGGGTTTATGCATACTTTGCTCAGGTGTTTGCATATGAGCTTGAGTCATTACTTGACTATTCGTGCACTTGCTGTCGATATCGGTATACATATGATCGGGTTTTAATTTAATCCTGATGTACTCCGGTTCCGCGGATTTAGTTTTAGTAACAGGTTGATGCGCTCCAGGCTTATTTCCCGGAGCGTTCGCCCTAACACCTGGTTTCTTGTCTGTTCTTCGTGCGGTTTGTTTGTCGATTTTATTTTGAGGCGGTAACGGACCCTTCAATGGTATGAAGGTGTATTCAACCCCGCTGTCAGCAACTATAGTTTTTCCTGGTGACATTGGATGTTTAACAACATCTTCGTGAACTTCCGGTTCAACAACTATGGGTATCGCGGTTGGTGGTGGTTTTCGTTTCGGACTAACACTTGACACCGGTTGAATTTTTTTACGTAACTCGATAGAAATTCCCTCGGCAAGTACGGCTTCTGTAGGATCGTGTTTACGCGAGAGTAAAGCTTGCTCGAGGGCTGGTTCTAAGGCGGCTCCGCCTGGCGGTTGAATTAAACTCGTTGCTGATCCTTTCGTGCCACAGAACGAAGTTTCCACAAGCATTTTATGCGGGGATGGTGACCGTGATATACCGGACACTTGACTTTGGTTGGAGGCCCGGCTTCCCTGGCTGCCGATGCTTGAGAGACGCGAGGTTCGCCCGGAGACTGAGAGGAAGCCGAGCTCGGAGCCCTGGCTGTCCTTCCTGCCGTGGGGTGTGATCCCTGGGTCACTGGCGCGGTCACAATGCCTCTCCGAGCCGGACGTGTGCCTGCTGCGGGAGGTCTGCGCCACGCACTCCGGGTCTTGGAAGTCCAGTTCCTCGGTGGAGGAGCGTAGGTCCATGGCGCCGTCCTCGCGGAATGCGAGGCCGAGCCGCGCGCACTGCGGTTCGAACAGTTCGCGCTCCGGGGTGCTGTCGCGACTGTCCTCCTCGTGGTGGGAGGAACTGCTCGCCCGGCTGATGTCGATGCGAGGAGTGCTCGGGGTCTGGAGGCAGCTGACGGCGCTTGAAGCGGAGGCGACGCTTGTAGTTGCGCTCGCAGACGCCTGCTCGCTGCGGCATTCTTTGATGTCGGGCAAACGCGGCGCTACGGACGTCGGACTCTCGACCTGAAACACGTAACCAGAACGACCGATACGGTTATAAGCAGGTGCTCGCCATTTCGATACCTACACCGTGGCGGACCTCGTCGGAGAGGTCTTCGAACGAGGCGAAAGGTGCTGGACCCATCCGTTTCTGAGACATTGCCACCACACTAACACTCTGGTGATGCACACTGGTCGACAAGTTGAGGTGCGACGCTCCCAGGATGCCCTAGAGGCATGCTTGAAGCACCACGGGTACAACTGGCACACGTACGCACGCCGTGTCAAGGCGCCCCCGCTCAATATGGCGCTGGCGTCGCGACGACCGCGGCCCGTACCTCACAACATATCCCAATGTCGCCGGATCAATAACCTCGCGACGCTACAAGAGCGCCCTCTCAACAGGACCGGCTGCAAAACACTTTTTTGGGGCCCCAAATAATTACCCTTATAATATAATTTTTTCTTCCGCGAAAAGACACGGTTTACCCAATAAAATCTATTTAAATAATTCAGAGTACCGTAATAATAATAATTGTAGTAGGCTATGCAGGTTTTGCACGTTATTATTTTTTAAATTTTGTTAAATAATGAGAAAAAAAAGAGACCTGAAAATTGTCAAAAAAAAAAAAAACATATTGTATTGTCATTATTAAACTATGACGTATTAGTCTAATTATTAAATACGTTAAAAAATTTCGCATGCTGTTATTTAAATGTAAATTGAAAATATATGTAAAGACCAAACAGCATTTGTTGATTCAGTTGTATTTCTTTTTTTTTTATTCTTTATTGTTAATGAAAAATGTACAAATACTATAATAACCGTGTTTCTAAAATCTAACGATTCATTGGCGAAAAAATAAATAAAATAAGGCTATAAAAAAATGCATATTCACTGAAGAGCGGGAAAAAAAACCACAGGCATTTTAAGAGTGAAGGAAGAAATTTGCTCCAGATTAGGGTGACCATTCGTCCCGCATTTTAACATTTTGTCCCACAAAAGTCCCGCATTTCAACATTTTGTCCCGCATTTTGGATTTGGAAGGTGAGGACCTTTTTTTTTGCTCTTCACTTGGATTTGGGAGGTGAAGACCTTTTTTTTTTCTCTTCACTTGGATTTGGGAGGTGAAGACCTTTTTTTTTGCTCTTCACTTGGATTTGGGAGGTGAAGACCTTTTTTTTTGCTCTTCACTTGGATTTGGGAGATGAAGGCCTTTTTTTTGCTCTTAACTTGGATTTTTGGGAGATGAGGACCTTTTTTTTGCTCTTCACTTGGATTTGGGAGATGAGGACCTTTTTTTTGCTCTTCACTTATTGCCTTCTTTAGAAAATGGTCACCCTACTCCAGATCACTTGAAGAACAAATACTTTTTGTACAACTAAAAAGTTTTTCAAAAAAATTCGCTTCCGAACATTTTGAGAGTGAGGAGCAGATATTTAAAAAATTACTTGAAAAGCAGGGACAAAAAGCGGAGCAGAATATAAAATCACTTGAAGAGCGGGGGTAGAAGTTTATAAAATCACTTGAAGAGCGGGGGTAGAAGTTTATAAAATCACTTGAAGATCGGGAGTGTTTTCCGTATGGTGGCTCTATTTTCTACCCGGGGTTATTTTTTTTTATAGATGTAGTGCGAGTTTAAAAAATTTTGAAAAAAAGGATCGTTTTCCTTTTTCTGAGGCCCAAGTAGAAGTTTATAAAATCACTTGAAGATCGGGAGTGTTTTCCGTATGGTGGCTCTATTTTCTACCCGGGGTTATTTTTTTTATAGATGTAGTGCGAGTTTAAAAAATTTTGAAAAAAAGGATCGTTTTCCTTTTTCTGAGGCCCAAGTAGAAGTTTATAAAATCACTTGAAGATCGGGAGTGTTTTCCGTATGGTGGCTCTATTTTCTACCCGGGGTTATTTTTTTTTATAGATGTAGTGCGAGTTTAAAAAATTTTGAAAAAAAGGATCGTTTTCCTTTTTCTGAGGCCCAAGTAGAAGTTTATAAAATCACTTGAAGAGCGGGATTTTTTTCCGTATGGTGACCCGGTTTAGGAGGCTTTATTTTCTACCCAGGCTTATTTTTTTTTATAGATGAAGAGGGAAAGTTTAAAAAATTTAAAAAAAAACTTGTTTTCCTTTTTCCGGTGCCAAATTTAATGGACTCGAAGGCCTGTCAGTCGCATACTTACCTGTACAAGTGGTAGTGGCTATACAATGGGAAAAACAACAACAACAACAACATCAAAATAATTACATTCCCTTCATTTCATTCAAATGTACACTAAATAGCTAACATATACAATATTGTAACGTATCATACGTTAGTTAAATGCTTACAATGTAATTTAGTACGTTGCGAGCGGCCCAGGGGGGGGGTTCCCGGGCCAACATGTTCATATTGAGCACAACACCCAGTCCGAGTCGGAAAATATCAGTGCATAGGGGCAACACTTCCAACACTGGTAGAGATAGCAGCCGAACTGCCCAAAGTTGAAGCAAGATCCTGGAAACTGAACTGAGGGAAATAGGGCTCTTCCTGGATAGCATTTAATCCTAAAGGACCTCCGTGATCAGGCGGGGTCAACTCAACGCTTTCCCCCGTGAATTCCGTGTCGAAATAACGCGTATCAGTATCAGTCGTGACTTGGGGTTTAAAAGGTGGTGGAATTTTCTTTTGAACTAAATCTGACCAATTTATAGAGCTGAAAAATGCGTGCCTCATTATTGCTTGGGCATCGTCTGGTCCTCCTCCGAGTCTCTTCGAGGGATCCTTGATCAAGAGACCAGCTAGAAGATCCCTGGCTTCAGGGGACAAAGTACGCGGGTATTTTACTTCTTCCACCAGAATCAAAGTGAATAAAACATCATGATCTCTATTGTAGAAAGGTAATCGACCGCACATCATCTCATACATGACTACCCCTATCCCCCACCAATCAACAGCACGTCCATAATCATTATCCTCCAAAACTTCCGGTGCTAAATACTCCGGAGTTCCACAAAAAGTCTTAGTTGTTCGTCCATAGGTGATGTCTTCTTTACAAAGTCCAAAATCAGCGATTTTTATATGTCCTTCTTTATCTAAGAGCAGGTTTTCGAGTTTTAGGTCGCGATATATTATTCCTTGCGAATGTAGATATGCGAGAGCGCTGATTATTTCTGCGCCGTAAAACCGCGTACGTTCTTCGCTGAAGACACGTTCGCGGGATAAATGGAAGAATAACTCGCCTCCATTCACATACTCCATAACGAAACACAGACGATCGTTTGTTTGGAAAGAATACTTCAACGAAGTCAGGAACGGATGGTTTGTGGTTCGTAGCACTCGATTTTCTGTTAAAGTATGGGCAACTTCGTCTTTTTGGATGATGACTTCTTTCTTGAGGATTTTTATCGCGAACAATCTACAAGTTCCCTTTTCACGACAGAGGATTACTTTTCCAAAAGTGCCTTTTCCGAGAACTTTGAGGAATTCAAAGTTTTCTAGTGTTACTTTTTTCTTTCCTGTTGATTTTGAGCTGCAAGTGCCTTGAACTGAGAATTTAGCGGATAAGTCATCCAGATTTGCAATATCCGCACCAGAGCTAACGCTTCCAGAAGACATCTCTACGTCGTCGCATTGAGAGACATTCACAGCTAAACGGTCTGCGACGTATTTAATTGCTGCCACCCATTCTTCGCGGTCTCGCTCCGAGTCTACGTGAAACATTCGCTCTATGACTGTGGTCCACTGGAGGCCCCGGATGATGAAAGTGTAAGGCTTTGGCCGGTCCACGGCCATTATTTGACACCCTTTTACCGTGAAGTTGTTGAGAGGATCCGATAGACTGTTGTAGTCCGGTTTGTTCTTGAAGCCCACAAGTGATCCATTATCCAGCAGCACGAAATATCTAAGAAAATGTTAGTGTCAGTCTAACTCAGTGGTTCACAAACGGTGTTCTGCGGAACACTAATGTTCCGTGAACTTACATGCCAAATTATTCAGTTGCCGTGTATAATATATTATATTGGTTTTGGTGTTCCGCAATTTTCTTTATATGATCAAAGTGTTTAAGAATACCTGGTTTAACTTATGACTCGGTCAGTGTTTCCCAAAGTGGGTTCCGCGAGATAAGGTATCCTTTAATAATAAATACGGCAATGGTTGCGAGATCTTTGCAAAATTTTATAAGGTTTCCGCGAGAAAATAAATTTGGAAATCGCTGGAATAAGTAAACTAGGCATTTGTTCAGGGCCCGTACATTTTTGAAGCCTTTAATGTTAAGGTTTTTTTTAAATTTTTCTTTTAAGTCATAATTGTCAAACTCTAAATTAAAATTTCTATTTGTTAATACAGTCAAACCGAATTTTGTGAAGTTACACTAGGGTGACCATTCGTCCCGCATTTTAACATTTTGTCCCGCATTAAGATGCGTCCCGCAAAAGTCCCGCATATTAACATTTTGTCCCGCATTTTGGATTTGGGAAGTGAGGACCTTTTTTTTGCTTTTCACTTGGATTTGGGAGGTGAAGACCTTTTTTTTGCTCTTCACTTGGATTTTGGGAGATGAGGACATTTTTTTCTTGCTCTTCACTTGGATTTGGGAGGTGAAGACCTTCTTTTTTTTGCTCTTCACTTGGATTTGGGAGGTGAAGACCTTTTTTTTGCTCTTCACTTGGATTTTGGGAGGTGAAGACCTTTTTTTTGCTCTTCACTTGGATTTGGGAGGTGAGGACCTTTTTTTTGCTCTTCAATTGGATTTGGGAGGTGAAGACCTTTTTTTTGCTCTTCACTTGGATTTGGGAGGTGAGGACCTTTTTTTTGCTCTTCATTTGGATTTGGGAGGTGAGGACCTTTTTTTTGCTCTTCACTTGGATTTGGGAGATGAGGACCTTTTTTTTGCTCCGTCCCGCATTGCCTTCTTAAGAAAATGGTCACCCTACGTTACACGGAACTCTGTATTGTACTTATGTATTTTTCTCTTTTATTGTGGACATACAATTTCAATAAAGCTTTATTTTATTTTTATTTTTGAGGCCTCTGATACAAATTTACTGCCATATAATAAATAAAACATTCACAAGAATCGCCAAAGAATATTAAAAACAAAAATTCCATATTTTTTATATTTATTAACTCACCTGCAGAGAAGAAATATTCTTTTAAAGTTGGACTTTTATTACTTTTACAACATAATGAAGAAAAGATAATGGAGAAATTTTGAATTACTGGAAAAATCAAATTAAAATAACTGCAAAATTAAAAATTTTAATGCATTGACCTTTTTGAGGACTAGGATAGCTCTGCAACAATTATTTAATATCTGAAATCATTATTGTGGATGTGAAATTAATATCCTTCGACAAATCTCATGTGTATAAGTTAAAATAAGATTTCCGGGCCCGAAGAACGCTTCCTTAGGGGCCCAAAAGGAGTAAAGTACGGTTGAAGCTCTGGCTATTGTGTGGGACTTACCTAGACCTCCAGTTTTTGATGTGTTCGCCCCTTTTGTACAGCCAACCCTCCCTGACGACCTGGCCGGCTGGCATGCCGCTGCTGCTTGGGAATCCGCTAAGTTCGTTCATATTGCCGACGTGACTTACTGCGAAGGCCTATTTGTTCTCTGTCCATGGGAATCACGGCTGGGGCATAGCTCCACGATGTCTAGTTCTCTCAGCTTTGTGAGGGAAACGTTCGCACCTACACATGTGTCCCTGTAAAATATCCATCGACATGTCACATCTTTCTGTCAAGCATGCTGCATCTCAGCACTCAGTTATGCCACCGTCAACAAAACAACGCACTAACCAATAACTTGGGCTACACTACTATACGATTCACGCATTTTTCAACAAAAATACTTTTATCAACGAAGGTCAACCACGCAAATGGCAACTTATTAATCTTCGTGCCATGATCTCTTACCTTGCACAAAATATAAACGTAGCTTGCTTGAGACTGTACAGCTGGCGCCCGCACTGCTTAACACTCACCAACAATAAAAATAACACAGAATCTCATGAAATATATATAAAACTGCTGCAAAATGTTACTTTGGATAAGGTTAAAACGGATAAATACACATTTACGTGATATAACTGCCTGTTTGAACCAAGACCAGCTCAGTTCCACAACATGTGGTTCGACCAAGGCCACTCACCATTGCACGCCATCTTTGTACAACTCGCAAACTAACGTTTGAAAATGGCGGCCCGACTGCAAGAGCGCATCTCGTTAATTAGATAGTGTTTATCGAATTTCAGAACAATCTGATAAGGGAAAAGATAGAGGAATGGAAAAAATCAACAAATGAAGCACAAATTTATTACATAATACTGTTATTCTGTTTAATATTGCTATAGTAAAAACACTATCCGCTTACGTACTGACATGTATAGGTATATTGTTAATGTTAGAAACAAATAAAATACGGTTTCTCCGTTACATTCCCACCCAAATATTGGGCAAATACGCTTTAATTTACACAAAACTCTGCTATAAAAAGCAGAATGCAGATATCACCAGAGAATTAGTGTGTATTTTTGACAGGCGTCATCTTTTGTTTACTATCGATAATAATTTCATCTCCAGACTGTATATTGTAGCTGTATAATTGTTTGTGTGGATATTTCATCTCTTCCGGTCCCTGAATATCGCGTAGGTCTTGATCCACGTAAAATAGACGCATCTTTGTAGCTGGAAAACCCGCGAAGGACTCTAGTCGTTGTTTCAAATCGCTGACAGTGCGATAGACGTCGACGGAACGCGTTTCGCTGTTAGTTCCGCAGGTAAAAGTGACTCGGACGCGTTTTTCCGGCCGTAGATCAACGTGGACGAGTGGGTCCAGTTTTCCGTGTACGGCAACCAGTTCTTCATATCGACTTGGACGGTCTGCCTCTGCTCGATCACTGTAGTATCTTATAAAAGCCCTTTCCGCGTCTTCGCGTTCCTGAGGCTCTATCGGACCTCCTCCGTTCAGCATACGCACGTTTGGGAGACGTGCGATTAAAAGCTGTCGTCTTTCGTGCTCCGTGTATCCATGCTTCTCCCACAGAGGCAGTCCTCGGACTCTTACGCACGTCAGAGCTGGAAACTTAGCGAGAGTTTCTATTTCTTGCCAACTGGATAATCTTGTTCCATCCAGATTCAATACTCGAAGAGCTGGAAAATCACTCTCATCTCCTTCTTTAAGCCCACCCAAGGGACAGTCTGCAAGAACTAAACATTCAAGACCCGGGAAAGATCTCCCGAGTTTACGGATTTCGATCCATGAACAGACAGGGTTGCTGTTGAAATGTAGTTTCTTTAAGTTGTCTGTGACGAGTTCCTCGCTTAATTGGACGCTGTCGTACTCGTTGAGGCTGAGATGAAGTTCTTCAAGTTTAGGGGATGCTGATAGGAGACAACGAACGCAACCCCATGCGGCTCCTGTAGCGTTAAGAACCAAACTACTCAGATTTTCCCATCGGCAACCATTTTCAAGATCACCTGAAATTATAAACTTGTTTAAATATCGTATTAGCTGCGTTCTCGGATGAATCCCCAACAGGTTGGAAACCGATACACGTGATTATTGCTTACGAACAAATCAGAAACGCGCAGTTTTGTTTTTCCATGGGACGTTATCTATAGGGTATAGTTGTTAAAATGTTAAAATACTCCCGACCGGTTGTTAAAAAAATAATAGGATAAACCAGTGTTTCTCAACAGGTGGTCCGCAGAAAAATTTTAATGGTCCGCGAAAGTTTTTGTATGTGTATTTTGCAGTTATTTTTTATGTACATTTATTATGGTAGAATTAGGAAATAATTTAATTTTTATTAACTATTCTTTTATTTATTATTTATTAACTAATTTTTATTAACTACATTTATTATGCAAATAATTTATATTTTGCTTATTTTCTGTAAACTTTCTGTGATTTTCCACAAATAAAATAAATTTATTTAGTAACACATTAAATATATTTGTTTTCTTGCAAAAAATGAACCAACAATTATTATTAATCCGCGTCAGAAAATTATATATTTTACTGGTCCGCGGTGAGTTTTTGGTTGAGAAACACAGGGATAAACGGTAAAAAATTGTTAAGTTCATTTAAGAAACAACATCAAAAATTTCTAAAAATGAACAAAGTGGAAATTAATAGAATTTGCGCCACATTTTCCATTTGATTTTTTTTTCAGGGGTGCACTCATGTCCTGAGCCCCCCCCCCAGGAATGGAAAAAAGGACTTCTAAATATGAAGTGAAGACCTGAAAAAAAAAACAAAAAGGTCTTCACTTCTAAATATCAAGTGAAGACCTGAAAAAAAAAAACAAAAAGGTCTTCACTTCTTAATATCACGTGCAGACCTAAAAAAAAATCCTCACTTTGCCCTTGGCACGCCCTGTGGCAACAAGCGCCTTAATACCTTGCATACTGCGTTCCTCCGACTCTTTGAACAATGACGGAGTGTTTTTTTTTTTCAAAAAATTTCAAGAATTAGCTTCAATGAATTTAATTAATAGTGTTTATCCTGTTAGGGAGAGTATCCTTAAAGGACACTAATGGTGGATTTGTGGATTTATTACCCATAGGTCCTGCAAGTTTGTTGAAACTTAAATTAACAAATCTAAGCCTTGGCATCATGCTCAGAATGGCAAGTGTCTCTCCCCATTCGCTCAACGAGTTCGTTGCCAAATCGAGTTCTTCAACTAGAGCGCATTTTTCCAATATTTCATGGTCCAGCTGCCCATCATGTCCGGCTGTGGCGATGTCACAGTTGTTAAGTACGAGTAATGAAGGCACACAAGCCCTTGGATGTCTTCTCGGGACGAAGATGGCCACAGAGATGGCGCTATTATTCAGGTCGTCTTCATCGTTTTGACAAACATGGCAGTTGCCGTATTTGTGCTCTATGGCCTCCAAAAGGGACGGCATAATGATTTCCTGCCTCTGAAACATACGGATCATGAGAAATATACCTTGTTACTTATTGCAAAAGGTGAAATGGTCATTCGTGATCGTCAGAGCGAGACCAAACAATTTCTCAATTGCTTTTTGCAACTCTTGTGTTATATATAATTTGTTTGAAAGTGTGACGTTGCTGAACGAATGGAAACATTTCGCGCCTAACACTATAAAACCAAAGGGAATTAAAAAAATCATCACTCTTCAATAGAAACAAATATGAAATCATATAATGAACAATTATACGGATTTAGGCCCGGTCTTTCCACCTTCAGATAAAGTTCCAGGTAACTATCTGACAGATAAGGTTATTTGTAACTTCATCTGCTGAATAAATGGCAATACCAGTCAGTGAATCCAATACGTCAGTCTCATTATCTGTTAGGTAACTATCCGATAGATACATTTGTATAGAAAGAAGGGATGACATTTACTCAGCAGATGAAGTTACAAAAAACCTTATCTGTCAGATAGTTACCTGGAACTTTATCTGAAGGTGGAAAGACCGGGCCTTAATCGCTTAAGGAGTATGCTCGGGCGGCTATTATGTGCGAAAATTCCCACACCCGAGATAACTCGGGCAAGCTTTACCTCCAGAAAAGATCCCGAATGTATGTGGTATGTGGAAGCGAGACAAAAGACAGCTACGATTATTCAAACGAGGTACGAGAGAAAATGATTTTTTTATGAATTTCTTTTATTTCTCGACCCACACTATGCACCATATCAACTTTCAATCCCATTTTGGGCCCGAAATGCCTTTTATGAAGGATATTGAGGTTCAGTAAATAAAAATAATTAATAAAAAAAAAAATGTTTTTTTTTAATTTTGAATTTTTTTTATTAAGGGGTTAACGAGGGTTGGGGCTGGCGCCTCCAGGGTCCTCCACATTAAATTCTACCCCCTCGACCTCATCTGAACTTTATTTCTACCTCCATTAATTTATACCTCTAAGGGCCTCCCAAGCTAAATGCGACTCTGATTAGAATGACGATTACCCCACTCGCCAAAGGTCATTAAAAGATCATAGGTACAAAGAGAACCCTTCGATAGATAAGTAAATCAAGTCCAACTAATAAACAATGAGAATTATGGGATTAGAAAGGTGGAAATATTATACCTTGGAGATCGTTTATAAAAGTTACGTAAACATAGTGAAACCCTATTTTTGTATGGTCCCTGACTAAATCAGGACGGATGAAATGAGTTGAAGGGTTGCAATGTCCGTTCAGAGACAAAAGAGTTGTTGGGCAGAAGGAAACAAAGCATTGGTAGTTCAGGTAATGTAGGTAAACAAAGAAGTCCCCCTTTCCCCTGTGACCTCGCTACAAACGTCAATACACCAAGTGCAAGTGCATTGAACGGGTGCAACAATACCTGCTTTTAACTGTTGGTCATCAGCTGTTGCAGAACGCACGGCACACGCACGTACACGCAACACTCAACGCAACAATGTCACAATAATCAACACTAAGTAGATGCGAACCACTCGCTCGCCCGACGGGCAATGTTTTGTTTAGATCAGCTGTGTTGAGTGTATGCAAGCCCTGGTCATGCATATGGGCGACCTTGAATAGTATTTTTAATTTCAACCGTAAAAATAGATGTCAGTAGTTACGATATTAACGCACTTTTTGAACGATAGATGTCAGTAAAGTTAAGATATTAACGTACTGGACATATTTTTGACAGATGTATTTGAATCCTAGTTAAGAAACCGTCAAACTATACACTGATAATGATAGTATTACATTTTTCTGTGCACAAAACCAAAAAAATATAACACGAAATTACTGAGATATTTTACGGTAAGCATTTCTGTATTTATAATAAGCTCCGTGAAGTTATGTTATAATATTATTGTATGTATAAAAATATGTATAATATATATTATATTGTTATGTATATATAAATTATTTTTAAACTTTAATGATTGTTAAATTATTAATAAACATTGATAATAATGCATTTTACTGTATATTTCGTGCCTACCATTTTCTGTTAGCTGTTAAAGTTAAAAGAAAATTGGTATTTTCAGTTATCAAGTAAATTTAATCTATAATAAATTTAATTGAAGCCTATTTGCTATAAAGCTTCTATTAAATTTATATATGGAATAAATTTATTTGATAATTGGAAATATCAGTTTGCAATAATTTCAATATATTACTGGTATATTTTTGAATTTTCGCGCTTTAACATTTTAGTTCCGACCGTAAATATAGATGGTAATGAAATACGATATTTTCGATTAACCAGGCGACGTCTGTTCTTGTTTACCTATATTCTTTGAGTGTATGCTATGAGATCCCTCTCCACGTCTCGTCCGTCGCGACGTCCTTGGCCGATTGCGTCGCTGTAATATCGGCACTCTTTCCCCTTGATCCCTCTGCCCTCCACCTCGTATCATCTAGAAACTCAGCACGTGTGTGGTGTTGTCTAATTGCGTTGGGTAATAGGATATATATATAGAGGACCAAAAACAACGACCTATATTCTCGAATTGAATTGACCTAGTGGCTTTACAGCAGAAAATACCTGCTATACGGACTATGTGACATTTGCCACCGATGCAACTAACCCGACCTAAATTCTTTCAATCAATGACGGGAAACAAAATCCTTCCTCATTCATCAACTCTATCGAGGGTCTATTCCTAGTGAACTTTAGGATCAACGACTTTTTCGTCTGGGTCTGAGTCAGACGAATCTCAAGGGGCGATGCACCCTTTTTGCGTTTGTCAGGTCATACGCCTCCATAACTGCAATCCTTTGTCCGCAAAAACCGTCGCATATCTCAACGTTCTTGAACTTAGACCAAAAACCAGTCTTACCAAATAAAGATAACTGTTCCGGGAGTTGTCGTTATCCTTCAGCTGTTGTGTACAAACATTACCCTCCCCTCCAGACTTCTATGTACGTCATTTTTAACATAAACATACCTTTGGATAAATTGCGCAATTTCTTATCTACAGTGATAGCTGCTATTTTATCACATCACTTGAAATTTTGATTAGGAACGAGTTGGTTTTGAGAATTGATAGTTTAACTGACATTTTCATTGATTAATACGTTTCCATGACGATAAATCCGTCTATTCAATCGCTGCAATAAACACCATCCATGAATGCCACACTGAAAGTATTGTCGAATTTTTTAAATCTAATGGATTTTGTACTTTGTATGGATTGAAAGAGTTGTTTCGATTAAGATTGTTGCTATGTCTGCGCTGCGATATTGCCAAATTGAACGGTCGCTGGTTGGCGCCTGTAATTCAAGCTTCATGTTTATCAGTCAGTTGTAATGGGTTGCATTTGTATTATTTATAATCGGCTGTATTAATCTGTTGTTGGTTCTGTCATCTCTGGGAGGGAGGTGTTACTGTTTCGCTCGTTTCGCAGTTCCCTAAATAGACTCTGAGAAAGTGTATGTGCCGGAACACCTTGTCGAACGTTGAGGTCACTAGGCGGTGGTAAATGACGAGGCGATTTTTGTTGGACACTTGACTGTTTGTAATCTAATCGCCATGGCAATAGTATTCAGAGTGTTGACCAATGTTCAGACGCACCTGAACTTGTCCAGAAGTACACCAGGTTTTTTGTTGGCAACCAGAAACATGTCTACTGATAAGAACTTCGTTTTTAGGCAGGTGAGATCACTGATATTTTTGGATTCGCGCCGAACCGCTAAAAAGCGGTAAAGCGCACGTAAATTTCTAACTATTTACATACATACAAAGATAACATTAACATAATATTGATGGTAGCTGTTACCTCTTGATGGAACATTTTAAATAACACATAAAACACAAAACACACTTGGTTAAAGTTTCACAAAATTAATTTATTAAATATCTTAATATATTTCGGCTTCTTAGGCCATCATCAGAAGAATGAGATACAAAGAGTGTTGACATTATTTATAATTATAACTAAATGTTGCATGTACAAAAACTATTTACTAATATCAGAGAGGGGATTAGGGAATACCATTGACCAACGTCTTGAGTATCGGCGATTCTAACAGATCTATTAGTTCATTTATGAGTTTATGTAGGGTGACCATTCGTCCCGCATTTTGATTTGATGTCCCCAGGGCCGAATTTTGCTCTGTACTTATATTTGGGAGGTTAAGACCTTTTTTTGTTTGCTGTTCACTTATATTTCGGAAGTGACGACCTTTTTTTTTGCTCTTTACTTATATTTGGGAGGTGAAGACCTTTTTTTGTTTGCTCTTTACTTATATTTGGGAGGTGAAGACCTTTGTTTGTTTGCTCTTCACTTATATTTCGGAAGTGACGACCTTTTTTTTGCTCTTTACTTATATTTGGGAGGTGAAGACCTTTTTTTGTTTGCTCTTTACTTATATTTGGGAAGTGAAGACCTTTGTTTGTTTGCTCTTCACTTATATTTCGGAAGTGACGACCTTTTTTTTGCTCTTTACTTATATTTGGGAGGTGAAGACCTTTTTTTGTTTGCTCTTTACTTATATTTGGGAGGTGAAGACCTTTGTTTGTTTGCTCTTCACTTATATTTCGGAAGTGACGACCTTTTTTTTGCTCTTTACTTATATTTGGGAGGTGAAGACCTTTTTTTGTTTGCTCTTTACTTATATTTGGGAGGTGAAGACCTTTTTTTGTTTGCTCTTCACTTATATTTCGGAAGTGACGACCTTTTTTTTGCTCTTTACTTATATTTGAGAGGTGAAGACCTTTTTTTGTTTGCTCTTTACTTATATTTGGGAGGTGAAGACCTTTTTTTGTTTGCTCTTCACTTATATTTCCGAAGTGACGACCTTTTTTTTGCTCTTTACTTATGTTTGGGAGGTGAAGACCTTTTTTTGTTTGCTCTTTACTTATATTTGGGAGGTGAAGACATTTTTTTTTGCTCTTTACTTATATTTGGGAGGTGAGGACCTTTTATTGTTTGCTCTTCACTTATATTTCGGAAGTGACGACCTTTTTTTTGCTCTTTACTTATATTTGGAAGGTGAAGACCTTTTTTTGTTTGCTCTTCACTTATATTTCGGAAGTGACGACCTTTTTTTTGCTTTTTACTTATATTTGGGAGGTGAAGACCTTTTTTTGTTTGCTCTTTACTTATATTTGGGAGGTGAAGACCTTTTTTTGTTTGCTCTTCACTTATATTTGGGAGGTGAAGACCTTTTTTTGTTTGCTCTTCACTTATATTTCGGAAGTGACGACCTTTTTTTTGCTCCGTCCCGCATTGCCTTCTCCAAGAAAATGGTCACTCTAAGTTTATGCCCTTTCTTAAGTGCATATTTAATTTAGAAAGCTTCTAAGAAATACATAGGTTTACCGCATTTGTTTTCCAGATGTAGGATGCTTAAATTTTCTTCTTTACAATGATTGTTATCTAATAAATGTTTAGCTAAATTTGATGACCCTGGTTTATTTAATTTCCACGCTCTCATGTGTTCTTTATATCTTATATTAAAATTATGTTTCGTCTGACCAACGTAGTAAGCCTCACATTGTGACAATATCTATCCCCTCTCTGATATTAGTAAATAGTTTATGTACAGGTAACATTTAGTTATAATTATAAATAATGTCAACATTCTTTGTTTCTCATTCTTCTGATGATGGCCTAAGAAACCGAAATATATATATTAAGATATTTAATAAATTTTGTGGAACTTTAACCAAGTGTGTTTTGTGTTTTAACATTAACGTTTTATCTATTGTAAATTTACAGCTTTTCGACGACATAAGCTGTACTTATTCATATATTTTGGGTGATAAAAAAAGCGGTGAAGCTATAATCATTGACCCAGTATTTGAACGCGCTGAAAGAGATGCAAATCTTGTTAAAGATCTGGGCTTAAATTTAAAATATGCAGTAAATACCCACATGCATGCAGACCACATAACGG
Organism: Liopterus haemorrhoidalis; assembly: GCA_963971575.1. Classification (NCBI taxonomy): domain Eukaryota; kingdom Metazoa; phylum Arthropoda; class Insecta; order Coleoptera; family Dytiscidae; genus Liopterus; species Liopterus haemorrhoidalis. The sequence goes on from OZ020624.1 coordinate 32,966,199, forward strand.
GATCGGGTCTGCTGAAGAAACTTGCTCCTGGATGTCATAGTGTGATTTCTAAAGCATCCGGAGCTGCAGCAGATATTTTTCTGGAAGATGGGGACTATGTGGAGTTCGGGAAATATAAGATTAAAGCCCTTTCAACTCCAGGACACACCAACGGTTGTTTGACCTACCATTCTGAAGACCAAGCGATGGCTTTTACTGGTGATGCTTTGTTGATTCGTGGATGCGGAAGAACAGATTTCCAGGAAGGAAATCCGATGACTTTGTACAAATCTGTTCATGAAAAGATATTGAGTATGTCTCCAGATACACTCCTGTATCCTGCACATGATTATAAAGGACTCACAGTTACAACAGTGGATGAAGAGAACAGGTTGAATCCTCGGTTGACTAAACCACTCAATGAATTTGTTGACATCATGAACAACCTGAATTTACCTTACCCGAGAATGATTGATCAAGCTGTACCTGCCAATAGAGTCTGCGGGGTTTTTGAAGTCAAGACTTGAGGATTTTATTCGGCATTTAATTTGACAGTATTTTGTAGTAATATATTAGTTTTTTCACTAAATATATTTTATTTGCATATTGTAAGAATGTTTGATTTTTTAATTGCTGTTGTCAGCAATGTTTAACCTTGCGTAACTGATTATTAACGACAATAATTGCTCGTCCAAAAGGTTACTGTGTCTTGAAATAATTGCTGATTATTCGTATCGTGGTTTCATTCAATAAAATAGATTAGAGTAATGGAATTTGAGGATGAATGTTTCTATTTTATCAGTTTGAAACTTGATTCAAGTGTTATTTGAAACTGATATGACGTTGAAGTAGGCGGATTAAATGCGAAAATAAAGAGTAGATTAGAAAGTAGATTACTACAGTTTTTCTAAACTGACAAAATTCGTACCTCACGGGCAACAATATTAAAGTAAAGGTTGTCTCGTAACGTGGTGGGGGTAAATAGCGAAGCTACGCGTCATCTGTATGCTAACGGGATGTCAGTCTTTGTTTATCGTATATCATATATACATATTTTTGGCTATAAATATCAAAATATCGTTTAATTGTTTGATTTTCTACTTGTTTTAATGACTTTTTATTTGAAAGGAATGTTTCTTCGTTTTTAATAAATTTTCTTACATTCATTTTTGATGTGAAGTAAAATATTTCAATATTTTAGTATTAGGGTGGGAGAAACTATCCAGATATTCATCAAATTGAAAAAGTTCATAGAACAAATAAGATTTGTTTTCTTATAAACAATTTTTATTGTATAGTTTTTTCTGTTAAGATAGTTCTGTTTATAAATGAAATATTTCTTCTAGTTTTTTTACCAATTTAACCCAGAAACACCCCCTAAGAATAGGGTGACCATTTTCTTAAGAAGGCAATGCGGGACGGAGCAAAAAAAAAGGTCCTCATCTCCCAAATACAAGTGAAGAGCAAAAAAATGTCCTCACCTCCCAAATCCAAGTGTAGAGCAAAAAAAAGGTCCTCACCTCCGTTGCCCCTTCCGCCCCCCCCCCCTTACTGCGGCTCTGATTTTTATACTGCCTCCCTGTCAATAATAAATCTTATAATTTTTGAATATTTTTTTTGAATTTTCTACTCTTTTGGCTGATTTGCCAGAGAGTACTCCGAGAAAAAAATCTGAAAACCACTGGTCTATAACATTAATGAGCAAGCTTATTAAAATCTGCGGTCCTTCTTCTTAAAGGCGTATCATACTAGAACACTATCCAAGTTTTATTTTGTAAGTCTTTTTCCAGGATTCAAGTCAGCTATCACACGCGAAACAGGGAAAAGTAACTTGCGTCTGCGTACATAACGTTAACAATAGACCCATCTCACTTGATCTGACTGAGAGGGAGATGCCGCGCATGCGCATTCCAAGACTTGGACTTCGTCTGTCTTCTAGAGACAGGGGAAATATATCTCGATGTATTTGTTCAGTCTTGAAGACCTAGGATTTTTGTCATGCTATCACACACACAGGACTTCAATTCGAATGCAAAGACTTTAATTTTCCAAGTTTAGACTTGAATAATAACTCTAGTGTGATAAGGCCTTTAGATATTCCACTCGATTTTCATTTTTTTTTTACCATACGCATAATAAAAATACACGATCTATAAATTTTACGAGTGTTTTATAGGATCACTACCACCTTAATGAAATCTTTGCTAATGCCGAATGCAATTTTTTTAATAAGTTAGGGCTGATTCTAGGGCTTGTCATTATCCTTTATATTGTGATATGATGGAAGAATATAGGGTTGTTGATTCGTTATTGGTTATTCCGGAGAAAGGATTGATCCTAGTGGAAGTTCATTGATTAGCTTTTGTTGGTGCGTCACAGTGCGATCGATCGTCGTCCTTGCGCGTTATGGCGCAAGCTCGTCCTTCCTGCAGGACACGCAGTGGAAGCCATCCACAGCGGCGTTCCCCGGGTCACACCATGACCTCCCAGACCAACAGGAGACGTACTTCCTTGATATGTTCGACTGAGTTAAATAGTAGGATGTGCGTTTTGAGGGCAGTGTCCAGTGGCGGCACGCTAACAACAATTCCTCCTCAACAGACTCCCGGGTAGCTCCGCGGATGTCCTGGTTTATGGCTGATGGTGTTGGGCTTGTTGAGTTTTCGTGTTGAGGGATTTGTTTGATGACCCCTGCGGTTTACAGGCGCCTGTTTTCCGGGCGGGTAGTGACCTGTTCATGGCCCCTGCGGACGGTCGTTCGGACGACGCATGCGCATGCCGGACAGCGGTTGCGGCGCTACAATCGGTGTACTGCCATACTGACAACTCCCAACGAGAATTTACAGTCGCTGGATTGTGGTGCAGTGGGTTTTTGGTGTTATATCACCGTAATGTCGCGCTTTAAGGCGCTCCTAAGTGCTTTGTACCTCGTTGGATACGTCTCGCAACATGTCCAGGTGAGTCCACACTTCTTAAACCACCACGGCTATCGATCTCCAGGACAAACACAACCAAACATTGATTTTCTACCTGTTCGGCCATTCTTGTTTCACTTGCCGCAGACGAAGAGGCGTATTATTGCAAAACTAACTAACTACACATCCGGCAACGGACCTTTTAATCCTCCCCGCAACGATCCATCACACTAAAATCACACGGGAACTCCTATTTAATAAATCTGCAATAACCTTCTTACTTTATAACTGTCATTTGCAAGTTGTAAAAGTATTTTATAAGACGTTTTATCTATATTTGCAAGTTCTCAATACCCTTATTTAATACATCTGCAAAAATATTCCAGTTCCATATCAACCCTGTGTAATTTGCAAGTTGTAGAAACGTTTTATATAGTTTTAAGATTGAGGGAGTGTTGGTTAATGCGGCTATTGTCATTTGCGTGGACAGGTGTTCCTGGGTTCGCCCTATGACTCACGTGTCTACCCCTATAGCAGGGCCATAATCGCCCTTACATACGTCTCGGACCGTCTTGCATTAGTGCTATTTCGCAATTATTCGCGAGCAAATATTGATCAGACCTTTGGCATTTAAGGATGTCGTCATTTAGGCGTGCTAATGAATTGTGTACACACATGGTAGTTGAATGTCAAATGCACAACTAATATGTATGGAAATGAACTCTCGCTTGGATCTTCTCCAGAACAATTAAACCGCTATGTAAATTTTTACGCATAAAAATCAATAATGCTTTAGATAACAATAGAATTTTTTTGGAGTGTTTACAAAGGTTTCCTTCAAAGAGGGGGTTTTGTCGGCCTAGTGCATTTATAGAATCGATCATGACCTTTGTCCTTTGAAGATGCCGTCATTGGAGAGAGTTAATGAACTGAACATCGGCTCTCGCCCCCCAGTGACGTGTGGGGGTGGGGTTTGAAGGGGTTTCACCGTCTCTGCACCCCTCTCAGCGTCGGCGATCGATCACGCTCCGCTCACACCAATCGTTTGGAACTCCATGCGTGACTCACTCATGAGAGTAACAAGATACCGCACATTGTTGTTATTTACATCGGTCATCTCTCTCTCTCCGTGGACACCCTTAGAGGTCATTAAAGACTCCTCCACACGAAGTTATTAAGGTTGCGGATGTTGAAAATGTCGCGCAGTTCGTAGCGCTAATGCACTCAATTCCCACTGGTTTTCTCTGAATCATGTTAGGGCAATCATAGTAATAGACTTAACATACGAGACGCGTGCGCGTAGTAAAGGTTTTTATCAGGCTTTCGTAGGTATGACCAAGAAACTCCTCACTCATGTGTAAAAAAATAAAAATTTCATTTAGTCCATACTAAGTTAAGAAATGAATTTTATAACCGAGAAATGGTACGGTAGAAATTGTGGCCAAAGGGTTAGGATCTCCAGACAGGGCCGGATTTCCCTATAGGCTAAGTAGGCTTAAGCCTAGGATGTCCAGAGGGCCTCAGTATTCAAAAAGATACATATGTACTAAAAAAAAATTAAAAAATATGCTATAACTCAAGAAACACAGACCATACAAGGGTTTTATAATTCACCCTGAATCTAGTTTTGCCCTTTATAGGTTAACTAGGGCAAAATACCTTGTTGAACATGTTTATGGGTAGTAATTGGGCCTAAGGGACATTGAGGAATCCGTAAAAAAGGCATTTCACCCAGAAGAATTTCCTCTGTCTAATGCAGACCTCTACCAAATAATTCATAAAGAAAATATACAGATGGCTTTACCTAACATAGAAGCAATCCTAAAACCACTTATTAGTTTGATGGGCACTGACTGCTTTGAATAGGGTGATCATTCGTCCCGCATTTTAACATTTTGTCCCGCATTATCCCGCATTTTGGATTTGGGAGGTGAAGACCTTTTTTTTGCTCTTCACTTGGATTTGGGAGGTGAAGACCTTTTTTTATTGCTTTTCACTTGGATTTGGGAGGTGAGGACCTTTTTTTTTTGCTCTTCACTTGGATTTGGGAGGTGAGGACCTTCTTTTTGCTCTTCACTTGGATTTGGGAGGTAAGATCCTTTTGTTTGCTCTTCACTTGAATTTGGGAGGTGAAGACCTTTTTTTATTGCTCTTCACTTGGATTTGGGAGGTGAGGACCTTTTTTTATTGCTCTTCACTTGGATTTGGGAGGTGAGGACCTTTTTTTTGCTCTTCACTTGGATTTGGGAGATGAGGACCTTTTTTTTGCTTCGTCCCGCATTGCCTTCTTAAGAAAATGGCTTTGAATAGAGGTCTTTTTTAAAACTTAAAAGAATTAAAAATGAATTAAGGAGCACAGTAGACAGATTATCTGCTCTGAGCATTCTGAGCATTGAAAGTGATAAACTCAGAAATATTAAAAAAAGTTGGTCTATTGGAGGGGCCTAAAAATTTGAGTAGTCTAGGGCCCCGCGTTGTGTAAATCCGGCCCTGCCTCCAGAACAAATTTTGTACGCATATACAATTTTTTTACTTACATATAGAAAAAATACTGAGTCCTCAAAAAATACCGTAAAAATTTTAAACAAATATATATTAAACGAAAACAAGTTTTTTTTTTTTGGTATTAAATGAAAGTTCTTGATGAGTGGGTAACGAAAAAAAAAAAAAAAAATAGTTAGAACAAATTTCTATGCATATACAATTCTTTGATTCATACACAGGGCCTGCCTTAGCAAGTCTGGCGCCCTGGGTGAGATTTTTTTCGACGCCTCCATAAAAAAAAATTATTAAATATTTTCTAGTTAATTCAACAAAATAATTTCAATAAAAGACATACTTTTGTTGGATTGATGAATTTAATGAAAAATAAAAATTATAAATTAACTTTTGCCTTTCTATCCGAAAACTCTAAATTTTGATGAAAGTTGTAGCTGTCCGCCGCCCCTTTTTGCCTGGCGCCCTGGGCCGACCTCTCCTCCTTTTAAAACCGGTACTGCTCATATAGAAACAATAATGATACTTCAAAAAATATCCTGAAAATTATAAACAAATTCGTATTAAACGAAAAAAAAAAGATTTTGTTGGGTGTCAATTGAAAGTTCTTGATGTGTGTATAAAAGAAAAAAATTAAAAAAGGCATATTTTTATGCGATTTTTGTAATATGTCAACAAAAATTTTGTTCTCCACCCTGTGTTTTAGAGAGGATTAGTTTAAAATATTCTAAAATTGTTCAGAAATTTTTCAGTACCAGCGTTATTGCAGTTTGTAGTTTTAGAAAAAAAAATATATATTTTCATGTAGGATATGAAATGATAGTTCTTATAGTCGGTTTTTATGATTTAAGTGGAGCTAGATTTTGAATTCTAGCCCATTATTTGCGCCAAGGGCCGTCGCCCACTCCGCTCCCCCCCCCCTTGCCAAGGTTCTGATCACAGTAAAATATGTCCCAGATATTAAACATGCTCATACCTGTAAAAATCACACTGAGCAAGCGAACAAGTGAATGAATGGTTGTGTTTTCCTCGGAGATGGTGTTGTTGGTTTGTTTTATCGGATGTAGGTATAACTAGAGAAATTTTAGGCGCTGTCTGGCGGTGCCGTCTCGCATTTCGAGCCTCAGGTCGCAGTGCTGTGTGACCCCGACGCCACGGGAGCGACACAAGCCTACCATCCCCAGTACATGAACGAGCAGGGCCACTGGCAGACAGATCTCTCCTACAAGGCTGCCACGTGCCTCAAAGACAAGATGGACATCCTCGACTACTGCAAGAAGGTCTACCCCAAGCGAGATATCACAAACATCGTCGAGAGTAGCCACTATCTTAAAGTAGGGTCGTGGTGTCGCGCTGGTAGTTCCTCCAGCGCCGGGAAATGCAAGACAGCGCGTTGGGTGAAGCCTTTCCGATGCTTGGAAGGGCCATTCCAGTCCGATGCGTTGCTCGTCCCAGAAAACTGTCTCTTTGACCACATCCACAACCAAAGCAAATGTTGGACCTTTGGTCGTTGGAACGACACAGCTGCGGCGGCATGTCAAGACCGCGGTCTCCAACTCAGGAGCTTCGCCATGCTGCTGCCATGCGGTATCTCCCTCTTCAGTGGTGTTGAATTCGTGTGTTGCCCAAGACACTTCAGAGACTCACTTAAACCAGCCGATGATGGCACAGATGGTAACGTTCCAGCTGACGATCTCGGGCTAGATGAAGACGAACCAGAAGACGATCAACCAGCAGCAATCGCAAACGACGACGAAGATACAGGCGATGAATATGACGACGACGAAGAAGACGGTGGTGGTGATGATGCAGCCGAAGAAAACGATGATTATCCAACAGCATCTTCAGCTGCTGTGACACCCAGCAGTACTCCAACAAGTACTTCCGGAGCAGTCCCAGCCGCCCCAACACCAGATCCTTACTTTACGCATTTTGATCCCCGCGTGGAACATCAAAGTTACAAAGAAGCTCAAGAGAGACTCGAAGAGAGTCATCGTGAGAAGGTGACGCGTGTGATGAAGGACTGGAGCGATCTGGAGGAGCGGTATCAAGACATGCGTGCTACAGACCCGCGTGGAGCTGATGCCTTCAAACAACGTATGACACAACGCTTCCAGCAAACTGTGCAGGCTCTTGAAGAGGAGGGCGATGCTGAGAAACACCAACTAGCCGCGATGCATCAACAGAGAGTCCTAGCTCATATTAATCAGCGCAAGAAGGAAGCGATGGCTTGCTACACGCAGAGTTTGAACGAACAACCGGCAAACACTCATCGTGTGCAGAAGTGTCTTCAGAAGTTGCTGCGCGCTCTGCACAAGGATCGAGCTCATGCCATAGCGCACTACAGGCATCTCCTTACCGGCTCGCTTGAAGCCGCCGCACGTGAGCAACCAAGAACTCTCGAGAGGTTGACGGACATTGATCGCACAGTCAACCAGAGTCTACAGATGTTGCGTCGCTACCCAGAACTGACGGCGAAGATCGGACAACTCATGGACGACTATGTCCAGGCTTTGCGCTCCAAAGACGAAACTCCCGGCTCACTCCTGGCCATGACGACAGAAGCAGAGGCAGCAATTCTTGATAAATACAGGCTAGATGTCGCCGCCCGCAGGGCAGAGAGAGAGAGACAAAGGCAACAGGAGCGCGCTCGTAAAGAACAACGCAAGAAGGACAGGGAGGTGTTGTCGGGACCTCGCACAGACGAGGATGATGATGAGGACAGTGAAGACGAAAGCATTCCGAGCGCTATGCCAAGTCCACAGCCCTCAGAAGCGAGCACGTTGACGAGTGCGCGGCCTGAGAGCACCACGCGACTTCCGGCTACCGTAGACGACGCGGCTGTCCAACAAGCCGTGGAAGAGGTGGCTGCGGTCGCGCATCAAGAGGAGGTGATCCGCGTGGCGCATTCAATGGCCCATGAACTGGGTCACGGGGAGCCTTCCTACTCCGTCCGGCGTGAGGTATACGGCAGGAGCGGCAAGAGTGGTCGTTCAGTATACTTCACCCTCGCTTTCGCTGGCATGGCGTTGATGGCCGCGCTAGTTGTCGGCGTCGCCGTCGCCAGAAGACGGAGTGCCCGCTCACCGCATGGACAGGGGTTCGTCGAGGTGGACCAAGCGGCTACTCCTGAAGAGAGGCACGTGGCTAATATGCAGATCAACGGCTACGAGAACCCCACCTACAAATACTTCGAGGTGAAGGAGTAATAATACAACTCCTAAGGAAGCAGCTCTCGATATGAGGTTCGCGGACAATATACGTTCCACTCACTAATTCACTCATCCTCCCGTTCATCACTGGCTGGCAGCTAACGTAGTTCCTTATTAACTCTCTCTCTCTATCTCTCCTCTTTATCTTCACCCGCTCCCTCCGATATACGTAGGTCCGCAACCATTTTGCGTTAGTCCTATTTATTCTTGTGCTCGTTTGTGAATGTTTGACACCGGTCCATCATCTTCAGTTGACTCACCTCATCGGTCGCCTGCGTACTTACATGCGTGTTTGAGAGCGTGTGCGCGTGTGTGTGTGTGTGTGTGTGTGTGACGCGCGGATGCTTGCGTGCGTGTGTTTGTCTGTCTGTCGTTTCTCCCGCTGCGCATGCAGAACTCCGCCGCTGATTGTAGACATCGCTTGTATAGAGAGAGTCGTTGACGGCCAATTCTGCATGTGTCCCTTTGTAACAATGATGCTTTTGTACAAAAGAGGGCAGGCCGCGCCCGGGACTCGCGGCCTTCCCCCCGACAATGAGCGGCAGCAGTGGGTGGCACGGGCGAAAGGGACGAGTCCCGGAGGAAGTGGCCCTCAGCCCGACACATATGATATATTTGAGGAGCTTTAGCTACATAGCTTTTGTGTACAGTTTAGTATTTAAATATGATAATAAATATGAATGATATAAGAATCTCTCCACTACTGAGTAACAGGTCCACTGACGTGTTATTATTGTAAAACTAAAATACTAATTATTATATATATATATTAAATATAATATATACATATATAGATGTGCTTAGGGTAGGTTTATTTTCAGAACAAAATCAATAAAATTAAACCTTTTCGTATAAGATGATGATGATATTATGATTCTGTGTTTGGGTGTCGCAGTTCTTGAGGCAGCTCTTGACTCGCTGGGCCGCGCGGCTGGGCCAACTGGGCCCGCCCCAACTGTCGGCCCACCCAGGTCACACACATTACTATATTATTATGTAAGTTTGTGTTTTATGGCCATGTAATTTTAAATAATAAACAAATAAGTTGTCAACCGCTCTACAAACACATCTTTCTCCTTCCTTCTTTACCCTAGGTACAGCCGATGTCTCCAAGATGAGAAGCAAGGCCGGAGGAACGCGGTATGCAAGGCATTAGGGCGCACTAAGGTAAGTCAGGACCTTTTTTTTTAGGTCTTCACTTGGAATTTACAAGTAAAGGCTTTTTTTTTAGGTCTTCACTTAAAATTTTGCCCTCTCTGTGGACGCTTCATTACATCTTGCATAAGTAGGGTGACCATTCGTCCCCCATTTTGCGGGACTGTCCCGTATTTTAACATTTTGTCCCGCATTTTAACATTTTGGAGGTGAATACCTTTTTTTTGCTCTTCACTTGGATTTGGGAGGTGAGGACCTTTTTTTTTGCTCTTCACTTGGATTTGAGAGATGAGGATCTTTTTTTTTGCTCTTCACTTGGATTTGGGAGGTGAGGACCTTTTTTTTGCTCTTCACTTGGATTTGGGAGGTGAGGACCTTTTTTTTTGCTCTTCACTTGGATTTGAGAGATGAGGATCTTTTTTTTTGCTCTTCACTTGGATTTGGGAGGTGAGGACCTTTTTTTTGCTCTTCACTTGGATTTGGGAGGTGAGGACCTTTTTTTTTGCTCTTCACTTGGATTTGGGAGGTGAGGACTTTTTTTTGCTCTTCACTTGTATTTGGAAGATGAGGACCTTTTTTTTGCTCCGTCCCGCATTGCCTTTTTAAGAAAATGGTCACGCTATTCATAAGGGCAACAAAACCCTCGCTCCTAGCCCTGATGACGATTGTGGGACGCACACAACAAACAATACCGAGATTCACATAATACCAAACATCGGATTCTAGGTTCTCAAATTGAAAATAATCATCTCTCTTCGTCATATCATGAAAAATATATATATTTATTTTTTCTATGTTTTATCGAAAATTTAATTTAATTGTATTTCAAAATCGGTAAAAAATACACACAGTTTGAATGTCTATAAAAAATTAAAGCCTTAATAGCTAAACTACTAATACTTCTAAGGGAAGTTGAATTTTTTTTGTCTTCGATTTAGCTTAAAATTGTGTACCTCTGTATTTCAAGCCGAAAGATCTAAAAAATAATATCCATTACTAGCTGGGGTACATCGTTTTTGGATAATAGGGGAAACTTCCTAAGCGCCCTGACATCTGGTGGCAATTTGCAGAAGATATGAAAGTGACATTGTTTTGTTCAATGGAGAAATACGTATTTTTTTGTTGTTTGTGTTTTATTTTTGTGAATCATGGAAAAAAAAACAATCAATTTTGTTGTGTGCCACAATGTAAATCGTGAATAAGGAAGAATCCTTCTTAAACATTCCATAATTTACCTAAATCGAAAAAAATATCAATTGAAACAACGTTTGGAGGCAGAGAGAAAGTGGATCGTAGGTTTTTATGGACCCAAAAACTAAAAATGGGCAAAAATCCAAACCCATGGGTGCTTGCTTGTTGCATTTTATGGAAAGTGATTTTTTTACGTCCAAGAAAATCATTTATCCCACCCAAAATTTGCCTAAATCATCAGTTAATATATTAAAAGGCCCTTCTACTTTTTCAGGCAGAGATATTAATTTTTACTAATATATTTACCATATTTTTGTTGTTATTATATTGACAGACAGTCAAAAAGAATTAAAAATACAATGAAAAACTAAAAATTTCCTTGAGTACAGTACATTATTACGTATCTTGTAAATCGCAGATTACCTTTAAATTAGAAAAAAAGCTCGGAAAACAGGAAAAATACAACTCGTGTTCATTTTCACCATGTAAATAAATACACGAGTAGTTTAATGTCATTTTCGAGTGTTCCAGCTTTGCCGCATATGGCGCTGGGATCTTAAAAAGTTTCCCCTATAAGAAAAAAAACTCGAATAGGAAGTGGATCACCAAAATCTGGTCTTTTTATCATGTTAAAACAATTAAAAAATTGGCGCTTTTATTTGTATTTGGCATTGAAATTGTTTCGCCATCTGGGCGTAAAAAATTGGTACTATTTATCCGCGTACGAGCAGCTGAACAAAGATCTTATTTTGAATTAATTTGCAAATAATTAATCATTAATTAAGTAAAAAATGATGAGAAATGTTTGTTATAATAGTTATTTAAAATATATACTTACTTTTCTTGCAATGACAATTCATACTTAGCCTGAAACAGTTTAAAATTGAAGATGTTCAATTTAAAACTCCTGAAAATGTAAGTTGCGTGGTAACAATTGAATTAAAATTATGATTTTGTAGGATTTTTGAGTGTTTTAAAGTGGAATCTTACTTATGTTTGTTCATTAGATTTACGTACATTATTTTGGACAACAAACAAGTGTTTAAAGCTTTAATAAAAGACAAGGATGTGTGTAAAATCATTTAATTATCAACTATCGTTCACATTGGAACAGAATGCACGTTTGTCGGTGCTTGTTTGAATCACAGCATAGATCTTAAACAATAAACTAATTCAAAAAAAACCAAACTGTTACAAATCAGACGAGTACAAAATAAATAAATTACATTAGTCTTATAAACTGGTCTCCACGGTAAATACAAGATAAATTGAAAAGAATTTCACAGTAAACCAAGGAATGAAATGAAATAATATTATGAATTCTCCTATAGTTCTGAATGTTGGTCGCTTTCGTTCTCCTCCCCGGTAATATCTACAGGGGGAACTTCTTCTGCTTTATCTTCTGTTTCAGTCTTCGCTTCCTCTTTACTCTTCTCCTTCGTCTTTTCCTTTTCTTTCTCGGAGATCTTCGGCTTCCAAATCTTCAGTTTATTTATTAAATACTTGACTTCTCTATCTAAAGCAGTGATTTTTTCTGAAATCATTTTTACAGTCAACAATACAGGATCGGATTTTTTAAGTTGTTTCTGCTCAACGACCATTTTATCCCTCCATTCCACTGTCTCCTTGATAATTTTGCTTAAGGTATCAATCTCTACATCTGTAAAAACGTCTTTGTCTGGATTTACTGACTTGGTGAAGTTGCGAGCGTTTTCTAAGAATAATGTTGAATCATTTAATCTTTGACGGAGTACCTTGAGAGCCTCTGGTCTTTCGTGATGTTCCCACACACGGGCGTATAGAGGATCTGTCAAAGTGTGGATTTCAGCGATTTTTTTCTCGTATGTAACGGCGTCGGCGTCTGATCCTTCCTCATAAAGCCACTCGGAAACATGAGAACATTCTTCGATGATTTTCTTGCTTTCATCTGCTGTACTTGCTTGTGAATATTCATCAGTTTCCAGGCGTACACGAGCTTCAATCACTAAAGATTCCAGGGCATTTAACGCGGTTTCTCTTCTAGTCCGGTCCATGTCCTGCTGATGAAGTGCAGACAGTTTTTTCACTGACTTCTGGAACTGTTCCGCTGACATTTGTTTAATAGTGAGGATATCTTCATCGCTTCCAACTGGTTCTTTTACAGTCACGATTTTTGGTTTTGTTTCTTCTTTCGTTGTGTTCGACTGTTGTGTTGTGTTCGTTACTGTTTTGTTCTCAGCGCTTTCTTCGAGTTTTTCACCCGATCCTTCCGTCTCTGTTGTGTTTTCAGCGGGTGTTGGTGTTGAACTTTCACCGCCAGAAGTGAATAACTTACTTATCGTGCTTCCTAGTTTAGATAATGGACTCTCTTCTTCTGGTGTGTCGCTTACGATCTTTTCAAAAGTTGCTTCGATTCCTGCCAAGTGTAGCACTCCAGACTCATCCATCGCGAAGTGTGCTTTTATTCCTTTGGATTCCCCGCCGTCTTGGTGTTTGGATAATGCAGCTTTCACCCCACCAACAGATACGCGGCTCAGATTTAAAGACCCCAAACGCGTTTCTTCTTCAGCCCCCAGGTGGTTCAACTCCGCGTAATTCACATTGAAATTAAAATCATCTGTGTGTTTGTTGAAAGTTATTATCTTTTTCTGTGGATATGGATTCATGAGACTAAATAACATGCGTCTCACTTGTTTTCCATCTCGTTCAAACATCACTTGAACTGGGAATAGGACTGCGTCTTTTGTTAAGAATTTTTTAACTTTGAAACCGGTTGAAAGATCAGCGCCTTTGTATACAGCGCCCATAGCTGCCGCTTCATCTGTGTTTAAATTTTTGGACAACTCCATTCCGACGATTTTGTGTAAGGCTTCCTGGACTTTTGGTACGCGTGTACCAGCGCCTACGAGAATAACTTGGCTTATCACGTCCATTGTAAGTCCAGCTGTAGCCAGAGCTTGTTTTACGGGACCGCCTACACGTTCCAAGAGATCGGGTATTAAAGCTTCAAGTTCTTCGCGTGTCACGTGGAGACGGAAGTCCTGTTCATCGATTAAACCTTCTACTTGAGCTACGTGTTCTGCGTTCGCTGATAAGACATTCTTAAGCCTTCCCGCTTCTTTGAAGAGTTTCGCCATTGACCGCGGATTTGTGAAAACGTCTGTTTTTGATTTTTTCATCTCGTTAAACTTGGTAGCGAGGTGATCGCGGAGACGTAGCTGAATGTCGATTCCTCCGAGGGTTCTGTCGTATCCCACACCCAGGATAGTGAGCATAGGGTTAGTCTCAACATACCCTCTCTCCTTGGATTTCACGTTTTGATAACCAACAATAGTCGCGGTGGTTTTAGAAGCGCCCATATCGTAAAACATGACGTACTGAGCGGTGTCATTGAAATCTTTGCGGCGGAAGATGCCGTAGTTTAACGCGACAGCGGTGTAGTCGTTTATCAGCTGGAGGACTTTGAGCCCTGCGAGATCTGCGGCCTGGAGGAGAGCCCGACGCTCGGCTTGATTGAAGAAGCCTGGTACTGTGAGCACCATTTCATTGACAGGTTGTTGAGCTGATAATTCAGCCCATTCTTTAGCGCGATGTAATAACTGACCGATCAGTTCTTCTGGGCTGTATAAAACGTTTTCTTCATGCTTGAAAAGAACGGTTTTCCGTTCAGGATCCGCAACGAGTTCATAATAAGGGAATCTTTTTTGATATAGTTTAACCATAGGATTATTAATGTCTTTACCTAATAGATCCAGGAGGTAGGAATAACTGTTTTTAGGAAAACGTATTCCGATTGTTTGAGCGTCTTCTCCGAATGTTCGTACATCGTCGCGATAAGCCACGATAGCTGGGGTTTTGCGTTTTGATTCTTTGTTGAGCACTATTTCCATCGGCACTCCCGGGGACACTATACCAATCTTCATCCACTCGGAGCCCAAGTCCACAGACATGACAGCCACGGAATGGACAGGCTGCATCGCCATGCATCCCAGCACGAGTAGTGCTAACCACGACATCCTCATCTGACAGGAGAGCACTAAAAATCACCACAAAAGTAAGGTTATATACACTGGATTGACACAAACACTTTTATTACTAGTACCTGATTGCCTGGACTCTGTCTTTATTTTCGTTCAGCGAATTGAATCGCTTGTCGCGGCACTGTTCACTTGTCGCTGTTTCTTCCACGTCAAGGCATGTGCCAGCGACAGATACACACACCGGCAGACATTTATGTGTGGCGAAATCTGATTGGTCAACGTCACCTGAAACTTACACACTACACGCAACTTGTCGCACAGCAACGAAGGATTCTTGCTTCAACGCAGGCGTCGCGCTATTTCAAACGCAATTCTAATTATTGCATAAGACATTTTTTATCTGCAATTGTCCTATATAACGGTAGAAGTGGTCTCTGATGTCTTTATAATAGAGCAATCCGGGGAACTGGGGTAAAATACACCAAAAAACATCAAAATAACAATCTCCACGGTAATGAAAGCTCAATAAATATATAAAATTCCACAAGAATTAATAAGAAAGGTTATCTTGTTTCTGTGGTTTAAGCGGAACTATATTTTCAATTTTAGTAACTTTTATCGATTAATTGAGACTTTGAATCATTTAGTTTTTGCAAAAGTTCACTCTTAAAAGTTTGAAACAGCTTATTATATTTTGTTCTGACATCAAAATGCCTTATTTCTGATTTCGTTTTAAAAATGAAACATCATTTTCGGAAACCTGAAGTGAAAGTGTTTTCTATGCAATACTTTGGTTCCTTAATGTAATACATTTAAAAATTATTGTTGCTTATTACTATTTTGTTATTGGGTCGAATCTTTTAGTCACATTCAAATTAAAGGTCGAGTATCACACGAGAAGTAAAAGGTAGAAGGTTACGCTCGACCAGTAGGAAGCCCTGGCAAAAGATGAAGGGACCGGCTAACTGTATATATAACAAGTATTGAGATACATAGATACAGTACATATATACATATGTACTGTTTAGGGATTTAACTAGTGATGGGATTCACCCGGTTTGCTCGAACCGTTTGTTAAGAAATATTAAGTTCAGCGAACTGCTTGCTAAAATACTTTACAGGGAATGACCATCAGTTCAGGAGAAGCTGAAAGAGGCTTTAGCCTTATGAATAATATATGCACAGAAAAACAGACTGATCGTTTCAAATATAAGTAATATAATGGTTTGCCTTTAATAGATTGGGATCCAGTACCGATAATGCTAAATTGGTTAAGAAGCGACCACAGTTCTGATGATCCTCGTGTAAAAACAAAAACGGAAGTAGAAGAGATCAAATACCAGGCTATTTGACAATATTTAAAATAATTACATATCTTAATGTTTAATTTAAATAAATATACTATTTTGAATGTCGTGAAAATTTTGTGTTTTTAAACAAATACCCCTGCGAATCGGTTGTTGAGAAAATTTAATCCCATCACTGGATTTAAATGTTAAAACAGATATATAGTATTTTCTGCTTCCTCATTGGTTATTCAGAAAAAGACCTGATGTTGAACATATTAATGGTTGCTTTATATACGGAACAAGAATATGGAATGGGAAATAAGAATAGTACACAAGAATAAAAAATATGAAACCGTTTATATCGGACATAACATTTCGTCGCTACGCCTGCGTAGTTGCGTTGGCCTGTGTTTAACGGTCGTTTGACAGGTTGTTGTGTTTAGTTTGAAGATTGACAGTGCACACAGAAGAACAATATCACAACTCGGTTTGCTCCGATGCATTTGTATAATAGTTGTGTTGCGCCAGGAGTAAGTACATTTTGAAGCAACTTATTATTATAAAGCGTTTTGATTGGTAGAGAAATACATAGAGTACAGACGATATATTTTCAGGTACTTTTTATTTTGCATTTACTATAATTATATATATATGTATATATATGCGCTTATAGTAAGTGGCCAAATACCGTTTTCATACAATAGCCATAATAGCCTACATTACATATTATTATAATAATTGTATAATGTCTTCGTTATAAAATAATGTGTATATATAAGAATAATACGAGCCTAAATGGTAACTCGACAACCAAAACGAAGAAGAAAAGAAGATGCCCGTGTTTGCATTGAGGGCTGTAGGGCTGCAGGGCTGGCCGCCCCGGCAAATCTAGGGGGTAATATCACAGTCGTCATCGGTAGCGCAGGGGGGAGGTTCCGCAAAGCCGCATTCACACCTCTTTAAATTAATAACTTATACACTCTTCGTTGTTTCGCTCCGAGTTATGCTTTAACACATTCTGTTAAGTGGGGAACAGAATGCAACCAGTTCTACGACGCGTTGACGGCGTTTGGACGGCGCTATCTGTCAGAGGAAAGTTAAAACCAAGCTGTCGTACGCAAGTGCACAGAATATGTAACGTCCTAGCGGCGTTAGAACGCCGTTGATACTGAATTTTCTTCAACATCCAACTTTTGACGCCGTTGAACGTTGCCGTAGAACACCTACAGTTTTTACTGAATGGTAAAGTGTTTGTATGTATAAATAACTTACATACAACATAAATAACAGCACACACAAGTCTTCATCATCCATTATAATTTTAATAAAAGAAAGCGCACGCATAAACACAGATATAAGTTGGCACGTGACACTTTGACGGCGTTAAAAATGATTGCATTGTGTGCAGGCGAAAATTCAACGGCGCTAACGCAACGCCGTCGCAAATGACGGCGTAGCGCGCTGTGTATTCTGTTGCAGGCTTTAACATTCCATGTACTGTTCACATCTGTTATAAATTTAGTACGTTCCATCTGTGAATTTTGAAACCGGCTTCGTAAAATATTTTATATGTATTATCGTTCTTATAATTCTGTTGTCTTAGATTTTAACTACCGACATTACCTAAATTGATCCGTCTTTGTAATGTTGAGCAAGATTTGTTAATGATGACATTATGTTAGGTTATGTACAGGCATTCGATAAGTACTGTGTCACTGATAGAATGCGATAGCGAATGTGTTTATATGTCTGTCTCATTAAAACATCTCACTAGCTATAAGTTTAGAAAATTATGCACAATCCACAACAAACAGCGTATTAAATTTGGATGTCTGAATGGTTTCACGTCTTATCATATGACTTTCTGGTGACAGTGAACAGTGCATAAGTTATTGATTTAAGAGCTCTAAATGCGGCTTAAGTCTCCGCGGTTTCACGTCGTCTCTAGTGAGGCGATCAGGCTATGGAACCTCATCGAGTCGTCAAGCATGGAGGCCTGTCCACACGAGAGCTCTGGGGCGCGCTTGTTAGCCGGGGCGCTCAAGTCATCCTCGTCTATCGAGGTGAGGAGTCGAGGTGTGGGCGGCACACAGAACATGGCCGCGTCCAGGCTGTCGTCCAGTCCCTCCGGGTCCACTGGAACGTCTTCGGCGAACTCCGGTTGGGGCTGGTGGCTCTTAGCGGAGCCCGACTGGTTTGGGCCCTCGCGCCTCAGTCTCCGCAGCGTGTTGTTGATCAGCACGGACCGACACAGGCTCGCCTCTGGGTCCTCTATGCGTGACAACTTCCCGGCGCTGATTTTTAACATCTTGCGCCTCTCTTCCCGCGCCCTGTACCGAGCACCTATCATACTACGGTAAGGACGAGATACTCCACCACACTTCATACCTAAAACAAATATATTTAACATTAACAAACTGGACAGATTGGACAGCCTTTTATTAACATACTAAGGCAATGGCACATATTTTGTTCAGAATAGCCCTATTACGTGGTAAAACTCACTCGAATATAACACTTCACTCAATAAGTCTCCGGTATGACATATATATGGCAACACTGTTGACAAACCCATATGATTTCTGGATAGTATAGACCCCCCAGGGGTCGATATGACATTGCTAGGGGTCGATTCTGGTTTGGGGGTCGATGGAAAAAAATTAAAAGGTTGAGGCTGGTTTTAGCCATGATAATTCCATCCTGACAAAACAGATAAACAAGTTAGATGTAAAATTCCATGGCGATTTAAGGCTGAATATAACTAATTTTGAACCCGACATTGCTAATCTTGGAAAGAGTCACCAACAACATCCATCACATTGACAAAGAGAATCAATTTTATTTAATAATGATATTATTATAATTGATAAATGTAATATAGATAAAAATCACTGTACAATAAACAATATAAGAAATCACATAAGTGTATTTTTTGCTTGTTCTATTATAATATTGTAATTGTAAAATAGAGGGGGTCGATAAGAAGTCGAAAAACTCTTCTGGGGTCGACGGTCAAAAAAGTTTGGGGAGCCCTGGTATAGAGTGACCATTCGTCCCGCTTTTTGCGGGACTGTCCCGCATTTTGATTGGGTGTCCCGCATTCTAACATTTTGTCCCGCATTGTAACTTGTATTTGAAGAAATGAGGACCTTTTGTTTTGCTCTTCACTAGGATTTGGGAAGTGAGGACCTTTTTTTTGCTCTTCACTTGGATTTGGGAGGTGAGGATCTTTTTTTTGCTCTTCACTTGGATTTGGGAGGTGAAGACCTTTATTTTTTTGCTCTTCACTTATATTTGGGAAGTGACGACCTTTTTTTGCTACGTCCCGCATTGCCTTCTTAAGAAAATGGTCACCCTAGGATAGTACCAACCTTCAAACGATACGTGTGAAAATTTCATGACATTCTGACAATTAGTTTAGAGGTTACAATGGTTTTAGTGACTCCAGTTTTGTAGTTTTCAAAAGAATGGATAAAAAAGAATTTCATGTGTTGATTAAACATTGTTTTTTGATGGGAAAAAATACCGTTGAAGCCATACAGTGGCTTGATAAGCGTTACTCTGCACCAGGCAAATCAACTATTACTGATTGCTATGCTAAATTTAAATTAATTAATTAATTTTTTTTTTTTTTAATTTAAGGAGCCTTGGTTTGAATGTATCACTCTTGAAGGAGAGTATGTTGATGAATAAAGTCGAATTTCTAAAAAAAAATTTGTTTTTCTTAGTTGGAGACTTATTGAGCGACGTGGTAAAAAAGGGTTACCCTCTCTTCTTTTAGCCGAGAGGGTAACCCTTTTTTTTGTTTTTAATTTAAAATTTGTATTATTATCGTTAATAAAAATATATTGCATTATATGTAGAACATGTACAATATTGATAGCTTATGCTTCTAGTATTTACCTTATATTACTTATAAATCATGTTTTAAAATTTAGCATTATTTAATTTTTTACAATAAAAGTTTAAAAAATAAATTGTAAAATAAAAAACCTGTACTGACTTTTTTTTTCTTTTGGTTTGAAGGAATAGAGTACATGGTATCCGATACCGTACACCCTCTGATTTTTACAATATATGTACAGTATACCTTCTGCTGATTTTACGACTACAGCCCTGGGTAAAAGAATCTTAAGTAAAAAGTAAAAATAATTATGAAACTACCAAATGATTTTACCTACACAATTGGTAAAGTTTACAAATATATTTATTCATCATGTTGGTGCTGACTATTTTCAAAGATGTAGCTTTGAAAATAATGTTTAAAACTGCAGTTATGAGGAATATTTTTGTGAAACTTTACCAGGTGCTTCATTTGATTGTTTCCATAGTAAATACATGAGACAAGAGTTTGTTATCAAGTGTTTTATCTAATCCTTACCATTGTCTGCTGGTTGATTTAGATTTTATAGAAACGATATAAAGCGAACGTAGTATGTAACTGTATGATAGGTAGGTATTTCGCATGCTGGTGACGTCAGATGGCTTTCACCAGATCGACCTTGCCAAGGCAACAGTCGCCAGCAACTAGTAACTCTTGTCCCACATAACACGGCCGTCCGTGAAAGTCCAGCAGGGCCGTCGGAGCCCGTTACTTAACTGGCCGTTACATAAATCCACCCAGGAAGTCCAAAAATCACACCAAACCACACAACTCGACTGTTCACCCTAATATTAACAGACATCGCAACAAAACGCCCGAATTGATCCAGTAATGCTAACACTATTATTTAAGAGTGGTATTGGAAAGTATTTGTCACTTGCTGCTTGTCTTGAAAATCAAAAACAGGACTGACTTGTTGATTAACGCCGCCGTAATATTAACAAACTGGCCACACATCGCAGCAAAACGCTCGAATTGATCCAGTAATGCTATCACTATTGTTTAAGAGTGGTATTGGAAAGTACTTTTGCCTTCCAAAGAACTTGCTGCTTGAAAATTGACTGTTAAGAGGGTTGATTTGTTCTCAACACATTAACAAACTGGCCAGACATCGCAACAAAACGCTCGAATTGATTCAGTAATGCTAACACTATTGTTTAAGAGTGGTATTGGAAAGTGCTGCTTGTCTTGAAAATCAAAAACGCTCTGCATGGAACCGATATAACAGAAACGGTAAATGGTAAACGTGTTATCGGTAGAAATAAACAAGTTGGAGCGATAAATAGACGTTATCATTCGGGTTGTCAGTTAGACAAATCGCTAGCAGTGAAAAACAACAGTGATAACGGTAGATAAGAGGGTCCCCGGTCAGCTGATTGTGAAAGTATTTAGTTGATTGAGACAGGAAGCAGATCAATAGGGGCCCTCACAGCTGTTGTGTTACACCAGAGTGGACACCTGCCCGACACAAGAAGCTCACTAACGTTTAAATGGCTAAGTAGGACGCTGCTACGCTGGCAACGTCACGTATCAAACGCACTGGGTTTTGAGGGCGGGGGGTTGAGTATTTGGCTGGGTGCTTACCTCCAGTTTCCCTGTTCTTGCACATCAGACCCCCGACGGAGATGCTGTGCCCCAGGAGTCGCAGCTGGCACGACACAGAACGCTCCCTGTTGAGGGAACACGGGCGACTGCGGATCTGTAAGGTGCGGTGGCCGAGGGGAAGGACGGCAGGTCGCAAGCGCATGTGCAGTGACATTCTCAGACACACTTACAAACTGACGTCACAACTACACTTCTACCGCTTTGTTAGCGTTAGCTTTCCTATTGTTCCTATTTACCTGCGCTGTACACTGTGTGGTGTGTGCGCCCTCCGTCATTTGTCTGTACATTTACTTTCGCGATCACTGCCAGGTGTCCTGCCTGCAACGGACCCTCTAAAATGCAATCTTTATTTAGGGAGCAAGTTACGCAGGAACAGGGTTACTCTATGATGTCCAAAAGGAGGACAGGTTCTTTATTTTTTTAATGAAATACTTTTAGTTCCCTGCGTCCACCGTAAACGATACTGTTCTCTGGGGATGCCATCTCCCCGGTTAGGTCTGAAGACTCTTGTCTTTGCTGTATGTCTCCAGACTTCGATTTTACTTTTAAACTTCTAAACCTCCTGATCTCTCAACGTTTTCAATAATAGCCAGAGCCGCAGCAATGTAAGTAAATTGGTAAAATTTACTTCCCCAAAGCAAATGAAGAGCAAAAAAAGGTCCTCACCTATCTAATTCAAGTGAAGAGTAAAAAACAAAAGTTTTCACCCGCAATGGTGCCCCTCATGAGACCCCACGCCCCTGGAAAATGAAGTAAATTAATAAAATTTACTTCCCCAAAAGCAAATGAAAAGCAAAACAAGATCCTCACCTCCCAAATTCAAGTGAAAAATGAAAAGCAAAAAAAAGGTTTTCACCCGCAATGGCGCCCCTCTTGATCCCCGCGCCCCTGGCAAATGAAGTAAATTAATAAAATTTACTTCCCCAAAAGCAAATGAAAAGCAAAAACAAGATCCTCACCTCCCAAATTCAAGTGAAAAATGAAGAGCAAAAAAAAAGGTTTTCACCCGCAATGGCGCCCCTCTTGATCCTCGCGCCCCGGCAAATGCCACGACACTGTTAAAGAGCAAAAAAAAGTATTCTGGATTTTAAAATTGCCGCATTTAAAAATATGGAAAGTATTGAGTGACATGTAAATTTTTGTAAATATTGTAAATATTCAATGCAAAAAAAAAAATCGTATCTTAAAAACTACCTGAGATAGGGACCTACGGTTGGAATTTTTGAAATCTACGGACTTTTGTCTACTTAGATAAAAAATAAGGCCCTCCTTTGTTAACGCCCTTTTGATCCATGTAGTTTTGAAAATTTGTAAATATTTCATTTTCGAAAGATCGTATCTCAAAATCTACATGAGATAGAGACCTGCGGTTGAAATTTTTGAAATCCTGAGGTCCTTTAGTGCCTTAGGACACATTTAAATCAACTTCCAAAGAAAAAAATTTTTTTGGGAAATTTGTCATTTGTCAATATTTTTTTTTTTAATTTCAAAAAATTCTAACTTAAGTATAATAAAATATAGAGAACTGCGGTTTGAATTTTTGAAATCTTCGTATATTGTTTAGTCTAGAAAAAAATTGGGGCCTTAATAACCCAACTTTTACAATAAATACGAATCGTCAAACAAAACCTTGAAAAATGGCCAAAAATCGAAAAAGTCGTAAGGGGTACCCCTTACGTTTTTTTCGATTTTCGGCCATTTTCAAGGTTTTTGATTAACTTCTCGTGGTAGTATTAAAAGAGAGGCTATTAAGGCCCCAATTTTTTTTTAGACTAAACAATATACGAACATTTCAAAAATTGAAACCACGAGTCTTTATCTTTTAGGGTTTTGGAGAAAATATTTTTTGAAAATTTCAAAAAAATATTAAAAAATTCAAAATTTGACAAAAAAAAAAAATGTTTGAAATTTAGTCTTAATATGTCAATTAGGGCCTTAGAATTCCAAAAATTCAAACCGCAGGTCGTTATCTTTTTTAGTTTTTAAGATATTATCAGTTAAAGATGAAAAACATGCTAATTTTCGCACTTATAAAATGGGTCCTGAAATAAATCTAATAAAAATAGGATAGAATCAAATATTTTTTCTAGACTAAAAAAGGGATGGAGATTCCAAAAATTCAAACTGCATGCAGCTATCTCTTACCGTCTTGGACATATGAATTTTTTTAAATCAAAACTTCGCCAATGCTATATAGCGTTATCTGGCAAAGTCTACAGCTAATTTTCTGTTCCAAAACGAAACAGAAGAGTTGGCAAAACTTCAAAATGTGTATACTTATGTATTTTGAGTCGTAGATCTCAAAAATAATCTCCATTACAAGCTACGGTTTACCGTTTTTGAATCAATTCAAAAAAACTGACAGAAAATGACCATATTTCGAATTCCATTTCAGGCAAGGAATTTTTCACAAATAAAAATTGTGCTGGCTAATTGCCACAGCAGCAAAGGCCATTAAAGACTCCCTAAAATTGTCCTTATATATTTAAGAGAATGTTTTTAATTACAGATAATTATCCTCCTTTTTGACGTAGTAACCCTGAGCAGGATAGGAGTAATATTTCCAGAGACGTATCGTTTGTGTTTTTATTAAATTCAAAGCGTACAATTTATTTCCCTTCCTTTCTCATTTTCCCAAATGTTCAACTAGTAACAATAAAGAAATGTATAATAATGTATACTTACAGTATGTATATAGAATTATTTTACAATGTAAGACACGAGCGATGGAACTGAATAACTTTCTCTCGAAGAAATGAAGTCGGCCGTCCGGAGCGTGTACGTGGAGTTGTGTATGTACGTGATGTGTGAGGTGGTGTGGAGTGTGAACGGCGCCCGGGAGGCAGGACGCCCGGCGTCTCCGGCGTCGCTCTTGGTCGTATATGCGCCGGATGCATTGCGAGTAAAAAAGACAGAGAGCAGACAGATAGAGAGATAGAGAGAGAGATAGACGAAGAGGTTAGACAGGTCCTATGCGATGCAGGGTGATTGTGAGGGGGGGTGAAGGCCGCGCGTAACACGCACAGAACGTCAAACGTGCACCAGCCGTACGGCGGAGTGCGTCCGGACGGCCCGGTAGACGCAGCACTAGAGGTACATATGTACAGTGGTCGCTGATTGGTGTTCGTCGCAGCTACAGGAATTCCTTGGTAGTCCGCCTGCTGGACGGAGTTTGTGCGGTCTCTGCCGTCCCTGTCCCGGCCGTCGTCTGCTCCTCCGCCGGGCTGGTGGGGGGAGACGTCCTCTTCGGGCGCCGTGCTTTACCCGGCTTCCCGCCACCGCTCGGGCTCGAAGCTCCTCTACTAACCAACTCCGCTAGCAGTTCTTCCATTCGACCCATCCGTTGGTTCAGTCTCTGTATCTCGAGCTTCACGTCCACCTTAAAGTCCATCAGGTTCGTCATGATCTCCTTGTATTCTGTGCCGCTGCTGTACAGCGCGATCGCCGCTGGATCTCGCAGACCGCAGTCGTAACTGTCCATCCGGTGGAGACCAAGCGAACCGGTCCTCGGCTCCGGCTGTTCGACGACCAACGTGTCCTGCCTTCCCATGCTACTGCTCGATTGCATCTTCTGCAGTTTCGGAAACACCTTGTTCCCGGATCCCCCACTGCCATTCGAGGAGTGACTCTGTGTCACCACAGCACCTGAACTCGTCGATGAACCTGGACGGTCTCTCGCGCTTAGGCTTCTCGTGAAAGACGCTGCCGTTGAACCTGCTGTCGTACTAGGGCATTCCTCTACGCTGGATGAACCTAGCAGGCGACTCCATTTACTGGTGCGAACTGTTGTAGGCCGAGCAACCGCCACCGCCGTTGTGGTGGCAGTCACACCTCCACTTCCACTTGTGCCGTCTTCCTTTTCGGCCACCGAGCTTAGTTTTGTCGTTGACATGACGCGCACTACTGATGTCTCTTCGCCACTGGCAGGACTGCCTTTTTCAACATCCGGACCACTACCGGCCGCCGTCAAAGCTGGAGTTGCTGATGTCGCCGCAGCCGGTGGCGGAGCATGAGATTGCGTCGATCTTTCACGCCTGAACTTGCTAAAGATCTTCCGCACAAGATGATCCTGACTTTGATCTAATTGTGGTTCGTTTTTTCTTCTCTCTGCGAGTTCTTTTTCGCGTCGCACGTCTGCGACTTTTCTGAATATCAAACGATGCCTCAGGTTGTAAGTCAGGACCAGATTACGAGCGAAACTGTTCGCGAATGCCTGATAGAAATCCAACACTTCCAATAGCTTGTCGCGTTTGATGGTATGGAGGTCGCAATATGTTAAAGCGCGAACGTTTGCTGCTGATTGTCCCACGGCTGAATCCTTCCAGAAGGAGTCACCGAAAACGTCACCCTTCCCAAGGATGGCAACCACTTCATCGTCCTGTATCACTTCCAGCGAACCTGTCACGATGAAGCACAGAGAGTCTATCGACTCGCCGGTGTGGTACAGCAAGTCTCCTGGCGCTGAGTGCGACATGGTGAAGTGCATAGCGAGAGCACGTAGACATCCATCGCTGGCCAGCCTGAAAGCCGGGTGTTCATTGAAGACTTTCCTGTTGAGGTGCACGCAGATGTCCGCCTTCATGTCCTTCGGGCAGTAATTCAGGACCTTGTCCGTGTCAAGACCCTTCGTCATCGCCCAGGTGCTTACCACGTAATCCATAACTCGTTCGCTCAGAGCTTTCGGTACTTCGTGCAGTTTCATGAACTCGCGCACGTTGTTTAGCATGTCGTGGTACTTGGCCGTCGCGGATGTCATCTGTTGTATAATTGTGGTGACATGACCGAAAATCGTAGCGTATAGCAGCGCTGCTATGATCATCATGCAGATGGTGAATATTCTTTCGTTGTCTGTTTCGGCTGCTACGTTTCCGAATCCGACGCTGGTCATGCAAGTCATGGTGAAGTACAAAGCGGTCACGTACATGGTTTTCCTGGACGGGCCGTTGATGAGCTCGGGTGAAGTTGAATCGTTGGGCCAGACGTACGAGTAGGGTGATTGCGTTACGTTCGCCAGTTTCCACAGCCAGCTGTACTGCACGCCGTTGTCCGCGTCCGAGCGTCCGATGCTGTACCAGATGCAGGCCAGCCAGTGCGCCACCAGCATGTAGAAGCACAGCAGGAGTATGAGCATGGCCGCACCGTACTCGAGGTAGCGGTCGAGTTTGCGTACCACTCGCCCGAGTCGCAACAGTCGGACCACTTTGAGAGCGCTGAATAGTGAACCTATTCCATCTTCGTCGTGGTCGAACGCGTTGAAAACGTCGTACGGCAGGCAGGACAGTAGGTCTATGATGAACCAGCTCCGTAAGTAATTCATCCGGATGACTTTTGGGTCGGAAACTACCTCGCCGCCTGGTCCGACGAATGTCGTGTGAAAGTTGAGCACGATGTCTATGAAGAATATTACGTCTACAATGGAGTCGACAACTAATAGTGAGACGTCTTCGCTCGTCTTGTTCTTGAAGGCCACGTTGTAGGGGACCATGATGGCTGTGTAAAAGGTCAGGCAGAGGATGATCCAGTCCCAGATAGCCTTGAAGGCGCAGTAATGAAGCAGGATGTGAGGCGGTGTCTTCGGTGCTTCCTGTCGATACTGAGGCATTATGTCCGCTGACAGGGACATCATGTGACCCAGGTGAGACTGCTTCGCGCTGTCCTTCAGGTTGGGCAGGTGTGATGAGAACTGGGAGACGAGCACAGACCGGGATCTTGTCACAGAACGAGCCAGCTTCGCGAACTTTGATAGACCTGTCAAAACAAACACACCTGGTGTAAGGGCAACGTCCATACATTGAGTGCTGGGCTTAGGAAACGCGCCACGTTTTATATTTTATACAAACTAATTGTATTTTTACTGTACAGCTCTAATTTGACAATCAGACCAATTCTGTAACTCAGTTACTATGATCATAGTAACTAAATGTGTCACTAGGTCAGTTACTATCATGAATGAAAGTCATTATACTTTTTATAATATTTTATCTTGTAGTAACGTTACTACACAGTAAATTTTTACAAAATTGATCTGTATATTTATGGGAAACCGTGTTGTGGTATGTATATTTTTGATAGTAATTTGTTGTCAAGGAAATAAATTACAGTATAATTTTGAAGAAAATAGAGTATAGATAAGCGGTGTACAGCAGTGTTTCTCAATCAAATACGCACCGCGTACCAGTAAAATATATAATTTTCTAACGCGGACCACTAATAATAATTGTTGGTTCATTTTTTGCGAGAAAACAAATATATTTAATGTGCTACTAAATACATTTATTTTATTGGTGTACAGCAGTGTTTCTCAATCAAATACGCACCGCGGACCAGTAAAATATATAATTTTCTAACGCGGACCACTAATAATAATTGTTGGTTCATTTTTTGCGACAAAACAAATATATTTAATGTGCTACTAAATACATTTATTTTATTGGTGTACAGCAGTGTTTCTCAATCAAATACGCACCGCGGACCAGTAAAATATATAATTTTCTAACGCGGACCACTAATAATAATTGTTGGTTCATTTTTTGCGACAAAACAAATATATTTAATGTGCTACTAAATACATTTATTTTATTTGTAGAAAATCACAGAAAATAAATAAAATATAAATTATTTACTTAAAAAATGTACATAAAAATAACAAAAAAAAACTGCAAAAAACACTTACGCCGACCACTAAAATTTTTCTGCGGACCATCAGTGGTCCGCGGACTACCTGTTGAGAAACACTGGTGTACAGCACAGGATAATATAATGATGAACATTACTATAAAGATGCAAAGGCGTATCGGTACATTGCATCTTTGTTCTAGCTCGGAATTGTTAAACGATTTATCAAGAAGATGAACGTACCGCTTGCCTTTGTTGATATCCGATTTATTATACATAATTTATATCGTGTTTTCTTTCAAAATCACTACAGTTCAGATTAAATGAGACAAATGTTATTGATATTGTCTTATTGATAATGTAAATGAACGGGGTGGGGTTGTTTTTGAAACTGGTGGATAGGTGTTACACTCACCGCCTTTGGTGTCGTCTGTCTCTATGGGTTGCTTGAGAGCCGTGATGTCCCTGAATGTGAGGAGGAACAGCACGACGAGGTCCCGTTCGTTCTTGATGGGCGCGATCTGAAGTAGCAGCCATAGCGGAGTCTCTGCCAGCCGGAACAACCAGGGGAAAACACAACAACCAACAACATGTACGTACAACAGCAAGACCGTCAAACGTCATTAGGTAGCGAGTAACGAGAGGTAGCTAGTTACGACTAAACAAACCATCAGCAGCGGAAGGGGGGGGGGCGGTTCCAGCAGAATCAAGAGCGGCAAGCGGCCTCACGTATCGTGCTGCAGGGTGTCGTGCAAAGCGGCGGGCATGCCAGCTCCTACGTGCTCTACGTTAGTCACTAGGTGTATAGTGCTCGAGAGAACGCACAGGCATACACAGAGAGTGTCACAGAGTCTATGTATGTAGGCTGTCTCACAATACAATCCCATTTTTTTTAATTATAAAATACACCTTGGATTTTTAAAGTTTATTTCATAAAAATTAATATCGTTCATCTCGCTGGCAACACTCCTCCAACTTGGCCCGTAGATTGGCATACTTATGCCTGGTTGCAAGAATGGAGATCAATTCTCAGATCAACTGTTCTCAAATCACTGTTGATACCAGATTAAATTTTAACACCATTGTTTGAATGCAAGATCAGAAGATCAGTTGATCGTTCGTTGATCCTGTACTCTGTTAGTTGATCGTTCATTTCATAATTTTTACTTATAGTTGATAGATAATGGGATTCGGACCAGTCAGAAAATAAAACAAATTTATTAACTTCGCTAACGTTTCGATTTTAATTTAAATCTTCATCAGAGCTTAGTTAATAATCACGATATAAAATAACAATTTTAAAATTAATAAAAAACACATCATATTGTCCGGTTATTGAACTCAGAGATAAGCATATGAATGATATGAATGATAATTTTTACTGGGGCAAGTAATTGTGAATGAACTATTCTAACCTAAAATTTTATTCTAGTTGTCAAATTATTAGCGACGTAAACTTGCCATATTACACATAATTAGTTTAAGTATTTGTTATTAGTTTAAATATTAGTTTATTTATTTACTATCATTAATCTAGTTACACTACAATAATTTAGTTTGTTTCTTTCCTTTTAGTTATCATTACATTTTAGTTAATATAGATATATTTCTTCATATTTTGTATTAGATTAGTATTGCCTGTTAGTTGCTTAATTAAAATTAAATTAGTTTTTCCATTATTTTATACTTAAATAGATGTTCTTCTCTTTATATTATTTTATTTTTTACATATTTTCTTACACATTATTTTACTTTTTATACATTTTCTTATACATACTAAAACTGTGTTATTTTTTTAGCTTAATTTTTTTAACTTCTAACTTTTTATTAACTAAAACAAAAATTACCCTGTCTTCAATAAATATGCTGTGCTTATATTACAGTATAAAAATGATTAAAAAAAGGGTAAACGATAATAAAAATGTTTCAGAACGAGATCTATGTCATATGTCAAAATATTTAACATAAAATGGCGGTAGGAATTTGGCTTGATCTTGACTTGATCGGTGAATTTTCGGGTATCAATTTAATGCGCGATTTGTACCGCGATCAAGAGGTAATTTGTATTCTTGCAATAGTTTGATACACGATTTGATGCAAATCAAGCCATTTGATCCTGATTCTTGCAACCGGGCATTAGAGGAATGTAATTGATATCGACGCATGTATGGAGACGTTGTATTCGACTCCTCGCCTCTTCAGAAATGTTTTTCTTCCCCATTCCTGGTAAATTTCTTGCGTATCATAGTTGAATATCAGCTGGAGGTGTTCTTATTGGCCATCTTCGTCTTCGGGGTTTAATACTGAGAGCTGGACTAATCTCCGAGTGTAAGCCACGGTCCACTGCTCCATAGCTACTGACAGATCCCGTTTAAAAAGTGAATTGCATTGTGAGTGAGACAACCTGTATAATATATTGAAGAACGGTGCACATCAACTGAACGGTCATACGTTTACTGAGAGAGTGAGAGAGTGTGTGTGAAGAAAAAGGAAGGATTGTAAAGAACTCAGAGAATCGTCAGAGAGTTTTATTTTAGATATATGCTTGTTGATATTACGTACCTCTGGGGGTGCCTGGTAATTCGGGGTTGGGGTAAAAACAGACAAACAACCAGTGTCAGTAACAACATCGAGTAACAAACATCGAACAATCGACCAGCGACATGAGACAGCTAAGAGGTTGGGTTGGGGGTGGCGCCGCGAGCGCCGGGGGGGCGTCCCCAGCGTCCACCGGCGTCCGCGGCACTCTCCCGCGTTACTCACTGTTCTTCTTGTAGAGCAGGATCTCGAACTGGTCGTGCTGGTGCGTCTCTAATGTACGGTCCACCCTCGCGATCGTCTCCTTGTCGGTCAACTCCCCAAACATGAAGGCACAGCGGCAGGACTTCTGCATCACCTCGGCACGGTTGTAACCAGAGATCTTGCAGAAGGCCTCGTTGCAGTACACGATCGGGAAGTCGACGATCTGAGCGTTGGCCAACAGGAAACTACTGTCAGCTGGAATCAGAAACACAACATGATTCAAGTTTGCCGCCGCATCGCTTCGTCATCCTCATGACGCCCGCTCTTCGTTGTCCGCGATACCTGCAAAGGACTTAATCCAATAGCGCGAAATCCCTTTACGGGTAGCAGAGTCGCCGATAACTTATTTACACACTATGATGGCGGGGGATCAAAAACAAACTACCGTAATTTACAAAAAATTCACTTCTAAATTTATTAAATGCTAAGTCGTATCTTTTCTCCTGGCCACACAGATGTAGGGTGACCATTTTCTTGGAGACGGCAATGCGGGACGCAGTAAAAAAAAAGGTCGTCAATTCCGAAACATAAGTGAAGAGCAAACAAAAAAAAGGTCCTCACCTCCCAAATATAAGTAAAGAGCAAAAAAAAGGTCGTCACTTCCGAAATATAAGTGAAGAGCAAACAAAAAAAAGGTCTTCACCTCCCAAATATAAGTAAAGAGCAAAAAAAAGGTCATCACTTCCGAAATATAAGTGAAGAGCAAACAAAAAAAAAAGGTTTTCACCTCCCAAATATAAGTAAAGAGCAAAAAAAAGGTCGTCACTTCCAAAATATAAGTGAAGAGCAAACAAAAAAAAGGTCCTCACCTCCCAAATATAAGTAAAGAGCAAAAAAAAGGTCGTCACTTCCGAAATATTAGTGAAGAGCAAACAAAAAAAAGGTCCTCACCTCCCAAATATAAGTAAAGAGCAAAAAAAAGGTCGTCACTTCCGAAATATTAGTGAAGAGCAAACAAAAAAAAGGTCTTCACCTCCCAAATATAAGTAAAGAGCAAAAAAAAGGTCGTCACTTCCGAAATATTAGTGAAGAGCAAACAAAAAAAAGGTCTTCACCTCCCAAATATAAGTAAAGAGCAAAAAAAGGTCGTCACTTCCGAAATATTAGTGAAGAGCAAACAAAAAAAAGGTCCTCACCTCCCAAATATAAGTAAAGAGCAAAAAAAAGGTCTTCACCTCCCAAATATAAGTAAAGAGCAAAAAAAGGTCCTCACCTCCCAAATATAAGTAAAGAGCAAAAAAAAGGTCGTCACTTCCGAAATATTAGTGAAGAGCAAACAAAAAAAAGGTCCTCACCTCCCAAATATAAGTAAAGAGCAAAAAAAAGGTCGTCACTTCCGAAATATAAGTGAAGAGCAAACAAAAAAAAGGTCTTCACCTCCCAAATATAAGTAAAGAGCAAAAAAAGGTCTTCACCTCCTAAATATAAGTACAGAGCAAAATTCGGCCCTGGGGACACCAAATCAAAATGCGGGACGAATAGTCACCCTACACAGATGGCACTATCAATATAATTTATATAATGATGAATACAGTTTTTCAAAAATCTAGCAGCAATATAAAATGTACGTATATGGAATTCAAATAATAAATTACATATCACTCTTTGATTTCTTTATAGATGTGGTACAAATTGAATTTGGGGACTTCGTCCCTGGCCCCGCGATTCTAGCGCCAGTTGGAAACTGTGTTTTATTAGAGTTTCAAAATAAGTGAGGGCTTGTTTTGGCAGGTGTGACAGCGTGGCGTTTCGCCCCTGGCTTGATCGGGGGTCGTCCGAAGCACGTGTGTCAGTGTTTACCCCGTGACGCAATACGCCCATCGATCCAAAACAATATTCGGTGTTTGAAAAACATTCCAACAAACAACGTAGTGTTTTGGTCGATAAGTGGAGTCCGCGTGTATGTGTATGTGTGAGAAGGTGGTGTACGTACGCCACTGGGTTGGTTATTGAATATTAATCCGGGCACCGGAGCCGCACCGGAGATCGATATATTCACGGGGGACAACGTGTTCACGGTATCCAATATACCTGGTTAGTTAGTACATGGACGACATAGTGGATGGATGGTATAGAAGTAGTAGGGGCTTACGTTGCGAGTTTGATCTACGGATGATGTTCTCTAGGAATGTGTTCTGCGGAGCCACAAGGCCCCTGCGTCCACCTGGCATCCTGGTGGCTACCTGGAGGTCATCTGCTGGGCGTGCGGTCTACGGCTGCTTTGCTTGCACTCGGCGGGCGGCGAGCTGCTCGCGATGGCACTGCTGTTGACCTAGGCACCGGGCATGCGGCGCCAGACACACACATGACACTACACAGACCGGGGGCAGAGCCTCTTCGTCACATCTTATGTCGCTCCGGGCAAAACACTCACTCTACGCTCTCTGCTGTGTGTACAACCACCCTGCGAGCCAACAGCGAGCCGTTCCGTGCTTCACTGCCGCTCTGGGGTGGCATGAGTTGCGCGCGCAGACCGCCCCCGATCAATCCACGGGGCGGCACATGCCGCTACGGCCACCACGATACGTTCCACCACCATATCTCCTATCAGGCTTGACACACGTTCGGATTGAGGCGCCAATCTCACTATTTACAAACTACGCACCTATATACCATACTTAGTTTCAATTGAGAATACAGTGCGCCCCTCTGCACCTATCTTCTCATTACTTTAGATCCTGGCTAACTTTACATTAAGTTACTTCTTGAATTAGATGGTTACGTCCGTAAAATATAATATGATATGATAATAAAATATTATAAAATATCGTATTATTATTTTATTTATTTATTTATTTTCATTTTTAATATTACTATACTTTTAACATTTAGTTGTTTTTTGTGTTTGTGGGATAGCAGAGCGAGAGATAAGCATTGGACTCAGAAAAGAGAGAATAGATTTAAATGTTGGAGACACAAACATAATACACAAACCTTTGGTGGAGCGAACAAAAATCATTTTGCCCCGTCTTCATATTAAACTGGGTCTAATGAAGCAGTTTGTAAAAGCGTTGAACAAAGATGGTGACTGTTTCAAATATATATCTGAAACATTTCAAAGTCTCAATGAGAAGCTAAATGCTGGCATTTTTGACGAACCACAAATTAGAAAATTAATGAATGATCCACATTTCACTGTACATGTGGATGATATGGAGAAGAATGCATGGCAGTCTTTTGTTTTTCCTGTCAATCTTGGAGATGTTAGTGATGAACAGGGTGAACGTTTCCATCAGAATTTAAAAGAGATGGAGAGACGTTATCAAGGAAGGTGGGATACTCACATGATGGCTGACTACTGTTGGAGTATTAAAAGGAACTTATCGGGAATGGTGCACTCCAGAAGATCTTACAAACGACCATTTAATCCTTAAATTATTTTGTATTTTTATTTCAACACTTCAATGCTTCAAAATGTAATTGAAATTGTTCTCATTTTATTTCTTTCACTATAAATAAAATTTTAAGAATATTTTCTAATTATTTAGTCCTTATTTTTCACCAAATTTGTATCAATTACAGTATCGACGTCTAAAATTAAACGATAGAAGCATTATTTGGCCGAAAATATGTATTTATTGTAGAACAAAAATCTGATGTGATATTTGACTTCAGCAGCACCAAATTAGTAAGAAACAGACTGATGTAAGTCAGCAAAAACTGTGTTGACCAGTGTTATAGCTACATTTTTATTCTTACTCTGATGAAGATTTAAAAATAAATCGAAACGTTAGCGAAGTTAAAATATTGTTTTAATTTTAATTTCTGACCAGTCTGGATCCCATTACTTCCTCATCATATTAACTTCCTCATTATTTACAGGAAGTATTTTTAAAAATATAATAAAAAAGAAAAATATGGAAGAGAATTATGTGAGTTTTTTTGTTTTACGTTATTTTTTGTAATAAAAGTTTCCTATAATAGTTATAGGATATTAATAAGTATTTTAGAATCATAAGACGATGGACTCGCATCGATAACCAAATTGAAAGTCCATTTCATATTTGGCGCTTTTTGTCAGTCAGTTTGACCAACCTTACAAAATGTCAGCAACAGCACATTTCATCACAACTTTAAAATATTTCCTTCAGATTTACGTAATATAAATTTTTTGTGATTATCTATTGAAATGCGATTTTTCGCAAGTGTACTAAACGATTTATTTGCGACATTTGAGCAGCAGGTTTGTTTGATAAGCAGTTGTAAATCCTTCACTTGACGATTCGGGCCGACATAACCTATCTTGACTTGTTCTCAGAGGTTAAGAGCATGCGTACTTCGGTTTCTGGGAGTATATGAACGCTGTGCGCATATTCAGAGTAGATTCGATTTTTTTGGGTATTTGAGAACTGGTTTGACAGTTTGGCTTGAACGGACTCGGTGTTAAGTAGCCATTAGTCGGCCATTTTATTTAGTCGTCATATCTGAATCCGTATGTGGCATTAATTGTCACGTTTCAAGTGATAAATATAATAAATGGTGAAGAGGTACAAGCGGGTCGTTTAGTGCGTTTAGCTAGAGGTATATTTGAGTAATTGTCACCGGTGAGAGATATTGTGGGACAGTATAGAGTTGTTTATAACACTGTCAGACGTGGTCGTCAAGGTGAGCTGTTCTACAGCGAATCGTTATCCGACCGTAGCTTGACAGTGAGAGTTGTAATTTTTATTTTACAGATAAATTAGAGTGTCGATCGCATCTGTAACTATTCGCTCTTCATATTTTTATTCTAACTGTGAGCCATCGTCCATAGGGGCGTTACCATTTTATATGACTTTAGCAAGATACAAAGGTAAGTTTATGATTAGTAGGTATGTATTTGGCGATGGACAGAATGATTTACGTGTGGTTGTACACAGCTGTAGTTTAGATTTTGCTCGTTGCTCGGTGTTAATGTTTTGCGTTGATGCCATATTCGGTAAGCCGCATCCACGTGTGCTCACGTGCGAGTGCAGTTGCGTTCCGTGCCGTTGGCAGCGCTGTTGTTCCCCGTATCGACTAGATGCGTGCGGCCGGGGCGCATTCGCAGTGTGAGCCCCAGCGCCTTGTATATCCGCAACCTTTGCAGCCGTCCTGCTGCTTGTGTGGGGCAGTACGGCACGACGAGACCGTTACGAGCGAGAAGGTTGACGCGCTGGGGCTCTACCGTGTTGGCGGCGGCGCTGCCCTGGCCAACGCGGCTACACGACACCTCACAGGGAAACATATGGTGCTACCGAAGAAGCAAGGTTCGTATACGTGGAGACGTGCTCGTTATTCGCTCGCTCTACGCTCTAGTGCCTAATTACTCGCTGGAGGAAGTGTCTGTATCATCAACGTGCTAGTATACAATGCAGACCGGATGGCGTTGCTTATTACGTTCTAATCAGTGACTCTCAATCAGTGGTTTCTAATCAGTTGCGATCCAACTTCTTGTTTCATGTCTACTCAAAAAAATACCACAACTGGCTAGTATATGATTTTTTAATTATAACATTTAATAAAGTTAAATATGATGTACTTATAAATTTTTTTTTACAATATTTTACTTTTTATATGTAATTATTTTCGATTTTGCTTATATGTCTTTGCTGTAAAATGACTAAAACAATGAAATACACGAGAAAAAAATTATATATATATACATATATAATTTTTAATTACGTAATTAGCTGATTTTTGCTTGAAATTATAGCTGAAAACTTTAAGAAGGATTTTTCTATAAAGAAAATGGCATAAGTAATTGCCTATCATGTTTATATAATATGTATGAAGCGTACTAATTTTGAAGTAAATTTAAATACTTTATGATAGTGAAGTAGTATATAAAAGTGTCGGAAACAGAAAAATATAATGCAGTATTATCGTTTTCAGATCCCATGCAATAGATTTCATGAACAATCCTGGTTAACCTACAAATTTAACCTCCAACATAGTTCGTACACAGTAGAGAAATGTATTTTCTTGTACCAAATAATGAAATTAATACTTGCAGTACAATATCCGCGTGGTTGAAGAGAGAACATTCTCTTCAACGATGTTCTTCGAACTTTTCTTAAGCATATGTTGCCAATTTTGGTAATGAAATTTTATTTGTGCGATTAAAAAACATAATCTTATCAAATAATAAATGCAATTTTGTTGTCAGGTATCTTATATTGTTATGAAGATAAGTATGTAAAGAAATTTAAATATATGATTACACAATGATTTAGATTTTTTGACATCAAGTACAAATGTGCTAATGTAAGCAGAGCCGCAGTAAGGGGGGGGGGGCGGAGGGGGCGACGGCTCCTAGCGCACCAAGGAAAAGGGCGCCACATTGCGAAAGTGAGGACCTTTTTTTTTTTGCTCTTCACTTGGATTTTGGGAGGTGAGGACCTTTTTTTTAGGTCTTCACTTGAAATTTAGAAGTGAAGACTTTTTTTTAGGTCTTCACTTGAAATTTAGTAGTAAGGACCTTTTTTCCTTAACTCCCTGTCTAAATACCTAAAAAAAGGGTCTTCCTTCTAAATTTCAAGTGAAAATCTAAAAAAGAAATGGTCTTCACTTCTAAATTTACCTAAAAAAAGTCCTTCCTTCTAAATTTCAAATGAAGACCTAAAAAAAAAGGTCTTCACTTCTAAATTTCAAGTGAAGACCTAAAAAAAAGGGTCTTCCTTCTAAATTTCAAGTGAAAACCTAAAAAAAATTGTCTTCACTTCTAAATTTATTTAAAAAAAGTCCTTCCTTTTAAATTTCAAAAGGTCTTCACTTCTAAATTCCAAGTGAAGACCTAAAAAAAGGTCCTCACTTTAATCAAGCGCCCTAATGCCTTGCTTACCCTGCTAACCGCGTTCCTCCGGCCCTGCGTATGCCTTTGATTGATCGGTGACGTCATTCTCTTTGTAAAAAAATCCGACTGTATATAAATTATTAAATTTAAAATAGATATTTGAAAATATATCAGAGTAGAATGGAAAGAAAAGTACAGCTCGGTGAGACTATTGTGGAACGTGCATATGTCGAAAGTAGGGAGAGAACGGAAGAAACAAACACTTAAGTCATGTATCGGTTATTTGAGTTCCGTGTGCGATACCCTTTTCATACTAGAAGATCGGATGTTAAAGTGAATGTATCTTTAAACGCTAATGTGAAACCGTATGGCCTCTTCTAAATAAAAGCGATGTTTAAGACAGAGATCTGCGTCTTAAACATCGGCCGCATTGCCAACATAATTTCTATTATAAAAAAATACTCCTTGAATTTGTGCTGTCAACATTTTATATTATCATAAACAAGAATACTGTATTATATCGACGTTATAAGAAGTTTATACTTATTGTTATAATTAAATTATTTATTTTAATAATGTAATAAAATACAGAGCTACAATAATTGAGATAAAATGTATTGACTTACATGTTAATACAGGTGTAATATATTCTTTATTGTAGTGTCTTTATTGTAGAATGAAATGAACTATCCATATTTATAATAATTCAAAATGTGCGTTTGCGCACAGTTCAAAACTGATAATTTCATGACGGTAACTTAAGGACAAAATTACTGTAGCTGATGATACCCTTTTCACACTAGATCTTTAAGATCGGATGTTTAAGTGAATGGATCTTTAAACGCTAATGTGAAACCGTACGGCCTCGTCTAAACACGACCGATGTTTAAGACAGAGATCTGCGTCTTAAACTTCGCCCGCATTGCCAACTTAATTCCCATTATAAAAAAATACTCCTTGAATTTGTGCTTCTCTTCTTTTATCTACGTTCAGCTGTTATCATTTTATATATCGAGGTTATGAGAAGATTATTTGCGTTATTATTTAAATAAATATAAAAAATAAACTTCTCCTAACCTCGATATACAAAATAATGACAGAATAAATTCAAACGATATGAAATTATGTTGGCAATACATACTAGCTTTACATGGAGATTTCTTCTTCAAATTAAACATCAAGTGTGAAAGCAAACCGATATTAAACATCGATGAAGTTTAAGTTCAATCGTCTTAAAGATCTAGTGTGAAAAGGGTATGACAGCACCGGAGATTTAAATATCAAGTGTGAAAGCATACCGATGTTAAACATCGGGGAACTTTAAGTTCACTCGTCTTAAAGTTCTAGTGTGAAAAGGGTACGAGAGTGAAGTGTATGTGGTGTCGATCGGTCGTAGAGGCGTTTGTTGCCGTTTGGCGATGGAAGCACCGGCCTCCCGCCTCTGTACTAACGATGTGTGGTGTCTGTTCCAGAACAACTATCATCCAGAGAGCTGTGTGGTGAACACCGGCACGTTACGCCAGCGCCAGTGCTCGTTCCAGACCCGGCGTGCATGACTTCAATAAACAGATCGCCTCAGCCGCACTACACGCCCGTCACCTATAGGTACATATACAGGCGACTCGCCACCTGCCCACCCGCACACCCGCGACACATATAACACATCTGAAATGTACTTGTTCATTAGATGGACTGTATTTTATGAAACGCGCTAATGATAGATGTAATTTTTTGAATGTCCCCTTTATCTTTTCTTCATTTTATGAATTGTTGCTCCCCTGACACTTATTTTTCTGTCGCGAAATTAACAATTTCCGGAAATTGGTAATGGTAAAAGTTGTCTTTAAGCGTGTTCTACATTATACAACTTTCGTCAAATTTTCATACTTATTTCTTTGACTAGAATTTGTACTATAGTGCGTTCGAAGGTCAGTTTGCAGTATAGCTCTTATGGCAAATGGGAGCGGTGTTGCCAAATGTTGTAAAAGTGTCAAATGTGTCAATTATAATAATATGAAAAACTCGTATTATTTACAAAAATCAACTCTTATAAAACTCAAAATAACACTCAACAAAACAGATGGCCATTGGTAGAATACTGCGTCTTCACAGATCAGCGTGTTTTAGAGCTGACAACGTCGAAAAGGGTCCTCACCTCCCAAATCCCAGTGAAGAGCAAAAAAAAAGATCCTCACCTCCCAAATCCAAGTGAAGACCAAAAAAAAAGGTCCTCACCTCCCAAATCCAAGTGAAGAGCAAAAAAAAAGGTCCTCACCTCCCAAATCCAAGTGAAGAGCAAAAAAAAAGGTCCTCACCTTCCAAATCCAAGTGAAGAGCAAAAAAAAGGTCCTCACCTCCCAAATCCAAGTGAAGAGCAAAAAAAAAAGGTCCTCACCTCCCAAATCCAAGTGAAGAGCAAAAAAAAAGGTCCTCACCTCCCAAATCCAAGTGAGAAGCAAAAAAAAGGTCCTCACCTCCCAAATCCAAGTGAGAAGCAAAAAAAAGGTCCTCACCTCCCAAATCCAAGTGAGGAGCAAAAAAAAAAGGTTCTCACCTCCCAAATCGGGCCCAAGACAAATGTCTTTTTTGTCTTTGCGTCAGTACCAACATTAAAATTACGCTTGTAAATATTTTGTATTACCACGTGTTTAATAGTGTTTTGTTGATCATTGGTTTGAATAGGCGAATATATAAATTGTGTTTTGTACGTAAATCAGTAATTTTACAAATCTAATAGCTAGGTTATAAACACTTGACAAGAATTATATATTTATGTTGGTACTTTAAATGAACTGAAACACGTGTAAGAATTTCATTCTCTACCAAAAAAATGAAAAATAAATTGTATTAGAACTTTGACAACTTCTAGTTCAAAGAAAAAAGTTTAGAAAATTGACGAATAAAGTATAATGTAGAAGACGCTTTACTGTTGATTCGCAGCAGCCACCGCATACGCAATACTGAATTTGTCCTTTCCGTCGTTTTACAGGACCACAAAATTTTCATCAAACAGGCATCGGAAATTGCAGCCGTTTAGAGAGACGTGACTGGCCACCCGGCTAGCTCTTGACATTATTGTTGTTGCAGCATCCATTCATCGCCGCTTCGTCCATCGGACCATCGCCTGAGTCTAACGTAACGTCACGTAGCCTCCCGTAGTTCGCCCGTTCAACAGTCCTAGTCCAGTGCAGCCGCAGCCCTACAACATCCAGACATGGGTAGCGTCAACGTTAACCGCGCCGTCAGCGATGCGTTCTATCGCTACAAGATGCCGCGCATCCAGGCCAAGGTAGAGGGGAAGGGGAACGGCATCAAGACCGTCATCGTCAACATGATCGAGGTGGCGAAGGCTATCGGTCGCCCGGCTACCTACCCCACGAAGTACTTCGGTTGCGAGCTCGGCGCTCAGACCCAGTTCGACTTCAAGAACGACCGTTACATCGTGAACGGTTCGCATGATGCCGCCAAGCTGCAGGATCTGCTCGACGGCTTCATACGCAAGTTCGTTCTGTGTCCGGAGTGCGACAACCCCGAGACCGAGTTGATCGTGTCGATAAAGCGCGGTACGATCTCTCAGGGTTGCAAGGCGTGCGGATTCCACGGCCCGCTCGAGTTCAACCACAAGCTCAACACTTTCATCCTGAAGAACCCGCCGAACCTGAACCCGGCTGTTCAAGGCAGCTCCCTCACTGAAGGCAAGCGTGGCAAACGAAGCAAGAAGGCGACCAACGGAGACGCCGAGGGCAGCGCCGATTGTACCGAGGAGGCCGGACCGCAGGAGGTAACACCACCCCCGGCTGTCCCCCCCGCTGAAGACGACGGGCGCGAGTGGGCCGCTGACGTGAGCGAAGAAGCCGTGCGTGCACGCATGCAGGATTTGACCGACGGAGCTAAGAACATGACCTTCCACGATGATCTGGAGAAGACCGAGAAAGATCGCATGGATATGTTGTACGGGATGATAAAAGCGCGTCGGGACGCCGGGACTTTAGACGCAACTGTCGCTCAACAGAAAGAACTGCTGGCTGAGGCTGAAAGGTTGGACATCAAGCAGAAGGCTCCGCTTGTTTTAGCTGAGTTGCTCTTCGATCAGAACATCAGCGTGCAGGTGAAGAGGCACCGTTTGCTTTTGCTTCGTTTCACCCTGAATGACAAGAAGGCGCAGCGTTACTTGATGGGCGGAATCGAACAGATCATCTCGATGCATAAAGAATTGCTGATGCCCAAAGTGCCGGGGATACTGAAGCTGTTCTACGACCAGGACATCCTGTCTGAGGGTGTTATCATCGATTGGGCGGACAAGGTGAGCAAGAAGTACGTTAGCAAGGAGATGTCGCAGGAGATACACAAGAAAGCGGAGGTGTTCGTCAAGTGGCTGCAGGAAGCGGACACCGAGGAGTCCGACTCGGATGACGGGGAAGAATCCGATGATGGTCTTGAGATTGAGTACGATGATCGCGCTAAAGTGGGGACGAAGGCGGCTGTCACGAATGCCACCCCCAAGTCAACCGCTAAAGGAGCCGATGAAGAGGCGGATGACTTTGACATTGACGCCATTTAAAACTTGGCTGGCCACTTTTTATCTTCCAAACATCCGTATTAACCACGCAAAATAAATCAGTTGTTGTTTCACCATTACCACAATTGTAATTTATGTTATGTTCATCAAGTTTAGCTATTATAATTATTATTATTATAAATATTAATCAATGGCCGTTTCATTATGTTTAGTTTATACCTATGCCTGCGTATGTAGATATGTCACTCGTCTAACACTTCCACAACTTTCGCTCCTCATTAAACTTGTCCACAGATCAAAGCAAATTACGGGTGAAAATTCAGCGTACAGTAGCGACGAACCCCGAGTGCGTGTGTCCCATGTCGGACCAGTGACTAGTTTCTAACACCAGCAACGAACACGACAATTTTATTGTCATTTTCATTACATAAAATTCCAATCTGACTTTTCATATGATAGTACTTCTATATTTTTAATGATTTCTTTCAATTGATAATGCATTTTGTTTAGTAAAAAGCCGCTTCAATAGCACCGGTCAACAAAAAAAAAACTTTTTGAAAGCATAAAAATACGTTTTTCTAAATCAATTTTTTGCGCTGATTTCAAATCTACTTTCAGTTTTTTTCCAGCACGTCTGGTTGTTGAGATATTATGAACTCGTGTTTTTGTACAATCCATGTTTCTCAGTATCCAGCTATAATGTATTGTTTGTTATCTATGTTGAACTGATTTGTTATTTCAAACACCACTAACGTAGTTATAATCTTTTTAATCAATAGAAATCAATGCAAAGTTGTTATCACACGAACCAGTCAAAATCTCTGCGTGTATGACTTTCTTTTGTAGAATAT
The DNA here is from genome assembly GCA_963971575.1 of Liopterus haemorrhoidalis. Classification (NCBI taxonomy): domain Eukaryota; kingdom Metazoa; phylum Arthropoda; class Insecta; order Coleoptera; family Dytiscidae; genus Liopterus; species Liopterus haemorrhoidalis. Next base: position 33,009,424 of record OZ020624.1, read on the forward strand.
TTCTGGCTTATCACGATAAAGCATCCAACAGTAGTCAGACATCATGCTTTTATTCAAAAATCCTTGATAACGGGTTTCCATCACTTGAATATCTTCGTGAAACCGTTCACCTTGTTCATTGCTCACGAAGTTCAAGTTTTCAGGAAAAAAAGTTAGATGCGAATGTAGAAAATGTATTTTCAATGACATACGATAGTTCATTTTCTGAAACGAATCGAGTAGCCGTTGAACGCGATTTTTGATTTCCGAGAAAGTACTCACAAACGCTTTCAATGCCACTTTTTCATCAGGATTAAACGATTCTTCAAAATGTTCGTCTTTCAAAACATCTGAGGCCCGACGAAGATGCCTTCTTTAAGTTTCACTGCACTAATCTTAGAAAATTTTTCAACCAAGTATTGAAACCCCGCCGAATCAGTTTTGCCCATCGCTTTCACAAAGTTATTCATTAAACCAAGCTTGATGTGTAACGGCGGCAGGAAAATTTTACATGTGTCAACCTGCGTAATGTGTTGAACACTGCTTACACAGAACACATGACTGCTTACACCGGGCTCGTATTCAGTTCTCAACGTCCAATCACGTTTTATGTAGTGATCGTTCACTGCGCAAGTATCCCACAAACAAAGGAAGCAGCAGAACTTTGTGAATTTGCGCTGAAAGTATATCATATAGCTAAAATAATACACCCACATCTCAAGAAACAGACGTGCTGGAGAAAAACTAAGTACATATTTGGAATCAGCGTGAAAAACTACATATAGTACACTTAAAATTAAAGCTGATGCAAATTCGTTGTTGACCAGTGTAGTTAAAATGAGAGTTCGTGATAACTATTGAAAATTCTATTAATTTCCGCTTAAACAATTGGAATAGCCTTTAATTTCTTCTATAAAGACAACAACACGCGGGAAATCCTATAATTCAAACCGCGTGTCACTATCTTTAACCGTTTTTGTGTAATTTGAAATTTTAAAGCTGCATTTTTCTTTGTCATGGAATATGCATTTACAACAATGTGTTGGAGGAAATGGGACATAAAAGAATGTCTATAAGCACATCGTTAAAACAAAAATGATTAAAAAATAATTTAAAAAGAAAGAGTACCTATGGTGCCACCTGTGTGACTTTGTTGAGACTGTAAAGTGCCGTTTCCCGTCGTGTAACGTCAGCAGCTTCCAGCCTAGTGATTAAATGTCAGAGGTACCAACTGTAAAGTTCCTAGATTGAATGTGGAACGTCTTGTATTTGCTGTCAAAATCGCATCATATTCCTGTTAGTGTGGTGTTTTTATGTGATTTACCGAGATAGTATATGTAAAGTAAGTAGCAAGGTGTTAGGCACATTCCGCTCCCGATAACACAGCACTCTATCATTCTGTCACCTCTTTATAACCTTTAGTGCACTACATGGTTTTACGCCATTTTATGGCGAATACTATGGCAGTAGGCAGTGTTTGATGGTGACGCCCTTGTTCTGTGTTACAGTTAGGGCTATGGTTTACTAGAAGGGCTATTCTTTGCCGTCCCTTATGGTGGCTGTCGAAAAAGATATGGATGAACGAACACCGTAAGTTTCACTGTTTTCTCGATTGTTCCACTCTTTGCCTAATGTTTCGATGTATGTGTGTGGGTCTGTATGTGCTTCAATGATTCGCGTACGGTCAGCTGATTTGTTCATGACTCATATTGATGACAAAAAATGACAATTACACTTTGTTGACCAGCGCACCAACACTGCCAACGATCTACGACAACTTCACCCTATGACACTGTATTTTACACATATGTATATTGTACCCCACAATAAAAACCGACTCGCTACCAAATTTACAGGCCTGCAAAATTAAATTTCTAAATCCTAATAACAAACATGAATATATTATTAAATCAAAATTCTCATAACAATAAAAATAAAATTAAGATAATTATGTTTGAAAAAGACTACTACAATGTTACAATCAAAATTTTATGATAACAAACTTTAATTCTGGGGCAGATATATATGTAACCTGTCACTCTTCCGTGGAACATAGAACGTTTACATGAAATCGCCATTTTACTGTATTGAATTTTTATTTTCGACGAGGTCTTGTCAATATCAACCATTACTTTTTGATTTGGTCTTTTCCTTGACATGTGCGTATTGTATACATATATATTACTGTTACTCCCCCAAGGGGCATAGAACCTCTACGGTAAGTTGACAGTATACTTTGTTGGGTTTTTATTATCGACGAGGTTTTGTCAACGTCTATTTCTTTTTAATTTAGTCTTTTCCCAGAATAGGAAATTTTGTTTCCAATAGTTTGCACCTTTGAAGCTGTCATGTTGGTATTAAAAAATGTCACTTTTTTAAAATGTCGATCCATTTCACATGTCATTATGAAAAATGATATTTTAATTATAATGATCATAACCTTATCAACTTAAAGTCGGTTTTACAGCATAAGGAATATTTCTAATTGACATTTAAAGTTAGTAACACGTCATAAAAGTAACCAAAATAACCAGATCTAGTTTGTTCTTACGAAAGTGAACTGTTTATATTATGTTCCAGTTTAGGGATTAACTCGTGAGGAGTAAGTGTTGTACGGTAAGTCGCCAATTTAGGTTGTTCTTGGTTAAAATGTTGCTTTTTGGATCGATCGGTGTTTTGGCCACGTGCTTGTTGTAGATAATTTCGGCGTATCGTGGCGTTGGAACTGCATCTCTGTGCGTTGCATTGCGGTGTTGAATTTATCGCGTATCGATTGTTTCGGTGGCGCGCGCGCATTTTCTTCGCATAACGACATTGTCGTCGCGACGGTATTGACGAGTCTTGTCTTTGGCGTCTGTAAGTCTGAATAGTGCCATCATCTGTGGATGAACGGCGCACTGGTGCCTTATTTGTGAGTGGTCTTTTAGCGAACGGACATTTTCGTCCGTGATGTACAGTGATCAGCAACATGTCTAAAGTAATCAATGCGTATAGAGTGTAAGTTTTTGTTTGTTTGCACTAAGGTGTGGATATACTTATGCGTGTTTCCTTTTTCCTTCTGCTTATTAGTAGGACGCACAATTATCCAAAATACTTCCTATTACCTCTGATATATGAACGCTTCTCTTAGTTTTTCTCCTTCTTTAGAGTTTCGTCTGGTTGTCTGCCGCCTGTCTGCCCGTATATATAATTTATACGGACAGAGTTATAATTTTGCATGCATATAAAGTCTGTTCCTAAGGTTAGGCGGAACTAGATTTTGGAATCTAGTTACTTTCATCGTTTAAATAGTGCTTTTCGGCCGTTTTGTTTAAGCTTTGTAAATCCTACTTACAATAAACATTTTTTGGTTAAGGTTAATATCATTTTAAAATGTCATTTTCCTTATATTTTGATTTTTTCTGTCATTCTTAATACAAATTTTCCATTTATTTATTTTTTTGTCATTAAAATATGTAAAAAAAAAAAAAATTTAATTTTGACATGTCATTCGTTTCCATGGTATCTTTGTTGGAATTTTAAATTTTGACATTCCAACGTGAAAAATGAAATAACCCAAGCAAGGTCCCTTCTCGTGACAACCTAAAAGAACGAAATTCCCATTTAGTTCCGCCTAACCGTTTGAAACAGACTGTACTTTGATCCGTATATAGGAAATATACAGAAATCCCGAAAAAAATTATAGACCAAAAATATAAATTTTATTTATTATTATAATTTTTTTTTTAATGAGGCATCAAATGGAAGGTCAGTCGCCTGTAATCGGTTTCTTTGGTTTAAGTGGAACTAAATTTACAAATCTAGTATTTTTTTATCGATTGAATTAAGCTTTTAATTGTTTTGTTTAGCAAATTAAACTTCAATAATTAAAAAATTAGCTAGTGACAACTTAAGATAATTAAAATTTCATTTAGTTCCGCTTAAACGTTTGGAATATATATGGATTAACTAAAACTACAATTTTTATAAAACATCGAAAAAAACGTAATTTTTTTTTCATGATTTACTTCAAAATGTGTATTTTCAGCAGTAGATCTCAAAAATAATCTTCATTACAAGCTACTGTTTGCAATTTTTTGAATAAATAAATTTTTTTTTTTTTTGTTATATACTGAAGTTGGCTTTTCCTGAACAAAATTATCAAAAGGTTCAATCAATCTGTAAAAATTACTAGATTTGAAATTCTAGTTCCGTCTAATCGTTTGGAATAGACTTTATTTCAAAATATACATATAAAAGTGCGCTTTAAATATATTTTTTAAACTCCCCACTGGACTAAACACAAATTAAAAAAAAAAAAAGTTAAATTTGCCCGAGAAAATAACGTAGAACGATTATAGTCGCTGAGTAGGTATTGAGAAATGACACGCTCGAATACGCTAACTGATGGATATGTCCCGTTTTTCAGTTTAAGAATTATGGGATCACTACCGAAAAAGGACGCCCGGAAATTTTTGATAGACTGTTTTTTTTTTGATTTTTTTTTGTATTGTCTAGAAATATATTTAAGTGTAATGTGGAGTATTACATGAAAGGTCTTTCAGCGTTGTCTAACAAACTAGAATTAATTTTTATAAAATTATTTTGATTTATTACATATTTGGATTAAAAATTTGTAGTGTTTTCGAATTAAATGTGTATTTTGTACTTTTTGTATTGTCTGTCTGTATTATGCGTGATTATAGTTCGGGGTTTTATTGTACAGGAAGAAAATCGAGCACATAGGCAGAATGACACAAATGACGCAGGAAGAAATCGTGACGAACACGAAAACGGTGATGCAGGGTTTAGAGGCGCTCAAGAATGAGCACTCTAGTATCCTGCATGGGTTGACGAGCAGCCTTGAGGTAGCGGTCGGCGCTGTGGAACGCGCCAACCTCACCAACGTGGTCGAGGAGAAGAGCGGCCTGGTGCGCAAGTCAATAGAGATGATCGAACTGGGTCTAGGCGAGGCCCAGGTCATGGTCGCTTTGACTGCTCACCTCCAGATGGTCGAGGCGGAGAAACAGAAACTTCGAACCCAGGTGCGTCGGCTGTGCCAAGAAAACGCCTGGCTCAGGGACGAACTGGCGAACACCCAACAGAAACTCCAGGCTTCTGAGCAGAGGGTTGCTCAGCTCGAAGAAGAGAAGAAACACACCGAGTTCCTCCTCTCGATCAGCAAGTATGACCAAGACGGAGGACAGGGTGGAGGTTCGGATCAGAACCAACCAGGCGATGATAGTGGATCACGTCACGGACCAGATCGCAAGGACGATCCAGTCGTCGATCTGTTCCCGGATGATGGGGACGATTCTGGAAGTAGCGGAAACACCTACCCAACACCTCCTTCGCAATTCGCTCAGCAAGTCAACGCTGGGTACGAGATCCCAGCCCGTTTACGCACTCTTCACAACCTAGTGATCCAGTACGCGTCCCAGGGACGTTACGAAGTGGCTGTACCCCTCTGCAAACAAGCCCTGGAGGACTTAGAAAAGACCAGCGGTCATGACCATCCTGATGTGGCGACCATGCTCAACATCCTAGCTTTGGTTTATCGAGACCAGAATAAATATAAAGAAGCAGCGAATTTGTTGAACGATGCCCTGGCTATCCGAGAGAAGACCCTGGGAGAGAATCATCCAGCTGTTGCAGCCACCCTTAATAACCTGGCTGTTTTGTACGGCAAACGTGGCAAATATAAAGAAGCAGAACCTTTGTGCAAACGAGCTTTGGAGATACGAGAGAAGGTTCTTGGGAGAGAGCATCCTGATGTAGCGAAACAACTTAACAACCTTGCTCTCCTTTGTCAGAACCAATCGAAATATGAAGAAGTCGAGCGTTATTATCAGCGTGCGTTGGAGATTTATGAACTCAAGCTCGGACCTGACGATCCGAACGTTGCCAAAACTAAGAATAACCTCGCTTCGTGTTACCTGAAGCAAGGGAAATACAAGGAGGCGGAGATTTTGTACAAGCAGGTGTTGACCCGAGCGCATGAACGCGAGTTCGGGGCTATCGATGGAAATAATAAACCGATCTGGCAGGTTGCAGAAGAACGGGAAGAGAATAAGAACCGGAATAGGGAGAATGTGCCGTATGGGGAGTATGGGGGTTGGCACAAGGCTGCTAAAGTTGATTCCCCGACCGTCACCACCACCTTGAAGAACCTTGGGGCGTTGTATCGTCGCCAGGGCAAGTACGAGGCGGCCGAGACTCTCGAGGACTGCGCCCTCAGGAGTCGCAGAGAGGTGAGTCCGCACATTTACCACAAGCACACATCCACTATAGAGCGATTACGCTTGCGAGCGTTTATTACAAATGCAGAAAACGCGCTTGTATTTATTTTGCGGTTGTTGGCACGCGAATGTCGATACCCAAACACTTTAACACTTGGTCGGAGACTTCTCGCTTGTATTTTATTCAAACTGATTTTTCAAGCGTGAGCTTTTATTGCGTTGATCGTTGATTTAGGTGTTAAATAAGTAAATTAATCAACATTTCAACTACTAAACAATTTAATCATAAAAATATCTTGATGAACGATACAGATAATATGACACAAACATTACTCGCGAACTGATATAGTACATGACGCTACCACGGCGTTTGTAGTGTCCGGCAGCACTTGTCCGGTCGAAATTAACTGACGCGCGCCAACTTCGGCGCGGTATTCAAAACCCTAACGGCTTTTAACACATGCTAACCGCGTATTGTTATATATGTAGCCGCTCTCAATACGCTGTTCGACTGCGGGGGTTGTAAACAGGATGAGCGAGGCCTGTAGTGACAACGCTGTGCGTAACTCGTTCCTCTCTATTTCAAAATTTAGTCACGTGACCTGGTGACTATCTGGTAATTATTTAACAACGGTTTAAAGGCCCGGGGGCCACCAAAATTGACTACGTAAGCCTTAAACGATAATGCCATTTACCTAGAATTATTATTATTGAATGGAGATGAAGTTGCGCGAGAAATTATCTTCATAATCTGTTCAGAATTTGTTGTATAGTCGGATTGCTGATAGGTGACTGTTACATGCATGTATCAAGAATTGCAATCATATAATAATCTAGTTACCATTTTTCAGCGATTTTAAAAATGTTTTTTGTTATTTGTCTTAGCTGTCAGTGTCTGTTAATAAAATTAATTAATAGATCTTGCGGCCAATTATTAAATTCACAAACTTTAATTTTAAATCTGCTGGAATATTTTAATTCCGAAAAAGAGAACAATGGGCCACTTATTTCTCTTGTGTCCGTCAAAGAGTAGCAGCTGCCTTAAAGATTTCGGAATCAATAATTCGTAGAATTATAAAATGTAATAAATCTGAACTTCTTCACTAACAAAATCACGAGAAAAGGGAAATTAAAATCTGAACCAGTTTATTTTATTGATAAATTGGCACAAACGTATGGTCATGAAGTACTATGATTACCTCCTTATCACTGCCAGTTTAACCCCATTGAACTAATTTGGGGTATAACAAATTATTTTGATAGACATATTGGTCAAAACGGATAAAGTGATAACGAAGTTTTGAAAATGTGGCAAGTAGCCTGTGATCAAATTAGTTGTGAAACTTGGGCTAAATCTGTAAAAAAAATGGAAAATTTAATAAATGAATGGTGGGAAAGGGAAAGGATTGTTGATGATATTAATCCAATAATAATAAATACAAGAAATGACAGCGATAGTTCAGATGACGACGATATCATGCATTACAGTGACTGTTTTAAAATAAAAATAAACATCTAAATACAACTTGTAGCAATATATTATATGAATAAATATATTTTTACTTAATATTTTATTACTTTGTACTTAGGGGAAACATAAAAAATTAATTTAAATAAACAACAAATTATAATCCAAAATTTACGTATAAGTTTTTCCTTATTTATAATTATTACCTTAAAATTAATAATTTTGTTTGTTTGAGTACTGCTGTGAATTTATTTTCGCGCTCTAATTAGTAAAGATATCTACGAATCATTCTGTTTCTTTCTAATGCTTTGTTTTTTATTCAAATAATTTTGAAGGTTAGTTGTCAACTTGGGTCACTATACGTTACTATGGGTATGCAAATAATTATAATGATATAGACAGAGAAAGCATATAGTATTGAATATCGATACTTGTAGCAACGAACAGTCACCTATCAGCAATCCGACTATATGATAGTAAAAAGGTTACGCGGCATTGAGGTAAAAGTCAGTTGTCGGGAAAAACGCTTGTTATCGACTTTAATGTATATTTTGTTGGTGTATAGTATTGGGATATGGGGTGAGAGGGTGGTTAGAGCGGTAGGAAACAACGGTCATCGCACGGCACGGCACGGCACGTCCGTCCGTTCTGATAACGCTTCTGTCTTACGAAATATCCATGTACTAGTTTATAATGTTTTGCTTCATGCTGCTTTGCGCGATGTTGGTCTGCAGAACGTACAGCAAGTAAGTGCATCTAGGGCAACCACAAGTAGTTAGTTGAGTTGTTTAGTCGGGTGGTTGAGGCGGTTGGGTGAAAACTGACGCGGCAATGTGTCCAGGCGCTCGACATCGTTAAGCAGGCGAAGGTGGCGCAGATCCTGAGCAGCGGAGGCGGAGCTGGCGATGCCGCCGACGGCAGGAGGAGGACGGGAAGTTCAGGCGCCGCGGCGCCTTCCTCCAGGGACAGACGCCGCGGTTCGCGCGAATCCCTCGACATGAGCTACGACGGAGAAGAGGTGAGTTAGATTAGAGATAACATTTAAACGGCACGACAAAATTACCTTATACGGCAACGACAAACAATACAACGACAAAATATGTAATTGAACGACATGTGTCTGTCTGTTTATTAGAAATTGTGGTCAAACAGTTGGAGCTGGAGAGTTGAAATTTAGCATGCAGGTACAGAAAAAAATCTGGCATTTAAAAAAAAAAGCTATATTGCCCTAAAAAATTAATATTTTTTAAAAAAATTTAAAATTATAAACTCCATTCACGATAAATATGAGATGACGTCACACTTGGTTTATTTTATTACCAATGTCATAATGTAAATTAACCAACATGAAAGCATTACTAAGTTATTACATTTAGTTACTACATGTTGGTGTTACTTTTACACGTTGCCACATTTAAATAGCATTGTTCAGTCGTATTTCTGTTTGATATATGAACGAGTGAGGTTAAACTTACTGTCCGACAGATATTTCGTGGCCGGGCGTGAAAGATGCGCGTGAAATTTGTAGTGGGGATTATAATTTTGGCGAATTGCAATATTTCATACACACGCTATTACAGTCAAGTGCATAAGTGCAACATTCAAAGTATATTAAATATTTAAAATCATAGAGACAAAAAGCAAACTAGGTGGACGTGCTATTAATAGTCAAAAATTTAATATTGTTATGTAAGTATATTTAGCGGGAAAACATCTGTATTACATTATTGCATAGAAAGTAAGCCTTTATTGTTTACAATCTACTTGAAATTGCTGGAGTTTGGAAAAAGAGGCGGGACGGGGGTACTCTGGCCAATAAGCAAGTCGACAAAGTGAACGTCAAATGCAGTAATCACTTAAATCAAGCAGCTGCGTTTCTATAGTTTTGTTGTTCGACTATAATAGGAGGAACTTGTCTTTGTAGACGTAATTAACTGATAAATATAATGTACACGTGTAAGAATGTGAACTTGTTTCTCTGACTGTACTCTATATCTGACACTGTCTTTCATAGTGCCCTCTCTGTGCGTACAATAAGCCACGCCCGGCCACGAAATATTTGTCAGACAGTACATACGTGACGTCATGGCATTCTTATCGTAAATGGATTTGATTTTGTCGTGCCGGTCATGTTTAGAGGTGAGCGTAGTGGTTTTTGGAGAGAGAGTGCAGTCGCGCACCCATATCCAAATGTATTTCTTGTGTTTGTTGTATTGTCTGGTGCGGCGCAGCCTGTCGCTGGAGCGCGAACGCCCGACGGCGAGAAGTCGGCCGGCCTCAAAACCAAACTGTTCACCGCGCTAGGATTGCACTCGTCCAATGTCAGCAAGCCCAGCTCGTGAACAAGCCCGGAGAGCAAGGGGGACTACTCGCACACTTGCACTGTATAACACCCGCCCCCCCGACTGACAAAACCCCCACACCCCCACCCCCGGGTACGAACACGGGTCGCTGCTCACCTTTGTAGCCAACTAACTTATATTAGGCGCTTTCCTTTTACCAGTTTATTTAAGAAATCTAAGCTAATCTAAGTTGTAAGAGCGTTCCATTTATAAGATAAACTAAGTTTTTTCCTCCCCCCTTTCCCTTGCTAAGACATTTGACTAACTTCTTAGCTTAGCCAAGCATTTTAACTTGTAAAAGGAAAGCAGCTATTATTTAGTTATTAAAAACTTTAAAGACATTTACAATTAATTATTTCATTTGGTCTGCAAAATTGGCAAGTTTAAGTAGTTATTTCAGCCCCCCCCCCTTAAGCAACTTCACCTAGGAGCTGCCACTCATCTTTTTGGATATATTGATTTTTTTTTAAATATAAATTGTAGCGAATTAACTAGTTGATTTAATTTTTTGATGTAGCGAATTACTGACATTTACAATTAATTCCCTCATTTGGTCTGCAAAATTAGCAAGTTTAAGTAGTTATTTCAGATATTTCGAAACTGGTCAGCTAGAACTAGTTGTATTATTTATGTCCGTAACCCGTACAACATTCCCCAGATATATAGACCAATTCTGTAACTCAGTTACTATGATAATAGTAACTAAATGTGTCTCTATGAGCAAGTCAGTTACTATCATGAATCAAAGTCCTTTTTATAATATTTTATCTTGTAGTAACGTTATTACACAGTAATTTTTTACAGAATTGATCTGATTTATAGACAGGACCAATTCATTATAAACTATGAAATTTTTTTGATGAAGAAATTTGAGTAAACAGCCGCTTTCTAGCGCTGTCATGTCTCTAGCGCCGGTAATCAGCTTTCTACGTGTTCGTACCCATAGACTAGACTCCGTGACGTAAACAGGCCAACCCCAATGGGACAAAGAAGCACCACATCAACGATCTATAGTTGTGATAGAGTGTGATTCATATACGTACTGGCACCTCCGCCCCTCTACCCCTACCCCCCACCGTCGTCTTCCCCTCAGTGCCCCTCCATCTCCCCTCCATCTCCCCTCCGCCCCTCCCCCCACCACAGCAACGGCACATGTTATTGTATAATGATGATATATGAGTTAACGAGAGGATGGTGATATAATTATTGTTACTATGAAATGAAATTTTAATAATAAATATTTATGATTGAGAGTGGGTTTGTGTGTGTTGTGCGCGGGCGGGGAATGTCGCACCAGACTCGTGGGGATGGGTGGGGGGTGGGGTGGGGTTGGGGCTGCAGTTCAGACTAAAGCAGGGGGGACTAAATGGTTGCACCGTGTGTTGCAGAGCGAGGTACGCAAAGCGCGCGTCTGAGGAGCCCCGCCCGCCGTTAACCATTCCGCCAGCGCGCCCAGCTTCCCCCAGAGACAGCTTCAAGGTGCACTGTCACAATGTCATCACCCCAACCCCCCCAACCCACTCTTATCTCCTGTCTCCCTCCCCTCCCCATATGATGTTTGCGCTCTGCTCTGCACCGACTCATTCCATTTTTGCGATAACTGAGAGGTGACGTGGCGTGCTTCCGCATCCACCCACCTCTTCAATGTTCTCATTTATTTATTTAATAATATTTAACTTGTATAATAAATCTCATAATTGAACATCGCTGACTCCGTACTATCCTTATTGTATTCATACAGATCTTCATAGGCAGGTAGGTGTGTGCTTTATTATATTTTATATTTGGGTCGCGTAATCGAAGCACTTCGGTCTTTTGTGTGTATATCGAAAAAACAACAGGGTGAAGGCCAGAGGATTATTAGGCCAAGTTATTTCTACTCTGCTGCTACAATGTATTTTATATTAGTACTTTGTGATGGCGGTCGGTCTTGTGGTGGCCACAGCTGATTTTTTTGGTTTAAGCGGAACTAGGGTTAGAAATCTAGTAAATTTAACGAATGATTGACGCTTTTCGACCATTTTGTTTAACAAAAAAGTCTAATTCAATTGAGCTCTCAACGAAAATCGCCGTTAACGAAAAAGGCCCCAAATTTTTAGCTGCGTATATAAGTGTTGGTGATTTAAAAAATTCAAACCGCAGGGCGTTATCTGTTTTAGTTTTTGAGTTATGAATTTTTGAAAATTGTAATTTTTTACCCCTGGAGGCTAATATGCTAGGCAACCCACAACACGTTCGTGCTATGCGGTAAAGTATATAAGGTTAGGGGATTTTTTTTTTAAACTAAAGTGATGTTTGTCTATGATGGGCACTTCTCGGTCATTAGGGGCATAGGCCCAAAATATAAAAAAAAATCTCTTTTTATTTAGTCTAGTTATGGTATTTTAAAGACACGCCGAAAGACAGTACGATCTGATTTCCTAAACATAAATTCATTATTTTATTTCAAGATTTTGCATAATAATAATTTATCTAACAAAAGTTGCTATAAAAGCAATAACTAACAACTTTTATTTGAAACATTTTTGATAAAACGAAAAAAAAAAAATAAAAATAAAGTATCAATTTTTTAATGTAACTTTTCCATGGTCATGATAAATAATATCTCTGTTAGAAAATATTAGGCAAAGTTATTTCTACTCTGCTGCTGGAATGTATTTTATACAAGTACTTTGTGATGGACCGCCATCCAAAGTACAGCTGTGGTGGCCACAGCTGATTTTTTTTGCCGTAAATATTAAAATTTTAGGCCGTAACTCAAAAGCGACCATATATTTATGATCTAAGGCTAAAAATTATCAAGTATACCAATTTGCAAAGAAAAAATAAAAAAAATCTTCTAAAATTTTGAAATTTTGATAAAAAAATTTTTGTCTCCGACCAAAATATAGTTTTAGGCAAATTTTGGGGTGAGGATTATAAAAAAAATATTAAAAAAATTCATGCTTTCCTAGTTTTTGAGTTAGAGCAGATTTGGCACAGTTTTTTGCCTATAATTCCAAAACTTTTGCCCAAATTTCAAAATGGACCAAATTTTCTTGATCTATGACCAAAAATACATATTTGTACCAATTTTCAATAAAATCGGAGATAAAAATTTTTTTCTTAAAAATCACGAAATTTTTAAGGTATACCCCTTACGTTTTTTTCGTTTTTCGGCCATTTTCAAGAGTTTTGTTTAACTACCCATGGTAGTATTATTAACAGTGCTATTAAGGCCCCAATTTTTTTCTAGATTAATTTGAATATGGGGAATCCAAATATTCAAACCGCAGGCCGCTAACTGATACCGTTTTTGTGATATGATTTTTTAAAAATTTTGAAAAAAAAATAAAAAATTTCGAAAATTCAAAAAAAAAAAGTTTTTTGTTTTTAGGGCTTTACTAGTCAATTAGGGCCTTAGGATTCCAAAAAATCTAACCGTAACCCTTTATCTCTTCTAGTTTTTGAGATATAGTCATTTGAAAGTTTAAAAAATCCAAAATTAGCACTAAAGAAAGGCCTCAATTAACTCAAAAGTGATGGAACAATTAAGGCCTTAATTTTTTTATAAAGTAATTAAGACATAAAAAATCCAAAAATTGAAACCGCAGCCCAATATCTTTAATCGTTTTGGAGATAAATATTAATAAAATATGAGAATCCACGAACCCGATCGTTTTGCATCTTGGTTGCAAGTAACTGAACAATTCCAGATATTTTTAGTACAAAAATAGCTATAATAAAAATAAATGATTTTTATGTGAATTAATAAGTTGTTATTTCTTATTTTATTAAAACTTACCCATTGAAATCATATTTAGTTTGTGTTTAGTAACCTTGAAATTTTAGTTGTAGTTGCTACGTTTAAAACGACGTAACTGCCTTGTTTCGGTGGCTCGACTATAGCTGATCACCATTTTTATTTACACATATATAAAATACACAACAAAAATAATAAATAATGTTAATAAATTACAACAACAACGAAATGTGTGAGCGATATGATTCATCTGTCGGATTCGTAGCGATATTCTGGACCGAGTTCGATATCGTTACCAAAATCAATGATCTCCACGTCTGGGTGGGGGGCCCAGGAGCGGGTTTTCGCCAGCGAGTTGACCCGCAGGTCGTCAGCCAACGAGTCGTCCGGAAGATCCAAGAGATCCTCGTGCTCCACGTTCAGGACGTCCTCTGGCGGCTCGTTCTCGAAATTTACGGTCTCGCTGTCCGGGTGAGGCGTCCATTTCTCTCTTTCAGCGATGTCGTTGACGCGGAGATCATCTTCCAGTGCTCGGATCCACTCAGAGTCCGGGTTAGGTGGTCTTCCTTCTGCTGCTGCTAATTCGTTCACACGCAGATCGTTGGATAGATCGAATGGACGGTTGTTCGATTCATCCACTTCGTCGAAGGTTTCGAGAGCGTCCATTGATGCTTCTTCTCTCTGACACATGATAGCACTGGTGAATTAAATTGTGTCCCAGCTGCTTTTATACAAGCCATGCCAAACAACCGCAAGCATACGTCATTTCTTCAAATAACATGCCTTACTATTTACTATTAGTCATGTATTTTATTTAACAACTGGACACTGTTTCATTGACAGCTCACAAACTCTTGACAAACGTCACAAAAACTTGTTGAAACTTAAGAGAATCCTGCATTGTTTACGCAACATTTTTTTTTTTGTAAATTATTAATAGAGTTACTAATTAAAAATAAAAGAAATACAGCCGACTCAATTAACAATCTCTGGTCTTCACATATATTTTTGTTTAATTTTAATGAATACGGCGCACCCTGGGGTGAGGACTGCCCCCCCTCCCCCAAGAAGGAAGGAAATAAAAATCAAAACACACACACTAGAAAATTTAAAAAAAAGGTAACGGCCTTTTCTTTTTTTAGATCGTCACTTGTGTTATAGAAGTGTGGACCTTTTTTTTAGATCATCACTTGAAATTTTTAAGTGTGAACCTTATTCATAATCTTGATTAGATGAGTAACGTCCGTAAGTTGGTAATTAACTAAGCTCTGATGAAGACTTAAATTAAATCGAAACGTAATCGAAGTTAATAAATTTGTTTTAAAGTCTGTTCCAAACGGTTAGGCGGAACTAGATTTTGCAATCTAGTTACTTTCATCGTTTAAATCATGCTTTTCAGCCGTTTTGTTTAAGCTTTGTAAATCATACTTGCAACAAATATTTTTTGGTTAAGGTTAATATCATTTTAAAATGTCATTTTTTTTTATATTTTGATTTTTTGTGTCATTCTTAATACAAATATCCCATTTATTTATTTTTTTTGTCATTAAAATATGTAAGAAAATTAATTTAAGTTTGACATATGTCATTCGTTTCCATGGTTTCATTGTTGGAATTTTAAATTTTGACATTCCAACGTGAAAAATGAAATAACCCAAGCAAAGTCCCTTTTCGTGACAACCTAAAAGAACGAAATTCCCATTTAGTTCCGCCTAACCGTTTGAAACAGACTGTATTTTCGGACTGGTCCGAATCCCATTACATAATTTGACAATCGAAGTGGAAAAAGTGCTTCGAAAATTGATTCAAACCCATGCAAAAGTGTATTGATCTTCATGAAGAATATTTTAAAAAACAATAAAGCTACTTTTATTGATAAATAATTGTTTTTGATCTCAGATCCCGAAATATAAATAAAACTGACAATAACTGAAGTGACGCCTAGCGGAATATTTTGGAACTTAACGGAAAAGGATTTTGTTGTATGTAGCTACAACGCCTCTATAGCAAAAAAAGGTCCTCACCTCCCAAATCCAAGTGAAGTGAAAAAAAAGGTCCTCATCTCCCAAAATCCAAGTGAAGAGCAAAAAAAAGGTCTTCACCTCCCAAATCCAAGTGAGGAGCAAAAAAAAAGGTCCTCACCTCCCAAATCCAAATGCGGGACAAAATGTTTAAAATGCGGGACAAAATGTTAAAATGCGGGACGAATGGTCACCCTATAAAAGTCGGATACAAAGCTTGCTATTCAGTTGATCAAATAAATATGTAAAGAACATTATTTGTCGATTCAGTCGTATTATTGAATATTTATGTGATTTATTGGAAATAGTGATTTCCTTGCGTAAACAGTGCAGGGTGCCATTAAGTATGAAACATTTGAACAAAGTTTATTGTCGACATTAAATGCGTTATTATTTACTATTAGTATATATTTTGTACATAAGTTGCATAAGTACATGTGTAACCTGCACCCCTACCAATGTTTACATAATTATTATTATTATATTAATGCTACAGTATAGTTATTTAAGTTAGTGAGGGAGTTGTATTTTTTCCGGTGAACCAACCTTCTGGAACGGTCTGTTGACGTCGTTCTCGAAACTGTCGTCCACTTTACCAGCTGGATATGCCGGGACTTGTTGGATGTTTGTATCTCCATCCGCTGGACGGATGTCTACCACTCGTATTTTGAAGACTGAGCCTGCAGTTTCGTCTCCCTCGGAGTAGACGGTCTCGTTGACAGTGTAAAGATGTCCGTCCACTACTTTGGTGACCGATGTTGTGTTGCCTTTACCCTGCAGGTCGATGGGGATGCCCCCGGATCTACTCGGTAGTTGTTGGGACAGCAACCAGGCCATCTGCTGGCGCATCCTCTCGAATATGTCTGTGAAATAAGCGCCCGCTCTGTACATTGTTTTGTTTGTGAATGGCGATTAGCTGGCTGTGCACCTTGTGCTATACACCTACCGTTAAATCCTGTAAGGAAGTTGATAGGCGAACCGCCTCCATAGATAAATTCTCTGTCCCTCGCTCTTGGTACGCCTGGCACTACCTCCGTTTCGTCCTTGGGAGTATCTGCGCAAATTAATCATTTCCAATCAGTGGATCTTTATATGGATACACATCTATATATGGATCGATCGAAATTGAAACCTGGACCCTCAAAGGCTCACAGACCAAACTATATAATTATTAAGTTGCCTGGCAAATACCAACTCGTATTTGTATGATTTTCTTTTCTTGGGCAGCTCGAAAATATGTGGAACTTGTGAATAAGAACTCTAATTAGCATCGGACATCCGTTTACGCAGAAAGCATTTAAAAAAAAAGGTCTTCACTTCTAAATTTCAAGTGAAGACCTAAAAAAAAAGGTCTTCACTTCTAAATTTCAAGCGAGATCTAAAAAAAAAGGTCTTCACTTCTAAATTTCAAGTGAAGACTTAAAAAAGAAGGTCTTCACTTCTAAGTTTCAAGTGAAGACCTAAAAAAGAAGGTCTTCACTTCTAAATTTCAAGTGAGATATAAAAAAAAGGTCTTCACTTCTAAATTTCAAGTGAGATCTAAAAAAAAAGGTCTTCACTTCTAAATTTCAAGTGAAGACTTAAAAAAGAAGGTCTTCACTTCTAAATTTCAAGTGAGATCTAAAAAAGAAGGTCTTCACTTCTAAATTTCAAGTGAAGACCTAAAAAAAAGGTCTTCACTTCTAAATTTCAAGTGAGTCCTAAAAAAAGGTCCTTCCTTCTAAATTTCAAGTGAAGACCTAAAAAAAAGGTCTTCATTTCTAAATTCCAAGTGAAGACCTAAAAAAAAGGTCCTTTAATGCCTTGTTTACCGCGTTCCTTCGGCCCTGTGACTATTGTTCAATAAATTTTCATTGTTATATTTATTCGAAATCTCAGTATTTTTGTTACGCGGGTCAAACAACTTTACATGCAAACCAAATTATAACTTCTCTTCTTCGTTATACCTGCGATATGTTAAAAAGTCCACTGGCTTCTATTTAATATTGACAGGTGACAATTTGTCATAAATTAATATTGACAAGATGCCAAATTGTCACAACTTAATAATGACAACATGTCAAATTGCACTTGCAATTTTTTTTTATGGATAGGTTCTCTACTGGTGTCGACAAAACTGTCAATGATTATTGAAACTAAAATTTGTCAGATAAGTTAAATTTCTTCTCAAATACAGTCACGATTGAAAATAACAAAACTGTCGACACTTATTGATGACGACATTTATGAAAATAAAATTAATTTCTTCTCAAATACAGTCACGATTGAAAATCGCTTTCCAAGAAGATGTCAGAATGTGGATTTGTGTCGACATTAATGACGACACGACCTTGTTCAGTGTTACATTACTCATCCAGCAAATCAACATTTCTTGGTAAATGCGCAAAAATATAAATATGTTGTAGAAAAAGTATTAACACATGGTTCACCCCCGCGAATGCAATATGAAGTAGTCAGGATTCAGCTGAATCATTGCAGTTGTAATTGCAATGCGTGGGCCAGTTACAATTGGCTCGGAGCAAACCGTAAAACATGGAATTTACAATTGAATTTTTTATAAAATTGAATTGGAGGATGCGTCAAGGCGATGGTTATTTTTAGCGGTGTATCGATGGAGTGTGCGGGGTTTACATGACTGCAATAATAAACAGTGATGCGAAGTCCTTGAGCTGGATCCGGGTAGATGGGGCCACGTCTGGGTCTCACCTGGAGCTGGGGCTCCTCTTGCTACGGATATCAACGTCACCAGAACCACCAGCAACTTCCACCTTCTGCAACCACTCGTCATCTTCACTCTTGGTGTTTTTGTCTCTGTTTGTGCACTCACTTCGCTCGTACGGTCTATTCGCGACTGGCCGATACCTGTCTCGCACTGGATAACATCGCTGGCCCCCGCAGCTTCACCTTATATTAGCCAACGCTTGTTTCTGTGGAAGGGGCACCACGTCTCTCTTGGACGCGGAACGTGTCTGTAAACAAAATGATTTAAAAACGGGAATAACAATATCGTATCGGATGTTTGACGGTCGTTCAGGCGACCTAGGAATTTACACACATCACCCTTTAACTATTTCTGCCTTGTCATTCTCCGCCTGTCAGAGTTCTTATTTAAGGGCCAGCTAAGGGACATCTTCATTTTTGATTGTAGGTTCTGAGAAGTTCTTATTTGACATCTCGAATCACTCTGTCATATGGTGCAATTCTGTGACAAATCTGTAAGCTACAGCCGACCGTATCTGTCATATATCATATGTGCAGATTGTTGTTGTAACTCTTCCTGTAACAATTCCATTTAGTTTTCAATAAACGACTGCACGCCAGTCTCTTACCAACTACCAACAGACTATTTAATAAACCTTTAACATAAAACATTACAGTATATAAAGAGTTGTTTTATGTGTTGTTATAGATAGTTTCTTATAGATTTTTTCTGTAAGCTTACTACAGAATTGCCGCATAAATCGCTATATAGAACGGCTTACTGGTTATCTTTTGCCATTTCCATTATTAGTTGTATTCACCATAAGTTATAATTGCTATCAATGATAGTTTCCCACAATATAGCCTTCTCACTTTGGATACCAGCATTCGGAATTAATCTATTGGTACAATTCTGCGGCAAATCTGTAAGCTTACAGACAAAATCTATAAGAAACTGTCCAGAACAAGACATAAAACAACTCGTTAGATACGATCGTCTGTAGATTACAGATTTGTCACAGAATTGCCAGCATAAACCAATGATTAAACGCCAACAATAGTAAACAAATATTAGTATCCTAATAATAATAATATTAAAGTCATACACTAAAACTAACCGCAAATTACATCTTCTTTCTTCTTTTCCCATAAAAAAAAAAATAAATAAATAAATAAAAAAACTAAATAAAAAAATTATGTAAACATTCAAAAAAACATCAAATTTTTGTTCAAGGCATGGTTTACTAGTTATGAATTTTTTAAAGTTTTAAAGTTTAATAACTTCTGGTTTCGAATCTTCATAAAAAACAATAGGCTTCTTCCTAATTGATAGGAGAATTTTTTGGTACCAGAACGAACTCTCTAGGTTGAACCGTTCTTGAGTTATCGTGTATACACACACACACACACACACACACACACACACACACACACACACACACACACACACACACACACACACACACACACACACACACACACACACACACACACACACACACACACACACACACACACAGACACACAGGACGGCAACTAAAAATTCCCTGGACCATAAAACATGGTCATCAGTCAAAATTTCGACATCGAAAATTTTCGCGATTACAATACTTGCCCCTTACATAAGATCGGGCAAGTAAAAATGTAGATTTGTTGAAATTTTTGTACAGAAATTGGGCTAGCAAATGTTTCAGTCGTATTTTGAAATAGGGGGGGAGCTATTTCAAAATACGACTTGGTATAATCCGTCTCAATTTGTAATACGAAACTAGATCTGGTTACTTTGGTGACTGTTGTGGTGTAAACAGACTTTGGCGTATCCGTGTGAACCAATACTATGACAATATTATAAATGTATTGTCAATATACAACATAAAAAATTAACTTTACCTGTTAGTTACGTATTACAAAATGAGACAGATAACAGCTATGTCACTAATATGACCATCTATCTTGTTCTTTTAATTCCTCTTTATTCTTAATCTCAGCATTTTCTTCTTCAATGTTTTCCGACAGACTGCTATATTGTTTATGTTGTTTTTTTTTAATGAAAAGTATTATTTTGTGCCGGATCTGCTGCAGTATAATTTCATCGCCTTGTTAATTATGTAGATAAATCTTAAACGTTGTTGATACTAACAACTGTTTTGTTGGGAATTTCCCAACAAAACCAGTCACGGATTTTTGTGAGATTTCGTGGTAAGAATACTCTTATCTCAAGTGGCTGATTACTGATGGAATGTGGGGACTGCTACGCCTGCAGTGCGGCTTACCAGAAATGCACGACTGTTGATTAAGCGGCCTGGCTTACGCTAACCGCACAGTATCACAAGACCAACCCTCCTAACCGGTGTTCCGGCTTACAAGTGTTTCGAAAAATTATGGCTTATTTGACTTATATATACAGGGTGTTTGTTTGAAACGCAGCACCTCGAATAACTCGTTTATTTTAAAAGATAAATTCTTCAGAAAAAAAGTTAAACTAGATAAAAGGGCCCACTTAAGAACTATAAGGAGAATTCTGCATCACTTCCGGTTTCAGCGGAAATTATTATTATTAGAAAATCAAGGAGCTGAAGCCAAGGCTTGTTTTGCTCCCTAAAATGGTTTCAACTTTTTATCTAACATAGGGAATCGGTACTTTAAATCTTCGAACCGTTATTTTTTCGTTTTGGTTTTTGTTCCATTACAAAAATATATATCTGTTCGGTTCCGGTTTTCGTTCCTGCAAAAATAACGTTTTTTTTCGGTTTTCGGTTCAGTTCCGAGTGATAAATTTTTAAATGCTTTTATTTGTATTAATATTTTTATTATTAGTATTATTATTTTGTAATAATCATACCAAGGCCGCTGCCAGGAGGGTTTCTGGGCGTTCAACCCTTTTTTTTTACTTATCAGTTAAAATAATTACGATTTTTTTCTGCTGTTCAGTTTAAAAAATAATCTTAAATAAAATGTATTTTATATTCACTCACATAAACAAAGGCCGCTGCCAGGGGGGGGAGGGTCTGGTCTCCCCCCCCCGAAATAATAGAAGCGGATATTTTTTACTTATCAGTTAAAAAAATTACGATTTTTTTCTGCTGTTCAGTATAAAAAATAATCTTAAATAAAATGTATTTTATATTCACTCACATAAACAAAGGCCGCTGCCAGGGGGGGGGGTAGTTTGTGTTATATAATATATATTATTGTAATGATTTATTTTAGTTTAACTAAATAAATATCATTATTAACCGTATTTTTCTGATTTTTTTAATTAAATTTTCAAGTGTCCGAATATTAAGTTGACTAACTGTATGTATATATTTTTACCGATCGCCAACATATATAAGGGAGGTATTGTGATCATACCGATTTTGACATTTTTTTCAATGGATCTCCACGAATTGAGGTCCCTACATAACGTTTTGACTATTTTTAGCATGTCTGTCTGTCTGTCTGTGTACACGTGCAGAGCGAATTCGGCTGAAAGGATTTTTATGAAACTTCATATTTAAGCTTTTGACATCAATGGCACGAGTTGATCAACTTTTGGTAAAAATCGGTTAACTAGAAATGGGAGTTTACTGGATTTTAAGATTTTTGCGAATATTTCACAACAGAGAAGTATTTAGAAAAAATTTATTTAACAAAAGTTGCTAGAAAAGCAATAACTAACAACTTTTATTTGAGACATTTTTTGATAAAACGAAAAAAAAATGAATTTAATACTTATATGTAACGTTTCCATGGTCATTATAAATAATATCTCTGTTATAAATATCTTCTGTTAAAAATATTGGGCCAGTTATTTCTACTCTGCTGCTAGAATGTATTTTATACTAGTACTTTGTGATGGCGGTCGGTCCTGTGGTGGCCACAGCTGATTTTTTTGGTTTAAGCGGAACTAGGGTTTGAAAACTAGTAAATTTAACGATTGATTGACGCTTTTCGACCGTTTTGTTTAACAAAAAAGTCTAATTCAACAATTGAGCTCTCAACGAAAATCGCCTTTAACGAAAAAGGCCCCAAATTTTTAGCTGCGTATATAAGTGTTGGTGATTTAAAAAATTCAAACCGCAGGGCGTTATCTGTTTTAGTTTTTGAGTTATGAATTTTTGAAAATTGTAATTTTTTACCCCTGAAGGCTAATATGGTAGGCAACCCACAACACGTTCGTGCTATGCGGTAAAGTATATAAGGTTAGGGGATTTTTTAAACTAAGTGATATTTATCTATGATGGGCACTTCTCAGTCATTAGAGGCATAGGCCCAAAATATAAAAAAAAATCTCTTTATTCTTATGTTCTCTTTCCAGTTATGGCATTTTTAAGACACGCCAACAATTGACCTCGTGACAACTTAAGAAAATAAAAATTCCATTTAGTTCTGCTTAAACGTTTTAAATAGATTATACCTAGGTGTAAATTATCCAACATAAGGAGATCTTTTTACTGTCAGATGGGCGGGCACTCCTACCCTCTACAGGCCGTCGTTTTGAACCGGGAGACTCAGTGGCGTTCGTAATATAAACTCTTGAAACTATTAATTTAATTTACGAATCGCAAACAGCAAATAATTTAAAGAGAATTTATAACTTCAAAATTGCCTCAGCTTACGGTGGACAACTTATACGTAACATAATAATTTTGGTTAACGGAATTGATTCCCACAAACACTTAAAAATATATTTTTTTAAGCGATACATATTTCTTTTAATTAAACTGTGACCCCATCATCCGTACCTGCTCTCTCTTATCTCCGCACTTCTTTCGTTCAAAGTCGAAGACATTAAACAATTACAATAAGATTGACCCTGCCTATTCTGATTGTTTTAATAGTGTTCTGTATCTGTATACTTGTACAAACACACGTTTGTGTTGTATATCCAGGTAAAACATGATATTACTATTATTATTTTTTTATTTTACATAAAATTATCTAAAAATATAACATATTCTTTACGTATGCAAGTGTCGTTGTGTACTTTGCAGACAATACTATAATTCAATACAAAAGAGTGATAAGTATAAAATAAACTACCATCCACTTAATCTAAGCTCATGGCACATTTTACAAGATGCGATTAGTGTGAAGCACGCCTATCTATCGCTGGTGGGGTGAATATTAATGTTGGCCACGTACAATAACGTTGGCCGTGCCTGTGTCATTTTCTCGGCAATAAATATCACATGTGTGGGGCCCGCAGGCCCCGGATCATCTCTTGCCCGACACGCGGGCCAAAAGCGCCGCGTACGTCGTCAGTCTGATGGCGAGGTAAAGCGCCACCAGTACCAGGGCGTCCACTGTCAGTCGCGACTCGTCCATCCCGACCTGGTCGAGGAAACGTTGCGGCTGCACGAAGTGGCAGTAGTCACTGGAGCAATGCATCTTGGCCCTGTCATAACCCAGGACTGCGTGCGCGACGCCCTCGAGCCCGTAACGCAGGAAGGACGTGTGGAACAGCCACCGCATGCAAGGAGCCGCGTCCTTCACGTGAACGAAGAAACCGCTGAAGACCAAGAACGGCATTATGGCCAGCGGCCCGAAGATGACACCGTTCTGAAGCTCCAGGGAAGCACTGACCAACATCCCACAGCTCTGCGCCACCAGGGAGACGAGGTAGCACATCGCCAGGAAAAGACCGAAGCGAAAGGCCTCCGCTGGTTGTGCCGTCATATAGAACGTGACCAGGGAGTAGATAAAAGTGGCGAGTAGCTGCACGGGAAGGTCTGCCAGGGTTACCGCCAGGAGGTAGCTCTTCACAGAGTACCATCTGTTGAAGTGTTCCCTCGTCACGATAGGCAACTCTTCAGCAAAAGCAACTACCATCGAACTAAACGCAGTGAACATATTGAACATAATGCTGAAGAATAGATAGTTGAAATTATCGAGCATGTGGTGCGCATCGCTACCGATACCGAAGTACAATGTTCCGATAATAAGGGCGATGAGTAGATGGAATGCCACCCTGCTGTACGTCAGCTGTCGGTCCCGCAACAGAATTAGGTAGGCGCGTCTGACGAGCACGCACACCTGAGTGACGAACGAAGCTGTATATCCCGCGTGAGGGCGCGGCCCTAGGCATATCCCATCCGTGGGAGTCGCTGGTGGTGATAAAGGTCTGGCTGGGGAGCGAGCGTCATCACTGGTTGCATTCCTCCTCCAGTCTTGGCAGCATCCATTCCCGCTTCTCGTCACCAGGTCATCGAGCACGTCGCCGTGTTCTCCGCGGGAGACCTCCAGAAGGTAGTCCGCTGGGTTGTGATAGGGAGGGCAACGCAGTCCGCTGGTCTCCAGGAAGGGCAGCAGGCCTTTTACCGCACCCTGGTACACACATCGTCCGTCTGATACGGCGTACAGGTGGTCGAACATCTCCATCAGGGTGGCGCTTGGTTGGTGGATGGTGCAAACGATCGTGCGACCCTCGCGTGCCAATTCCCTCAGCAGGGCGACCATTTGTCTGCTGGCTGAGCTGTCCAGGCCGCTCGTCGGCTCGTCGAAGAACATCACGGGTGGATTTCGGACGAGCTCTAGAGCTACGGCTAGCCTTTTGCGTTGTCCACCGGACAGGGCTCCGGAGCGTGTTCGACGCGCTTCGTACAGCCCGAGCGCCTTCAGTATCGCCTTCACTCGGGCACCTCTGTCTCCGGGGGACATCCTGGATGGTAACTTGAGGTTGGCTGCGACGAACATGGTCTCCTGCACGGTCAGCAGGGGTTGTAGTTTATCGTCTTGCATGATGTAGCAGGAGCGGCGGCGGAATTCCTCCGGGTCACGTGGGCAGCCGTTCTCGGTGAGAGCGCCGTGCACGCCTGTCTCCCAGTAACCGGAGAGTATGTTGAGTAGCGTGCTTTTGCCGGCGCCGCTCGGGCCCATTATCGCTGTCAGCTCGCCAGAGTTGAACTCACCGCTCACGCTGTTCAGTATTTGGGTTCTCTCTGAAACATGACAACAGATCTCAGCTGACTGCTGGCGGTGCTGGGGAAGTGCGTGCATGCGCGTGCGCGTGCGTGTGGCCGCGACACGAGGGTCATCGTACTGCATGCGCTCAGTGCATGCGCTTCTAGAAACGGCCCTTGTCACAATCACACTTGACACAGTCCACCTGTATTAAACAGCCAGAGGGACAAGGACGCTTTTTTTATAATATATAAACGACCCATTAGACTTTAATCAGGTTTTTTGGTTGTTTTGATTTAATAACTGGTTAATTACGAACATTATAACATTCACCGGACACTGTGACCATCAAATATATCAATAACAAGAGCAGCGCAAGTGCCTGATAAATTAACTCGAAATTAAGCGAAAATTTCTTATCCGATTTTGACATGGCCACAGAAAAACACATATCTAAAAGGAGAAGCCCTGAAATGAGTTTTCTAAGAAATATAAAGGCTAAACAAAATCAAATAATTATTAACGAAAATTTCAGAGGAAAACTAGATTAACACAAAATTTATAGAAGATGGCTGGGGCATATGAGGAGCTTATTTCCAAAACACATCTTTTACAATTAAAAAAACCAGTGGCGAAGGGAGACCTCCGCTAGACTTGCCCTCCCATTTAAAAAAAAATAATAAAAATTTTTGTCCAAGGTTTGGTTTATTAGTTACGAATTTTTTAAAATTTTAAAGTTTAATAACTTCCGTTTCCGGTTTCAGATTTTAATAAAAAACAATAGGGTTCTTCCCAATTATTAGGATAATTTTTTAGTACCAGAACGAACTCTTTAAGTTAAACCGTTTTTGAGTTATCGTGTATACACACAGACACACACACACACACACACACACATACGAACGGTACTTCGAAAATAGGTTTTTTGGATTCCCTAGACCATGAAACGTGGTCATCAGTCAAAATCTCGACATCGAAAATTTTCGCGATTTCAATACTTGCCCCTTATATATTAAGGTCGGGCAAGTAAAAAACGTATCTTTCCAAACCGACTTAGAAACCTTAAATAAATGGCTGTTTTAAAAAAGAAGTAATTTTAAGTAATTTATAATAGCAATTAATCGTTTTTCGTGGTTCCTCTCAAGTTTTGGAAAATGGGCAAGACACTTTTGGAAATATGCCCCTTATATATAGAATGGGCGAATCCAAAATAGAAGATTTTTTTAAACAAGAATAGTGAAGAAAGTAGGACTGAAAAAAAATTGGCAACAAGAAACAAAACTACAACGAAGAGTCAAAAAACCCATAAAATATGAAGAAAATATAATTAAACATCCGGAAAAAGAAATTCTTTATGAATGCTGGAGGGAAATGGAAAAATTGAATCAACAAGGAAAGCCTTAAGGGAAGGAAAGGAAGGAAATGTACGAATATTGTGGCTACTCAACAACAGCGGTAACACTAAGAATGAATGGAGAAGAATTGGTGCACGAAGTAACAGAGCGAATGATCGACATACAACAGCCGGAGATACAAAAATAAGAGAATCAAGATATAACAGCAAATATGAAAAGACCTGGACGGTGAGAAAACCACAGTATTTGACAGAAAAAGGCAGTAGAGAGAAGAAAAAAGTGATAGCGAGATTTTGATGTGGAAATGAGGAGAGGGACAATAATTTTTGGATGAAAGAGGAAGAAAGAACAATGTGGAAGGTAAGGAGACAATAGAACATTTGTTGGAAGAATATGAAGAAATACGACACAGAACGGAAACGAGAAAGGAAATTTTGGATGAAACAGGAAAGGGGTATGAATGGATGAAAGAAGTGAAAAACAGGGAGGAAATTAAGGAAAGGAGTCAACGAAGACATTAACTAAAGGAGGAGAGTAGATTTTAAGCCAAAAGGCAAAAATTATAATTATTAAGTGTAAGTTAATTACTGTAAGATAAAATGTAGTACATTATATGTAATAATAAAAATATGTGTCGAACTACAACGAAGAGAGGTGTAAATAGTGAGTAGGGCAAAAACAACAAAGAAATATGGACAATATGCCAAAAAATATTTACTCGGACAAATAGTGTTACACCACACACAGCAGTGATGGCTATTTGCGCGTAACACAGGCTAATTTTATGACTTACACTTCAAGGAAAAGGCTTGAACTATTAATTATGAATTAAAAAACTCAATCGCTTTGTTGTAACCTTCGAATATAATTTTAACATGCATCAAATGACGCGAAGAAGGCAGTCCATGACCGTAAAGCAGTAGCGGTCCTTTGTCTGACGTGCGTTCGCAAGTGAACGTTTGCGGCCTGTGCAAAGAAGTCCATAGTCACAATTGGGACTAATTGTAACGGCCTAATTGATGCAGGTTGCAATTGTCGGGGTATGTGCGTCAATTATCCGGAGGTCGGAGAACTGAGTAGGTGCGAGAGACGGTCCAGTGTCAGTGTTTTATCACGCTGTGGCATCTCACTATCACTGGGTACAAAGTACAGCTGACACATTGACTGACATTTCACAAACAATGGGAAGAACACGGAGACAATGGTAATGGTGTGTTACCTCTGGAGAAGATGCTGTTTCTTGGTGAAAAGGAGACGTTGCTGAACTGCAGATCGACCCTTTGTGGTGTCTCCCCTACTGGCGCTCGTGTGATACTTGTGACGCTGTCTTCGGGCAGTGTGAGAAGCTCTAGCCTCAGTGAATCAGGGCGTCGCGATGCCCTTACACCGGTCGCCATCACATCACTGTACGGAAACACCTGGTGGCTCGAGTGTTCGCCGTGACGGATCGTCGTAAACTGAGCGCTCTCGGCTAACAAGCTCGCTACACTCTCCACACCGTGAGATAACGCTCTGACGGACAATGTCTTTAACGCGCCTCTGTATATGTGTGCGTGTGTGAGATGGTCGTCTGTCTGTCAGGCACGTACCCGCCCGTTTAACCCGGTGACCTGTGACACAACGTTATAAGGGCAGCCGTGGGCAGCTCTCATCACCTTCACATTAGCCGTCACATCCATTGTTTCATCTTATCTCCCGGCGTGAACACCTGCACTGATAATGTTTGATAAGGACGCTGCTCGACGAGGAAACGCTCCTTCACAATGAGACATGTGATACAACACCTGGGCCGGTACATGGAACCCAGGACGGACCCGGCTGCATACTTTACGGGGCGCTGGCCTGACTGTACTTCTTAAATCATTTTCTACCTACTTTTGGAATATGGGGTTTATGGAGATTGTAAAATAAAACTCATACATAGGCTTTAAACATCCTTATTCAATCATAACAAGAAAAGAACTGCTACAGCATCATTATTTTATATTATCTGAAAGCTTGACGCCATGATGCCACCGCACTAAGCCTAAATGCAGCCTAAGCTAAGAAAGGTCGTCACTTCCCAAATATAAGTGAAGAGCAAAAAAAAGGTCCTCACCTCCCAAATCTAACTGAAGAGTAAAAGAAAAAAAGGTCGTCACTTCCCAAATATAAGTGAAGAGCAAAAAAAAGGTCCTCATCTCCCAAATCCAAGTGAAGAGTAAAAGAAAAAAAGGTCATCACCTCCCAAATCCAAGTGAAGAGCAAAAAATGGTCATCACCTCCCAAATCCAAGTGAAGAGCAAAAAAAGGTCCTCACCTCCCAAATCCAAGTGAAGAATAAAAGAAAAAAAGGTCGTCACTTCCCAAATATAAGTGAAGAGCAAAAAAAAGGTCCTCACCTCCCAAATCCAAGTGAAGAGTAAAAGAAAAAAAGGTCGTCACTTCCCAAATATAAGTGAAGAGCAAAAAAAAGGTCCTCATCTCCCAAATCCAAGTGAAGAGTAAAAGAAAAAAAGGTCGTCACTTCCCAAATATAAGTGAAGAGCAAAAAAAAGGTCCTCATCTCCCAAATCCAAGTGAAGAGTAAAAGAAAAAAAGGTCATCACCTCCCAAATCCAAGTGAAGAGCAAAAAATGGTCATCACCTCCCAAATCCAAGTGAAGAGCAAAAAAAGGTCCTCACCTCCCAAATCCAAGTGAAGAATAAAAGAAAAAAAGGTCGTCACTTCCCAAATATAAGTGAAGAGCAAAAAAAAAGGTCCTCACCTCCCAAATCCAAGTGAAGAGCAAAAAAAGGTCCTCACCTCCCCAAGTGAAGAGCAAAACAAAAGGTCCTCATTGCCTCAAATACAAGTTACAATGCGGGACAAAATGTTAGATTGCGGGACTTTTGCGGGACGCATCTTAATGCGGGACACCCAATCAAAATGCGGGACAGTCCCGCAAAAAGCGGGACGAATGGTCACCCTAATGATAGAACATGTAAATACACTCAAAAAACTCAAAATTTTCTGGATACAAGCGGAAATGTACTTTAAATTGATTTGTAGTCATGTTTGGAACAGTACTCTTTGCATATTAACACTATTTCAAAATAATTTCTGGTTTGGAAAATTCTTCTGAATTGTCTTCCTCATCAAATAAAATTTCTTTTATATTATTTAAAAGCATACCAAAACCTTCATGCGTAATTTTTATATTATCGTACAAAACAAGTAGCAGAAGACAGACTTCATGTAATTTTTTTCATGTAATCAAACACACATAATTTATTTGTTTACAAAAACAAAATAAAAAAAAGGTTAGAACAACAATAATTACTGCACAATCTGAACAAAGCGTTCGTTTTACAGCCTATAGGAAAAACTTTTTAAGATCGCAGCGCCATAAGCTGGAACACTCGAAAGTGACATTAAACTGTTACTCGTGTATTTGTTTACATAGTGAAAAGAACACGAGTTGGGTTTTTCCTGTTTTCCCAGCTTTTTTTAATTTAAAGATATGTAATAATATATTTTATAAAAATTTCAAGGAAATTTTTAGTTTTTCATTGTATTTTTAATTCTTTTTGACTGTCTGTCAATATAATAACAACAAAAATATGGTAAATATATTAGTAAAAATTAATATCTCTGCCTGAAAAAATAGAAGGGCCTTTTAATATATCAACCTTTATTATAAAAACTTGCACAATATTTTAAAAAAATTAAAAATTTTAAAGACAAAAAAAAATAATTACAGTAGAGATTGATAATAGGTATACCAAGAGCAAAACGTTGGGATCAATGGTGAACCATTTTGGAACACTCAGTTCGACTGGAAAAATTTGATGTTTTTTTTTGTGGATGCGTCTTTATCAAATCTAAAATAATATAATATAAATTAATGGGCGATTCAATTTAATAAAACCAAATAGAACCTTACTTTCCATTCTTCTCTTGCCTTTACTCTCCCCCTTTCCCGACTTCGGTGGCTTCTTTATCATCGCTCTTCTTTGCCCAATCATACTTCTCCGATGTTTTCGTTTTTTGGAGTAGTTCTTTTTCCCCTTTTATATAATTATAGAATTCAATGCATGACATTTTATAATTTAAAACACATTGAATTATGCTTTTCACGGTGTCAATAGAAAGCGAATTGCGCTTATCTGTCAGTACCAGTCAGCTAGTCACTAGCTGACTGGTACTTGGCATTACTCCGAAACATTTCGGACCTCGAATCTGTTATATAATTTATATATAGTATGTATATATGTATATGTACAATATTATCAAAAAATAATTTTTTAATATGCATAAATTTTAAATCGACTGGGACAAATGACTCTTGGACCGGGACTCTGGGACACAAACCTCAAACCGGGACATGTCCCGGTGTACCGGGACGTATGGCAGCCCTATACTATGTTCGAATTGTGGTTTTAGTCTACCTAATCACCATAGGCGTCCAGCAGGACAGATACAAGTGTCGTTTGTTGTATAAGAGCTGTCTGATCTAGGGAGATGTTAATCCCGACTTATGTTGTTTCTGGTCTGGAGGAAATCTTGTGAATCCAACACTGCTGGAAGAATTTCCTGTGTTCTATTCATATATTCATCCGTATCCTCGCCAGTTGCCAGTTTGCAATTCAAAAGTGTTGGGTAACGAAATAACGTTCATCTCTTTTCACGACGTCGATCCGTCAATGTCAGCAGTTGAGAATTTTAGATTTATGTAAATGGGTCGCTGTCCGCTTGTCCTCAAGTTAATAGCTCGCGGAGGAAGGATATTAAGCAAGACACCAGTTTCCTTCTGTCCAAGTGAATGGACGAGCGAAACTACGCCTGTAGATAGGCAACACGGATGACTCTCCCGTACTGCGGTGTATCGCTCTTACAGAAGTTAATATTTTTTCAATATTTATGACTAAAATTATTAGTTAGACATCATAAATATAAATAAGGCTGAAATATGCCACAAAAATATAGAATAGAATACGAAACTATCAGTTTTACTTGCTGCCATACATTTACAAAATATCGATTTATAAAAAATAGTATTTCCAAAACGGTAATAAATAACGACCTGCCGTTGGAATTCTTGAAGTTTTGGCGTTTTAAATATCAAATCTGGGGCAAATCCAGATTATGTTTTGTAAATTTTAAATCTTTCGATATATTTTTTTAAAATTTTCTTAAAATCTTATCTCCGAATCAGTATCTATGTTTTATCATTGACTAGATAGAATTGTGCTTCAAACTTTTGGAAATCTCATATCTTCTTTAGTCTAAAAAATAAAGTAGAAGGCTTTGCCAAATGTTAAAAAAAAATCTTATTGGGTATACCTTACAACATCACGATTTTTAATATATTATTTTAGTTTTTTTTTTTTAAATTTTATTTGATGATCTGAATATGTTATGCTGAATGTAACAAAGTAAACTAATGGTGTAATGGTTAGCATTCTCGTTTTCTAAATTAAAAACTCGGGAAACCAGTCGGAGAATATTATTTTTTTTGCATTTTTATTTTATTTAAATTATTTTTTCAAAATTCTAGTTATATTTTGGCAAATGTTGCATTTAATTTTTATAAGCGTAAATTTAATAACCAGTGGTAATTGTTGAAATTATAATTTAATTCTATGTTTCAATGTATACGAAATCAGGGCTGAGTTTATGACTTAAAACAACCAATGGAAGCCATAGGCGCAATTTTCAAAATCTTAATGAACCTTGCTATAAAAAAATACATATTTAGAAACTTAAATAGTGTTATTAGGCACTCGGATTTAAATTAACAAAAAAAAAAAATTAACATAAAATTTGTTTTCGCATCCCAAATAATCATAATTAACATACTTAATACCTGCGAAACACTGAAATGTGTATAAATTCACACTTCACATCAATTTTATTTATTTTTTAATAATTGAAATTTGTTTGTATATAAATTAGACCGGGAGCTCATGACATTTTTGGTCTCCGATTTCATACAGCATGCCTTTTGGAGGAGAGAATATTTACCCTGTGACAACAAAAAAGGAATGGTACTAAACCCCTGCACGCTTTCCGGTCATAGGGAAAAGGGCATTTCCACTTGCACAAAATTTTTGTGTTTTTCTCTGATTTAATATTGCTTGCCCTTTTGTCAAAAGAAAGTTATAACAAACTTAAAGTCTTTTAATTATAGGCATGCTGTATGAAAACGCGGAAAATCATATTTTTTTATTACAAGATCACATGACCGTTTGAGCCCTTTGGGACCCTCCGAATCGCATGCATATATTAAAAATAAATTAAAACCCATAGGTTTGCGTAACAAAGTAATAAAACCAGATGTTTTCCCTTTATTACAGTTGCATCCCCCCCCCCCTAAACCTTGGTAAATTTGTTGTTGCGCTCCTGGTCAGGGTTGATAAATAAACAACACGCGGGTCTCACATGAGTTGTTGTGCAAGTTTCGGGTCAAAGATGGAATGACAAATAGATGTACTTCTGCAAAAAATATCATAGATTTATGTCTGGATAAAAAATGATAAGAAGGAAGCGGGGTGTGGGCAGAGGACGAACATTGGTCGCTCGCACTCGCTCACTCGCTCGCTCGCACGGAGCAAGGTGCCAAGTCCACGTCTGATACTAGCGAGGCGCGTGCCGCGATATGCAGCCGCTCGCCAGTCGCTCGCATAACAGTCGCGCAAGCACGCACGTAGTGTAGTGAACCCGCACGGATCGAGTTAACAACGACAACACGTACACGTCCGACACAGACGAAAAAGAGAGAAGAGAAAACGCAACGAGATGACCGAGGTGCTGCTGCAGGAAGCAGCGACGGCCGCCATGACGCCCGTCACTGAGTCGAAACCGCATCCGGCGCTACCGGCGCTCACCTGGCAGTCGATAGCGGAAGGTCTCGGGGATATATTCAAGGGCAACAGGCTTTCCACCCCTGTCGACATCTCCTTCAGCAACATCACCTACACGGCCTCGCTCGGCTTCCGCAAAGGCGAGAAGGAGATCCTCCATCAGATCAGCGGGCGACTGCCCCCTGGCCAGCTGGTGGCGATCATGGGCCCGAGCGGTGCCGGCAAGTCCACCCTGTTGGACGTCCTGTCCGGGTACCGGCGCACCGGCGTCGAAGGCAGCGTCTACGTGAACGGACGAGGCCGAAACCTGGAACGCTTCCGTCGCATGACTTGCTACATCACCCAGGACGATAGGCTTCAACCCCTTCTGACCGTGGCAGAAAACATGCGATACGCAGCTGACCTGAAGCTCGAAGCAGACACCCCGCGTTATGAGAAAGAGGAGGTGATCGAAATGATACTGACGCAGTTGGGGCTGTATGAATCGCAGCATACTCGAGCCGGTCGCCTCAGCGGTGGACAGAAGAAGAGGCTGTCCATAGCGCTTGAACTCATCAGCAACCCGATGGTGATGTTCCTGGACGAGCCAACCACCGGGCTGGACAGCGCTAGTTGCAGGCAAGTCGTGCGGTTGCTCAAAGAGTTGGCACGTCAGGGCCGTACGATCGTCTGCACTATCCATCAACCGAGCGCCTCTATCTTCCAGTTGTTCGACCAGGTGTACGTCCTAGCGGCCGGGCGTTGTCTCTATCAAGGTACGGCTATCATTAGAGTCCTGCGCAAATGCGTTTTTCTGTATCCGCATCCGCATCCGCAGCTTTTGTAAATATTTACTGTCTGTTTGGAATTTTAAGATATATATATATATTTTTTAATTTGATATGAGCTTCTGTTTTTAAATGTGGCAAATTACCATGGTTAATTTTTACTAATATTTCCAAAAATGCAATACATAATTATTTTTAAATTAATACACGATCCAAAGAAAGTGTTGTATCGACGACTGTTATATAAACTCTATTATATTTAACCCTTTACTGCATGAATTTTTATTTTTGGCTGAAATAATTCATGGGCATTAGGAATTGGTTCTTATTGATAGAAAAATTAATTAAAAAAATATATTTAAAATATTAATTATTATTTTTTCATAAATATTAAAATAATATTTTAGGGTTTGTGCCATACATGGAACATTATGATTCTACACTATGTTACAAACGAAAATGATTCCGGATTATTTGCTCGTCAATTGCTAGGTGTTCTTCATTAGGGATTAAAAGCAGTCGTCCTCGAATTTTTGAAAGAAAAGGACGTATCTTCTAGTTGTCCTTTCTCAATAAATTCAGAATTATCGTTGAAGTGCAAATTCCGCTTGATATCCTCAAATCTATTGCAGCCCATTAATTGAGATACTGCAGGATTCATTACTGTGTATTTGGTATATATGAGCATTCATGAAGTAACGTTCTGATTCCGTTTTAAAAGTAAAATAAAAAATAAAAATCGGAATGTGCCATATATGGCACACTATGCGGTAAAGGGTTAACTATTTAAGTAAGCGTAAAGTAGGTCTTTATGGGAAGAGTCAAAAAAGTAAAAAGTGCCGTAACGTATTATTATTTCACTTTTGCCATATTCAAATGCCAGCAATAAATTTTTGGGGTTCTAAACACGTTTTCCGTAGGAAGATGCGTCCACCCGAAGATTTTATGTTCACACGGATATTGCGGATAAGCGGATATGATATATAATCCGCATCCGCACGATTTAAATGATAATTTATCCGCATCCACAGAAAAATGACGGATATTTGCGGGTAATAACATCCCTAATGTTTAAATAACTGTGAATATTATTTCCCTCAAGGTACTGCTGCGAACCTGGTGCCCTTCCTGGAGTGCCCATCGGTTCAACTACCCTGTCCGCAATACCACAACCCTGCTGATTACGTGATCGAGCTGGCTTGTGGCGAGTATGGTGATGACAAGGTAGAACGCATGGTCGCCGAGACGATGAATGGCTGTAATGTCGCCTGGTTCGAAAACCCGTCCTCGTTGCCTGACCTGAAGACGCTAAGGGCGAGGAACCCACTGTCCAGGATTGCCGAGAAGTTACACACGCACGGCATGCAGGAGACCAGTGAATGGAATCAACTTCAAGTGATGCTTTCGCGTGGTTTTCTTAAGGCGAAGCGGGACACCACTTTGACGTACATGAGGATTGCTGTCAACGTCCTTACTGGATTGATGCTCGGGGTCCTGTACGTACAGGCTGGGCAGGATGGTAGCAAAGTCCTGGACAACTATAATCTGCTGTTCTCCGTGCTGATGCACCACATGATGTCGACCATGATGTTGACAATCCTGACCTTCCCTTCTGAGATGTCTATTTTGATCAAGGAACACTTCAACCGATGGTATTCTTTACGAGCGTATTACACCTCGATTACTCTCGTGGATGTTCCGATTAGCGCGCTTTGCTGCGGTCTCTTCACCGTCATCATCTACCTAATGAGTGGACAACCGTTGGAGTACGCCCGCTTTGGAATGTTCCTGGCGATCAGCGTGTTGACCGTCTTCGTGGCACAGAGTTTCGGACTGATGATCGGGGCGGTGTTTGACGTGGTAAACGGTACCTTCCTCGGTCCCACGCTGTCCGTGCCGATAATGATGTTTGCTGGGTTCGGCGTCACCTTGAAGGACCTTCCGCCGTACCTGCACTGGGGCAGTTACGTTTCGTATCTGCGTTACGGCCTAGAGGGATTCATAGGCGCCATCTATGGGATGGACAGGCCCACCCTCGACTGTCCGGAAATCTATTGCCACTACCGCTACCCACACACCTTCCTAGAGGACATCGCAATGCGAGGTGATCAGTTCTGGAATGATATCCTGGCGTTGAGCGTCATCCTGTTCGGGTTGCGCGTACTTGCGTACGTGCTACTCAAATGGAAACTCGTGGCTGTCAGGTAAAATCTGAGAGAGCTGATGCATTTTTTTATCTTTTGATATTACTTTTTATTATGTGTATGCATGTATGTATGTATGTATGTTTTATATGTATAAATAATGTTATTTTATTGGTGTGTTCTTTCGCAATATGTATAGATAACCGTACTAATAAATTGATTTTAAAAATATGAACTGTTGTACATTGGTATGGACTGCGGCCTCGTAATCTCTTCTTATCTTGAGACCGTAAGATAACTGATCATTTCGCAACTGCACTTGCTGTTATTGTTCATTTTGATGACAGTGCCGTAGCAGGAGCAGCAGTGGGATCATGTATTGGGGGGCGTCTCAAACACGTATTGCAAAATTATACCATTTTGATATTTTTTAAGGATAACGAAATGGTAGAATATTATTTAGCAATAATCCATTTCAATATTTTGGCAGTCTAAGTGAAGTTTATTGTTTAAATGTTAAATTACTAGGGTTTATAACTTTACTTTTTTATTAATTGTTTTAATTTGTATTAATTTAATTGTTTTTGCATGTCCAATGACTGAATAATATGACTGAAAGTTTACAAAAATGTTCAAATCAATGTAAGATTTTTGTTTTCAAAAATAAAATTGTTATAGTTAATTCACGTATCAAGAGTCTTCATTTAATACCGCTTTCTTTTTTTCCCTATAAATATAGGTAAGTATATTTGTGTTTATTTTTTGTCTTTTATTTTTCTCTAGTCAAAGTATTTTTCCTATAAGTGGATCAAAGAGTATATATATTTTTAAATTATAATTAAACATAAAATTCTAATTACAAAAATTAAGTTCCCTCGCAAAATTTCCACTGTGTGTAGTTCGTCAAACTTTCTAGGTCTAACAGTTTGGGCCTAATATAGAGGCTATTACAAATGTTTAGGCGGAACTAAATGGGAATTTCGTTCTTTTGCAAGATTTAATTGAGCGTCCCCAGGCAGGGCATAACTAGTTTTTTTCGAGCTCTGGGTAAGACCAATTGATGACCTAAAAAAAAGGTCCTCACTTTTAAATTTCCAGTGAAGACCTAAAAAAAGGTCCTCGCATCTAAATTTCAAGTGAAGATCTAAAAAAAAGGTCCTCGCTTCTAAATTTCAAGTGAAGATCTAAAAAAAAGGTCTTCGCTTCTAAATTTCAAGTGAAGACCTAAAAAAAGGTCCTCATTTCTAAATTTCAAATGATGAGCTAAAAAAAAGGTCCTCAATTTTAAATTTCAAGTGAAGATCTAAAAAAAAGGTCCTCACTTCTAAAATTACATTTCACTAAATTACTTTTACATTAGTTTGGCATTTGGTGCCCTTTTGAGTCTCACGTCAGTGGTCCCTCGCAGCGGCCCTGAATAAGAAAATGGAACGCAAAAAATAAACATGCCCCAAGCGTTATTTACCTTGGCTACGTCACTGCGTTGACACATATAGGCGCTGCGGCGGTAAACAGGCGCACGCGCAGCTCGTTACTTGTTCATCAGTGCGACACATTCCTTGGTGACGTATGTTTCGTCACTCTGTCATTTTATCAAAACATGTTTATTTAGATGAGCCCGGGGGGAATGGTATTTTCCTTTACAAACAGACCTGTGTTTCGAGACCAATAAACAAACGTGCCGTGGGTCAGTGCCGCGTCCGCACGTGAGGCCTCGGTGCGTCCCCCTGGGGGGCGTCGGCGGCGGACTGTTCAGCGGGGGACACCATCGTCCGTACGCTCAGCGCTCAGTGACAGTGCGCCTGTAGTCTCGAACGAACGTGCGACCTTCTGTGGCGGCGATCGATTGCAATCATGGAGAAATCGCGCGAGGCCGGCGAGAACACGGATCGCCCCCTTGTCGACATCAGGTTCACGGACGTTACTTACACCACATGGAGGCTCTCGGTTACGGACTGCGCCAGGGGTGAGTATAACCCGCGGTTAAAACCTTCGCATTTTTTATATGCGACCCAGTAACCTTGGTCGAGATAAACCTGAGGCGTGTCAACTCACTCATGTCTTTACATTTCGTATGTTTCAATAAAGAAAGAGCCAGTTACGTCAAGACCGCGCTGAAAAAATAAGTTAAACGCTGCTCAAACTCACAAATCAAATGGCGCTATTAAAAAAGCTGCAAGCCGACCGGGAACCTATTCTGTACCTATTGCGTCGTTTCTCCATTGAAACACGGACCCTATGCAAACTGACAGTTCGGCGATGGTGAAAAATCTCCAGGGTAGTTCTTATGTTGTTGGTCGCGAATATTTTAGTTTATGTTTTAATATTTCTCCTTCATTGTATTAGTCACAGTTGTGAATAAGATAGGGATAAGTGAAAAGCAAAATAAAGGTCCTCACCTCCCAAATCCAAGTGAAGAGCAAAAAAAAGAAGGTCCTCATCTCCCAAAATCCAAGTGAAGAGCAAAAAAAAGGTCCTCATCTCTCAAATCCAAGTGAAGAGCAAAAAAAAGGTCCTCACCTCCCAAATCTAAGTGAAGAGCAAAAAAAAGGTCTTCACTTTCCAAATCCAAGTGAAGAGCAAAAAAAAGAAGGTCCTCATCTCCCAAAATCCAAGTGAAGAGCAAAAAAAAGGTCCTCATCTCTCAAATCCAAGTGAAGAGCAAAAAAAAGGTTCTCACCTCCCAAATCTAAGTGAAGAGCAAAAAAAAAGGTCTTCACCTTCCAAATCCAAGTGAAGAGCAAAAAAAAACAAGGTCCTCATCTCCCAAAATCCAAGTGAAGAGCAAAAAAAAAAGGTCCTCATCTCTCAAATCCAAGTGAAGAGCAAAAAAAAGGTCCTCACCTCCCAAATCTAAGTGAAGAGCAAAAAAAAAGGTCCTCATCTCTCAAATCCAAGTGAAGAGCAAAAAAAAGGTCCTCACCTCCCAAATCTAAGTGAAGAGCAAAAAAAAGGTCTTCACCTTCCAAATCCAAGTGAAGAGCAAAAAAACGAAGGTCCTCATCTCCCAAAATCCAAGTGAAGAGCAAAAAAAAGGTCCTCATCTCTCAAATCCAAGTGAAGAGCAAAAAAAAGGTTCTCACCTCCCAAATCTAAGTGAAGAGCAAAAAAAAAGGTCTTCACCTTCCAAATCCAAGTTAAGAGCCAAAAAAAAAGGTCTTCACCTCCCAAATCCAAGTGAAGAGCAAAAAAAAGGTCCTCATCTCTCAAATCCAAGTGAAGAGCAAAAAAAAAGGCCCTCACCTCCCAAATCCAAATGCATGATAATGCGGAACAAAATGTTAAAATGCGGGACTTTTGCGGGACGCATCTTAATGCGGGACAAAATGTTAAAATGCGGGATGAATGGTCACCTTAGAATAAGATGAATACTATCCCCCATTAAAATGGTTTTGTTTCAGTGCCCAAGGAAATCTTGCACGGGGTGAGTGGTGAATTCAAGGGCGGCGAGCTGTCTGTGATAATGGGTCCGAGTGGAGCCGGCAAGAGCACACTGCTGAACGTCCTGGCCGGCTTCGCTAGTTCCGGCACCGGTGGCAGTGTCACCGTGGGCGGCAGGGACGTTCGCCTGGACGGCAACGGCGGCAGCGTCTACATCCGTCAGGAGGACGAGCTGCGTGCAGCTCTCACAGTGCGTGAGGCCATGACGGCTGCGGCCCACCTCAAGCTGGGCTGGGGGCGGGGGCGCGAGGAGAGGAGGACACGTGCGGACGAGGTGCTGGAGCGGTTGGGGCTGCTGCGTCACGCGGACACGTTGACGGGCGAGCTGAGCGGCGGTCAGAGGCGGCGACTAGCGGTTGCTCTCGAACTCCTGAGTGATCCCCCGGTGCTGTTCTTGGACGAACCGACCACCGGACTGGACAGTTCCGCCTGTACGTCCTGCCTGCGGCTTTTGAAGGCCCTCGCCTGCGAACAAGGCCGGACTATAGTATGCACGTTGCACCAACCGACGGCCCGACATTTCGACATGTTCGACCGGCTGTACGCTGTCGCTGACGGGCGTTGTATCTACCAGGGGGTGCCTGCTGATCTTCTACCGTTTCTATCACGGTTCGGACTTCGTTGCCCGCCGTATCACAATCCGGCTGACTTCTTGATGGAGGTGGCCGCGGGGAACGAGGACGTCCTGAGGTTGGCCGAGGCGACCAGCGGTCTCTTGACCGTCAAAAACGACATCGGCGGACGGCTCAAGGAAGCGGTGCTCGCAGGTACGTACGTACATACATACATACATACTAGAGATGGGTCGTTCATGAACGAACCGGCTCACTGAGCCGACTTAGTACACTGACCGAAGTGACACGGTTCACCAAATTGAAATGAGCCGGCTCACGGCTCACTGTATAGTTTCAAGGATACGATTAGTCGGGCGATTGTGAGCAGTGACCGGAGTGATCCGGATCTGGATCGATGTCATGTTGAACTTCGCGAGAACTCGGCTTGTAATGTATTATCATAAAGTGTATTATTTATTGTCATCAATTTGTAGGGCAGTTTATTAGACAAACGAAGTCTATTAGTTTCAAAATAGACTTCGTTTGTATTTTCTTACAACCATACTATATAAAAATATTGCCCAAATCCCAGATGTACGATTTATAAGGGCAATAAAAATCGCCATAAACTTAACACATCTGGTTTAAAATACAGTAGCTACATAAAGTGAATTGTTTGTTTCAAAAACGTTAGATAAGAACCGGGGCTAAGCGACGTTCTACCTACGAACTAACGACTGACCTGTGTCTCGGAAACATGTTTACTTAACCGGATCAACAAACTGAACGACCTGCACTGATCCGGTTCCGCAAACTGTGCCGAAATTCCCATCTCTAATACATACATACATACATACATACATACATACATACATACATACATATAGACCGGGAGCTCATGACATTTTTGGTCTCCGATTTCATACAGCATGCCTTTTGGAGGAGAGAATATTTACCCTGTTACAACAAAAAAGGGATGGTACTAAATCCCTGCACGCTTTCCGGTCATAGGGAAAATTGCATTTCCACTTGCACAAAATTTTTGTGTCTTTCTCTGATTTAATATTGCTTGCCCTTTTGTCAAAAGAAAGTTATAACAAATTTAGTCTTTTAAATATATGCATGCGATTCGGAGGGTCCCAAAGGGCTCAAACGGTCATGTGATCTTGTAATAAAAAAATATGATTTTCCGCGTTTTCATACAGCATGCCTATAATTAAAAGACTTTAAATTTGTTATAACTTTCTTTTGACAAAAGGGCAAGCAATATTAAATCAGAGAAAAACACACAAATTTTGTGCAAGTGGAAATGCAATTTTCCCTATGACCGGAAAGCGTGCAGGGGTTTAGTACCATTCCTTTTTTGTTGTCACAGGGTAAATATTCTCTCCTCCAAAAGGCACGCTGTATGAAATCGGAGACCAAAAATGTCATGAGCTCCCGGTCTAATACATGCATGCATGCACGCAGGCAACAGTTGCGTAACCGGAACCGTGCAATTATCCGCACGAGTTGTCGCCAAGGTTACATGTAGCGTTACCTAACTGTCACGTGTCGCCGCCTGACGCACGTGCTTGTTGACAGGTGAGGAGGACGAGGACGCTGTGAAGACGAACACAGGTGCCGGGCAACTTGTGCAGTTCGCCGTGTTGCTCGGGCGCAACCTGCTGGTGGCGCGCAGGTCCTGGCGTGCTCTGGCGGTGCGGCTGGCCACGCACGTGCTCGTCGCCCTCCTGTTCGGGTACCTGTACGCGGGGGTGGGAGCGAGGGCCGACACCGTCCTCGCCAACTACGTCTACCTGTACGGCAGCATGCTGCTCAACGTCTACACCGGCAAGATGAGCGTGCTGCTCAACTTCCCGCTTGAGATGGCTGTCCTCGGGAGGGAACACTTCAACAGGTGTGTGACAAGTCAATTTAAGGAGTTTATTAAAATTCTACTAATAGCTGCCACTACTGGTTTAAGCTAAATTAAACAAACTAATACCCTTTTCACATCAGATGTTTTAGTTCGGATGTTAAAGTGAATGTGTCTTTGAACGCTAATGTGAAAACGTATGACCTCGTCTAAATTAGGGTGACCATTTTCTTAAGAAGGCAATGCGGGACAAAGCAAGAAAAAAAGTTCGTCACTTTCCAAATATAAGTGAAGAGCAAAAAAAAGGTCTTCACCTCCCGAATCCAAGTGAAGAGCAAACAAAAATAAAATAAGGTCCTCATCTCTTCAAATACAAGTCAAGAAATAAAGTGAAGTGCATAAAAGTTAGAATCAAAATCGGGACGAATGGTCACCCTAGTCTAAATACAAGCGAAGTTGAAGAAAGAGATCTGCGTCTTAAACATCGTCCACATTGCCAACATAATTTCTATTATAAA
Organism: Liopterus haemorrhoidalis; assembly: GCA_963971575.1. NCBI lineage: Eukaryota > Metazoa > Arthropoda > Insecta > Coleoptera > Dytiscidae > Liopterus > Liopterus haemorrhoidalis. Next base: position 33,052,241 of record OZ020624.1, read on the forward strand.
AAAAAACTCTTTGAATTTGTGCTTCTCTTCTTTTATTTATGTTGAGCTGTTATCATTTTATATATCGAGGTTATGAGAAGATTATATGCGTTATTATTTAAATATATATATATATATATATATATATATATATATATATATATATATATATATATATATATATATATATATATATTATAGTTATTATTAGTTTATTAATTATATTAGTTATTCAGTTATTCAATAATAACTATAATAATTTAACAGTTACGTAGATATGACATTATGTTGGCAATGCATACTATCTTTATATGCAGATTTCCAGATGGCAGCACCGGAGATTTAAACATATATATTCTTTATTTCAACAATTCAAATTACATAACGTACAATACAGTACAATTTAATTTACAATATATTACATTTTCTCATTTCTTTCTTCTTGCTCCAGTGTCCCTCTCTTTCTTCCTATTCTCATTCTGGTTTCCCTCTCCGATCTCCTTCCTTCTTGCTTCGCTTTCTCTCCTTTATTTATCCATGCCTCATTCCTTATCTTACCGGTCCCTGCTGCTTTCCCTTCCTTCATGTTCTTTATTATGCTCTCTATTTCTTCCCCTGACGGTCCCTCCCCCTCTTCTTCCCCTTCTCTATCTTCCACTCCTTCTGATTCGTCCTCTGTCCCTCCTTCCCCCCTTATATCCCCCCCGCCTTCCTTCCTCCTTTTTTCGCTTCCCTCTAATATCTCCATGAAGTGTTTCCTCCAGTTCTCCATGTTAATCCTGTTACTCCTGTCTCCTGTCTATATATTCCCAGGCTTGCTTTTCGTTCCTTATCTTTCCCAGTTCTTCCTGCTCCTTTACCAAATATCTTATCTTTTCCTGCTTACATGTTTGTTTATACTGCTACAATTTTTCTCTGTACCCTTCCTCCGTCTCCTCCCCCTTTTTGGCCCAGGCCTTCTGCGCCTCTTTTTTTTCTCCTGCATCTCTTCCCCCACCATGGTTATTTTCCCATCCTTGTACTAAGCCCTCTCCTTTTTTTCACCACCGCTTTCTCTACCCCTTCTCTCAATGTGAAAAGGGTATAAGGCGCTGTCTATTATAGGGATTTGCAGCTAAGCACCCTACCATCTGGTGAGCGTTTCATGAACTTGTGTACATCATATAACATTTCGTTTTGTGTATTGGCATCTGACACTACCGATAGAGGCGCTACTGCATTCATATCATGGCTGATTTTGGTAGGATATTTTTGACAGGTTCAATGGTAAATTTATGTGATATTTATTGAAACACACGGGAACACATTCTAAAATGGTCTTTAACTGTCTTTCCACTTCTAAGAACATATTCCCATGCTTGTCACAAACTCTACTATCCTACAACCGTCAGTTTCTCAAAATCTCACTAGAGGCGCTTCAGTTATTGTCAGTTGACAACTGGTTTTGTATGAAGTTTGTTTTTAAAGTTTTATTATAATCATTGAAAAATGTATAATACATATTGTTGTGTGCCTATGTGCAATTCATTGAAAAGAAGAAACCCGGAAATATCGTTTCATTTGTTTCCACTAATATCAGACACCGTATGGTTCGAAACAAAATTGGGAAAGCAACAGGTTAGGAATCGACGCGATGTTTAGATAAACAATTTAAAAATTGAAAAAAAAGTGAGCCCTTGTATCAAAGTTTGCTCATTACATTTTAATGATAGTGACTACAAAAAATATTTTCAATTTTGTATTTATAATCGCATATCTTGAAAATTCCTGTTATTGTGTGTGGGTTTGTAATGCACAAGTGTAGGCATAATGCATAAATCTTTATGAACTCTCTGTTTTTTTCAGTGACTCCACACAATATTATATGCCCAGCATTGTAGATTTCTACCCCTTGGTAAACAACACGGGAATTATTATTTCCCCCAATATAGTTAAAATAATCGACAATGGAAAACCGCCATAACTTAAAACCAGATCACAAAATGTAGTATTTTAGATGTTTACAAGTAATGTCACTTCACAAAATCAGAAAATCCCAAACAATTATTTATTTTTTGTCGTTTTTTGATACACTTTTCGCTATCATTTACTAGTAAATGTCAAGTGGTATCTGATTTAGAATGGTTTCAAAAAAACCCGCGTGGCGCTACGATCTTAAAATTTTTCCCCTATATTACATTAACAATATGCTAAGTGCGTGTTGTCGCTGTTACAGGTGGTACCGGCTGGCGCCGTACGTAGCGAGTACGCTGCTCGTAGAGTTGCCGTTTCAGCTGCTGTGCACGTGGCTGTACGTGCACATCAGTTACCGGCTGACGGACCAACCCCCGGACCCGGAGCGCTACTACCGCTTCGTGGCGTTCTGCGTGCTCGGCGCCCTGTGCGCGCAGGCCTGGGGCTACTTCATAGGAGCGACGACTCCGATCAAGCTCGCCGTGTTCGTCGGTCCGGTGGTCGCCGTGCTCTTCAGCGTGTTCGGTTTCTGTATAGCACTGCGCGACACGCCCCCCTTGTTCAGGTGGCTGTACCACGTCAGCTACTACAGGGCGGGCTTCCACGGAATCGTGGCCAGTGTGTACGGGCTAGGGAGGCCGGAGCTGCAGTGCCCGGAGCACATGCTGTACTGCCACTACGCGGTCCCAGGGAAGTTCCTCAAGGAGATGGACATCGTCAATGTGGACCTCTCGCTCAACGCATCGCTCATAGTTACCATAGCGCTCACCATGCACCTCTTGACCTTCGGAGCCCTCTGGCTGCGTCTCAACAAAAGATGAGAATCTCACAGACACCGACACGTATTTTTATATTATCGTTATTTATGTATAGTTAGGGATAAGGAAATGTGATGATTATTATTATTATTTCTAATAAAGATGAATTATTTATACAAGTGTGCGATGAGTGTCTTCGTGCCCCCCTCCCGCATTATGTAAACCTCACTGACGTAGTGTCCTTTGAACCGTTTCATTTATAATTCACAAGGACATCGTGAACAGGTATCCATATATCTGTCTCCTACTACTCGAGTATTTCCTAAAAATACACCTTTTAAAACATTTCTAATATATAATCAATATTTTTAAAGGTTTATTTATGAACTATATGTACTCATTTAAACAATATAATTTAATTTAGTGTTATATTTTCGTTAAAAAATTCGAGATGTACCGACAAAAAGGTTATGTGTAAATTTCACAGAAACGATAGAAACATCTGTATTAATAAACAGTGTCTTGACTATAATAATTCGTTTTAATAATAAAACAAATCTTTTTTGTTCAATTCATTTTTTCAATTAGATGAATATTTGGGGTGTCACTGGGGAACCGACTCCCTAACAATCTCGAAACAATTGGTGCAAATCACAGATGACCAAGAGGAGATGCGAAACCTACATGTTATTTTCTGTGCTTTTGTGGCAAAGTGGCGCCTCTTTTTTTTCGCCCAGGAACTATTCGATTTAAAATTTACCGCCTGGTTATTTGAAGGTTACTTCTTTATTTTTAAGGCAGAAAAATGTTTATTAATGAAACATGATAATAATATAAAAGCAAGTTTTATTTTAAATAATATACACATATTTTAAATACAAAGTTCAGTTTTTTAGTAAATATTTTAAATACAAAGAAGTTTATTCAATCACAAATGAACGAATCATCAATCAACTTATTTATATATTTCTTTCTCATTCATGCAAGACATGTACGAGACAGAAATACATAAGTAAGTTGATTGTTGCTTTATTTATTTGTGATTACTACGTGGAAACTACTACAGTTCTTCGATTATTCTTCATACACATTCTTATAAAGCAAGCAGAAGAGTGGAAACACAGAACATTGAAATGATTGAAAAACAACACAGAACACGGAACATTGGAACATAAAACATCGGAAATTACTTATAATTTGTAGCACGTGGCACTGTACATGAATTAATTGATTTCCTTGTCAAAATTAACCACAAAACACCTTAAAATATGGACGTTAAAAAACAATGACATATGTTTCACTATGATATGGAACTAATGTAGCATTTAGCGACATCTACTGTGGTTATTTGAAATTAAAACTGGTTACTAACGCCATCTATGTTTTTATCCAGAAACTATTCTCACGAGCACAACTCACCCATTAAGCCTTCACCCCCCTGCTGTCATTATCAGATGTCACAGCCCAACATTATACACACAAAAACACCAAATCATAGAGATAGAAGACCACAGAACAATCTCGAAACAATTGGTGCAAATGATCGAACAAACTTCTTAGTACTTAATAATGTCACTAGAGGCGCTGTCGTATAGTTTGTTCGACTGACTGTATCATTTTGTCACAGCTTACCCGAGTTTTACCGATGTTACCCGAGCAATAAATTTTTCGAACAAACCAATATTTAGTTTAATATTGTGTTAAGAGATGGCGGCATCAATAAGATTTGTTCGACTGAATATACCATTTTGTCTCAGCTTACCGATGTTACTCGAGCAATTACTATCTCGAACAAACCCGCAGTCTGTTCAGCGTTATGCTAAGAGATGGCGCAATTAATACTATTTGTTCGACTGATTGCAAAAAATGTATCTATATCCTTGAAGTTTCCCGAGCAATAACGGGTTCGAACAACCCGTCTCTTTATTGTAATTTTTTTAATTATTTTAAATAACCATAGTTATAAATATATCTGTTATAATTGAGCTATTAATTTAGTAACTATATAGTAAAATTCTCCACGTCCTAAGTTATGTTTGAAAAGAATAAACTTTGAAAAAAATTTAAAATCACATCAAGGCGTCCGGCTTCATGAATTTCGCCACTGGTAGCAAAATTTTAGTGGTGACCGACAACTCACTTGCCCCTAAAAATTGAAAAGTCTCCGTGTTAGAAATTTCTTGTTTAATTATGTAAATTTTTTGTTTAATTTTATTTTTAAATAAGTTTACAAGTCATTACTGACCCAGGGATTTTAAAAATTCCAATCGCAGGTCTCATTTTTTAGTTTTTAAGGTTTGGTCTTTTGACAATATTTATTTTTAAAACGCTCCCAAGTTAAATGGCCTTTAGGATAATGTTAATGTTTCACAATGCATACGAGACAATAAAAATCTAAAAATTTAAATCACAAGGCCGTATCTCGAACCGTTTTTGAGTTGCCTATAGAAATTTTGAAAAATTTTAATCTTATTTAAAATGCTTTTATGTCTAAACAGCTTTAGAGATCTTAACGTAATTATTTTAATAATGCAAACAAGACACGAGAAATCCAAAAATTCAAACTTCAGGCCTATATCTCTAACTAATATATAATCAATATTTTTAAAGGTTAATTTATGAACTATATGTACTCACTTAAACAATATAATTTAATTTGTGTTATATTTTCGTTAACAAATTCGAGATGATTAAAAGACAACAGGTATCCATCTATCGGTCTGCTACTACTCGAGTATTTCCAAAAAATAAAACTGTATGTATATGAATTTCGTTAGACCAAGGCCCTGCGCAGAACAGTATGCGTATTAAGAACAGATAAAAGTTACCATTACCATTATTAATGAATTTAATACAATACAGAGCTACACTGTGCAGGTGGACGACTGGTGAACTACGATCAAATGTGGCGCTGTGCAGGTGAACGACGGGTGAACTACGATCAAGTGTGGCGCTGTGTAAGTGAGCGGTGGGTGAACTACGATCAAGTGCAGCGCCATGCAGGTGAGCGACGGGTGTACTACGATCAAGTGGAGCGCCGTGCATGTGAGCGACAGGTGAACTACGATCAAGTGCGGCGCTGTGTAGGTGAGCAGTGGGTGAACTACGATCAAATGCGGTGATTGCGTTATATTTTCGATATACTAAAAGGGAATGTAATTTTTGTAATTGTGTCCCTGGAAATGAAACGAACGCATACACACGACCGACACATTTTTCTACACGTCATTGTTTACACACTTGTCAAAAATGCCTCACTTACCTTAAGATAAATAATTAATTACGTAATTAAACATTTTTCTCGTGTGACTTGCATGCAGCGATAAGTTCGCCTGAACGATCCATACTTATCCACTGCACATGTGATAAAAATGTCAAAGTTTCAAGTAGCTTAGTTTAAAATGTCAGAAATTAGTAAATTATCTCTGATCTTAATATACCTCGAACTCATACTTATTAACTGTTTGTAGGAAAAGAACTGACAAAAAACAAACAATTTCAAAACAAACAAAACACATTTCAGGGTTTTGTAGATATTTAATAAGTGTAAGAAGCAGTGGCGCAATCAGGATTTTTTCTTTGGAGGGGGCCCGGAAGCCAAAATTATTTAAATTATGAATAATGTTCTCACTTTTGAATTACCAGTGACGACCTAAAAAAAAGGTTCTTATCTCTCTATTTTTAAATATAAAACAAAGCATTTATTTACATAAAAGATTTTCCTCTTTCTTTGGGGGGGAGGCCTCCCGCCTCTTCTTGGCTACGCCACTGGCAAGAAGTCAACAGAAAGCTGGATGTCTAAGACAATTTTTTTTCTATAATCAACAGATTTTTGATAATCATTTTTATTCAATATTTGAGTACTAACTAAGAGCTTACATTTAATTTGTTTAAAATAAATTTAAATAATTTGCAAATATTACGTCATTAGAAAATATAAATTAAAAAATCCTAGCGAGTTTTTTCTGCACGCCTAATGATCGAATTTATGAGTGCAAGCTCCTTAAGAAGGAGATTCGTTCTCATCTGTTAACAATTTTTTATTATATTTTTAATATGAAAAAAGACATACACTACCTTAGTCATAAATACAAAAAATCCAAAATTTTATTAGCCATAATTTAGCCATGAATTAAATAAATAATTTTGTCATAAAAACAAAAACTGCAATTTTTTCCAAAACCGAAATACAGAAAGGTTATCATCAATCAATTAAAACCAGAGGTCCCTATCTTTTACCGTAATTGAGATATAATTTTTTGAAAAATTAAATTTTATTACAAAAATTTAAAAATTTTACAAAAAATTTTTGCAAAAAATGTTACAAAAAATTTTAGAATTAGAAAATTTAAAACTGGGCCGGATTTACGGTAAAAAAATCTTATTTCACAAATTAATATTTCAAAAAAGAGATAGAGACCCCCGGTTTGAATTTTTGGAATCCCTATATATTGATTAGTGTATAAAAAATTTAGAATTTTAAATTTTAAAATAAGGATGAATTAACAAAAAATTATAATTCAAAAATTATCGAATTTCAAAACATTTTACATCCAAAATTATGAGGAAGAATCTGCGGTTTGAATTTTTGGAATGCTTGTATCTCGTTTAGTGGAAATTTAAAATTTAAAACAGGGCCAGAATTACGATAAATTATAAAAACCAAAATAATAAAATGTTTCTAATTTCAAAGGGGTAAAAATTTTGGGGCCATAACGTTTTAATTCGGAATATCTTTAAGAGTAGGCAAACAAAACCTTTGAAAATGACAAAAAAAAAAAAATGACAAACTAAAAAAGTTCTAAAACATTTTTTTTTTTAGCTGTTCTTAAACAGTCAGTCGAAATTGTCGGTCTTACTCGCCACCATTTTGTTCTAAGTGTCAGGTCTTTGGTCCCCCAGATACCTGGAAAGACCCGATATACTTATAACAAGATGGGGGTGATGCCAAAATTCAACTGGCACCGTCTAAAAACGTAACTACCTTTAAAAAATTGTGTAACAAAAACTGAAAGTGATACAGAACTGGGGTTTAATTTTTTTTAAATACACAGGTCTTCTTCAGTAAATAAAAAAAAAATAAATATTTAAAACAGGAAATACAAGATGTTAAAACAGGAAATACAAGATGTTCAAAAAGGCTAAAATTCAAAAATTCATGCCTCAAAAATGAAAAGGGATAAAGGCATGCGGTTTCAATTTTTGGATTCCTAATGCCGCATTTCTACCAATAATTTGTCTCAAAATTTAGAACAGGGCCGGATGTACAAGCTATCAAAACATTTCAAAAATTCATGTCTTAAAAATGTGAAAATGAAAAAATTTCATTTTTTTGCAGTCTAACTTTTTGTATTCCTTATCCCGCATTTAGTCAAATATTTGGAGTCTCTCTCTCCTCCATTTCTCCTCCTTCTCTTCTCCACCTATCCTCCATCTCTCCTCCAACTCTCCTCCACCTCTCTTCCATCTCACCTCTTTAAATCTTTAAATCTTGTTCAATATAAAAAAAATAACATTTCAGTCTTCCAGTATCGACCAAAATGTTTATTTTCCTTCGTAGATATTTACAATGATATCCAAATTTGTGTTAACGTATCATATGCACTGTAATAGTGTTCCTCTTTGAAAACAGAATCCTGAAATCCTTGTAAACTAGATTTTCAATCGGAGTATTTGTGCGATTCGCAATATTGCAGCAATTGTTGCCGTGTTCTTAGGGCCACACTATTTTATGATAATTATTCCTGAAAAAAAATAATAAGTCCAAACTCCTGTAAAGGAATCTTGGGAAAGAAAAGGTAAATTTTCAGTTTCTAGACCGCCGGCCATAGATATGAAAGTCACGTGGTCAATGTGACGTCTGAACCGCTACTAGTATCCCTGTATAAACCGGTTATCATTTTAAAATGAAGACCTGTACCCTATCATTTTCATAATTATTATTATTTTTTAAAAATTGCCATAAGTGTCTTCCACAACACTCGGTGAGTGCTGGGAATACCCACCCCTGAAGGGAGTTGGGCGCAGTTGGGATGATCCGAGAACCATCCATGTCCCTAGGGGTATATTGTCTGTCCACTCCTCTTTCACTCCCTTTCCTCTCCACCAATTCTTCTGCATCTCTCCACTATCTTTCTTACAACTCACTTTAATTTTTCCTACTCTCCCTTTAACTTTTTTATCTCTTCTTAATTTCTCCTACATCTCTCCTTGATCTCTCCTCAATTCCTATTATATTTCTGGGGCGCAGTTGGCATGATCCGAGAACAAACGTTCTTAGGGGCGGCGCTAATTTATTATTATTATTTTTTTGAAAATTGCCATAAGTGTCTTCCACAGCACTCAGTGAGTGCTGGGAATACCCACCCCTGAAGGGAGTTGGGCGCAGTTGAGGACGACCCGAAAACAAACCATGTTCTCAAGGGCCGCACTAATTTATTATTATTAAAAATGTTTTTATTTCCGCCAGTACCGTCCATGTTTGCCCGAAACGTGTTCCACGCAGACGAGACGTTCACCTGTAACCTTCTCAGAGAAGGTCAAGGGAGCTTTATACCCAGAAATCGGCCGCAACCCAAACTCTGGCGATATGCGAAGAAATCCCGTTGGTCGAAATTTGTAAAAATAATTTATTTTAAAAACATTTTCTAAAAGAGGCAAAAAGGGTTAAAAATTAACAAATTATAATTAGCGCCGAGAAATAAGAAAAATAAAAAATATTTTTTAGACCAAAAAATAAATTTAAGAAAATTATTCTCTAATTTTTTTTTATTTTTAATTAAATGGCCTTTACCTCTGTGGCAATTAGCCAGGACATTATTTGTGAAAAATTCCATGCCTGAACCGGATTCGAACCCGAGACCTTCGCAATGCAGACCACATGTGTTACCACTACGCTACGCCGGTCGGCTATCTTTAATTTAATTTTGAGTAAAAACGTTTTGAAATGTCAGTTTGTCTATATAAAAAAATAATATTAATTTTATTAATCGTTCAACCCAAAATGTAATGAAATCAGGAGCAATCAGTCTAAATATCAATTTGTTCCCGTAATATTTGCGAAATGGGCCATATTTCACGTAAAACCCATTACTTCACTTACTAACTCCGAACATAGGGCCTTAATCAAAATTAATAAGCGTCCAAATTACCCTATTTGTCACGAACCGCCCCAGAGGGCTGTTAGCTTTACCTACATATATATATACGTATATATCGAGACCTCAAAAAAATACCAATTGTGAAATTGTACACATGTTAGGATTTCGCAGATATTTAGTAAGTGAAAAAGTTCAGCAAATGGCTAGAACTTCCTTTTGATGATCCACTTTTAGATATACACTAGCTGGAATGATAAGCGAGGTAGCCCCCCAAAGCTCCCCAAATATATACATTATTAAAATAAGGGATATATATATATATATATATATATATAAAATTATTAATATTAGTTATTAAAATATTTGTATCCGAAAAAGATTTTGGAAAAAATGTGCCAAAAGAATGAATTTAAAAATTGAACTTGTTCCTTAATCGACGCCTCAAGACCTTTTATTTTCACTATTCAAAATGTTTTTTCGAAAATTACAAGTATGTATTTTTCAGTAATTATGTGGATAATAAAATGCATGCCAAATTTCAACTCGGTAGGTCAAACAGTTTACAGCAACAATTTCTATTGTACAAACAGACAGACATATGAGTGACTGTATAAGGGTTTTTTGTTCACAATCTTTCAATATAGTTTTTAAATAAATTATTTAAAAAATAAACTGTAATTTTTTTTTTTTTTGAAAAAACAAAAATATCAAAAATGAGATTTCTGAAATTATACAAATTCTTTTTGTAAATAAAAACTGATATAACTACATTAAGATTTGAAAAAAACGGGCCCTTGATTTTTTCAATTTCTTAATATAATTTCAAAAACACTTAAAATCATCATAGGACTGATTATCCAACAAGTCAAACATAGCAAAAAAACATCTCATTTTTAATAAATTGAGACAACCCCTCTAAACGGAAAACAGACAGACAGTATAAGGTTTTCTTAGTAAAACCCTGGAAACTTGGTAATATTCGAAAAAATAATATAATAAAAAAAAATTCCGAGCATATCCCTGTTATGTGAATTATTCTGAATTTTTCAGACTTTTAAGCCAACACCTAAAAACTCACTAACAGACAGACAGTATAAGGTTTTCTTAGCAAAATCCTGGAAACTTGGTAATTTTCGAAAAAATAATCTAATAGAAAAAATTCCGAGCATATCCCTGTTATGTGAATTATTCTGAATTTTTCAGACTTTTAAGCCAACCCCTAAAAACTCTCTAACAGACAGACAGTATAAGGTGTTCTTAGTCATACCATGAAAATTTGATAATTTTCGAAAAAATAATCTAATAAAACATTTCCAGCATATAACAGTTATGTACATTATTCCAAATTTTAAACCAACCCTTCAGGAAGACATATAAATTTTAATTCTCTAGGTGCAGTCGTTTGGCCACAATTTCTACCAAATAGGACACTTGATTGACGGTACAAGAGTATTTTAACATACCTACGAAACCATATGGGTGCAGTTAAAAATTAATCTACTCTTAACTATTCCAGAAAAAAATAGTTTCGAGTGATCCTAATGTGGGCGTAAATGCTTCTAAAGTAATTTTCAAAATACGTGGCAGTGCGAACAACAATAAATAAAAGGTCTACAGGGGGCTCTGATCTTTAAATATGCGCTAAAATAATTAACACAAAAGGTTATTATGGGGTATAAAAAAAAGACAAATTACTTGGAGAGTTTGAAATACCTTTCAATATTTCAATATGCACAGACAGACAAAAATTATAAAAATGGTCAAAATGGTCTAAGCTAACTATATTTAAGCTACCAAAGTAAAAATACTAAAAAAATAATAATGTACAAACGGAGCCTCCGAATTTATATATATAGATTTATAGTATTAATTGCTCAAATTATAGTGCTGATGTCAAGAACTAGAACACCTAGAGACGCACGAGACGCAAAAGGCACCTATCTGGGCAAAAATACAGCTATTATTTTCAATATAATAATACAGAATTTAGAATTTTCTGTAATTTTTTAAAATTTGCATTAATACATATATTATTGATGAACGATATTTAAATTCATCCCTAAAGATATAGTGCAGAGGTCAAGAACTAGTGGTCCCAGAGCAGACAAACGGACAGATAGACCGACAGACATCATGCTAAAAATAGTGAAAACGTTATGTAGGGACCTAAATTCGTGAAGATCCATCGAAATCTCGGAATGTCAAAATCGGTATGATCACAATACCTCCCTTATATGGTGGCGGTCGGTAATAATTGATTTATTGTATGCACACACAAAACAACCGTGCATACAATACTTTTTCTAATCTTATCTGTAGAAATGGTGTCTGTAAATAATGAAAAATTATAAAATTTATTTCTTTTTGAAAATTTTCCAAAGATCAGGATAACTTGTAAAAGTTGCTGCAAATTTTTCGTTAGAGGGTTTATTTGGAATGGCTCTTTGTTTCCGAAAGATTCCCACCCCTGCTATAGCGGCTCCATAATTATACTGACACCTTTTTGAAAAAAATGTTTCCCAAAATTAAATAAAAAAATTGTAATCAGATACTAACGACGTATAGAATCCATTCAAGATGTTTCCTCATCTCAATAGGCCATGTTGGGGGGGGGCATTTTAGTTGGTAACCACGAAATACAACTAGACATGTGAAAATAAAATAACTATAGTTTCTGTGGTTTAAGCGGAAGATTTTGAATTCTAGTAATTTTTACAAATTAAGTGAAGTTTTTGGTAATTTTGTTTAGCAAAAGCCCACTTCAAACCTTAAAAAGAGAGCTCATGACAACTCAGGAAAATGAAAATTCCATTAAGTTCCGCTTAAACGTTTGAAATAGCCTATAAAATTTTAATTACAAAATATTCATGTGACATTCTATAACAAATATTTATTCAATATATTTAATAACAAACTTAAAAAAATACCATGGCCTAGTTAGATGAGGAAACATTGTTAATGGATTATACATAGCTAAAGTATCCATAAAAATTATCAAATAAAAAATAAATGAGATTTTTAAAACTAAAACTTTTATTATTTGATATTACGAATTTGAAAAACCGGTCCCATAATTTTCCAAACTCATAATATAGGTTCCCAACACCTAAGTGGTGCGTTGGGTAATATATCTTAACCCACTTCTTTATAAAATCTGTCTTTCAACCCTATTATCCCTAAAAAAATCTCATTTTAATTAATCGAAGCCAAGTCAACTTTTGATTTAGATATAAAAGTTAATCACTAGCCATCGGGTTTCGAACCCGCTTTACTGCGTAGGTAACAGTTTTACCATGGTGCCACTATAGCTTAAAACAAGACGAAGTAAACTAGAATTAAACTCTGGTCCACAGATGACAAACAAGCCCTAAATGCGAAATAATTTTTAAAAACAAAGTTGCAAAACTATATGTTAAAGACCAAAAAAACCCAATAAAGAAAATCAGACCCGAGCTTATTAGTGAAAATGGACAACTACCATCTACGAATGTAAATAATATTCATTCTAAAAAAAAAAAAAAACAAGAGGGCTCTAAACCACAGTTTTAGAATTAATTCACCTTTCTAGTCTTTCATGACTTTCATGACTTTACCAGAAACCATTTCTTGAAAAAAAAAAAAAATCGTGTCAAAGCAGCCGCAATCTTTGGAAATGTACTTATATGTTTTCCCCGAATATCAAAGATCGTAAAGGACATTTTAAGCTTCTAACAAGGGCTTATTTCCAAAAATAACATCACAAAGGATCAAACAAACTAAACACATTCTGAATTTTATTATATAATTATTCAATAGAAATTAAACTCTTAAGTGGCACATAGGGTTGAATAAATGTACGTGCTTGACCTCCAGCACTGTATGAAAACCGCAAATATTTATTGATAATTTATTTTATTATTAATTATAATTTAATTTAGAAATAACAGAACTTTTAAGAGGTGCATAGGGTTATGATATATTCTGTTCTTGACTTCCAGCACTACATGAAAATAATTTCAACTAAAAATGATAAGTACTTGACGAAAAAAATATTTTTTCGGAATATAGAACGTCTTTGGTAGCCATATTTTAAAACGCCTCTAAACCAAACCAAAACTGTCACCAAGTGGGACATAGAGCAGAAAAATACCTTTCTCTTGATTTCAAATTGACCTCCAGCACTATATGAAAATAATATCTACTAAAAATAATTACTTGTCTGGGATAAAAATAAAATTTTTCGGAATAGAAAACGTTTTTGAAATACATATTTTTAATGACTAAACCAAATCAAAAAAAAATTCCAAGTGGAGCAGAGAACAGAAAGAGCTTTCTCTTGAACTTAGACAAATTTAAAAACTACAAAAAAAAAAAAAATAATAATAATTAAAAATTCCTGTCGTATTTTCTTACAGATCGAATTTCTAATATTTGCCAGGTAAAATTTCCTGTGGAATTCTGGAAATTATCCTTATTACTTAATCCTCTTTAATACGTCCTACTCTCCTCCCCTCTTGACTTCACACGTAGATTCGTGAGAAACTTCAGACGCAAGGAAAACAAAGCGAGTAACAAAATATTGACAATATCAAAACCAAACAAACACATCTCGTCTAATATAAAACATAAACAATAAAAAAAAAAACAAAAAAAAATTTAATCAAAAACTGACTGAATTTAGGGTTTCGCAGGTATAAATAAAATACTTTTTAGATTTTTGGATCAATTCTTTTAAGAAACAGGGTGTGCGACAAAAAATTATATCTATACTAATTAGTTCGTTTGTACACAACGGGCATTCCAGCTAGTATACAATGAAAATTGCGTTAAAATAAAAAAATTGTATAAAGTGTGAATTTTATTGCCCCTGTATAAACAGGTAGATAAAATAATTTTTTCGATAATTCAAAAAATTCAATAAATCTTTGAATTCTTAAAATTAAGTTGTTTCTAGACCTCTAGAATACTAAATAAAATCCATGGTATCGTGACGTTTCTACGGCTCCTATTACCCCTGTATAAACAGCTCAATAAAATAATTTTTTCGATAAATCAAAAAATTCAATAAATCTTTGAATTCTTAAAATTAAGTTGTTTCTAGACTTCTAGTATACTAAATAAAATCCATGGTATCGTACCGTTTCTACGGCTCCTATTACCCCTGTATAAACAGGTCAATTAAATAATTTTTTCAATAAATTTTCGAATTATTAAAATTATTTAAAGTTGTTTCTAGACCTCTTGTACTATACTCCATTCGGATTGACTCACATTAGTCCTCCATCTTGATCTGTTTGTCAGGGCTTTCCATGTGTCTTGTAAATCAGAACTTGTTAAATTTTCGGTTAGCTGGTTTCTCAATCTCTGGCGAGGTCTTCCCACTGATTGACGAATATTCAATCTAACAGTCCTTCTGAATGACTAGATCACATTTTTTTTGTAGACATCTTTTAACTTTGAAACTGTGTAAAACAATTTTATTTTTTTAACCATCAGGATTCGCTGCTCCAATTCTCCACTATCAATTTAAATTATTTAAAAATCAATGTGTTGGTTTTCTTTGCAATTAGATGTCACCTAAGCGTTGGAAACATTATTATTATTTTTTTGAAATAATAATAATGTTAAATTGCCATAAGTGTTTTCCACAGCACCCAGTAAGTGCTGGGAATACCCACCCCTGAAGGGAGTTGGGCGCAGATGGGATGATCCGAGAACCATCCATATCCTTAGGGGTATATTGTCTGTCCACTCCTCTTTCACTCCTGTTCCTCTCCTCCAATTCTCCTGCATCTCTCCACTATCTTTCGTACAACCCACTTCCATTTCTCGTTCTCTCCCTTTATCTCCCTTATCTCTCCTTCATTTCTTCTTCATATCTGCTTCATCGCCCCTTTATCTCTCCTCAATCTCTCCTACATTTCTCTTCTATCTCTCCTACATTTACCCACTATCTGCTCCATTTCTTCACTATCTCTGCTCCATTTCTACTTCATTTTCTCACAATCTCTCCACCAAAATCATAACTCAAAAACGATTTAAGGTAGAGACCACCGATTGGAATTTTTGAAATTCCCACATTTTGATTTCCGTATAAAAATGAGAATTAGAAAATTTAAAAATGGGCCGGATTTACGGTAAAAAAAATCTTATTTCACAAATTAATATTTCAAAAAAAAGATAGAGACCTCCGGTTTGAATTTTTGGAATCCCTATATATTGATTAGTGAATAAAAAATTTAGAATTTTAAATTTTAAAATAGGGCTGAATTAACAAAAAATTATAATTAAAAAATTATCGAATTTCAAAACATTTTACATCCAAAACTATGAGGAAGAAATCTACGGTTTGAATGTTTGGAATGCTTGTATCTCGTTTAGTGGAAATTTAAAATTTAAAACAGGGCCAGAATTACGATAAATTATAAAAACCAAAATAATAAAATGTTTCTAATTTCAAAGGGGTAAAAAGTTTGGGGCCATAACGTTTCAATTCGGAATATCTTTAAGAGTAGGCAAACAAAACCCTTGAAAATGACAAAAAAAATGACAAACTGAAAAAGTTCTAAAATATTTTTTTTAGCTGTTCTTAAACAGTCAGTCGAAATTGTTGGTCTTACTCGCCACCATGTTGTTCTAAGTGTCAGGTCTTTGGTCCCCCAGATACCTGGAAAGACCCGATATACTTATAACAAGATGGGGGTGATGCCAAAATTCAACTAGCACCGTCTAAAAAAGTAACTAACTTTAAAAAATTGTATAACAAAAACTGAAAGTGATACAGAACTGGGGTTTAATTTTTTTTAATACACAGGTCTTCTTCAGTAAATAAAAAAAAAAAAATAAATATTTAAAACAGGAAATACAAGATGTTCAAAAAGTCTAAAATTCAAAAATTCATGCCTCAAAAATGAAAAGGGATAAAGGCATACGGTTTAAATTTTTGGATTCCTAATGCCGCATTTCTACCAATAATTTGTCTCAAAATTTAGAACAGGGCCGGATGTACAAGCTATCAAAACATTTCAAAAATTCATGTCTTAAAAATGTGAAAATGAAAAAATTTTAAAAGAGACTGCTGCATTTAGTCTATAAAAAAATTTGAGTTTCAAAAATTTAAATGAGGCCGTATTTATGAGCTATCAAAAAGTGAAAATTTCAAAAATTCATCTCTCAAAAATGGGAAGAAATAGAGCCATGCAGTTTCAATTTTTATATTCCTTATCCCGCATTTAGTCAAATATTTGGAGTTTCTCTCTCCTCCATTTCTCCTCCTTCTCTTCTCCACCTATCCTCCATCTCTCCTCCAACTCTCCTCCATCTCTCTTCCATCTCTCCTCTTTAAATCTAGTTCAATATAAAAAAAATAAAATTTCAATCTTCCAGTATCGACCAAAATGTTTATTTTCCTTCGTAGATATTTACAATGATATCCACATTTGTGTTAACGTATCATATGCACTGTAATAGTCTTCCTCTTTGAAAACAGAATCCTGAAATCCTTGTAAACTAGATTTTCAATCGGAGTATTTGTGCGATTCGCAATATTGCAGCAATTGTTGCCATGTTCTTAGGGCCGCACTATTTTATGATAATTATTCCTGAAAAAAAAATAATAAGTCCCAACTCCTGTAATGGCATCTTGGAAAAAAGAAGGTAAATTTTCAGTTTCTAGACCGCCGGCCATAGATATGAAAGTCACGTGGTCAATGTGACGTATGAACCGGTACTAGTATCCCTGTATAAACCGGTTATCATTTTAAAATTAAGACCTGTACCCTATTATTATTATTACTTTTTTTTAATAATTGCCATAAGTGTCTTCCACAGCACTCAGTGAGTGCTGGGAATACCCACCCCTGAAGGGAGTTGGGCGCAGTTGGGACGAACCGAGAACCATCCGTGTCCTTAGGGGTATATTATCTCCAGTATCAATTTAAATTATTTAAAATCCTCCATTTCTTTCGAGGTCTTCCTACTGGTCGATTCAATCTTCCGTCTAGGGCTTCTCATTTACCGTAATTTTCAAATCCCAGGATTCCGGGTGTCAATGGATCTATCACCTAATGATGACCGAATTTTTGTGACGAAAAGACCTGCCGCAGAAAAGGCTCTTTCAGATTTAATCGATGTCTGTGGAATGGTCATTAGTGCGTCATATAATTTATTGGTGCGTTTTCCCGTTGCTTCATAGATATTCATTTCTTTGGCGATGTTTTTGACGTCATATAGAAAACCTTCGGTATTCTCAACTCGTGTCACATTCGAAATAGCAACATCCAACTTCTGATGAAGTGATAATTCAGACGTGATTTCTCGCTCTGCCATCAGTGAATTTTTAGCCTCATCACCACTACTATCTAAATCTTCCATGCTACAAGTATCCGCATTTGCAACAAAAAGTTTAGCAAATAACTTTTTAGCTATAGCAATACTGATTTATTGAATTTACTTCCGATTCGTAGTGTTATAATTTGATGAGTTGTTTAGGTATTTTAGTAAGCCAACTAAATTATTATTGCTTCGTTCGACAATTCTCTGTTGGACAGATTCCAGCATTTTAGACGAAAAACTATTATTGTTTTTGCGTAACTCATCCAAAATACAGCCTCTGCTTCAAGTAGTGTTGCTCCGCGTCGGTCAAGTCTCTCAATACCAATTTTTAATGGCTGTAATGCCGTTACCACGTCCTTAATTACTAAATATTCCTTCTCCGAAAAAAGAGGGATTCCCGGGTTGAAACCCCGGGATAACGTGATGTATTTTTTCATACGGGATCCCGGGAAAATGGAACCGTTTAAGAAGCCCTACTTCCGTTCCATGTCCTTTTAACCATGTTGTCCTCCCTCAACTTTTGTCCTATCCACTGTAATCGTCTACTTTTCAGCTCTCGTGTGAAATATTTTTTAACTTTTTTTTAAATGTTATATATTTGCATAAATTATTATATATAAAGATGTGTGCATCTATTGGACCGTTGTCCTAATATAAAATAATATTATTATTAGATTAAAAACTAAATTCTTTTAAAATATTCGAAAATTTCTATGTCCCTAAACGCCGTATTGTGCTCATGCACAATTCTGTCTCATTATTTTCAATTTTGAGTAACAGAAAAAATATACCCCTTATACTATAAACTCTCCCGCAGAGCACTGCCGTACTGTGTGTTGCCTACCCTAAATACCTCAAGGAGTAATATTTTGCAATTTTCTAAAATTCATAACTCAAAACCTATAAACGGTAGAGATCCACGGTTTCAATTTTTGGAATTATCAATATTCATATATACTATGAAAATTTGGAGATATTCCCAGTGAAAGCAGTTTTTCACAGAGAATTGTTTTAAAATAAACCAAAATTGCAACTTGGCAAAGATGCAACTGAAAACAAAAAATACTCAACAAATGTTGAGGACTTACCCCGTGTAGCCCCAGGGGCTCTGGGCGCTACGCCCTTCTCAGAACTTACTTGGGGTCCTCCAGCGATGCCTGTAACAATAAAACAACAATTAGCAACCAAATAATCTTAGAATATTTCAAAAATATTAATTGAAAGACAACATATTTTTTGTAAAATAAACCTTCTTATTTTAGTAAAAATGGTCTTTATACAAAAAATAGTCAAACAAATTTTGAAAAATATGTCTTTTGAATAATATAATGGACATACAACCTTAGAAAATAAGCCAACCAAGTTCAAAACAATTTTAAAATTAATAGTTTTTGTTTTTTGTAAAAATAGCCTTCGTACTTCAGATAAGGCCTATAAATTCAAAACTTAAGTCATATAAATGGTTCAAAAAATACAAATTATAAATTTTAAACATATATTTTGCAAATTAAGCCTTTCAAGTTCAAAATAGGTCCATCTACACAAAAATAAATCATAAATCATTTTCAAAATTATAAGTTAAGAATTTTAGACTCTATTTATCAAAAATCTCCCTACCAAATTTAAAAATCTGATGTGAAGTGTGAATTTTTACACATTTCAGAGTTTCGCAGGTATTTTGTAAGTAAATGATGATTATTTGGGATGCCATAACAAATTTTATGTTAAAATATTTTTTTGTTAATTTTAATTCAAATGCCTAATACCATTATTTAGGTTTCTAAATATGTGCAGTATTTTTTTTATATAGCAAGGTTCATTAAGATTTTGAAAATTGCGCCTATGGCTTCCACTGGTTGTTTTAAGTCATACCTCCGCCCCTATGATTTCGAGCATTCAATTTCAACAATTTCCACTGGTTATTAAATTTACGCTTTTAAAAATTAAATGCAACATTTGCCCAAATATAACTAGAATTTGGAAAAAATAATTTAAACAAAATAAAAGATGCAAAAAAAAAACAGAAAAAATAAAATTGTCTCGAGACCGGAACCCTAGTTTGCAAATTAGAACGCGAGAGCGCTAACCATTACACAATGAAAGCATGCTGGTTTACTGTGTTACATAAGTTATTAAATATTTTACATGGTCAACCAAAAAACACAAAAAGGCGTTATTTTCCGAAAACATAATCTGATCAAAAATTCCTGTTGTACTATTCAGTTTCACACAAATGTACATTACTTAGAATTTTTTCAAATTTTTAGTTTAAACCACCTGGGCTACAGGGTGTGGGACAAAACATTTTTTTTTTTTAAAATTTTGGCAAAAATCGCTTCAAAATAATTTATTTTTCATAAATAAAATTTTGCAAGGGCTTTCATTTGATACCCTACTCAGAATTTAAAAAAATATATTTTTTTTCGGTGAGCAGATATTGTTTATATTTTTAGGGGGATATGTTTTTTAGATGTTTTAGTATTTTTCCTATGTGCGGGTCAAAGAGTTGTATAAGCATGCCAAATTTCAACTTTCTAGGTTTAGGCGTTTGGCTACAATTTTTACCGAACAGACAGACAGACAGACAAAACCCTAAAAAGGCCTTTAACACAAAAATTATACATTTCAGACATATTTTTTGCAAAATAACCATTCCAAGTTCCATAAGGGCATTTAAGCATAAAAATTTTGAAAAATATTAATTAAAATATATATTTTTGTAAAAAAAACTTACCAAGTTCAGGAGAGCAATTTTGCCAAATCCTTCGCCGACAGCATCCCCCTCTGCTTCTAGGGCACTAGCACTCGCTCACTCACGAAGGGCTATGAACACAAATGTTTGTATGAGTTGTATTATGATTTGAACTTTTTAAATTCTTTTTACTACTATTTGTATTAATTTTATGTTTTTTATTCTCTATGCTAATAAAAATGTTCATCTCTATAAATGCGCAAGACCATTTATTTAAATAACCAGCGATACATCTTTATCAATATTTATTATAACGTAATGCCTATGAGATTATTGAGCCAGAAATTAAGTCTCAAGAACGACGTAAAATGCCTAGGCTTGGGATGGGGTCCGCAAAAAAAAATGTTGTTCAAGAGGGGGTCCTCGGACCACATAAGTTTAAGGACCCCTGATCTAAGTCTCAAGGCCTTTAATTAAGCCCTACTCAAAGTTTTAAAAAATATATATTTTTTCGAGAAATATTTATTCCAACATAATTTCCTATGTAGATCAAAAAACTGTATATGCAAGCCAAAATTCAACTCTTTAGGTCCCGATATTTGACCACAAGTACTACCGTACAGACAGGCAGATACACGAGTCATACCTTTGGCCTAATACCTTTAAACACGTGTAGTATGTAATGTTTTATATAAATTTATTTGGAAAGAAAAATTGAATAAATCAACTTTTATCGAAGAAATAAACAGACAGACGGGCACATGAATGATGGTTTAAGGTTTCTTGACCATACCTACGAAACCCCAATTACTTTAAAAAGTGTAGTATGTAACGTTTTATATAAATTTATTTAGGAAAAAAATTTAATACCTAGTTTCTACCCAACAGACGGACACAAAGAGTTTCTTGGTTATTCATACGAAACCCTAAAAACGCATTTAAAAACATGTAATATGAAATATTTAAAGAAGTGGGGGGGGGCATATCTGGAAAAGAAAATTGAACAACCTTCGCCAGAGGG
Source organism: Liopterus haemorrhoidalis (assembly GCA_963971575.1). Classification (NCBI taxonomy): domain Eukaryota; kingdom Metazoa; phylum Arthropoda; class Insecta; order Coleoptera; family Dytiscidae; genus Liopterus; species Liopterus haemorrhoidalis. The sequence continues at coordinate 33,074,057 of OZ020624.1, forward strand.
AAGACCTCACAAAAAGTTGAGGTATTATATTAGTCAAAATCTAACAAGTATAAAGAAAGACCTGACAGTTAAGAGATCAAGACGGACTTTTAAGGGGTTAAGAGATCACGTTTTGAATGTTACTTTTTCAATTATGAACATATTATTTCTTTTTAAATTTCCTCAAAGCCAACTTGTGTGTAGGTACATATATTTCCAATATTGTAAGAAATTGTTCGTATGGGATTAATGTAATTGAAGAAATGCACCTTTATGCCCTTTGCACAATTGGCCTTTATGCCCTTTGCACAATTGGCCTTTACCCCTATATTTCAAGAGATCAACCAGGTCCCGGGTTCATTTCCCGCCGAGCGCCGGATCATCTTGTCCTATTCAATATACATTTAAACAATACAGCTAATGCCGTCGGTACGAACCCAAATAAAAGCAGTTTACAAATAAAAACACATATTACATGTTAACAAAAAATGCGCTGAAGCCCGTAAAAATCTGCCTCTGCCTGTCACAACTTTTTTAAAGATATTTGCCTCTTTGTTAAACTTTCTTCAAGCATGAAAATTTCACAGCTTGCGAACAAATCACACTTTTATCAAGACTTTTTAAGAAGACGACCATCAAAATATATATTTTTATACTTGACCACATTAAAACTTAAAATAAAAATCAGCTGTGGCCACCACAGGACCGACCGCCATTACAAAGTATTTGTATAAAATACATTCTAGCAGCAGAGTAGAAATAACTTGGCCTAATATTTTCTAAAAGAGATATTATTTATCATGATCATGGAAACGTTACATGAAAAAATTGATACTAAGAAAATATTTCGAAAATTTTTAATATTTTTTTTTCGTTTTTCAAAAAATGTCTCAAATAAAAGTTGTTAGTTATTGCTTTTATAACAACTTTTGTTAGATAAATTATTATTATGCAAAATCTTCAAAAAAAATAATGAATTTATGTTTAGGAAATCAGATCGTACTGTGCTCTTTCGGCGTGTCTTAAAAATGTCATAACTGGACTAAATAAAAAAAGATTTTTTTTTTATACTTTGGGCCTATGCCCCTAGTGACCGAAAAGTGCCCATCATAGACAAACATCACTTTTTAGTTTTAAAAAAAATCTCCTAACCTTATATACTTTACCGCATAGCACGAACGTGTTGTGGGTTGCCTACCATATTAGCTTCCAGGGGAAAAAATTACAATTTTCAAAAATTCATAACTCAAAAACTAAAACAGATGCGCCCTGCGGTTTGAATTTTTAAAATCACCAACACTTATATACGCAGCTAAAAATTTGGGGCCTTTTTCGTTAAAGACGTTTTTCGTTGAAAATGTTTCGAACATTGTCAATATTCTCAAAATTTTTAAGTTTGTAAGGCCGTATCTCCAAAACTAAAAAAGATATAGACCTGGGGATGCAATTTAAGCAAATTTTGAGCAAAACATTTTTTTTTGAAAAATTTCGTTTACCAATATTTTTTTTTTCTCAATTTAAAAAAATCATAACTCAAAATTGATTAAGGATGGAGACCTGCGGTTTGAATATTTAAAATTTGCATGTACTACTTAATCTAGAAAAAAATTGGGGCCTTAATAACTCGGCTGGTTCTATTTTTCTAGTCCATCAAACAAAACCTTTAAAAATGGCTAAAATGGCTAAAATTTGAAAAAATCGTAAGGGGTATACCTTAAAAAAATCACAAGTTTTAAGAAAAATCTTTTTGTTTTAGATTTGACTCAAAATGTGCCCATATACGTATTTTGGGCCGTAAATTACCAAAATAAGGTCAATTTCGCCTTTCAACTAACTGTTTTTGCATAAAACTAAAAAAAACTACCCCAAAAAAAGAGGCAGGAAAGCTTTAAAGCCTTTTTTGAATATCCCTAGCCCCAAATAGATATTTTACCGTTCCGCGGTAAGTTTGGATTGAGAAGCATTAACTAAATTATTAACTAAAACAGAGGTCTAGAAACTTAAACGGGATCTAAAAACTTAATCCGTGGTCTAGAAACTTAAACAAGAGTTATAAAACTTGAACTTGAAGCCGCAATAATGTATCATTATTATTTTTTAAAAATTGCCATAAGTGTCTTCCACAGCACCCAGAGAGTGCTGGGAATACCCACCCCTGAAGGGAGTTGGGCGCAGATGGGATGATCCGAGAACCATCCATGTCCTTAGGGGTATATTATCTGTCCAACCCTCTTTCACTCCTGTTCCTCTCCACCGATTCTCCATGTTGTTCCAAGTGTCAGGTCTTTCCAGAAATCTGGGGGACCAAAAACCTGACACTTAGAGCAATAAGATGCTGATGCCAAAACTGGGCTGGCAAAGTAAAAAACTAAATTTTTTTAGTTATGAAAATTGGAATTTAAAAAAAATCATAATTCAAAAACGGCCAGCTATAGGGACTTGCGGTTAAATTTTAGAAATCAACATGGACTTTTTACTCTAAAAAAAATTTGGGACCTCAAAAAACGACAAAAAAATTTGATAAATTAAAATATGAACTGACAAAGAAAATATTTTAAAATGACAAAAAATAATTATTTTTTGGCAATAGAGGGTCAATTATTTAACCAATGCAAAGACAGCAAAAGACGAAGAAATCTGCAGATTAGGACCAAAATCAAATGGAAGCGTCCAATAAACAGCAAAACTTAAAAATCAATTTTGAAAGTTTCCTAGATAATTATTTTTTAGATATTGGACATTCTTGGCCTTACTCACCACCATATTGCTCTGCATCAGGTCTTTCCAGATATCTGGGGGACCAAAGACCTGACACTTAAGGCAAAATGATGATGATGCCAAAACTGAACTGGCACAGTAAAAAAATAAGTTTAATTTGCAAATTTGAATTTAAAAACATGATAGCTCAAAAACGGACAGAGATAGAGACCTGAGGTTGAAATTTTTGAAATTAACATTGACTTTTTACTCTAAATAAAATTTGGGTCTTCAAAAAACGACTAAAAAATTTTGATAAATCAAATTATGAACTGACAAAGAAAATATTTTAAAATGATAAAAAATAATTATTTTTTGGAAATAGAGGCTCAATTATTAAGCCAATGTAAAACAGCAAAAGACGAAGCAATCAGCAGATTAGGGACAAAAATCAAATGGAAACATCCAATAAACAGCAAAAATTAAAAATCAATTTTGAAAGAATTCTAGATAATTACTTTTTGGATATTGGACATTTTTGACCTTACACGCCATCATGTTGCTCTCACTGGTCAGGTCTTTCCAGGTATCTGGGGGACCAAAGACCTGACACTTAAGCAAAATGATGGCGATGCCAAATCTGAACTGGCACAGTAAAAGAATAAATTTTATTAGTTATGAAAATTGGAATTTAAAAAAAAACATAATTCAAAAACGGCCGGCAATAGGGACTTTAAACTTTTAGACGGTTAAAATTTTTGAAACCAACATGGACTTTTTAATCTAAAAAAAATTGAGGCTTCAAAAACCACTAAAAAATTGTGATAAATCAAATTATGAACTGACAAAGAAAATATGTTAAAATGACAAAAAATAATTATTTTTTGGCAATAGAAGGTCAATTATTTAGCCACTGCAAAGACAGCAAAAGACGAAGAAATCATCTGATTAGGGACCAAAATCATATGGAAGCGTACAATAAACAGCAAATATTAAAAATCAATTTTGAAAGAATTCTAGATAATTACTTTTTGGTTATTGGACATTTTTGGCCTTACGCACCACCACCATATTGCTCTGCATCAGGTCCTTCCAAATATCTGGGGGACCAAAAACCTGACACTTAGAGCAAGATAATGCTGATGCCAAAACTGGACTGGCACAGTAAAAAAAAAATATTTTATTCTTTATTCGAAAATTTTAATTTAAAAAAAAATCGTAGCTCAAAAACGGTTAGAGATAGAGACTTGCGGTTAGAATTTTTGATATCTATATGAACACTTTACTCTATAAAAAATTGGGCCTCTAATAAAACAATTAGAAAATCTCCTCCGAACCGGCAGACAAAACATTCGAAAATTGCAGAACAAAAATCAGTCTGTCCAGATTTTTGGCCTTACTCACCACCATGTTGCTCTCACTGTAAGGTCTTTCCAGATATCTGGGGGACCAAAGACCTGACACTTAGAGCAAGATGATGCTGATGCCAAAACTGAACTGGCACAGTAAAAAAACAAGTTTAGTTTGCAAATTTGAATTAAAAAAAATGATAGCTCAAAAACGGCCAGAGATGGAGACTTGCGGTTGGAATTTTTGAAATCTACATGTATTGTTTACTCTAAAATAAATTTGGGACCTTAAAAAACGACTAAAGAATTTTGATAAATTAAAGTATGAACTGACAAGGAAAATATTTTAAAATGACAAAAAATAATTATTTTTTGGCAATAGAGGGTCAATTATTTAGCCAATGCAAAGACAGAAAAAGACGAAGAAATCAGCAGATTAGGAGCCAAAATCAAATGGAAGCGTCCAATAAACAGCAAACATTAAAAATCAATTTTGAAAGATTTCTAGATAATTACTTTTTGGTTATTGGACATTTTTGGATTTACTCACCACCATATTGCTCTGCATCAGGTCTTTCCAGATATCTGGGGGACCAAAGACCTGACACTAAGAGCAAGATAATGCTGATTCCGGAACTGGACTGGCACAGTAAAAAAGTAATTTTATTATATATTCGAAAATTTGAATTTAAAAAAATCGTAGCTCAAAAACGGTTAGAGATAGAGACTTTCGGTTGGAATTTTTGAAATCTACATGAACAATTTACTCTATAAAAATTGGGCCCCTAACAAAACAATTATAAAATCTCCTCTGAACCGGCAGACAAAACATTCGAAAATTGCAACAAAAATTAAAAATCAGTCTGTCCCGATTTTTGGCCTTACTCACCACCATATTGCTCTTACTGGTCAGGTCTTTCCAGATATCTGGGGTACCAAAGACCTGGCACTTAGAGCAAGATGATGGTGATGCCAAAACTGGACTGACAAAGCAAAAAAAAAAAAAATTATATTTAAAAAAATTTGAAAAAAAGGCTCATATACGGTTGGAGATAGACTTGCGATTAGAGTTTTTGAAAACTACATGTACTCTTTACTCTAAAAGAAATTTAGGGCTTTAAAAAGTTAGTTCGAAAATGTTATAGGAACAGACAAACAAAATTCTTGAAATTGCCCAAAAATAATTATTTTGCCCATAAAGGGTTAATTGTTTAGCCAATGCGAAGACAGCAAAAGAGGGGGAAATCAACAAGAAGATCTATCATTGGTATACAGGACACCTGGAGAGATATTTAGCCACATTAGGGACAAAAAACGAATGGATAAATCCAAAAAAACAGCAAAAATGAAACAAAAAAAATCAAAGATTTCTAGATAATTATTTTTTGGTTATTAGACATTTTTGGACTTACTCACCACCATGTTGCTTTGCATCAGGTCTTTCGAGGTATCTGGGGGACCAAAGATCTGACACTTAGAGCAAGATGATGATGGTGCCAAAACTGAACTGGCACAGTAAAAAATAAGTTTAGTTTCAAAATTTGAATTTAAACAAATGAGCTCAAAAACGGCCAGAAATAGAGACCTGCGGTAGGATTTTTTTAAATCTACATGTATTTTTTATTCTAAAATAAATTTGGAACCTTAAAAAACTAACTGGGAAGTCTTATACAAGGTGAAAACAAAATAATTGATATTGACAAAAAATAATTATTTTTGGAAATAGAGGGTTAATTATTTAGCCCATTGGTTCCCAACCTGTGCTCCGCGTGCACTTCTCAAGGGCTCCGAAGCCGTTGCAAGAAATAAAATAAATAAAAATGGAATAAAATCAAAAGAATTAGGAATAAAAAACAGAATCAAAATAATAAATCTGGAAATTACATTCTGAATGAAAATTTGAAGACAGAGATAATGTCTCTGTTAGAAAATATTAGGCCAAGTTATTTCTACTCTACTCATGTAATATGAAATATTTAAAGTAGTGGGGGGGGGCATATCTGGAAAAGAAAATTGAACAACCTTCGCCAGAGGGAAGACCTCACAAAAAGTTGAGGTATTATATTAGTCAAAATCTAACAAGTATAAAGAAAGACCTGACAGTTAAGAGATCAAGACGGACTTTTAAGGGGTTAAGAGATCACGTTTTGAATGTTACTTTTTCAATTATGAACATATTATTTCTTTTTAAATTTCCTCAAAGCCAACTTGTGTGTAGGTACATATATTTCCAATATTGTAAGAAATTGTTCGTATGGGATTAATGTAATTGAAGAAATGCACCTTTATGCCCTTTGCACAATTGGCCTTTACCCCTATATTTCAAGAGATCAACCAGGTCCCGGGTTCATTTCCCGCCGAGCGCCGGATCATCTTGTCCTATTCAATATACATTTAAACAATACAGCTAATGCCGTCGGTACGAACCCAAATAAAAGCAGTTTACAAATAAAAACACATATTACATGTTAAGAAAAAAGCCCGTAAATAACTGCCTCTGCCTGTCACAACTTTTTTAAAGATATTTGCCTCTTTGTTAAACTTTCTTCAAGCATGAAAATTTCACAGCTTGCAAACAAATCACACTTTTATCAAGACTTTTTAAGAATACGACCATCAAAATATATATTTTTATACTTGACCACATTAAAACTTAAAATAAAAATCAGCTGTGGCCACCACAGGACCGACCGCCATTACAAAGTACTTGTATAAAATACATTCTAGCAGCAGAGTAGAAATAACTTGGCCTAATATTTTCTAAAAGAGATATTATTTATCATGATCATGGAAACGTTACATGAAAAAATTGATACTAAGAAAAAATTTCGAATATTTTTAATATTTTTTTTTCGTTTTTCAAAAAATGTCTCAAATAAAAGTTGTTAGTTATTGCTTTGATAACAACTTTTGTGAGATAAATTATTATTATGCAAAATCTTCAAAAAAAAATAATGAATTTATGTTTAGGAAATCAGATCGTACTGTGCTCTTTCGGCGTGTCTTAAAAATGTCATAACTGGACTAAATAAAAAAAGATTTTTTTTTATATTTTGGGCCTATGCCCCTTGTGACCGAAAAGTGCCCATCATAGACAAACATCACTTATTTAGTTTTAAAAAAAATCTCCTAACCTTATATACTTTACCGCATAGCACGAACGTGTTGTGGGTTGCCTACCATATTAGCTTCCAGGGGAAAAAATTACAATTTTCAAAAATTCATAACTCAAAAACTAAAACAGATGCGCCCTGCGGTTTGAATTTTGTAAGTTCGTAAGGCCGTATCTCCAAAACTAAAAAAGATATAGACGATGAAAGATATATAGGGATGCAATTTTTGAAATTCACAGGTCCGTAATACATTTACAGCAAATTTTGAGCAAAAAATTTTTTTTTGAAAAATTTCGATTACCAATATTTTTTTTTCTCAATTTAAAAAAATCATAACTCAAAATTGATTAAGGATGGAGACCTGCGGTTTGAATATTTAAAATTTGCATGTATTACTTAATCTAGAAAAAAATTGGGGCCTTAATAGCTCGGCTGATTTTATTTTTCTAGTCCATCAAACAAAACCTTTAAAAATGGCTAAAATTTGAAAAAATCGTAAGGGGTATACCTTAAAAAAATCAAAATTTTTGACAAAAATCTTATTGTCTTAGATTTGACTCAAAATTGGCCCATGTACGTATTTTGGGCCGTAAATTACCAAAATAAGGTCAATTTCGCCTTTCAACTAACTGTTTTTGCATAAAACTAAAAAAACTACCCCAAAAAAAAGAGGCAGGAAAGCTTTAAAGCCTTTTTTGAATATCCCCAGCCCCAAATAGATATTTTACCGCTCCGCGGTAAGTTTGGATTGAGAAGCATTAATTAAATTATTAACTAAAACAGAGGTCTACAAACTTACACGGGATCTAAAAACTTAATCCGTGGTCTAGAAACTTAAACTAGTTATAAAACTTGAACTTGAAGCCGTAATAATGTATCATTATCATTAATTTTTTTTAAAATTGCCATAAGTGTCTTCCACAGCACCCAGAGAGTGCTGGGAATACCCACCCCTGAAGGGAGTTGGGCGCAGTTGGGATGATCCGAGAACCATCCATGTCTTTAGGGGTATATTATCTGTCCAACCCTCTTTCACTCCTGTTCCTCTCCACCGATTCTCCATGTTGATCCAAGTGTCAGGTCTTTCCAGATATCTGGGGGACCAAAAACCTGACACTTAGAGCAATAAGATGCTGATGCCAAAACTGGGCTGGCACAGTAAAAAACTAAATTTTTTTAGTTATGAAAATTGGAATTTAAAAAAAACAATTCAAAAACGGCCAGTTATAGGGACTTGCAGTTAAAATTTTTGAAATCAACATGGACTTTTTACTCTAAAAAAAATTTGGGACCTCAAAAAACGACACAAAAAATTTGATAAATTAAAGTATGAACCGACAAAGAAAATATTTTAAAATGATAAAAAATAATTATTTTTTGGCAATAGGGGGTCACTTATTTAGCCAATGCAAAGACAGCAAAAGACGAAGAAATCTGCAGATAAGGGACCAAAATCAAATGGAAGCGTCCAATAAACAGCAAAACTTAAAAATCAATTTTAAAAGTTTCCTAGATAATTATTTTTTAGATATTGGACATTCTTGGCCTTACTCACCACCATATTGCTCTGAATCAGGTCTTTCCAGATATCTGGGGGACCAAAGACCTGACACTTAAGGCAACATGATGGTGATGCCAAAACTGAACTGGCACAGTAAAAAAATAAGTTTAATTTGCAAATTTGAATTTAAAAACATGATAGCTCAAAAACGGCCAGAGATAAAGACCTGAGGTTGAAATTTTTGAAATCTACATGTATTGTTTATTCAAAAATAAATTTGGGACCTTAAAAAACGACAAAATTTTTTGATAAATTAAAGTATGAGCCGACAAAGAAAATATTTTAAAATGATAAAAAATAATTACTTTTTGGCAATAGAGGGTTAATTATTTAGCCAATGCAAAGACAGCAAAAGACGAATAAATCAGCAGATAAGTGACAAAAATCAAATAGAAGCGTCCAATAAACAGCAAAAATTAAAAATCAATTTTGATAGAATTCTAGATAATTACTTTTTGGATATTGGACATTTTTGGCCTTACTCACCACCATATTGCTCTGCATCAGGTCTTTCCAAATATCTGGGGGACCAAAAACCTGACACTTAGAGCTAGATAATGCTGATACCAATGCGGTTGAAATTTTTGAAATTAACATGGACTTTTTACTCTAAATAGAATTTGGGGCTTCAAAAAACGAACAAAAAATTTTGATAAATCAAATTATGAACTGACAAAGAAAATATTTTAAAATGACCAAAAATAATTATTTTTTGGCAATAGAGAGTTAATTATTTAGCCAATGCAAAGACAGCAAAAGACGAAGAAATCATCAGATTAGGGACAAAAATCAAATGGAAACATCCAATAAACAGCAAATATTAAAAATCAATTTTGAAAGAATTCTAGATAATTACTTTTTAGTTATTGGACATTTTTGGCCTTACGCACCACCATATTGCTCTGCATCAGGTCTTTCCAAATATCTGGGGGACCAAAAACCTGACACTTAGAGCTAGATAATGCTGATACTAAAACTGGACTGGCACAGTAAAAAAAAAATATTTTATTATTTATTCGAAAATTTGAATTTAAAAAAATCGTAGCTCAAAAACGGTTAGAGATAGAGACTTACGGTTAGAATTTTTGATATCTACATGAACACTTTACTCTATAAAAAATTGGGCCCCTAATAAAACAATTAGAAAATCTCCTCCGAGCCGGCAGACAAAACATTCGAAAATTGCAACAAAAATCAGTCTGTCCAGATTTTTGGCCTTACTCACCACCATGTTGCTCTCACTGTAAGGTCTTTCCAGATATCTGGGGGACCAAAGACCTGACACTTAGAGCAAGATGATGCTGATGCCAAAACTAAACTGGTACATTAAAAAAATAGTTTAGTTTGAAAATTTTAATTAAAAAAAATGATAGCTCAAAAACGGCCAGAGATAGAGATCTGCGGTAGGAATTTTTGAAATCTGCATGTATTTTTTACTCTAAAATAAATTTGGGACCTTAAAAAACTAACTGGAAAATCTTGTTCGAGGTGAAAAACAAAACACTTTGACACGAAATTGAAGGGTTAATTATTTAGCCAATGCGAAGGCAGCAAAAGAGGAAATCAACAAGAAGATCTAGCATTGGTATACAGGACACCTGGAAAGATATTTTACCAGGTTAGGGACAAAAATAGAATGAATTCATCCAATAAAACAGCAAAAATGAAAACCATTTTCAAAGATTTCTAGATAATTATTTTTTGGTTATTGGACATTTTTGGACTTACTCACCACCATATTTCTTTGCATCAGGTCTTTCCAGATATCTGGGGGACCAAAGACCTGACATTTAGAGCAAGATGATGGTGATGTCAAAACTGAACTGGCACAATTAAAAAAATAAGTTTAGTCTGAAAATTTGAATTTAAAAAAATGATAGCTCAAAAACCGCCAGAGATAGAGACCTACGGTAGAAATTTTTAAAATCTACATGTACTGTTTACTTTAAAATAAATTTGGGACATGAAAAAACTAACTGGAAAATCTTATACAATGTGAAAAAGAAAACACTTAAAATGTATGCCCGAGTGATTTCCGACTCTAGCCAGTTTATGACTAGCTGGAATGTGATTGGCGAGATGTACTGTTGTTTGAATAATCTGCGTGTAATTTGATTATTTGCTTCATTTTATAAAAATCTGTCTATCTATCAATAACTGAGCTGTGAAAGAGAAAAGCGACTTTATAGTGAAAAAAGCTACCCCTTTCCCCGTAACATTACCTTTGAACATCATTAATTTCTACAACATAGGGTAAAGCCTAAGGGCCTCCGCCGTAGAAAATGATTTTAAAAAGGGCTCCGCAAGTCGAAAAGGTTGTAAACCACTGATTTAGCCTATACGAAGACAAAAAAAGAGGGCGAAATCAACTAGAAGATCTAGCATTGGTATACAGGACACCTGGAAAGATATTTAGCCAGATGATGGATGCCTCCAAAAAACAGCAAAAATGAAAAAAAAAATCAAAAATTTCTAGATAACTATTTTTTGGTTATTGGACATTTTTGGACTTACTCACCACCATGTTGCTTTGCATCAGGTCTTTCCAGATATCTGGGGGACCAAAGACCTGACACTTAGAGCAAGATGATGGTGATGCCAAAACTGAACTGGCACAGTAAAAAAACAAGTTTAGTTTGCAAATTTGAATTTAAAAAAATGATAGCTCAAAAACGGCCAGAGATAGAGACCTGCGGTTGGAATTTTTGAAATCTACATGTATTGTTTACTCTAAAATAAATTTGGGACCTTAAAAAACGACTAAAAAATTTTGATAAATTAAAGTTTGAAATGACAAGGAAAATATTTTAAAATGACAAAAAATAATTATTTTTTGGCAATAGCGGGTCAATTATTTAGCCAATGCAAAGACAGAAAAAGACGAAGAAATCAGCAGATTAGGGGCCAAAATCAAATGGATGCATCCAATAAACAGCAAACATTAAAAATCAATTTTGAAAGATTTCTAGATAACTATTTTTTGGTTATTGGACACTTTTGGACTTACTCACCACCATGTTGCTTTGCATCAGGTCTTTCCAGATATCTGGGGGACCAAAGACCTGACACTAAGAGCAAGATAATGCTGATGCCAGAACTGGACTGGCACAGTAAAAAAACAAGTTTAGTTTGCAAATTTGAATTTAAAAAAATTATAGCTCAAAAACGGCCAGAGATAGAGACCTGCGGTTGGAATTTTTGAAATCTACATGTATTGTTTACTCTAAAATAAATTTGGGACCTTAAAAAACGACTAAAAAATTTTGATAAATTAAAGTTTGAAATGACAAGGAAAATATTTTAAAATGACAAAAAATAATTATTTTTTGGCAATAGCGGGTCAATTATTTAGCCAATGCAAAGACAGAAAAAGACGAAGAAATCAGCAGATTAGGGGCCAAAATCAAATGGATGCATCCAATAAACAGCAAACATTAAAAATCAATTTTGAAAGATTTCTAGATAATTACTTTTTGGTTATTGGACATTTTTGGATTTACTCACCACCATATTGCTCTGCATCAGGTCTTTCCAGATATCTGGGGGACCAAAGACCTGACACTAAGAGCAAGATAATGCTGATTCCGGAACTGGACTGGCACAGTAAAAAAGTAATTTTATTATATATTCGAAAATTTGAATTTAAAAAAATCGTAGCTCAAAAACGGTCAGAGATAGAGACTTTCGGTTGGAATTTTTGAAATCTACATGATCAATTTACTCTATAAAAATTGGGCCCCTAACAAAACATTTATAAAATCTCCTCTGAACCGGCAGACAAAACATTCGAAAATTGCAACAAAAATTAAAAATCAGTCTCTCCAGATTTTTGGCCTTACTCACCACCATATTGCTCTTACTGGTCAGGTCTTTCCAGATATCTGGGGTACCAAAGACCTGGCACTTAGAGCAAGATGATGGTGATGCCAAAACTGGACTGACAAAGCAAAAAAAATAATTTTATATTTAAAAAAAATTGAAAAAAAGGCTCATATACGGTTGGAGATAGACTTGCGATTAGAATTTTTGAAAACTACATGTACTCTTTACTCTAAAAGAAATTTAGGGCTTTAAAAAGTTAGTTCGAAAATGTTATAGGAGCAGACAAACAAAATTCTTGAAATTGCCCAAAAATAATTATTTTGCCCATAAAGGGTTAATTGTTTAGCCAATGCGAAGACAGCAAAAGAGGGGGAAATCAACAAGAAGATCTATCATTGGTATACAGGACACCTGGAGAGATATTTAGCCAGATTAGGGACAAAAAACGAATGGATGAATCCAAAAAACAGCAAAAATGAAACAAAAAAAATCAAAGATTTCTAGATAATTATTTTTTGGTTATTGGACATTTTTGGACTTACTCACCACCATGTTGCTTTGCATCAGGTCTTTCCAGGTATCTGGGGGACCAAAGACCTGACACTTAGAGCAAGATGATGGTGATGCCAAAACTGAACTGGCACAGTAAAAAATAAATTTAGTTGGAAAATTTGAATTTAAACAAATGAGCTCAAAAACGGCCAGAAATAGAGACCTGCGGTAGGATTTTTTTAAATCTACATGTATTTTTTATTCTAAAATAAATTTGGAACCTTAAAAAACTAACTGGAAAGTCTTATACAAGGTGAAAAACAAATTACTTGATATTGACAAAAAATAATTATTTTTTGGAAATAGAGGGTTAATTATTTAGCCCATTGGTTCCCAACCTGTGCTCCGCGTGCACATCTCAAGGGCTCCGAAGCCGTTGCAAGAAATAAAATAAATTAAAATGGAACAAAATCAAAAGAATTAGGAATATAAAACAGAATCAAAATAATAAATCTGGAAATTACATTCTGAATGAAAATTTGAAGACAGAGATACTATCTCTGTTAGAATATATTAGGCCAAGTTATTTCTACTCTGCTGCTAGAATGTATTTTATACAAGTACTTTATGATGGCGGTCGGTCCTGTGGTAGCCACAGCTGATTTTTTTATCTTCCTACAGTAATTTTTTTCCAAGTAAAGTAAGTGTATCGCGTAGATAAAAAGGTTGAAAACCACCATAAAATTTGGTTAAAATTTTTCGCACACAACAATGATAGCTATCACTACGAAAGGTTGTGAACCACTGATTTAGCCTATACGAAGACAAAAAAAAGAGGGCGAAATCAACTAGAAGATCTAGCATTGGTATACAGGACACCTGGAGAGATATTTAGCCAGATAATGGATGCATCCAAAAACAGCAAAAATGAAAAAAAAAAAATTCAAAGATTTCTAGATAACTATATTTTGGTTATTGGACATTTTTGGACTTACTGACCACCATGTTGCTTTGCATCAGGTCTTTCCAGATATCTGGGGGACCAAAGACCTGACATTTAGAGCAAGATGATGGTGATGCCAAAACTGAACTGGCACAGTAAAAAAACAAGTTTAGTTTGCAAATTTGAATTTAAAAAAATGATAGCTCAAAAACGGCCAGAGATAGAGACCTGCGGTTGGAATTTTTGAAATCTACATGTATTGTTTACTCTAAAATAAATTTGGGATCTTAAAAAACGACTAAAAAATTTTGATAAATTAAAGTATGAACTGACAAGGAAAATATTTTAAAATGACAAAAAATAATTATTTTTTGGCAATAGGGGGTCGATTATTTAGCCAATGCAAAGACAGAAAAAGACGAAGAAATCAGCAGATTAGGGGCCAAAATCAAATGGATGCATCCAATAAACAGCAAACATTAAAAATCAATTTTGAAAGATTTCTAGATAATTACTTTTTGGTTATTGGACATTTTTGGATTTACTCACCACCATATTGCTCTGCATCAGGTCTTTCCAGATATCTGGGGGACCAAAGACCTCACACTAAGAGCAAGATAATGCTGATGCCAGAACTGGACTGGCACAGTAAAAAAAAATATTTTATTATTTATTCGAAAATTTGAATTTAAAAAAATCGTAGCTCAAAAACGGTTAGAGATAGAGACTTGCGGTTAGAATTTTTGAAATCTACATGAACAATTTACTCTATAAAAATTGGGCCCCTAACAAAACAATTATAAAATCTCCTCTGAACCGGCAGACAAAACATTCGAAAATTGCAACAAAAATTAAAAATCAGTCTGTCCAGATTTTTGGCCTTACTCACCACCATATTGCTCTTATTGGTAAGGTCTTTCCAGATATCTGGGGGACCAAAGACCTGGCACTTAGAGCAAGATGATGGTGATACCAAAACTGGACTGACAAAGCAAAAAAAAATAATTTTATATTTAAAAAAAATTGAAAAAAAAGGCTCATATACGGTTGGAGATAGACTTGCGATTAGAATTTTTGAAAACTACATGTACTCTTTACTCTAAAAGAAATTTAGGGCTTTAAAAAGTTAATTCGAAAATGTTATAGGAACAGACAAACAAAATTCTTGAAATTGCCCAAAAATAATTATTTTGCCCATAAAGGGTTAATTGTAAAGCCAATGCGAAGACAGCAAAAGAGGGCGAAATCAACTAGAAGATCTAGCATTGGTATACAGGACACCTGGAGAGATATTTAGCCAGATAATGGATGCATCCAAAAACAGCAAAAATGAAAAAAAAAAATTCAAAGATTTCTAGATAACTATTTTTTGGTTATTGGACATTTTTGGACTTACTGACCACCATGTTGCTTTGCATCAGGTCTTTCCAGATATCTGGGGGACCAAAGACCTGACACTTAGAGCAAGATGATGGTGATGCCAAAACTGAACTGGAAGAGTAAAAGAATAAATTTTATTAGTTATGAAAATTGGAATTAAAAAAAAAACAAGTTTAGTTTGCAAATTTGAATTTAAAAAAATGATAGCTCAAAAACGGCCAGAGATAGAGACCTGCGATTGAAATTTTTGAAATCTACATGTATCGTTTACTCTAAAATAAATTTGGGACCTTAAAAAACGACTAAAAATTTTTGTTAAATTAAAGTATGAACTGACAAGAAAACTATTTTAAAATGACAAAAAACAATTATTTTTTGGCAATAGAGGGTCAATTATTTAGCCAATGCAAAGACAGAAAAAGACTAAGAAATCAGCAGATTAGGGACCAAAATCAAATGGAAGCATCCAATAAACAACAAACATTAAAAATCAATTTTGAAAGATTTCTAGGTAATTACTTTTTGGTTATTGGACGGAAGAATTTTTATAATTTTCGTTAAAAAAAATTTAAATTGGAGGGCGCAGTGTCCTTTAAAAATGCCTCCAAAAAGGAAAAGCTAAAATATAGATATTTAAAAATACCTAAAATATAAAACTTTTTAAATTATTTTGTACCAGGTTACCCCACCCCCCGAAAATTTCAGCCTTAAAACTAAAAATCCCAATAAAGACCTCACCATAATATGAAAGAAAGTTCGCGATGAATGAGAAAATATTCTGTTATTTATTTTAAAATATATATTCTTAAGTTCTGAACATTAAATAGGTTTTCCTTTTTTTTTTCCTGTCATACAGACAGATGGATGGCCTTTGCTACTTCGGCAATTAGCCAGGCTAATTCTATTATTTTGGAAAATTCCATGCCTGAACATGATTCAAACCCGATACCTTAAGAACGTAGGGCACATCTGCTACCACTACGCTACTCCGGTCGGCAGTTTATAAATTAACCTACGGACCTTAAAATGTCCAAAATACTTTTTAAAACCATTAATTTATCTGTACCCGTATGTATTTTTTTTTCTTTTCTAATAATTTTTAGAAATTTTTTGTCCTTTCTGGACATCAGAATTGGAAATTATGGCCAGCAAAAATATAAAAAAAGACTTGAAAATATCGTCTGTTTCTATATAAATGCCCCAATATTTTTGGGTGTGACAAAATAAAAAATACTCAAAAATTATTGAGGGCTTACCCCCGTAGTCCCAGCGATCTGGGACTACGCCCTTCTCTGAACCTGCATGGGGCCCTCCAGCGATGGCTGTAACAACAAAACAACAATTAGCAACAAAATCAAAAACCCGAAAAAAATTCAAAATTTTCGTTTTATCAAAAAATGACTCTAATAAAAGTTGTTAGTTATTGATTTATAGCAACTTTTGTTAAATACATTTTTTCAAAATATTATTTTGTTAAACCGCAAAAATCTTAAAATCGACACGGGTAAACTCCCATTTCTAGTTAACCGATTTTTATCAAAAGTTTAAATATGAAGTTTCATAAAAATCCTTTTAGCCGAATTTGCTCTTCACGTGTACACAAACAGACGGACAGACAGACAGGCTGACGGACAGACGGACAGACAGACAGATTGACAGATTGACGGACAGACGGACAGACAGACAGACGAACAGACAGACGGACAGACAGACGGACAGACCGACAGACAGAAAGACGGACAGCCGGATAGACAGACCGACAGACATCATGTTAAAAATAATCAAAAAGTTATGCAGCGACCTCAATTCGTGGAGATCCATCGAAATCTCGAAATGTCAAAATCGGTATGATCGCAATACCTCCCTTATATACGTTGGCGGTCGGTAAAAATAATGGACATACAGCTTTAGAAAATAAACTTACCAAGTTCAGGAGAGCTATTTTGCAAATTCCTTCGCCGACAGCATCCCCCTCTACTTCTAGGGCCGATTAAATTCGGAAAAAATAATTGGAAACACTGATTCTTTAGTTTAAGGTCTTCTCGGACCATTCAAGATCAGCTGCAACAGCAAAAAATATTTAATAACAAGAATAAATAATTATATGTATATGGGCTTGTAGATTGTACCGACGAAACCCTAACAATGTCCAAAATATTTTTTAAAACCATTCATTTTTGTGTAAGTGTATGTGTGTGTGTGTGTGTGTGTGTGTATTTTTTTTCTTCTTAATTTTTCATATTTTTTTCGTATTTTTTTCATATTTTTTTTCAAAAATTGTATCATTTTGTTACTTCTAAACACAAAAATTTAATATTTTTTTATAGCAGAAATATAAAAAAAGACGTTAAAAATCTGTTTTTATATCAATGCATAATTTTCTAGTGCAGTGTTTCTCAACAGGTGGTCCGCAGACCATCAGTGGTCCCCAGAAAAATTTAGTGGTCCGCGAAAGTTTTTATATATGTTTTTTGCAGTATTTTTGTTATTTTTTACGCAAATTTTTTATGTAAATAATTTATATTTTGTTTATTTTCTGTAAACTTTCTGTGATTTTCTACAAATAAAATAAAAGTATTTAGTAGCACATTAAATATATTTGTTTTCTTGCAAAAACTGAACCAACAATTATTATTAGTGGTCCGCGGTGCGTTTTTGGTTGAGAAACACTGTTCTAGTGTTTACGTGTGTTACTTTTTTCACATTTTTTTTAAAAATCAATTTTGGGGCACGTGTGTATAGGCTGTTTCAAACGTTAAGCGGAACTAAATGGCATTTTTATTTTTATTTTGAATTCCACATTTGCGAGGGCAAGAATATAAAAAAATTTCAGTAAAAATACTGTTTGTTTTTACATCAAAGCTGTGTTCAAAGTTTTTTCATACGTGTGTGTGTCTTATTGTTTTCTCATATTTTTTCAAAAATTAAATACATTTTGGTGTACGTGTGTAAGTGTGCGAATCTATTTTTTTTTTTTTTTGTTCTTTCCAGATTTCACATTTCAAAGTTTTTTAAAGCAAAAATATAAAGAAAAACGTAAAAATGTAGTCTGTTTTTATATCAATACTCATTTTTCGTGTGTCTTATTGTTTTTTCATATTTTTTCAAAAATTAAATCAATTTTGGTGTACGTGTGTAAGTGTGCGAATTTAATTTTTTTTTGTTTGCAAAGTTAATTTAGTCTTTTATAAACATCAGAATTCAACATTTTTTATAGCAAAAATATAAAGACAGCTCAGTAAAAATACTGCCTGTTCTTATATTATCGCCACATTTTTTCTTATAGTTACAAAATAGAAAATACTCAACAAATTGTTGAGGCCTTACCACCGTAGGCCCAGAGATCTGGGTCTACGTCCACTCACAACTTGATTTTTTCCAAATTTCAGAATTTTTCCTTTTTAGTATAAAAAAATGTATATGCATGCCAAATTTCATCTCTCTTGGTCCAGTCATTTGACTATAATTTCTAGTTTCCAAATTTCAGAATTTTTCCTTTTCAGTATAAAAAATGTATATGTACGCCAAATTTCAGCTCTCTTAGTTCAATCATTTGACTAAAATTTCTAGCGTATAGGTACAGATGTCTAAGGTTTTCTCGATTTTACCTAAAAAAGAATAAAAAAAGTTACAAATTATAATACGTTAAACGCATAGAAATATTTCTTGATCAAATATTGGTCAAAATAGATCTTATTATAATATGTTTTCTGTAAATTATTTGCTGTTGAATAAAAATAATTAAATATTTAATAATTATTGTTTAGTTATGTCAATAACTAGTTAAATAACAACAAATAAAAAGACTTTACCATGTAGGATTTTTATTAAATGAGTTATTTGAATAAAAACGAAAAGTTGGGGGATGTAAAGTTAATGACAAAATTGTTTCGCGGACCCCTGGTGTTTTAAGAACCGCTGCTTTATCAGGTAAATAGTTCACAATTACAAATTTCTAATTCAATTGTTAAGAAAAATAATTAAAAATATATAAAAATGCAAAAAAAAAACACACCAATTTTTCCAGTTTGTAACTGATGGATTTTTGATTTTTTTCTCTACAGCCTGAAACAATTAGAAAAAAATATTTAAATATTTTTCCCAATTATTTCTATTTTCAATTAAAAAAAAACAATCAAAAATAATAAATACTAATGAATATATAGAACTACATACCTTTTTTATTCCAATTTCTGAATTCCCAAACATTTTTGTATAACTTTTATTATAACTGCGTAACAAAATTTAACAAAAAAGACCATGACAAATTTTTCAAAGTCCAAAAAACAGTGTTAATTTTCGGATTTTTAAAATTTTTTTCACTTCAGTATTAATATCTTGATTATTACTATAGTTTAACACTACCACTGGCACTAATAGCCCAAGATGCTACCCCAAAATTCCCCAATTGCCCAACATAGATCTACCCTATGACACAGTATAATGCTAAATGACCGAAATGACCTTATGACTTGCAAAAACTCGCAGGTGTCCATAGAACATTCGTTCATTAATATTGTCTCTAATCTTGTTAATCCTTGATAAGAAAATTCCAATGCATTTTATGTAAGAAATTTGCGTCTAAATATTTAATGAGGAAGTTATATAATAAAAATTGTATTAAATTTAATAAATAATATTAAAATCAAATAATTTGAACTTTGATAAAAATAATTTAACATTTTAAAACGTTAAATTAAATGAGTCACTAATAGCCCAAAGTGCATTTTTCTGGTTAAAAATTAATTTAACAATTTAAATCTATAAATTAAATATTTAACATGAGGCACTAGTAGCCTAAAATGCATTTTTTAAACCACATGCGAAGTTTTATAGTGGATATTGGGCGCTAGTAGCCTTAGATGGAATATTATCAAATATTTCACTTGAGCATTCAAGCGCTAATAGTCTTAGATGCTGTTCAAATGTGTAAGTATCAAAAATTTCATTTTTTAAACCACATGTAGAATTTGTATTATGAATATTGGGCGCTAGTAGCCTTAAATGGAATATTATTACATATTTTACTTGAGCATTCAAGCGCTAATAGCCTTAGATGCTTCTGAAATGTGCTAGGATCGCAAAATCAATGTTTAAACCACATGGGGAGTTTGTATTGTATGACAGAAAGACGGACGGACAGATAGACAGACAGACAGACCGACCGACAGACAGACAGACCGACAGATGGACAGACAGACAGTCAGACAGACAGACAGACAGACAGACATAATAACCAACCCAAAAAACGTGTAGAAAAACGTGTCAGTCGTGTGTATGCGTTCGTTTCATTTCCAGGGACACAATTACAAAAATTACATTCCCTTTTAATGTATCGAAAATATAACGCACATCACCGCATTTGATCGTAGTACAACCGTCGCTCACCTGCATGGCGCTGCACTTGATCGTAGTTCGCCCGTCGCCCACCTGCACAGCGCCACACTTGATCGTAGTTCACCCATCGCTCACTTAAAGTGCGGCGCTGTGCAGGTGAGCGACGGGTGAACTACGATCAAGTGTGGCGCTGTGCAGGTGGGTGACGGGCGAACTACGATCAAGTGCAGCGCCATGCAGGTGAGCGACAGTTGTACTACGATCAAGTACGGCGTTGTGCAGGTGGGCGGCAGGTGAACTACGATCAAGTGTAGCGCTGTGCTGGTGAGCGACGGGTGAACTACGATCAAATGTGTTATATTTTCAATATACAAAAAGGGAATGTAATTTTTGTAATTGTGTCCCTGGAAACGAAACGAACGCATACACACGACTGACACATTTTTCTACACGTCATTGTTTACACACTTGTCAAAAATTCCTCACTTACCTTAAGATAAATAATTAATTACGTAAATAAACATTTTTCTCGTGTGACTTGCATGCAGCGATAAGTTCGCCTGAACGATCCATACTTATGCACATGCGATAAAAATGTCAAAGTTTCAAGTAGGTTAGTTTAAAATGTCAGAAATTAGTAAATTATCTCTGATCTTAATATACCTCGAACTCATACTTATTAACTGTTTGTAGGAAAAGAACTGACAAAAAACAAACAATTTCAAAACAAACCAAACACATTTCAGGGTTTTTTTAGATATTTAACAAGTGTAAGAAGCAGTGGCGCAGCCAGGAATTTTTTTTGGAAGGGGCCTGGAAGGTAAAATGATTTAAATTATGAATAATGTTCTCACTTTTCAAACACCAGTGACGACCTAAAAAAAAAGGTCCTTATCTTTATTTTTAAATATAAAACACAGCATTTATTTACATAAAAGATTTTCCTCTTTCTTTAGGGGGGGGGGCTACCGCCTCTTCTTGGCTACGCCACTGGTAAGAAGTCAACAGAAAGCTGGATGTCTAAGGCAATTTTTTTTCTATAATCAACAGATTTTTGATAATCATTTTTATTCGATATTTGAGTACTCACTAAGAGCTTCCATTTAATTTGTTTAAAATAAATTTAAATAATTTGCCAATATTACGTCATTAGAAAATATAAATTAAAAAATCCTAGCGAGTTTTTTCTGCACGCCTAATGATCGAATTTATGAGTGCAAGCTCCTTAAGAAGGAGATTCGTTCTCATCTGTTAATAATTTTTTATTATATTTTTAATATGAAAAAAGATATACACTACCTTAGTCATAAATACAAAAAATCCATAATTTTATTAGCCATAATTTAGCCATGAATTAAATAAATAATTAATTTTGTCAAAAAAACAAAAACTGCAATATTTTCCAAAACCGAAATAGGATCAAAAATTCCTTCCGTACGTTTCCGGCTCAGATCAATGTACATTACTTATAATTTTTTCAGATTTTTAGTTTAACCCCCTTGGGTAAAAAGGGGCGGGACAAGAACATTTTTGTCATTTTATTGACTAAAATCGTGTTAGAAGAAACAAATTTAAAAAAACTACTTTTCGTTCCTCAAAATACGTTTTAAGAGCTTTCTTTTGATACCACACAATAAATTTTTTTAAATAATTATTTTTTTCAACGCCACAAAAAAATCAATATTTTTCGAAAAACAAATCTCATCAAAAATTCCTGTTGAACTATTCCGGTTACCATCAATGGACATTTATTTCAGATTTTTAGATCAACCCATCTGGAAGGTAGGGACAAATCCCATAAAAAAAATTGGTTTTTCTAAAATAAAAATTTGCTTGCCTATCCCCGCATTAAGAGGTTTCATTTGATAACCCACTCACAATTAAAAAATATATATTTTATACATATTATTCATTTAATACATATTTGTTTATATTTACCTGGGGATGTCAAAGAGTTGTATAAGCATGCCAAATTTCAACATTCTATGTTAAGGCGTTTGGCTACAATTTCTACCGTACAGACAGACACACAAGTGACGTTATAAGGGTTTGTTGGTGGTCATACCTACAAAACCCTGAATGAAAATGCCTCAAATATATACAGTCAACCTTAGTAAATTAACGTCCGTTTCAAATAAAAATGCTCTGTTGAAATGTTTTTCGCGAACGAACTGCAAACTTCCTCTGGGTGAGGTGACGTACGTCAGTGTGTCCAATAAGCTGTAGGGCCCGGTCTTTCCACCTTCAGGTGAACCTCTAGCCGACCGTCTGACAGTTGAGGTTATGTGATACTTTCTATGCTGAACAGATGTCATCCCGTCTCTCATTACAAATTTATCTGACGGATAATGAGACTGACGTATTGAATTCACCGATTGTTTATGACATTTATGCAGTAGATGCAGTTCCAGATAACCTTATCTGTCAGACAGTTACCTAGAGGTTTACCTGAAGGTGGAGAGACTCGGCCTCAATAAATTATTATTTTGAAAGTATCTTACCGAAGACTGCTGGTCCATCCAGGTCAATCGTAGGTCTCCACAGCTCCAAATCAGTGTCGTGTAGCATTTTTGAGTACTAGTGCCTTCAGGAGATACCTAAAAAATAAAAATAAATTACAAAATTTTGTCAGCTTGAACTTACAATTTGATTTAAAAAATGTCGTATAAAAAAAGTATAAAAAATTGAATTGAAAATGTATACTAAAAATTTATCCAGTCAGCCTTAGTAAATTAACGTCCAGTTCAAATAAGAATGCAGTAGTAAACGCTGCAAAACGAAAACGACTTACAGCAAATACTATATATATATAAAATGAATTCTTTGAAAATTTAAATAAATAAGACGGCAACAATTAGGTTATCGACACAAATTCCATACAAAGGAAATTTAGAGTTTGAAATATTAATTTTTAAGAATTATATAAAATATTTAAAAATGGTTTAAAAACCCAAACACAATCATTATTTCACCAGAATTAATGTCTGTAATAAATAATGTAACGATTATTTTGACAAGTATTGTTAAGTGTAATCTTGTCTGCGCGCTTAGCCAATCAAAATCAGGCTAAAATAGCTCATATATCCTTAGACAATGCATTCTTAATTGAAATAGACTACAGAAACATTTCTACTTAACGATTTTACACGGCTGTTTTCGATCTCCGATGTCCTTTTGGATCTTGTCCCGTTTCGTCCTCGTCCTGGTTGATTCCTTATCCTGGTTGGCTCCTGTCCTAATTGGTTCCTTTATTCCAGTTGGTCCTTATCCAAGTCCTTTGGGATCTACAAATAATTAAAATTCATTAAAAATAAATAAATAAAAATAATAGGTTCCAAACGCCTAGTAGCGGCGTATAAGGGGCAGAGAAGGTAAGCTCTCAGTTTCTAGACCGTCGGCCATAGATATGAAAGTCAAATAAAAAAAATAATTGTAAAACTATAGCCAGTTTTTTTGGTTTAAACGGAACTAGATTATGAATTATAGTAACTTTTACCGTTTAAGTGAGGCTTTTAATCATTTTGTTTAGCAAAAGCCCTCTTTAAACATAAAAAGGAGAACTCATGACAACTTCAAAAATAAAAACTCCAGTTATTTCCGCTTAAACGTTTTGGAATAGCCTATATAATAAAAAAAAAATTGATGTGAATTTTCACAAATTGAAAATGCTCTGTTGAAATGTTTGTCGCGAACGAATTGCAAACTTCCTCTGGGTGAGGTGACGAACGTCAGTGTGTCCAATAAGCTGTAGGGCCCGGTCTTTCCACCTTCAGGTGAACCTCTAGCCGACCGTTTGACAGTTGAGGTTATGTGATACTTTCTGTGCTGAACAGATGTCATCCCGTCTCTCATTACAAATTTATCTGACGGATAATGAGACTGACGTATTGAATTCACCGATTGTTTATGACATTTATGCAGTAGATGAAGTTCCAGATAACCTTATCTGTCAGACAGTTACCTAGAGGTTTACCTGAAGGTGGAGAGACCGGACCTCAATAAATTATTATTTTGAAAGTATCTTACCGAAGACTGCTGGTCCATCCAGGTCAATCGTAGGTCTCCACAGCTCCAAATCAGTGTCGTGTAGCATTTTTGAGTACTAGTGCCTTCAGAAGATACCTAAAAAATAAAAATAAATTACAAAATTTTGTCAGCTTGAACTTACAATTTGATTTAAAAAATATCGTATAAAAAATTGAATTGAAAATGCATACTAAAAATTTATCCAGTCAGCCTTAGTAAATTAACGTCCAGTTCAAATAAGAATGCAGACGCTGCAAAACGAAAACGACTTACAGCAAATACTATATACATATATAAAATGAATTCTTTGAAAATTTAAATAAATAAGACGGCAACAATTAGGTAATCGACACAAATTCCATACAAAGGATATTTTGAATTTGAAATATTAATTTTTAAAAATTACATAAAATATTTAAAAATGGTTTAAAAACCCAAACACAATCATTATTTCACCAGAATTAATGTCTGTATTAAATAATGTAACGATTATTTTGACAAGTATTGTTAATTGTAAATTTGTCTGCGCGCTAAGCCAATCAAAATCAGGCTAAAATAGCTCATATATCCAGGTCTAGTCTTAAAGTAACCAGGTCTTGTTTCGTATTACAAAATGAGACAGATTATATATTAATAAATAAAAAAAAAAACACTCACCATAAGCACAAAATCTCCTAGCAACCCAAATTCATTGTAAAACTATAGCCAGTTTTTTTGGTTTAAGCGGAACTAGATTATGAATTCTAGTAACTTTTACTTTTTTAGTTCAATCTAATCAATCTAATCTGGTTTTCTAACACTTACATACTAGTTAAATAACAGAGTTAGAAAATAAACAGTGTTAAAGTAGTGTTAATTTAACACTGAAAAAGTAATAATTCATAAAAATAACACTACCTGAATAAATAAAGATTTACACTGTAATTTGGTTAAAAATAGTAAACTTTTAACTTTTTTTAAATGAAAATTTTAATATAAAGTTTAACCAAACTGAGAATGAACTTTTACACTTAGGAATTTTTCGCTGTTTATTATAAGCTTCACTATTTCTGATTAATTAATTTATTTTTTCTTTTTTTTATACAGTTTAAAAAAAATTAACATTTCACAAGAATATAAAACGCCATCTAAGCCATTCATTTGGACGGCGTCCACACAAGCTTCGTCCGATTAGTGCGCTCTCTGCATGTCCCAGAGCGTAACTAACTCTCTATGCTGAGATGCACTGCGCGTCCTCAACGCAGTTACTCCTGGGTGATCTTCCGTTTAAGTTTACTAAAACTTTAAAAAAGTTTTAAAAAATATTTTTAAGTTAATTAAAGTGTTTAAACAACAAAATTTATAGTTTTAAAACAAAATTAAATTATTTTTTTATTAGTTTAAAAGAATATTATAACAAATCATAATTTTTTAAAATTTGTGAGGAAAAAAAAAACGTTTCACGACGTTTTAATATTTATAAAAAATGTTTTATGAAGTTTTTATTTAAAACAAAATAAAATTTAGTGCCTGGATGTTTGGAAAAAGCCAAATGAATGTTTGGAAGTTGCTGAAAGGATATTTAAAATTATCCTGCATCCTGTGGTTGCTACAAAAAATTTTGAGAAAGGTAGGAATTATATATTTTTTTAAAAAAATAGGCTTTCTAGGCATTTTTTTCAATTATTTTTACGTATATATTGTAAATTTTAATACGCAATATTAGTTATATAATATTAACCTTGAAGAAATTTATAAGGGATTAAAATATTTCCGATATTAATGAGTTCTTAATGAGTGCTATGTCTGATATTTTGATAAGACTTGACAATTTTTAACAAGTTCGAACTAAATAGGGATTTTTAATTAAATTTATTTAACTAATAAATTTAATACGGGATTGATATAGTTGCATAATATTTTATATTTTATCTGTATTTTTTGAATAATATATGTTGACCGGTAGATTGGAATTTTATCCGCTAGTGATCGGTCTGAAACCGGAAAATTTTTTAACAGTCTGGCTAGTGTTTGAATTTGTTAAAAAAATTATTGTTGATAGTGGTGTTAGGTCTAATGTCAGCAAATGAACGCTCGATTGCGGTTCAGATATATGTGAGTCGGACTTTAATAGTATTTTTAAAATGTATATTTTTGTTAATAATTTTAGAAGCGCAATATTTCCGCAATTGATCGGTTTTTGTAAACAAAAAATTGAGTTTGGACTTTTGGATTTTTATTTTATTTATTTATTTTAGATTTAAGCTGTTTCGTTGATAAACTTCAACTTGTGTTCAATTTGAAAAATTAAGATTGGACTTCCAAGAAGTGGGTTGGTGGAGGGTTGCTAGGAGATTTTGTGCTTATGGTGAGTGTTTTTTTTTTTATTTATTAATATATAATCTGTCTCATTTTGTAATACGAAACTAGACCTGGTTACTTTAAGACTAGATCTGGATATATGAGCTATTTTCGCCTAATTTTGATTGGCTTAGCGCGCAGACAAATTTACAATTAACAATACTTGTCAAAATAATGGTTACATTATTTATTACAGACATTAATTCTGGTGAAATAATGATTGTGTTTGGGTTTTTAAACCATTTTTAAATATTTTATATAATTTTTAAAAATTAATATTTCAAATTCAAAATAACTAGGTATGGCATTTGTGTCGATAATCTAATTGTTATCGTCTTATTTATTTAAAATTTCAAAGAATTCATTTTATATATATATAAAATTATATATATAGTATTTGCTGTAAGTCGTTTTCGTTTTGCAGCGTAAACTACCAACTGCATTCTTATTTGAACTAGACGTTAATTTACTAAGGCTGACTGGATAAATTTTTAGTATGCATTTTCAATTCAATTTTTAATACTTTTTTTTATAAGACATTTTTTAATCAAATTGTAAGTTCAAGCTGACAATTTTGTAATTTATTTTTATTTTTTAGGTATCTCCTGAAGGCTCTAGTACTCAAAAATGCTACACGACACTGATTGGGAGCTGTGGAGACCTACGATTGACCTGGATGGACCAGCAGTCTTCGGTAAGATACTTTCAAAATAATAATTTATTGAGGCCGGGTCTCTCCAACTTCAGGTAAACCTCTAGGTAACTGTCTGACAGATAAGGTTATCTGGAACTTCATCTGCTGCATAAATGTCATTAACAATCGGTGAATTCAATAGGTCAGTCTCATTATCCATAAGATAAATTTGTAATGAGAGACGGGATGACATCTGTTCAGCACAGAAAGTATCACATAACCTCAACTGTCAGACGGTCGGCTAGAGGTTCACCTGAAGGTGGAAAGACCGGGCGCTACAGCTTATTGGACACACTGACGTACGTCACCTCACCCAGAGGAAGTTTGCAATTCGTTCGCGACAAACATTTCAACAGAGCATTACGTTACGCGGTACATTACAGGATCAGCTCGATAATTTGGACTCAACTTTCAATTTGTGAAAATTTACATGAATTTTTTTTATTATATAGGCTATTCCAAAACGTTTAAGCGGAACTAACTGGAATTTTTATTTTTTTAAGTTGTCATGAGTTCTTCTTTTTAGGTTTAAAGAGAGCTTTTGCTAAACAAAATGATCAAAAGCCTCACTTAAACGGTAAAAGTTACTAGAATTCATAATCTAGTTCCGCTTAAACCAAAAAAACTGGCTATAGTTTTAAAATGAATTTTTACCGACCGCCAACATATATAAGGGAGGTATTGTGATTATACCAATTTTGACGTTTCGAGATTTCGATGGATCTCCACAAATTGAGGTCCCTACATAACGTTTTCACTATTTTTAGCATGATGTCTGTCGGTCTGTCAGTCTGTCCGTCCGTCTGTCTGTCCGTGTGTCAGTGTACACGTGCAGAGCAAAAACGGCTAAAAGGATTTTTATGAAACTTCATATTTAAGCTTTTGCCATCAATGGCACGAGTTGATCAACTTTTGGTAAAAATCGGTTGACTAAAAATGGGAGTTTACTCGTGTAGATTTTAAGATTTTTGTGAATATTTCACAACAGAAAAATATTTCGAAAAAATGTATTGAACAAAAGTTGCTATAAAAGCAATAATTAATAACTTTTATTTGAGACGTTTTTTGATAAAACGAAAAATTTCAAATAATTTCTGTAAAATTTTTCGAAATTTTTTCATACTTATATGTAACGTTTCCATGGTCATGATAAATAATATCTCTGTTAGAAAATATTAGGCCAAGTTATTTCTACTCTGCTGCTAGAATGTAATTTATATAAGTACTTTATGATGGCGGTCGGTCCTGTGGTGGCCACAGCTGATTTTTTTATTTGACTTTCATATCTATGGCCGACGGTCTAGAAATTGAGAGCTTACCTTCTCTGCCCCTTATACGCTGCTACTAAGCGTTTGGAACCTATTATTTTTATTTATTTATTTTTAATGAATTTTAATTATTTGTAGATCCCAAAGGACTTGGATAAGGACCAACTGGAATAAGGAACCAATTAGGACAGGAGCCAAGCAGGATAAGGAACCAACCAGGACGAGGACGAAACGGGAAAAGAACCAAAAGGACATCGGAGAACTAAAACAGCCGTGTAAAACCGTTAAGTAGAAATGTTTCTGTAGTTTATTTCAATTAAGAATGCATCATCTCTTGCAATTAACAAATCTTGTTAAAATAATCGTTACATTATTTATTACAGACATTAATTCTGGTGAAATAATGATTCTGTTTGGGGTTTTAAACCATTTTTAAATATTTTATATAATTTTTAAAAATTAATATTTCAAATTCAAAATATCCTTTGTATGGAATTTGTGTCGATAACCTAATTGTTATCGTATTATTATTATTTAAATTTTCAAATAATTCATTTTATATATATAGTATTTGCTGTAAATCGTTTTCGTTTTGCAGCGTTTGCTACTGCATTCTTATTTGTAATGGACATTAATTTACTAAGGCTGACTGGATATATTTGAGGCATTTTCATGACACACTAAAAAGGCACACAGTAATTTTGCATGCTAGAATTAAGAAAGAAACAGATAAGGGACAATATTTTTTAATATTGTCGGCTCGAATTTGAGCAGTTTTTTATTTTCAGGTCATCACGTAAAATATTGACTTCATTAACCTAAAGCCAATATTTTAGAATCAGTTTTTTTAAGAGAAAAAAAAAATTTTTTTGGTCCCTTTTTTATATATATGCATACACACACACACACACACACACATTTTTTAAATTGTTTTCTTATGTGTTAGGAAATTTTTAGAGTCAATTTAAATAGTTAAACTTTTAAGTCAATATTTTAGCATTCGTTTTTTAGACCGATTTTTGAGTACATTTTTTAGTCAATGTTTTGAGTAGTATCTTTAGCTTCAAATTTTTAGTCAAATTTTTAATTAGTCAAATTTAGTTAAATTTAGATTCTCCTTTAGAACTTTTAGAGAATCTTTTATTCTCAAATTTATAGACACAATTTTAAGATAATTCATTTTTGTATATAATTTCTTTAGATCTTCGAATCCAATTATAATTTTTTAAATATTTTTGAGTTTTTAAATTTGAATTTCGCTTTTCCTTGGGGTAGCCTGTATCATGTCTTGGGTGGGAAGCTTAAAGCTACCGCTTAAAACACACCCCAACTAAAGCAAAATTAAATTCCCACACGCTTACTTCGGAGTGGTCTTTAATTGTCTTGGGGGGGGGAAGCTAGTGCTACCCCTTAGGGCATACTCTGAGTAACAAACACTCGTACACACAGACAAATACACATACATATAAAAACAATGCATGTGCATGAAAATATTAAAAAATAAAATCACACACGCTTACCATGAGGACAGCCAATTTGTGCCCTGTTTGGTTAGCTAGTGCTGCCATCTAGGGCACGTCCCTGGTAACACAAACACAAACAGTACTTAGGTACAAGCACACGCGTACTTTGGGGGCGTATTTATTGTTTTGGGGGGCTAGCTAGTGCTGCCCCTTAAAACTACCCCTTTGTACCACACACAGGTCGCTTAGGACCAACAAATTTGCAAAACAACAGTGATTAAGAAAGAAATAAATGATTTTTTATTGATAAAATGCATGATTTTTGATTTTTTGATTGAATAAAGTAAAGTAATGCATGTTTAATAAAGAAAATTTAACACAAATTGAAAGAAATTTTAGTTTAGGTAGGATTCATTTATGTAAATAAATTTTAAATGTTGAAATATTTTTCCTCCGTGAGAAACGGGGGGAAAGTAATACGTTTATCAAATATCAAAAGCCTCTTATATCCAAGTTGATTCTGTCTGTACAGTCTGTAATCATTTTTAGGGTGAATTTGTTTCTTTGACACCTTAAAAAAGTTTATTAAATTGTACATCAGCCGAAGTAAAGGTATGTTAGAGATGGATAAATCAAACTAACCATCGTGTGTCTGTTTTGTATGCTGCAAGGTTTGCTTGTAGACCAATTAAATATCCTTCCACACATGGTACCTTTGTGTGAAAGTGTGTTTATTTCTTGTGGCACTCACAGATCATCTGCGTATGTTTCTGTTGGGTTTTGCAAAAAATAAACTATAGGTACTACACCCCCTTTGATGCGCCTGTTGTTATTAACTAGGGTCGATTTAGATTTGGACTTTTATCTAGAAAGATTCTAGTTGATTCTGACAGATAATTCAGAGGACTGGTGAGTTCTAACAACTGGTAACTTTTTGGTTATTCAGTTGGTAGTTAAATCTCACCAAAACACCCACAACACTAAATACACTGCGCTTTTCATGATACACATGGTTTATTTCTGTCTCAGGGATTGTAGGCGCCGGTTAACCAAGTCTCTTCCGAGTTTTTCCCTACCTTAACGGCCTAGCCGAGGGAGACGAGAGATACTAGTTGACTGAAGGTGACCGAAGATGTCACGAATGAGTTTTGTTCATTTGGTAGAGTCTTTTTACTGGTCGGGACGATCTGATGTTTCCCCCCAAGGCATAGCCAAGGGTAAGGGACGTTTGACACCGCCTGATCACGGGGCCAACTACCCAACGGATGGGTAGCGCTCATAAAACAATAAATTCAGTAAAAGTCAAAAACTTATGGAAGCCGGTCGTTAAAGAATCTTTCGATAGATAAACTGATCGACCGAGTGAAGGAACGAGCCTTCAAAAAATTTATCTCTTGAAGTTATAATAAACTTCACTATTTTTTCTTTTAGTGAGTTGCTTTAAACACTCACGCCATTTTTTGTTGTTTTAATATTAGATTAAAATTCCTGAGGTCAGAAGTAAACATTTCAGGTTACCTTGATACTTGTGCAAACTCGGATTCCCTTTAATGCGGGCACAAGTTTTTGTTCTGGGCAAGCATCCTCTTTCCTCTAGGTTGTTCGTTGCCCTCGCGATTCCTCCGGTGGAGCCCAAGCCCTTTCCATGTGCATCGGATCGGGCGGCGATGGCTTACAATGGAGCCCTCCACGGACTCTTCTATAGACGTGGAGGAACCAGCTCTGTTGTGTGAATACAATACGGTTGAACGTTATTTCTTTCCCTGTTTGGGTTTGTGGTGGGTGGGGGGTAACTCGCTTTTTCCTTGCGCCTTCCCCGGAAAGAATTACGTTCGCCGTTAGGAAAGATCACCTCCTCTTTCAGCTCGACCTACTAACACTCGCAGGAGAGGCAATTAGGTATGGTTGCGTCTTCTCGAGATTCAACAGAAGCAGTTTCCACCAAATCAAGACTTCCAGATTTTTAAATTAACACAATTTTTCTTGGGTATTACAACCACATGTTATTTTACATAATGGTCGAATTTTATGTGGGTGCTAATACCCGGTAATGCTCTCTGGAAGTGGGTATTTTTTTCGAGTGAACGAATTTTTTACTCATAACCAGATGTAGTGTTACCAACCTTATAAATCCTACAAGATTTGTTCATATTATTGGGTTGCTTTTGGTCCGATAATGGGACATATCTGTAGGTGCTTTAAATCCGACATGTTGAAGACCAGTTTTCTTTACTGGATTTATTTTTTTCAGGAATAATTGCTGCAATATTGCGAATCGCACAAATATTCCGATTGAAAATCTAGTTTACAAGGATTTCAGGATTCTGTTTTCAAAGAGGAAAACTATTACAGTGCATATGATACGTTAACACAATGTGGATATCATTGTAAATGTCTACGAAGGAAAATAAACATTTTGGTCGATACTGGAAGACTGAAATGTTATTTTTTTTTATATTTAACAAGATTTAAAAAGGAGAGATGGAAGAGAGATGGAGGAGAGTTGGAGGAGAGATGGAGGAGAGATGGAGGATAGGTGGAGAAGAGAAGGAGGAGAGAGAGACTCCAAATATATGACTAAATGCGGGATAAGGAATACATAAATTTAAACTGTATTTCTGCTCTATTTCTTTCCATTTTTGAAATTTTCACTATTTGATAGCTTATAAATACGGCCTCGTTTTAATTTTTGAAACTCAATTTTTTTTTATAGATTAATTCAGCATAAGAAATACAGTCTCTTTTGAAATTTTTTCATTTTCACATTTTTAAGACATGAATTTTTGAAATGTTTTAATAGCTTGTACATCCGGCCCTGTTCTAAATTTTGAGACAAATTATTGGTAGAAATGCGGCATTAGGAATCCAAAAATTGAAACCGCATGCCTTTATCCCTTTTCATTTTTGAGGCATGAATTTTTGAATTTTAGACTTTTTGAACATTTTGTATTTCCTGTTATAAATATTTATTTATTTTTTTATTTACTGAAGAAGACATGTGTATTTAAAAGAAATTAAACCCCAGTTCTGTATCACTTTCAGTTTTTGTTATACAATTTTTTAAAGTTAATTTAATTTTTTAGACGGTGCCAGTTGAATTTTGGCATCACCCCCATCTTGTTATAAGTATATCGGGTCTTTCCAAGTATCTGGGGGACCAAAGACCAGACACTTAGAACAACATGGTGGCGAGTAAGACCAACAATTTCGACTGACTGTTTAAGAACAATTAAAAAAAATATTATAGAACTTTTTCAGTTTGTCATTTTTTTTGTCATTTTCAAGGGTTTTGTTTGCCTACTCTTAAAGATATTCCGAATTGAAACGTTATGGCCCCAAAATTTTAACCCCTTTGAAATTAGAAATATTTTTTTATTTTGGTTTTTATAATTTATCATAATTCTGGCCCTGTTTTAAATTTTAAATTTCCACTAAACGAGATACAAGCATTCCAAAAATTCAAACCGTAGATTTCTTCCTCATAGTTTTAAATGTAAAATGTTTTGAAATTCGATAATTTTTGAATTATAATTTTTTGTTAATTCAGCCCTATTTTAAGATTTAAAATTCTAAATTTTTTATACACTAATCAATATATAGGGATTCCAAAAGTCCAAACCGGGGGTCTCTATCTCTTTTGCTCTCTATCTCTAGCACTCTCTGAGTGCTGTGGAAAACACTTGTGGCAATTTTCAAAAAAATAATAATAAAAATGATAATGATAGGGTACAGGTCTTCATTTTAAAATGATAACCGGTTTATACAGGGACACTAGTACCGGTTCATACGTCACATTGACCACGTGACTTTCATATCTATGGCCGGCGGTCTAGAAACTGAAAATTTACCTTCTCTTTCCCAAGATGCCTTTACAGGTGATGGGACTTATTATTTTTTTTTCAGGAATAATTATCATAAAATAGTGCGGCCCTAAGAACACGGCAACAATTGCTGCAATATTGCGAATCGCACAAATACTCCGATTGAAAATCTAGTTTACAAGGATTTCAGGATTCTGTTTTCAAAGAGGAAGACTATTACAGTGCATATGATACGTTAACACAAATGTGGATATCATTGTAATTATCTACGAAGGAAAATAAACATTTTGGTCGATACTGGAAGATTGAAATGTTATTTTTTTTATATTGAACAAGATTTAAAGAGGAAAGATGGAAGAGAGTTGGAGAAGAGATGGAGGATAGGTGGAGAAGAGAAGGACGAGAAATGGAGGAGAGAGAGACTCCAAATATTTGACTAACTGCGAGATAAGGAATACAAAAATTGAAACTGCATGGCTCTATTTCTTCTCATTTTTGAGAGATGAATTTTTGAAATTTCCACTATTTGATAGCTTATAAATACGGCCTCGTTTTAATTTTTGAAACTCAATTTTTTTTTATAGTTTAATTCAGCATAAGTAAGAAATACAGTCTCTTTTAAAATTTTTTCATTTTCACATTTTTAAGACATGAATTTTTGAAATGTTTTGATAGCTTGTACATCCGGCCCTGTTCTAAATTTTGAGACAAATTTTTGGTAGAAATGCGGCATTAGGAATCCAAATATTTAAACCACATGCCTTTATCCCTTTTCATTTTTGAGGCATGAATTTTTGAATTTTAGACTTTTTGAACATTTTGTATTTCCTGTTTTAAATATTTATTTATTTGTTTTTATTTACTGAAGAAGACCTGTGTATTTAAAAGAAATTTAACCCCAGTTCTGTATCACTTTCAGTTTTTGTTATACAAATTTTTAAAGTTAGTTACTTTTTTAGACGGTGCCAGTTGAATTTTGGCATCACCCCCATCTTGTTATAAGTATATCGGGTCTTTCCAGGTATCTGGGGGACCAAAGACCTGACACTTAGAACAACATGGTGGCGAGTAAGACCAACAATTTCAACTGACTGTTTAAGAACAGCTAAACAAATTTTTTAGAACTTTTTCAGTTTGTCATTTTTTTTTTGTCATTTTCAAGGGTTTTGTTTGCTCTTTGTTTACTCTTAAAGATATTCCGAATTGAAACGTTATGGCCTCAAAATTTTTACCCCTTTGAAATTAGAAACATTTTATTATTTTGGTTTTTATAATTTATCGTAATTCTGGCCCTGTTTTAAATTTTTAATTTCCACTAAACGAGATACAAGCATTCCAAAAATTCAAACCGTAGATTTCTTCCTCATAGTTTTGGCTGTAAAATATTTTGAAATTCGATAATTTTTGAATTATAATTTTTTGTTAATTCAGCCCTATTTTAAAATTTAAAATTCTAAATTTTTTATACACTAATCAATATATAGGGATTCCAAAAATTCAAACCGGGGGTCTCTATCTCTTTTTTGAAATATTAATTTGTGAAATAAGATTTTTTTTACCGTAAATCCGGCCCAATTTAAAATTTTCTAATTCTAATTTTTATACGGAAATCAAAATGTGGGAATTTCAAAAATTCCAATCGGTGGTCTCTCCCATAAATCGTTTTTGAGTTATGATTTTGGTGGAGAGATTGTGAGAAAATGAAGTAGAAATGGAGCAGAGATAGTGAAGAAATGGAGCAGATAGTGGGGAAATGTAGAAGAGATAAGGGAGATAAAGGGAGAGAACGAGAAATGGAAGTGGGTTGTAAGAAAGATAGTGCAGAGATGCAGGAGAATTGGAGGAGAGGAACAGGAGTGAAAGAGGAGTGGACAGACAATATACCCCTAAGGATATGGATCGTTCTCGGATCATCCCATCTGCGCCCAACTCCCTTCAGGGGTGGGTATTCCCAGCACTCACTGAGTGCTGTGGAAAACACTTATGGCAATTTTCAAAAAAATAATAATGTTTCCAACGCTTAGGTGACATCTAATTGCAAAGAAAACCAACACATTGATTTTTAAATAATTTAAATTGATAGTGGAGAATTGGAGCAGCGAATCCTGATGGTTAAAAAAATAAAATTGTTTTAAACAGTTTCAAAGTTAAAAGATGTCTAGAAAAAAAAATGTGATCTAGTCATTCAGAAGGACTGTTTGATTGAATATTCGTCAATCAGTGGGAAGACCTCACCAGAGATTGAGAAACCAGCTAACCGAAAATTTAACAAGTTCTGATTTACAAGACACATGGAAAGCCCTAACAAACAGATCAAGATGGAGGACTAATGTGAGTCAATCCGAATGGAGTATAGTACAAGAGGTCTAGAAACAACTTTAAATAATTTTAATAATTCGAAAATTTATTGAAAAAATTATTTAATTGACCTGTTTATACAGGGGTAATAGGGGCCGTAGAAACTGCACGATACCATGGATTTTATTTAGTATACTAGAGGTCTAGAAACAACTTAATTTTAAGAATTCAAAGCTTTATTGAATTTTTTGATTTATCGAAAAAATTATTTTATTGAGCTGTTTATACAGGGGTAATAGGAGACGTAGAAACGTGTAAACGTCACGATACTGTGGATTTTATTTAGTCTAGAGGTCTAGAAACAACTTGATTTCAAGAATTCAAAGATTTATTGAATTTTTTGATTTATCGAAAAAATTACTTAATTTGCCTGTTTATATAGAGGTAATAGGACAGGTGGAAACGTCACGAAACCGTGGATTTTATTTAGTATTCTAGAGGTCTAGAAACAACTTAATTTTAAGAATTGAAAGATTTATTGAATTTTTTGATTTATCGAAAAAATTATTTTATCTACCTATTTTTACAGGTGTAATAGGAGGAGTGGAAACTTCACGATACCGTGGATTTTATTTAGTATACTAGAGGTCTAGAAACAACTTAATTTTAAGAATTCAAAGATTTATTGAATTTTTTGATTTATCGAAAAAATTATTTAATTTACCTGTTTATACAGGGGCAATAAAATTTACACTTTATACCATTTTTTTATTTTAACGCAATTTTCATTATATACTAGCTGGAATGCCCGTTGTGTACAAACGAACTAATTAGTATAGATATAATTTTTTGTCGCACACCCTGTTTCTTAAAAGAATTGATCCAAAAATCTAAAAAGTATTTTATTGATACCTGCGAAATCCTAAATTCAGTCAGTTTTTTATTAAACATTTTTTTTTTTTATTGTTTCTATTTTATATTAGACGAGATGTGTTTGTTTGGTTTTGATATTGTCAATATTTTGTTACTCGCTTTGTTTTCCTTGCGTCTTAAGTTTCTCGCGAATCTACGTGTGAAGTCAAGAGGGGAGGAGAGTAGGACGTATTAAAGAGGATTAAGTAGCAAGAATAATTTCCAGAATTCCACAGGAAATTTTACCTGGCAAATATTAGAAATTCGATCTTTACGAAAATTCGATAGGAATTTTATATTATTTTTTTTTTTGTAGTTTTTAAATTTGTCTAACTTGAAGAGAAAGCTTTTTCTGTCCTTTGCCCCACTTGGTAAAATTTTCGATTTGGTTTAGTTTTTTAAAATATGTATTTTAAAAACTTTTTCAATTCCGAAAAAAATAAAAAAAATTATCCCTGACAAGTAATTATTTTTTAGTAGATATTATTTTGATATAGTGCTGGAGGTCAATTTGAAATCAAGAGAAAGGTCATTTTTCTGCCCTATGCCCCACTTGGTGACAGTTTTGGTTTGGTTTAGAGGCGTTTTAAAATATGGCTACCAAAGACGTTCTATATTCCGAAAAAAAAATTTTTTCGTCAAGTACTTATCATTTTTAGTTGAAATTATTTTCATGTAGTGCTGGAAGTCAAGAACAGAATATCTCATAACCCAATGCACCTCTTAAAAGTTCTATTATTTCTAAATTAAATTATAAAAAAAATTTAACGATTTTTTAATTATAATAAATTTAAATTTGTCCCTTATCAATAAATATTTGCGGTTTTCATACAGTGCTGGAGGTCAAGCACGTACATTTATTCAACCCTATGTGCCACTTAAGAGTTTAATTTCTATTTAATAATTATATAATAAAATTCAGAATGTGTTTAGTTTGTTTGATCCTTTGTGATGTTATTTTTGGAAATAAGCCCTTGTTAGAAGCTTAAAATGTCCTTTACGATCTTTGATATTCCGGGAAAACATATAAGTACATTTCCAAAGATTGCGGCTGCTTTGACACGATTTTTTTTTTTTTTTTCAAGAAATGGTTTCTGGTAAAGTCATGAAAGTCATGAAAGACTAGAAAGGTGAATTAATTCTAAAACTGTGGTTTAGAGCCCTCTTGTTTTTTTTTTTTAGAATGAATATTATTTACATTCGTAGATGGTAGTCTATTTTCACTAATAAGCTCGGGTCCGATTTTCTTTATTGTGTTTTTTTGGTCTTTAACATATAGTTTTGGAACTTTGTTTTAAAAATTAAT
This sequence comes from Liopterus haemorrhoidalis, assembly GCA_963971575.1. Taxonomy (NCBI): domain Eukaryota; kingdom Metazoa; phylum Arthropoda; class Insecta; order Coleoptera; family Dytiscidae; genus Liopterus; species Liopterus haemorrhoidalis. Next base: position 33,112,858 of record OZ020624.1, read on the forward strand.
TTCGCATCTCAGGGCTTTTTTTGTCATCTGTGGACCAGAGTTTAATTCTAGTTTACTTCGTCTTGCTTTAAGCTATAGTGACACCATGGTAAAACTGTTACCTAAGGAGTAAAGCGGGTTCGAAACCCGATGGCTAGTGATTAACTTTTATATGTAAATCAAATTTGACTTGGCTTCGATTAATTAAAATGAGATTTTTTTAGGGATAATAGGGTTGAAAGACAGATTTTATAAAGAAGTGGGTTAAGATATATTACCCAACGCACCACTTAGGTGTTGGGAACCTATATTATGAGTTTGGAAAATTATGGGACCGGTTTTTCAAATTCGTAATGTCAAATAATAAAAGAGTTTTAGTTTTAAAAATCTCATTTATTTTTTATTTGATAATTTTTATGGATACTTTAGCTATGTATAATCCATTAACAATGTTTTCTCATCTGACTAGGCCATGGTATTTTTTAAGTTTGTTATTAAATATATTGAATAAATATTTGTTATAGAATGTCACATGAATATTTTGTAATTAAAATTTTATAGGCTACTTCAAACGTTTAAGCGGAACTTAATGGAATTTTCATTTTCCTGAGTTGTCATGAGCTCTCTTTTTAAGGTTTGAAGTGGGCTTTTGCTAAACAAAATTACCAAAAACTTCACTAAATTTTTAAAAATTACTAAAATTCAAAATCTTCCGCTTAAACCACAGAAACTATAGTTTTTTTATTTTCACATGTCTAGTTGTATTTCGTGGTTACTAACTAAAATGCCCCCCCTCCCAACATGGCCTATTGAGATGAGGAAACATCTTGAATGGATTCTATAAGTCGTTAGTATCTGGTTACAATTTTTTATTTAATTTTGAGAAACATGTTTTTCAAAAAGGTGTCAGTATAATTATGGAGCCGCTATAGCAGGGGTGGGAATCTTTCGGAAACAAAGAGCCATTCCAAATAAACCCTCTAAAGAAAAATTTGCAGCAACTTTTACAAGTTATCTTGATCTTTGGAAAATTTTCAAAAAGAAATAAATTTTATAATTTTTCAATATTTACAGATACCATTTCTACAGATAAGATTAGAAAAAGTATTGTATACACGGTTGTTTTGTGTGTGCATACAATAAATCAATTATTACCGACCGCCACCATATAAGGGAGGTATTGTGATCATACCGATTTTGACATTCCGAGATTTCGATGGATCTTCACGAATTTAGGTCCCTACATAACGTTTTCACTATTTTTAGCATGATGTCTGTCGGTCTATCTGTCCGTTTGTCTGCTCTGGGACCACTAGTTCTTGACCTCTGCACTATATCTTTAGGGATGAATTTAAATATCGTTCATCAATAATATATGTATTAATGCAAATTTTAAAAAATTACAGAAAATTCTAAATTCTGTATTATTATATTGAAGATAATAGCTGTATTTTTGCCCAGATAGGTGCCTTTTGCGTCTCGTGCGTCTCTAGGGGTTCTAGTTCTTGACATCAGCACTATAATTTAAGCAATTAATACTATAAATCTATATATATAAATTCGGAGGCTCCGTTTGTACATTATTATTTTTTTAGTATTTTTACTTTGGTAGCTTAGACCATTTTGACCATTTTTATAATTTTTGTCTGTCTGTGCAGATTGAAATATTGAAAGGTATTTTGAACTCTCCAAGTAATTTGTCTTTTTTTTATACCCCATAATTAACCTTTTGTGTTACTTATTTTAGGGCATATTTAAAGATCAGAGCCCCCTGTAGACCTTTTATTTATTGTTGTTCGCACTGCCACGTATTTTGAAAATTACTTTAGAAGCATTGACGTCCGCATTAGGGTCACTCGAAAATATTTTTTCTGGAATAGTTAAGGGTAGATTCATTTTTAACTGCACCTATAGGGTTTCGTAGGTATGAATAAATACACCCGGATTTTAAAAATTACTGCGTCTTGTCTTTAGAGGCATTTACGCCCACATTAGGATCACTCGAAACTATTTTTTCTGGAATAGTTAAGAGTAGATTAATTTTCAACTGCACCCATCAGGTTTCGTAGGTATGTTAAAATACTCTTGTACCGTCAATCAAGTGTCCTATTTGGTAGAAATTGTGGCCAAACGACTGGACCTAGAGAATTAAAATTTATATGTCTTCCTGAGGGGTTGGTTTAAAATTTGGAATAATGTACATAACTGTTATATGCCGGGAATGTTTTATTAGATTATTTTTTCGAAAATTATCAAATTTTCATGGTATGACTAAGAAAACCTTATACTGTCTGTCTGTTAGTGAGTTTTTAGGGGTTGGCTTAAAAGTCTGAAAAATTCAGAATAATTCACATGACAGGGATATGCTCGGAATTTTTTTTATTAGATTATTTTTTCGAAAATTACCAAGTTTCCAGGGTTTTATTAAGAAAACCTTATACTGTCTGTCTGTTAGTGAGTTTTTAGGTGTTGGCTTAAAAGTCTGAAAAATTCAGAATAATTCACATAACCGGGATATGCTCGGAATTTTTTTTTATTAGATTGTTTTTTCTAATATTACCAAGTTTCCAGGGTTTTACTAAGAAAACCTTATACTGTCTGTCTGTTTTCCGTTTAGAGGGGTTGCCTCAATTTATTAAAAATGAGATGTTTTTTTGCTATGTTTGACTTGTTGGATTATCAGTCCTATGATGATTTTAAGTGTTTTTGAAATTATATTAAGAAATTGAAAAAATCAAGGGCCCGGTTTTTTCAAATCTTAATGTAGTTATATCAGTTTTTATTTACAAAAAGAATTTGTATAATTTCAGAAATCTCATTTTTGATATTTTTGTTTTTTCAAAAAAAAAATTACAGTTAATTTTTTAAATAATTTATTTAAAAACTATATTGAAAGATTGTGAACAAAAAACCCTTATACAGTCACTCATATGTCTGTCTGTTTGTACAATAGAAATTGTTGCTGTAAACTGTTTGACCTACCGAGTTGAAATTTGGCATGCATTTTATTATCCACATAATTACTGAAAAATACATACTTGTAATTTTCGAAAAAACATTTTGAATAGTGAAAATAAAAGGTCTTGAGGCGTCGATTAAGGAACAAGTTCAATTTTTAAATTCATTCTTTTGGCACATTTTTTCCAAAATCTTTTTCGGATACAAATATTTTAATAACTAATATTAATAATTTTATATATATATATATATATATATATATATATATATATATATATCCCTTATTTTAATAATGTATATATTTGGGGAGCTTTGGGGGGCTACCTCGCTTATCATTCCAGCTAGTGTATATCTAAAAGTGGGTCATCAAAAGGAAGTTCTAGCCATTTGCTGAACTTTTTCACTTACTAAATATCTGCGAAATCCTAACATGTGTACAATTTCACAATTGGTATTTTTTTGAGGTCTCGATATATACGTATATATATATGTAGGTAAAGCTAACAGCCCTCTGGGGCGGTTCGTGACAAAAAGGGTAATTTGGTCGCTTATTAATTTTGATTAAGGCCCTATGTTCGGAGTTAGTAAGTGAAGTAATGGGTACTACATGAAATATGGCCCATTTCGCAAATATTACGGGAACAAATTGATATTTAGACTGATTGCTCCTGATTTCATTACATTTTGGGTTGAACGATTAATAAAATTAATATTATTTTTTTATATAGACAAACTGACATTTCAAAACGTTTTTACTCAAAATTAAATTAAAGATAGCCGACCGGCGTAGCGTAGTGGTAACACATGTGGTCTGCATTGCGAAGGTCTCGGGTTCGAATCCGGTTCAGGCATGGAATTATTCACAAATAATGTCCTGGCTAATTGCCACAGAGACAAAGGCCATTTAATTAAAAATAAAAAAAAATTAAAGAATAATTTTCTTAGTTTTATTTTTTGGTCTAAAAAATATTTTTTACTTTTCTTATTTCTCGGCGCTAATTATTATTTGTTAATTTTTAACCCTTTTTGCCTCTTTTAGAAAATGTTTTTAAAATAAATTATTTTTACAAATTTCGACCAACGGGATTTCTTCGCATATCGCCAGAGTTTGGGTTGCAGCCGATTTTTGGGTATAAAGCTCCCTTGACCTTCTCTGAGAAGGTTACGGGTGAACGTCTCGTCTGCGTGGAACACGTTTCGGGCAAACATGGACGGTACTGGCGGAAATAAAAACATTTTTAATAATAATAAATTAGTGCGGCCCTTGAGAACATGGTTTGTTTTCGGGTCGTCCTCAACTGCGCCCAGCATCTCACTGAGTGCTGTGGAAGACACTTATGGCAATTTTTTAAAAATAATAATAATAAATTAGCGCCGCCCCTAAGAACGTTTGTTCTCGGATCATGCCAACTGCGCCCCAGAAATATAATAGGAATTGAGGAGAAATCAAGGAGAGATGTAGGAGAAATTAAGAAGAGATAAAAAAGTTAAAGGGAGAGTAGGAAAAATGAAAGTGAGTTGTAAGAAAGATAGTGGAGAGATGCAGAAGAATTGGTGGAGAGGAAAGGGAGTGAAAGAGGAGTGGACAGACAATATACCCCTAGGGACATGGATGGTTCTCGGATCATCCCAACTGCGCCCAACTCCCTTCAGGGGTGGGTATTCCCAGCACTCACCGAGTGCTGTGGAAGACACTTATGGCAATTTTTAAAAAATAATAATAATTATGAAAATGATAGGGTACAGGTCTTCATTTTAAAATGATAACCGGTTTATACAGGGATACTAGTACCGGTTCAGACGTCACATTGACCACGTGACTTTCATATCTATGGCCGGCGGTCTAGAAACTGAAAATTTACCTTCTCTTTCCCAAGATGCCTTTACAGGAGTTGGGACTTATTATTTTTTTTTCAGGAATAATTATCATAAATAGTGCGGCCCTAAGAACACGGCAACAATTGCTGCAATATTGCGAATCGCACAAATACTCCGATTGAAAATCTAGTTTACAAGGATTTCAGGATTCTGCTTTCAAAGAGGAAGATTATTACAGTGCATATGATACGTTAGCACAAATGTGGATATCATTGTAATTATCTACGAAGGAAAATAAACATTTTGGTCGATACTGGAAGACTGAAATGTTATTTTTTTTTATATTGAACAAGATTTAAAGAGGAAAGATGGAGGAGAGTTGGAGGAGAGATGGAGGATAGGTGGAGAAGAGAAGGAGGAGAAATGGAGGGGAGAGAGACTCCAAATATATGACTAACTGCGAGATAAGGAATACAAAAATTGAAACTGCATGGCTCTATTTCTTCTCATTTTTGAGAGATGAATTTTTGAAATTTTCACTATTTGATAGCTTATAAATACGGCCTCGTTTTAATTTTTGAAACTCAATTTTTTTTATAGATTAATTCAGCATAAGAAATACAGTCTCTTTTAAAATTTTTTCATTTTCACATTTTTAAGACATGAATTTTTGAAATGTTTTGATAGTTTGTACATCCGGCCCTGTTCTAAATTTTTAGACAAATTATTGGTAGAAATGCGGCATTAGGAATCCAAATATTTAAACCGCATACCTTTATCCCTTTTCATTTTTGAGGCATGAATTTTTGAATTTTAGACATTTTTTTTTATATTTATTTTATGTTTTAAATATTTATTTTTTTTTTATTTACTGAAGAAGACCTGTGTATTTAAAAGAAATTAAACCCCAGTTCTGTATCACTTTCAGTTTTTGTTATACAAATTTTTAAAGTTAGTTACTTTTTTAGACGGTGCCAGTTGAATTTTGGCATCACCCCCATTTTGTTATAAGTATATCGGGTCTTTCCAGGTATCTGGGGGACCAAAGACCTGACACTTAGAACAACATGGTGGCGAGTAAGACCAACAATTTCGACTGACTGTTTAAGAACACCTAAAAAAATTTTTAAGAACTTTTTCAGTTTGTCATTTTTTTTTTGTCATTTTCAAGGGTTTTGTTCGCCTACTCTTAAAGATATTCCGAATTGAAACGTTATGGCCTCAACATTTTTACCCCTTTGAAATTAGAAACATTTTATTATTTTGGTTTTTATAATTTATCGTAATTCTGGCTCTGTTTTAAATTTTAAATTTCCACTAAACGAGATACAAGCATTCCAAAAATTCAAACCGAAGATTTATTCCTCATAGTTTTGGATGTAAAATATTTTGAAATTCGATAATTTTTGAATTATAATTTTTTGTTAATTCAGCCCTATTTTAAAATTTAAAATTCTAAATTTTTTATACACTAATCAATATATAGGGATTCCAAAAATTCAAACCGGGGGTCTCTATCTCTTTTTTGAAATATTAATTTGTGAAATAAGATTTTTTTTACCGTAAATCCGGCCCAGTTTTAAATTTTCTAATTCTAATTTTTATACGGAAATCAAAATGTGGGAATTTCAAAAATTCCAATCGGTGGTCTCTACCTTAAATCGTTTTTGAGTTATGATTTTGGTGGAGAGATTGTGAGAAAATGAAGTAGAAATGGAGCAGAGATAGTGAAAACCAACACATTGATTTTTAAATAATTTAAATTGATAGTGGAGAATTGGACCAGCGAATCCTGATGGTTAAAAAAATAAAATTGTTTTAAACAGTTTCAAAGTTAAAAGATGTCTACAAAAAAAATGTGATCTAGTCATTCAGAAGGACTGTTTGATTGAATATTCGTCAATCAGTGGGAAGACCTCGCCAGAGATTGAGAAACCAGCTAACCGAAAATTTAACAAGTTCTGATTTACAAGACACATGGAAAGCCCTGACAAACAGATCAAGATGGAGGACTAATGTGAGTCAATCCGAATGGAGTATAGTACAAGAGGTCTAGAAACAACTTTAAATAATTTTAAGAATTCGAAAATTTATTGAAAAAATTATTTAATTGACCTGTTCATACAGGGGTAATAGGAGCCGTAGAAACTGCACGATACCATGGATTTTATTTAGTATACTAGAGGTCTAGAAACAACTTAATTTTAAGAATTCATAGATTTATTGAATTTTTTGATTTATCGAAAAAATTATTTTATTGAGCTGTTTATACAGGGGTAATAGGAGACGTAGAAACATGGAAACGTCACGATACTGTGGATTTTATTTAGTCTAGAGGTCTAGAGGTCTAGAAACAACTTGATTTCAAGAATTCAAAGATTTATTGAATTTTTTGATTTATCGAAAAAATTACTTAATTGGCCTGTTTATAGAGGTAATAGGAGAGGTGGAAACGTCACGATACCGTGGATTTTATTTAGTATTCTAGAGGTCTAAAAATAACTTAATTTTAAGAATTGAAAGATTTATTGAAATTTTTGATTTATCGATAAAATTATTTTATCTACCTATTTTTACAGGGGTAATAGGAGAAGTGGAAACGTCACGATACCGTGGATTTTATTTAGTAGACTAGAGGTCTAGAAACAACTTAATTTTAAGAATTTAAAGATTTATTGAATTTTTTGATTTATCGAAAAAAATATTTTATCTACCTGTTTATACAGGGGTAATAGGAGAGGTGGAAACGTCACGATACCGTGGATTTTATTTAGTATACTAGAGGTCTAGAAACAACTTAATTTTAAGAATTCAAAGATTTATTGAATTTTTTGATTTATCGAAAAAAATATTTAATTTACCTGTTTATACAGGGGCAATAAAATTCACACTTTATACCATTTTTTTATTTTAACGCAATTTTCATTATATACTAGCTGGAATGCCCGTTGTGTACAAACGAACTAATTAGTATAGATATAATTTTTGGTCGCACACCCTGTTTCTTAAAAGAATTGATCCAAAAATCTAAAAAGTATTTTATTGATACCTGATTGAAAAAAATTTTTTTTTGATTTTTTTTTTATTGTTTCTTTTTTATATTAGACGAGATGTGTTTGTTTGGTTTTGATATTGTCAATATTTTGTTACTCGCTTTGTTTTCCTTGCGTCTTAAGTTTCTCGCGAATCTACGTGTGAAGTCAAGAGGGGAGGAGAGTAGGACGTATTAAAGAGGATTAAGTAGCAAGAATAATTTCCAGAATTCCACAGGAAATTTTACCTGGCAAATATTAGAAATTCGATCTTTACGAAAATTCGATAGGAATTTTATATTATTTTTTTTTTGTAGTTTTTAAATTTGTCTAACTTGAAGAGAAAGCTTTTTCTGTCCTTTGCCCCACTTGGTAAAATTTTCGATTTGGTTTAGTCTTTTAAAATATGTATTTCAAAAACGTTTTCAATTCCGAAAAAAAAAAAAAAATTATCCCTGACAAGTAATTATTTTTAGTAGATATTATTTTGATATAGTGCTGGAGGTCAATTTGAAATCAAGAGAAAGGTCATTTTTCTGCCCTATGCCCCACTTGGTGACAGTTTTGGTTTGGTTTACAGGCGTTTTAAAATATGGCTACCAAAGACGTTCTATATTCCGAAAAAATATTTTTTCGTCAAGTACTTATCATTTTTAGTTGAAATTATTTTCATGTAGTGCTGGAAGTCAAGTACAGAATATCTCATAACCCTATGCACCTCTTAAAAGTTCTATTATTTCTAAATTAAATTATAAAAAAATTTTAACGATTTTTTTATTATAATAAATTTAAATTTGTCCCTTATCAATAAATATTTGTGGTTTTCATACAGTGCTGGAGGTCAAGCACGTACATTTATTCAACCCTATGTGCCATTTAAGAGTTTAATTTCTATTTAATAATTATATAATAAAATTCAGAATGTGTTTAGTTTGTTTGATCCTTGTGATGTTATTTTTGGAAATAAGCCCTTGTTAGATCGTAATGTCCTTTACGATCTTTGATATTCGGGGAAAACATATAAGTATTTCCAAAGATTGCGGCTGCTTTGACACGATTTTTTTTTTTTTTTCAAGAAATGGTTTCTGGTAAAGTCATGAAAGTAATGAAAGACTAGAAAGGTGAATTAATTCTAAAACTGTGGTTTAGAGCCCTCTTGTTTTTTTTTTAGAATGAATATTATTTACATTCGTAAATGGTAGTCTATTTTCACTAATAAGCTCGGGTCCGATTTTCTTTATTGTGTTTTTTTGGTCTTTAACATATAGTTTTGGAACTTTGTTTTAAAAATTTATTTCGCATCTCAGGGCTTTTTTTGTCATCTGTGGACCAGAGTTTAATTCTAGTTTACTTCGTCTTGCTTTAAGCTATAGTGACACCATGGTAAAACTGTTACCTAAGGAGTAAAGCGGGTTCGAAACCCGATGGCTAGTGATTAACTTTTATATGTAAATCAAATTTGACTTGGCTTCGATTAATTAAAATGAGATTTTTTTAGGGATAATAGGGTTGAAAGACAGATTTTATAAAGAAGTGGGTTAAGATATATTACCCAACGCACCACTTAGGTGTTGGGAACCTATATTATGAGTTTGGAAAATTATGGGACCGGTTTTTCAAATTCGTAATGTCAAATAATAAAAGAGTTTTAGTTTTAAAAATCTCATTTATTTTTTATTTGATAATTTTTATGGATACTTTAGCTATGTATAATCCATTAACAATGTTTTCTCATCTGACTAGGCCATGGTATTTTTTAAGTTTGTTATTAAATATATTGAATAAATATTTGTTATAGAATGTCACATGAATATTTTGTAATTAAAATTTTATAGGCTACTTCAAACGTTTAAGCGGAACTTAATGGAATTTTCATTTTCCTGAGTTGTCATGAGCTCTCTTTTTAAGGTTTGAAGTGGGCTTTTGCTAAACAAAATTACCAAAAACTTCACTAAATTTTTAAAAATTACTAAAATTCAAAATCTTCCGCTTAAACCACAGAAACTATAGTTTTTTTATTTTCACATGTCTAGTTGTATTTCGTGGTTACTAACTAAAATGCCCCCCCCTCCCAACATGGCCTATTGAGATGAGGAAACATCTTGAATGGATTCTATAAGTCGTTAGTATCTGGTTACAATTTTTTATTTAATTTTGAGAAACATGTTTTTCAAAAAGGTGTCAGTATAATTATGGAGCCGCTATAGCAGGGGTGGGAATCTTTCGGAAACAAAGAGCCATTCCAAATAAACCCTCTAAAGAAAAATTTGCAGCAACTTTTACAAGTTATCTTGATCTTTGGAAAATTTTCAAAAAGAAATAAATTTTATAATTTTTCAATATTTACAGATACCATTTCTACAGATAAGATTAGAAAAAGTATTGTATGCACGGTTGTTTTGTGTGTGCATACAATAAATCAATTATTACCGACCGCCACCATATAAGGGAGGTATTGTGATCATACCGATTTTGACATTCCGAGATTTCGATGGATCTTCACGAATTTAGGTCCCTACATAACGTTTTCACTATTTTTAGCATGATGTCTGTCGGTCTATCTGTCCGTTTGTCTGCTCTGGGACCACTAGTTCTTGACCTCTGCACTATATCTTTAGGGATGAATTTAAATATCGTTCATCAATAATATATGTATTAATGCAAATTTTAAAAAATTACAGAAAATTCTAAATTCTGTATTATTATATTGAAGATAATAGCTGTATTTTTGCCCAGATAGGTGCCTTTTGCGTCTCGTGCGTCTCTAGGGGTTCTAGTTCTTGACATCAGCACTATATATTGAGCAATTAATACTATAAATCTATATATATAAATTCGGAGGCTCCGTTTGTACATTATTATTTTTTTAGTATTTTTACTTTGGTAGCTTAGACCATTTTGACCATTTTTATAATTTTTGTCTGTCTGTGCAGATTGAAATATTGAAAGGTATTTCGAACTCTCCAAGTAATTTGTCTTTTTTTTATACCCCATAATTAACCTTTTGTGTTACTTATTTTAGGGCATATTTAAAGATCAGAGCCCCCTGTAGACCTTTTATTTATTGTTGTTCGCACTGCCACGTATTTTGAAAATTACTTTAGAAGCATTGACGTCCGCATTAGGGTCACTCGAAAATATTTTTTCTGGAATAGTTAAGGGTAGATTCATTTTTAACTGCACCTATAGGGTTTCGTAGGTATGAATAAATACACCCGGATTTTAAAAATTACTGCGTCTTGTCTTTAGAGGCATTTACGCCCACATTAGGATCACTCGAAACTATTTTTTCTGGAATAGTTAAGAGTAGATTAATTTTCAACTGCACCCATCAGGTTTCGTAGGTATGTTAAAATACTCTTGTACCGTCAATCAAGTGTCCTATTTGGTAGAAATTGTGGCCAAACGACTGGACCTAGAGAATTAAAATTTATATGTCTTCCTGAGGGGTTGGTTTAAAATTTGGAATAATGTACATAACTGTTATATGCCGGGAATGTTTTATTAGATTATTTTTTCGAAAATTATCAAATTTTCATGGTATGACTAAGAAAACCTTATACTGTCTGTCTGTTAGTGAGTTTTTAGGGGTTGGCTTAAAAGTCTGAAAAATTCAGAATAATTCACATAACAGGGATATGCTCGGAATTTTTTTTATTAGATTATTTTTTCGAAAATTATCAAGTATCCAGGGTTTTATTAAGAAAACCTTATACTGTCTGTCTGTTAGTGAGTTTTTAGGTGTTGGCTTAAAAGTCTGAAAAATTCAGAATAATTCACATAACCGGGATATGCTCGGAATTTTTTTTTATTAGATTGTTTTTTCTAATATTACCAAGTTTCCAGGGTTTTACTAAGAAAACCTTATACTGTCTGTCAGTTTTCCGTTTAGAGGGGTTGCCTCAATTTATTAAAAATGAGATGTTTTTTTGCTATGTTTGACTTGTTGGATTATCAGTCCTATGATGATTTTAAGTGTTTTTGAAATTATATTAAGAAATTGAAAAAATCAAGGGCCCGGTTTTTTCAAATCTTAATGTAGTTATATCAGTTTTTATTTACAAAAAGAATTTGTATAATTTCAGAAATCTCATTTTTGATATATTTGTTTTTTCAAAAAAAAAATTACAGTTAATTTTTTAAATAATTTATTTAAAAACTATATTGAAAGATTGTGAACAATAAACCCTTATACAGTCACTCATATGTCTGTCTGTTTGTACAATAGAAATTGTTGCTGTAAACTGTTTGACCTACCGAGTTGAAATTTGGCATGCATTTTATTATCCACATAATTACTGAAAAATACATACTTGTAATTTTCGAAAAAACATTTTGAATAGTGAAAATAAAAGGTCTTGAGGCGTCGATTAAGGAACAAGTTCAATTTTTAAATTCATTCTTTTGGCACATTTTTTCCAAAATCTTTTTCGGATACAAATATTTTAATAACTAATATTAATAATTTTATATATATATATATATATATATATATCCCTTATTTTAATAATGTATATATTTGGGGAGCTTTGGGGGGCTACCTCGCTTATCATTCCAGCTAGTGTATATCTAAAAGTGGGTCATCAAAAGGAAGTTCTAGCCATTTGCTGAACTTTTTCACTTACTAAATATCTGCGAAATCCTAACATGTGTACAATTTCACAATTGGTATTTTTTTGAGGTCTCGATATATACGTATATATATATATGTAGGTAAAGCTAACAGCCCTCTTGGGCGGTTCGTGACAAATAGGGTAATTTGGACGCTTATTAATTTTGATTAAGGCCCTATGTTCGGAGTTAGTAAGTGAAGTAATGGGTTTTACGTGAAATATGGCCCATTTCGCAAATATTACGGGAACAAATTGATATTTAGACTGATTGCTCCTGATTTCATTACATTTTGGGTTGAACGATTAATAAAATTAATATTATTTTTTTATTTAGACATACTGACATTTCAAAACGTTTTTACTCAAAATTAAATTAAAGATAGCCGACCGGCGTAGCGTAGTGGTAACACATGTGGTCTGCATTGCGAAGGTCTCGGGTTCGAATCCGGTTCAGGCATGGAATTTTTCACAAATAATGTCCTGGCTAATTGCCACAGAGGCAAAGGCCATTTAATTAAAAATAAAAAAAAAATTAAAGAATAATTTTCTTAGATTTATTTTTTGGTCTAAAAAATATTTTTTATTTTTCTTATTTCTCGGCGCTAATTATAATTTGTTAATTTTTAACCCTTTTTGCCTCTTTTAGAAAATGTTTTTAAAATAAATTATTTTTACAAATTTCGACCAACGGGATTTCTTCGCATATCGCCAGAGTTTGGGTTGCGGCCGATTTCTGGGTATAAAGCTCCCTTGACCTTCTCTGAGAAGGTTACAGGTGAACGTCTCGTCTGCGTGGAACACGTTTCGGGCAAACATGGACGGTACTGGCGGAAATAAAAACATTTTTAATAATAATAAATTAGTGCGGCCCTTGAGAACATTGTTTGTTTTCGGGTCATCCTCAACTGCGCCCAACTCCCTTCAGGGGTGGGTATTCCCAGCACTCACTGAGTGCTGTGGAAGACACTTATGGCAATTTTTTTAAAATAATAATAATAAATTAGCGCCGCCCCTAAGAACGTTTGTTCTCGGATCATGGTAACTGCACCCCAGAAATATAATAGGAATTGAGGAGAAATCAAGGGGAGATGTAGGAGAAATTAAGAAGAGATAAAAAAGTTAAAGGAAGAGTAGGAAAAATGAAAGTGAGTTGTAAGAAAGATAGTGGAGAGATGCAGAAGAATTGCAGGAGAGGAACAGGAGTGAAAGAGGAGTGGACAGACAATATACCCCTAAGGATATGGATGGTTCACGGATCATCCCATCTGCGCCCAACTCCCTTCAGCGGTGGGTATTCCCAGCACTCACTGAGTGCTGTGGAAAACACTTATGGCAATTTTCAAAAAAATAATAATAATGTTTCCAACGCTTAGGTGACATCTAATTGCAAAGGCATGAATTTTTGAATTTTAGACTTTTTGAACATCTTGTATTTCCTGTTTTAAATTAATTTTTTTTTATTTACTGATCAAGACATGTATTTAAAAAAAATCAAACCGCAAATCTCTATCACTTTCAGTTTATGTTACACAAATTTTTAAATTTAGTTACTTTTTTAGACGGTGCCAGTTGAATTTTGGCATCACCCCCATCTTGTTCTAAGTGTATCGGGTCTTTCCAGGTATCTGGGGGACCAAAGACCTGACACTTAGAACAACATGGTGGTGAGTAAGACCAACAATTTCGACTGACTGTTTAAGAACAGCTAAAAAAAATATTTCAGATTTTTTTTTTGTCAGTTTGTCATTTTTTTTGTCATTTTCAAGGGTTTTCTTTGCCTACCCTTAAAGATATTCAAAATTGAAACGTTATAGCCCTAATTTTTTTTTGTGGAGACATGTCAATAGAACTCTGTTTTTTGTGTCACTTATCTTTACAAAAAAAATATTTTGGTGCATAAAATTTGAGCACCTCTGATTTAGAAATTACACAGGTATATAAGACTTTCAAAGGTCCATAAATTAGTAAAAATGCTACGGTTTTAGAGGGGTAAAACGTTATTAATTTTATTTGAAATAGGCATTTTGTTCAGCAAAAATACTCTAATATATCGACCAGTGGGAAGACTTCGACAGATGGAGATATTAACTAACCGAAGATCTAACAAGTATTGGTACACAGGGCACACAGAAGGACCTGACAATGAACAGATCAAGATCAAGATTTGGCCTCACTCACATGAGCCCGCAAGTCAACCCGACCAACAATACCCAAAGAAGAAGAAGATAGTGAAGCGGTGTTCTATTGAAACCTGGTCTTTTGTTGGTTAAATCAATCACATGATATTCGACATTATTTTTCTATTAAAAATGGAAACAAAAAGCATCTGCCAGCGAGATTAAAATTTTAAAGTACAATAAAGGTTCGCCTCATTTGCATTTAATTTAATTTTTACTATGAATATTTCAGAAATTTAATAATAAAAATTTTACATCAAAGTCCTAAATCACGTCCAAATTAAACAAAATTACAAGCAATAAAAAAATATGAATTCAACCGTGAAAATTAACAAAGTTATTTTATCTAAACGCGACAAATACCATATGAATTAATCTAACATGGATCGTGTTAAGGCCATGTTTATTTTTTTAGGAAAAAATTCTTAGAATTTTTTTAAAATTTTTTCGCCAATCGTTACAAAATACTTGAATGTGATTGGCAGGTTTTAAAACAAAAGATTCTTGTGAAAAAATGTTTATAGTAACTGTTTATATATTTAATCCTTGCCGTTCCAAAATAATTTGAAAACCTACCATCATATGTGACCCATGTTGCGCCAATTTCATATTTAAAATTTCTGTTGCGATAAATTTCAAATTTGATTTTCTGCATTATTTAGATTAAACATTGAATAAGACAGTTTTGAATAATACTGTATTATCCATTTCAAAAACTAAAACGTAATGGCAGTCCTCTTCTGCTTTTACAAGTTCATGACAAAATCTTTGTATCGTTTTAGTCGATGATGATATTAGATTCGTATTTATTATCTCCAGATATTTCATGTCCGTGATACATAGACGCTAGTACATACTTCTTTGGTCAATAAGCAGCTGCACATCGAAAAGGTCCCCTGGCATTAGCTCGGCAGTCAGTTCTTTGAACATTCCGATGGAACCATAGTGAAATGTTCAACCGGTCAGTGCTTCTAAGGAAGGTGTTGGCATTCGAACGCATAGCGAACAGACTACCTGACATTAGCTCGGCAGTCAGTTCTTTGAACATTCCGTTGAAACCTTAGTGAAATGTACAACTGGTCAGTGCTTCTCAGGAAGGTGTTGGCATTCGAACGCATAGCGAACAGACTACCCGGCATTAGCTCGGCAGTCAGTTCTTTGAACATTCCGTTGAAACCTTAGTGAAATGTACAACTGGTCAGTGCTTCTCAGGAAGGTGTTGGCATTCGAACGCATAGCGAACAGACTACCTGGCATTAGCTCGGCAGTCAGTTCTTTGAACATTCCGTTGAAACCATAGTGAAATGTACAACCAGTCAGTGCTTCTCAGGAAGGTGTTGGCATTCGAACGCATAGCGGACAGACTACCTGGCATTAGCTCGGAAGTCAGTTCTTTGAACATTCCCATGGAACCATAGTGAAATGTACAACTGGTCAGTGCTTCTCAGGAACGTGTTGAAATTTGAATGCATAGCGAACAGACTACCTGGCATTAGCTCAGCAGTCAGTTCCTTGTACATTCCCATGGAACCATAGTGAAATGTACAACTGGTCAGTGCTTCTCAGGAACGTGTTGACATTTGAACGCATAGCGAACAGACTACCTGGCATTAGCTCAGCAGTCAGTTCCTTGTACATTCCCATGGAACCATAGTGAAATGTACAACTGGTCAGTGCTTCTCAGGAACGTGTTGACATTTGAATGCATAGCGAACAGAATACCTGGCATTAGCTCAGCAGTCAGTTCCTTGTACATTCCCATGGAACCATAGTGAAATGTACAACTGGTCAGTGCTTCTCAGGAACGTGTTGACATTTGAACGCATAGCGAACAGACTACCTGGCATTAGCTCAGCAGTCAGTTCCTTGTACATTCCCATGGAACCATAGTGAAATGTACAACTGGTCAGTGCTTCTCAGGAACGTGTTGACATTTGAACGCATAGCGAGCAGACTACCTGGCATTAGCTCAGCAGTCAGTTCCTTGTACATTCCCATGGAACCATAGTGAAATGTACAACTGGTCAGTGCTTCTCAGGAACGTGTTGACATTTGAACGCATAGCGAACAGACTACCTGGTATTAGCACAGCAGTCAGTTCCTTGCACATTCCCATGGAACCATAGTGAAATGTACAACTGGTCAATGCTTCTCAGGAACGTGTTGATATTTGAATGCATAGCGAACAGACTACCTGGCATTAGCTCGGCAGTCAGTTCCTTGTACATTCCCATGGAACCATAGTGAAATGTACAACTGGTCAGTGCTTCTCAGGAACGTGTTGACATTTGAACGCATAGCGAACAGACTACCTGGTATTAGCTAAGCAGTCAGTTCCTTGCACATTCCCATGGAACCATAGTGAAATGTACAACTGGTCAATGCTTCTCAGGAACGTGTTGATATTTGAATGCATAGCGAACAGACTACCTGGCATTAGCTCAGCAGTCAGTTCCTTGTACATTCCCATGGAACCATAGCGAAATGTACAACTGGTCAGTGCTTCTCAGGAACGTGTTGACATTTGAACGCATAGCGAGCAGACTACCTGGCATTAGCTCAGCAGTCAGTTCCTTGTACATTCCCATGGTACCATAGTGAAATGTACAACTGGTCAGTGCTTCTCAGGAACGTGTTGACATTTGAACGCATAGCGAGCAGACTACCTGGCATTAGCTCAGCAGTCAGTTCCTTGTACATTCCCATGGAACCATAGTGAAATGTACAACTGGTCAGTGCTTCTCAGGAACGTGTTGACATTTGAACGCATAGCGAACAGACTACCTGGTATTAGCACAGCAGTCAGTTCCTTGCACATTCCCATGGAACCATAGTGAAATGTACAACTGGTCAATGCTTCTCAGGAACGTGTTGATATTTGAATGCATAGCGAACAGACTACCTGGCATTAGCTCGGCAGTCAGTTCCTTGTACATTCCCATGGAACCATAGTGAAATGTACAACTGGTCAGTGCTTCTCAGGAACGTGTTGACATTTGAACGCATAGCGAACAGACTACCTGATATTAGCTAAGCAGTCAGTTCCTTGCACATTCCCATGGAACCATAGTGAAATGTACAACTGGTCGGTGCTTCTCAGGAACGTGTTGATATTTGAACGCATAGCGTACAGACTACCTGGTATTAGCTCGGCAGTCAGTTCCTTGCACATTCCCATGGAACCATAGCGAAATGTACAACTGGTCAGTGCTTCTCAGGAACGTGTTGACATTTGAATGCATAGCGAACAGACTACCAGGCATTAGCTCGGCAGTCAGTTCCTTGTACAATCTCATGGAACCATAGTGAAATGTACAACTGGTCAGTGCTTCTCAGGAACGTGTTGACATTTGAACGCATAACGAACAGACTACCTGGCATTAGCTTGGCAGTCAGTTCCTTGTACAATCCCATGGAACCATAGTGAAATGTACAACTGGTCAGTGCTTCTCAGGAACGTGTTGACATTTGAACGCATAGCGAACAGACTATCTGGCATTAGCTCGGCAGTCAGTTCCTTGTACAATCTCATGGAACCATAGTGAAATGTACAACTGGTCAGTGCTTCTCAGGAACGTGTTGACATTTGAACGCATAACGAACAGACTACCTGGCATTAGCTTGGCAGTCAGTTCCTTGTACAATCCCATGGAACTATAGTGAAATGTACAACTGGTCAGTGCTTCTCAGGAACGTGTTGACATTTGAACGCATAGCGAACAGACTACCTGGCATTAGCTCGGCAGTCAGTTCCTTGTACAATCTCATGGAACCATAGTGAAATGTACAACTGGTCAGTGCTTCTCAGGAACGTGTTGACATTTGAACGCATAGCGAACAGACTACCTAGCATTAGCTCGGCAGTCAGTTCCTTGTACATTCCCATGGAACCATAGTGAAACATATAACTGGTCAGTGCCTCTCAGGACCGTGTTGACATATGAACGCATAGCGAACAGGCCGCCTGGCGTTAGCTTGGCAGTCAGTTCTTTGTACATTCCCATGGTAACATACTGAAATGTTCAACCAGTCAGTACTTCTCAGGAACGTGTTGGCATTCGAACGCATAGCGAACAGGCCGCCTGGCGTTAGCATGGCAGTCAGTTCTTTGTACATTCCCATGGTAACATGATGAAATGTTCAACCGGTCAGTGCTTCTCAGGAACGTGTTGGCATTCGAACGCATAGCGAACAGGTCGCCTGGCGTTAGCTTGGCAGTCAGTTCTTTGTACATTCCAATGGAAACATAGTGAAATGTTCAACCGGTCAGTGCTTCTCAGGAACGTATTGGCATTCGAACGCATAGCGAACAGGCCGCCTGGCATTAGCCTGGCAGTCAGTTCTTTGTACATTCCCATGGTAACATAGTGAAATGTTCAACCGGTCAGTGCTTCTCAGGAACGTGTTGGCATTCGAACGCATAACGAACAGGCAGCCTGGCATTAGCCTGGCAGTCAGTTCTTTGTACATTCCCATGGAAACATAGTAAAATGTTCAACCGGTCAGTGCTTCTCAGGAACGTGTTGACATTTGAACGCATAGCGAACAGGCCGCTTGGCGTTAGCTCGGCAGCCATTTCAAATTTGTGTAACTGCTTATTGATAAAGAAGTATATAAGTTCTCGATTTCTTTTAAATTCGGCCCTATATCAGATATCTAAACTAACTGAAATTACCTTAAATCTTGAGTAACCAAGAATCAAATATCAACCCGGCTGACGGTGCCTAAAGAGTTAACTTAACAGAATATAAGTAACTTGAGGTGGATAATTCAATTTATTTAAAACCGTGTTATTTATATATGTAGCGGTGGTTCCCCCAGAGAGTAGGGATGATGCTCGTTTTACATGTGTTACATGTAACTGTAAAACCGTCATTCTGGCTTTAATTTATTTGAAATTGGCGCACTCTAGGGGCCTCCAGGGGACTGACGGACCGCTAACAAGCCGCATACCAAATGGATAGGACTTGAATCCTTTACGCGAACACCAAGGACGGGTTGGATTTCGAATAATTAACTACTGAAACAGGGAAATCTTCCGATTTTATTTAAAACTGTATTACATTTTCACAGATTATTTTGAAATAGTATAATAATATTAATAAAATAATTATTGTTAATAATAATAATAATAAAATAGTACGGCCCTTGAGAACATGGTTTGTTTTCGGGTCGTACCAACTGCGCCCAACTCCCTTCAGGGGTGGGTATTCCCAGCACTCATTGGGTGCTGTGGAAGACACTTATGTCAATTATTAAAAAAAATATAATAATAATAATAGGGTATAGGTCTTCATTTTAAAATGATAACCGGTTTGTACAGGGATACTAGTACCGGTTCATACGTCACATTGACCACGTGACTTTCATATCTATGGCCGGCGGTCTAGAAACTGAAAATTTACCTTCTCTTTCCCAAGATGCCTTTACAGGAGTTGGGACTTTTTTTTTTTCAGGAATGATTATCATAAAATAGTGCGGCCCTAAGAACACGGCAACAATTGCTGCAATATTGCGAATCGCATAAATACTTCGATTGAAAATCTAGTTTACAAGGATTTCAGGATTCTGCTTTCAAAGAGGAAGACTATTACAGTGCATATGATACGTTAACACAAATGTGGATATCGTTGTAAATATCTACGAAGGAAAATAAACATTTTGGTCGATACTGGAAGACTGATATGTTATTTATTTTATATTGAACAAGATTTAAAGAGGAGAGATGGAAGAGAGATGGAGGAGAGTTGGAGGAGAGTTGGAGGAGAGTTGGAGGAGAGATGGAGGATAGGTGGAGAAGAGAAGAAGGAAAATTGGAGGAGAGAGAGACTCCAAATATTTGACTAAATGCGGGATAAGGAATACAAAAATTTAAACTGCATGGCTCTATTTCTACCCATTTTTGAGAGATGAATTTTTGAAATTTTCACTATTTGATAGCTTATAAATACGGCCTCGTTTTAATTTTTGAAACTCAATTTTTTTTATAGACTAAATGCAGCATAAGAAATACAGTCTCTTTTAAAATTTTTTCATTTTCACATTTTTAAGACATGAATTTTTGAAATGTTTTGATAGCTTGTACATCCGGCGCTGTTCTAAATTTTGAGACAAATTATTGGTAAAAATGCGGCATTAGGAATCCAAATATTTAAACCGCATGCCTTTATCCCTTTTCATTTTTGAGGCATGAATTTTTGAATTTTAGACTTTTTGAACATTTGGATTTCCTGTTTTAAATATATTTTTTTTTTTTTTATTTACTGCAGTAGACCTGTGTATTTAAAAGAAATTAAACCCCAGTTCTGTATCACTTTCAGTTTTTGTTATACAAATTTTTAAAGTTAGTTACTTTTTTAGACGGTGCCAGTTGAATTTTGGCATCACCCCCATCTTGTTATAAGTATATCGGGTCTTTCCAGGTATCTGGGGGACCAAAGACCTGACACTTAGAACAACATGGTGGCGAGTAAGACCAACAATTTCGACTGACTGTTTAAGAACAGCTAAAAAAAATTTTTAGAACTTTTTCAGTTTGTCATTTTTTTTTGTCATTTTCAAGGGTTTTGTTTGCCTACTCTTAAAGATATTTCGAATTGAAACGTTATGGCCTCAAAATTTTTACCCCTTTGAAATTAGAAACATTTTATTATTTTGGTTTTTATAATTTATCGTAATTCTGGCCCTGTTTTAAATTTTAAATTTCCACTAAACGAGATACAAGCATTCCAAAAATTCAAACCGTAGATTTCTTCCTCATAGTTTTGATTGTAAAATATTTTGAAATTCGATAATTTTTGAATTATAATTTTTGTTAATTCAGCCCTATTTTTAAATTTAAAATTCTAAATTTTTTATACACTAATCAATATATAGGGATTCCAAAAATTCAAACCGGGGGTCTCTATCTCTTTTTTGAAATATTAATTTTCGAAATAACATTTTTTTTACCGTAAATCCGGCCCAGTTTTAAATTTTCTAACTCTAATTTTTATACGCAAATCAAAATGTGGTAATTTCAAAAATTCCAATCGGTGGTCTCTCCCTTAAATCGTTTTTGAGTTATGATTTTGGTGGATAGATTGTGAGAAAATGAAGTAGAAATGGAGCAGAGATAGTGAAGAAATGGAGCAGATAGTGGGGAAATGTAGGAGAGATAAGGGAGATAAAGGGAGAGAACGAGAAATGGAAGTGGGTTGTAAGAAAGATAGTGCAGAGATGCAGGAGAATTGGAGGAGAGGAACAGGAGTGAAAGAGGAGTGGACAGACAATATACCCCTAAGGATATGGACGGTTCTCGGATCATCCCATCTGCGCCCAACTCCCTTCAGGGGTGGGTATTCCCAGCACTCACTGAGTGCTGTGGAAGACACTTATGGCAATTTTCAAAAAAATAATAATACTGTTTCCAACGCTTAGGTGACATCTAATTGCAAAGAAAACCAACACATTGATTTTTAAATAATTTAAATTGATAGTGGAGAATTGGAGCAGCGAATCCTCATGGTTAAAAAAATAAAATTGTTTTAAACAGTTTCAAAGTTAAAAGATGTCTACAAAAAAAATGTGATCTAATCATTCAGAAGGACTGTTTGATTGAAAATTCGTCAATCAGTGGGAAGACCTCGCCAGAGATTGAGAAACCAGCTAACCGAAAATTTAACAAGTTCTGATTTACAAGACACATGGAAAGCCCTGACAAACAAATCAAGATGGAGGACTAATGTGAGTCAATCCGAATGGAGTATAGTACAAGAGGTCTAGAAACAACTTTAAATAATTTTAATAATTCGAAAATTTATTGAAAAAATTATTTAATTGACCTGTTTATACAGGGGTAATAGGAGCCGTAGAAACTGCACGATACCATGGATTTTATTTAGTATACTAGAGGTCTAGAAACAACTTAATTTTAAGAATTCAAAGCTTTATTGAATTTTTTGATTTATCGAAAAAATTATTTTATTGAGCTGTTTATACAGGGGTAATAGGAGGCGTAGAAACGTGTAAACGTCACGATACTGTGGATTTTATTTAGTCTAGAGGTCTAGAAACAACTTGATTTCAAGAATTCAAAGCTTTATTGAATTTTTTGATTTATCGAAAAAATTACTTAATTGGCCTGTTTATATAGAGGTAATAGGAGAGGTGGAAACGTCACGATACCGTGGATTTTATTTAGTTTACTAGAGGTCTAGAAACAACTTAATTTTAAGAATTCAAAGCTTTATTGAATTTTTTAATTTATCGAAAAAATTATTTTATTGAGCTGTTTATACAGGGGTAATAGGAGACGTAGAAACGTGTAAACGTCACGATACTGTGGATTTTATTTAGTCTAGAGGTCTAGAAACAACTTGATTTCAAGAATTCAAAGCTTTATTGAATTTTTTGATTTATCGAAAAAATTACTTAATTGGCCTGTTTATATAGAGGTAATAGGAGAGGTGGAAACGTCACGATACCGTGGATTTTATTTAGTTTACTAGAGGTCTAGAAACAACTTAATTTTAAGAATTCAAAGCTTTATTGAATTTTTTGATTTATCGAAAAAATTATTTTATTGAGCTGTTTATACAGGGGTAATAGGAGACGTAGAAACGTGTAAACGTCACGATACTGTGGATTTTATTTAGTCTAGAGGTCTAGAAACAACTTGATTTCAAGAATTCAAAGATTTATTGAATTTTTTGATTTATCGAAAAAATTACTTAATTGGCCTGTTTATATAAAGGTAATAGGAGAGGTGGAAACGTCACGATACCGTGGATTTTATTTAGTATACTAGAGGTCTAGAAACAACTTAATTTTAAGAATTTAAAGATTTATTGAAATTTTTGATTTATCGAAAAAATTATTTTATCTACCTATTTTTACAGGGGTAATAGAAGAAGTGGACACGTCACGATACCTTGGATTTTATTTAGTATACTAGAGGTCTAGAAACAACTTAATTTTAGGAATTCATATATTTATTGAATTTTTTGATTTATCGAAAAAAATATTTTATCTACCTGTTTATACAGGGGTAATAGGAGTGGTGGAAACGTCACGGTACCGTGGATTTTATTTAGTATACTAGAGGTCTAGAAACAACTTAATTTTAAGAATTCAAAGATTTATTGAATTTTTTGATTTATCGAAAAAATTATTTAATTTACCTGTTTATACAGGGGCAATAAAATTCACACTTTATACCATTTTTTTATTCTAACGCAATTTTCATTATATGCTAGCTGGAATGCCCGTTGTGTAAAAACGAACTAATTAGTATAGATATAATTTTTTGTCGCACACCCTGTTTCTTAAAAGAATTGATCCAAAAATCTAAAAAGTATTTTATTGATACCTGCGAAATCATAAACTCAGTCAGTTTTTTATTAAAAATTTTTTTTTTTGATTTTTTTTTTATTGTTTCTATTTTATATTAGACGAGATGTGTTTGTTTGGTTTAGATATTGTCAATATTTTGTTACTCGCTTTGTTTTCCTTGCGTCTTAAGTTTCTCGCGAATCTAGGTGTGAAGTCAAGAGGGGAGGAGAGTAGGACGTATTAAAGAGGATTAAGCAGCAAGAATAATTTCCAGAATTCCACAGGAAATTTTACCTGGCAAATATTAGAAATTCGATCTTTACGAAAATTCGATAGGAATTTTATATTATTTTTCTTTGTGGTTTTTAAATTTGTCTAACTTTTAGGAGACTAAGGAGAGAAAGCTTTTTCTGTCCTTTGCCCCACTTGGTAAAATTTTCGATTTGGTTTAGTTTTTTAAAATATGTATTTCAAAAACATTTTCAATTCCGAAAAAAATAAAAAAAATTATCCCTGACAAGTAATTATTTTTTAGTAGATATTATTTTGATATAGTGCTGGAGGTCAATTTGAAATCAAGAGAAAGGTCATTTTTCTGCCCTATGCCCCACTTGGTGACAGTTTTGGTTTGGTTTAGAGGCGTTTTAAAATATGGCTACCAAAGACGTTCTATATACCGAAAAAATATTTTTTCGTCAAGTACTTATCATTTTTAGTTGAAATTATTTTCATGTAGTGCTGGAAGTCAAGAACAGAATATCTTATAACCCTATGCACCTCTTCAAAGTTCTATTATTTATAAATTAAATTATAAAAAAATTTTAACGATTATTTAGTTATAATAAATTTAAATTTGTCCCTTATCAATAAATATTTGCGGTTTTCATACAGTGCTGGAGGTCAAGCACGTACATTTATTCAACCCTATGTGCCATTTAAGAGTTTAATTTCTATTTAATAATCATATAATAAAATTCAGAATGTGTTTAGTTTGTTTGATCCTTTGTGATGTTATTTTTGGAAATAAGCCCTTGTTAGAAGCTTAAAATGTCCTTTACGATCTTTGATATTCGGGGAAAACATATAAGTACATTTCCAAAGATTGCGGCTGCTTTGACACGATTTTTTTTTTTTTTCAAGAAATGGTTTCTGGTAAAGTCATGAAAGTCATGAAAGACTAGAAAGGTGAATTAATTCTAAAACTGTGGTTTAGAGCCCTCTTGTTTTTTTTTTTAGAATGAATATTATTTACATTCGTAGATGGTAGTCTATTTCCACTAATAAGCTCGGGTCCGATTTTCTTTATTGTGTTTTTTTGGTCTTTAACATATAGTTTTGGAACTTTGTTTTAAAAATTTATTTCGCATCTCAGGGCTTTTTTTGTCATCTGTGGACCAGAGTTTAATTCTAGTTTACTTCGTCTTGCTTTAAGCTATAGTGACACCATGGTAAAACTGTTACCTAAGGAGTAAAGCGGGTTCGAAACCCGATGGCTAGTGATTAACTTTTATATGTAAATCAAATTTGACTTGGCTTCGATTAATTAAAATGAGATTTTTTTAGGGATAATAGGGTTGAAAGACAGATTTTATAAAGAAGTGGGTTAAGATATATTACCCAACGCACCACTTAGGTGTTGGGAACCTATATTATGAGTTTGGAAAATTATGGGACCGGTTTTTCAAATTCGTAATGTCAAATAATAAAAGAGTTTTAGTTTTAAAAATCTCATTTATTTTTTATTTGATAATTTTTATGGATACTTTAGCTATGTATAATCCATTAACAATGTTTTCTCATCTGACTAGGCCATGGTATTTTTTAAGTTTGTTATTAAATATATTGAATAAATATTTGTTATAGAAAGTCACATGATAATTTTGTAATTAAAATTTTATAGGCTACTTCAAACGTTTAAGCGGAACTTAATGGAATTTTCATTTTCCTGAGTTGTCATGAGCTCTCTTTTTAAGGTTTGAAGTGGGCTTTTGCTAAACAAAACTTCACTTAATTTTTAAAAATTACTAAATTTAAATCTTCCGCATAAACCACAGAAACTACAGTTTTTTTATTTTCACATGTCTAGTTGTATTTCGTGCTTACTAACTAAAATGCCCCCCC
Organism: Liopterus haemorrhoidalis; assembly: GCA_963971575.1. NCBI lineage: Eukaryota > Metazoa > Arthropoda > Insecta > Coleoptera > Dytiscidae > Liopterus > Liopterus haemorrhoidalis. The sequence goes on from OZ020624.1 coordinate 33,138,868, forward strand.
CCCAACATGGCCTATTGAGATGAGGAAACATCTTGAATGGATTCTATAAGTCGTTAGTATCTGGTTACAATTTTTTATTTAATTTTGAGAAACATGTTTTTCAAAAAGGTGTCTAATTATGGAGCCGCTATAGCAGGGGTGGGAATCTTTCGGAAACAAAGAGCCATTCCAAATAAACCCTCTAAAGAAAATTTTGCAGCAACTTTTACAAGTTATCTTGATCTTTGGAAAATTTTCAAAAAGAAATAAATTTTATAATTTTTCAATATTTACAGATACCATTTCTACAGATAAGATTAGAAAAAGTATTGTATGCACGGTTGTTTTGTGTGTGCATACAATAAATCAATTATTACCGACCGCCACCATATAAGGGAGGTATTGTGATCATACCGATTTTGACATTCCGAGATTTCGATGGATCTTCACGAATTTAGGTCCCTACATAACGTTTTCACTATTTTTAGCATGATGTCTGTCGGTCTATCTGTCCGTTTGTCTGCTCTGGGACCACTAGTTCTTGACCTCTGCACTATATCTTTAGGGATGAATTTAAATATCGTTCATCAATAATATATGTATTAATGCAAATTTTAAAAAATTACAGAAAATTCTAAATTCTGTATTATTATATTGAAGATAATAGCTGTATTTTTGCCCAGATAGGTGCCTTTTGCGTCTCGTGCGTCTCTAGGGGTTCTAGTTCTTGACATCAGCACTATAATTTGAGCAATTAATACTATAAATCTATATATATAAATTCGGAGGCTCCGTTTGTACATTATTATTTTTTTAGTATTTTTACTTTGGTAGCTTAGACCATTTTGACCATTTTTATAATTTTTGTCTGTCTGTGCAGATTGAAATATTGAAAGGTATTTCGAACTCTCCAAGTAATTTGTCTTTTTTTTATACCCCATAATTAACCTTTTGTGTTACTTATTTTAGGGCATATTTAAAGATCAGAGCCCCCTGTAGACCTTTTATTTATTGTTGTTCGCACTGCCACGTATTTTGAAAATTACTTTAGAAGCATTGACGTCCGCATTAGGGTCACTCGAAAATATTTTTTCTGGAATAGTTAAGGGTAGATTCATTTTTAACTGCACCTATAGGGTTTCGTAGGTATGAATAAATACACCCGGATTTTAAAAATTACTGCGTCTTGTCTTTAGAGGCATTTACGCCCACATTAGGATCACTCGAAACTATTTTTTCTGGAATAGTTAAGAGTAGATTAATTTTCAACTGCACCCATCAGGTTTCGTAGGTATGTTAAAATACTCTTGTACCGTCAATCAAGTGTCCTATTTGGTAGAAATTGTGGCCAAACGACTGGACCTAGAGAATTAAAATTTATATGTCTTCCTGAGGGGTTGGTTTAAAATTTGGAATAATGTACATAACTGTTATATGCTGGGAATGTTTTATTAGATTATTTTTTCGAAAATTATCAAATTTTCATGGTATGACTAAGAAAACCTTATACTGTCTGTCTGTTAGTGAGTTTTTAGGGGTTGGCTTAAAAGTCTGAAAAATTCAGAATAATTCACATAACAGGGATATGCTCGGAATTTTTTTTATTAGATTATTTTTTCGAAAATTACCAAGTTTCCAGGGTTTTATTAAGAAAACCTTATACTGTCTGTCTGTTAGTGAGTTTTTAGGTGTTGGCTTAAAAGTCTGAAAAATTCAGAATAATTCACATAACCGGGTTATGCTCGGAATTTTTTTTTATTAGATTATTTTTTCTAATATTACCAAGTTTCCAGGGTTTTACTAAGAAAACCTTATACTGTCTGTCTGTTTTCCGTTTAGAGGGGTTGCCTCTATTTATTAAAAATGAGATGTTTTTTTGCTACGTTTGACTTGTTGGATTATCAGTCCTATGATGATTTTAAGTGTTTTTGAAATTATATTAAGAAATTGAAAAAATCAAGGGCCCGGTTTTTTCAAATCTTAATGTAGTTATATCAGTTTTTATTTACAAAAAGAATTTGTATAATTTCAGAAATCTCATTTTTGATATTTTTGTTTTTTCAAAAAAAAAAAAAATTACAGTTTATTTTTTAAATAATTTATTTAAAAACTATATTGAAAGATTGTGAACAAAAAACCCTTATACAGTCACTCATATGTCTGTCTGTTTGTACAATAGAAATTGTTGCTGTAAACTGTTTGACCTACCGAGTTGAAATTTGGCATGCATTTTATTATCCACATAATTACTGAAAAATACATACTTGTAATTTTCGAAAAAACATTTTGAATAGTGAAAATAAAAGGTCTTGAGGCGTCGATTAAGGAACAAGTTCAATTTTTAAATTCATTCTTTTGGCACATTTTTTCCAAAATCTTTTTCGGATACAAATATTTTAATAACTAATATTAATAATTTTATATATATATATATATAAAGAGAACCTGCGTTTTATTTTATATATATATATATATATACATATATATATCCCTTATTTTAATAATGTATATATTTGGGGAGCTTTGGGGGGCTACCTCGCTTATCATTCCAGCTAGTGTATATCTAAAAGTGGGTCATCAAAAGGAAGTTCTAGCCATTTGCTGAACTTTTTCACTTACTAAATATCTGCGAAATCCTAACATGTGTACAATTTCACAATTGGTATTTTTTTGAGGTCTCGATATATACGTATATATATATATATATATGTAGGTAAAGCTAACAGCCCTCTGGGGCGGTTCGTGACAAATAGGGTAATTTGGACGCTTATCAATTTTGATTAAGGCCCTATGTTCGGAGTTAGTAAGTGAAGTAATGGGTTTTACGTGAAATATGGCCCATTTCGCAAATATTACGGGAACAAATTGATATTTAGACTGATTGCTCCTGATTTCATTACATTTTGGGTTGAACGATTAATAAAATTAATATTATTTTTTTATTTAGACAAACTGACATTTCAAAACGTTTTTACTCAAAATTAAATTAAAGATAGCCGACCGGCGTAGCGTAGTGGTAACACATGTGGTCTGCATTGCGAAGGTCTCGGGTTCGAATCCGGTTCAGGCATGGAATTTTTCACAAATAATGTCCTGGCTAATTGCCACAGAGGCAAAGGCCATTTAATTAAAAATAAAAAAAAAATTAAAGAATAATTTTCTTAGATTTATTTTTTGGTCTAAAAAATATTTTTTATTTTTCTTATTTCTCGGCGCTAATTATAATTTGTTAATTTTTAACCCTTTTTGCCTCTTTTAGAAAATGTTTTTAAAATAAATTATTTTTACAAATTTCGACCAACGGGATTTCTTCGCATATCGCCAGAGTTTGGGAAGCGGCCGATTACTGGGTATAAAGCTCCCTTGACCTTCTCTGAGAAGGTTACAGGTGAACGTCTCGTCTGCGTGGAACACGTTTCGGGCAAACATGGACGGTACTGGCGGAAATAAAAACATTTTTAATAATAATAAATTAGTGCGGCCCTTGAGAACATGGTTTGTTTTCGGGTCGTCCTCAACTGCGCCCAACTCCCTTCAGGGGTGGGTATTCCCAGCACTCACTGAGTGCTGTGGAAGACACTTATGGCAATTTTTTTTAAATAATAATAATAAATTAGCGCCGCCCCTAAGAACGTTTGTTCTCGGATCATGGTAACTGCACCCCAGAAATATAATAGGAATTGAGGAGAAATCAAGGGGAGATGTAGGAGAAATTAAGAAGAGATAAAAAAGTTAAAGGAAGAGTAGGAAAAATGAAAGTGAGTTGTAAGAAAGATAGTGGAGAGATGCAGAAGAATTGCAGGAGAGGAACAGGAGTGAAAGAGGAGTGGACAGACAATATACCCCTAAGGATATGGACGGTTCACGGATCATCCCATCTGCGCCCAACTCCCTTCAGGGGTGGGTATTCCCAGCACTCACTGAGTGCTGTGGAAAACACTTATGGCAATTTTCAAAAAAATAATAATAATGTTTCCAACGCTTAGGTGACATCTAATTGCAAAGGCCTGAATTTTTGAATTTTAGACTTTTTGAACATCTTGTATTTCATGTTTTAAATTAATTTTTTTTTATTTACTGATCAAGACATGTATTTAAAAAAAATCAAACCGCAAATCTCTATCACTTTCAGTTTATGTTACACAAATTTTTAAATTTAGTTACTTTTTTAGACGGTGCCAGTTGAATTTTGGCATCACCCCCATCTTGTTCTAAGTGTATCGGGTCTTTCCAGGTATCTGGGGGACCAAAGACCTGACACTTAGAACAACATGGTGGTGAGTAAGACCAACAATTTCGACTGACTGTTTAAGAACAGCTAAAAAAAATATTTCAGATTTTTTTTTTTGTCAGTTTGTCATTTTTTTTGTCATTTTCAAGGGTTTTCTTTGCCTACCCTTAAAGATATTCAAAATTGAAACGTTATAGCCCTAATTTTTTTTTGTGGAGACATGTCAATAGAACTCTGTTTTTTGTGTCACTTATCTTTACAAAAAAAATATTTTGGTGCATAAAATTTGCGCACCTCTGATTTAGAAATTACACAGGTATATAAGACTTTCAAGGGTCCATAAATTAGTAAAAATGCTACGGTTTTAGAGGGGTAAAACGTTATTAATTTTATTTGAAATATGCATTTTGTTCAGCAAAAACACTCTAATATATCGACCAGTGGGAAGACTTCGACAGATGGAGATATTAACTAACCGAAGATCTAACAAGTATTGGTACACAGGGCACACAGAAGGACCTGACAATGAACAGATCAAGATCAAGATTTGGCCTCACTCACATGAGCCCGCAAGTCAACCCGACCAACAATACCCAAAGAAGAAGAAGATAGTGAAGCGGTGTTCTATTGAAACCTGGTCTTTTGATGGTTAAATCAATCACATGATATTCGACATTATTTTTCTGGAAACATGGAAACAAAAAGCATCTGCCAGCGAGATTAAAATTTTAAAGTACAATAAAGGTTCGCCTCATTTGCATTTAATTTAATTTTTACTATGAATATTTCAGAAATTTAATGATAAAAATTTTACATCAAAGTCCTAAATCACGTCCAAATTAAACAAAATTACAAGCAATAAAAAAATATGAATTCAACCGTGAAAATTAACAAAGTTATTTTATCTAAACGCGACAAATACCATATGAATTAATCTAACATGGATCGTGTTAAGGTGATAGAAAAAATATTTAAATACAAAAGTCATAGCCCTTGGAATTCTCTACATTTTTCCTGTACACGCCTACTCTCTAGGTTAATTACCTCTGGAGTTATTCAAGTAAAACCATTTTTTAAAACACTCTCGGCCGATTTGCGCCAAATCGGTTAAAGATAGAAAAAATATGTAAATACAAAAGTTGTAGTTCTTGGAATTCTCTACATTTTTCCTGTACACGCCTACTCTCTAGGTTAATTACCTCTGGAGTTATTCAAGTAAAACCACTTTTTAAAACACTCTCGGCCGATTTGCGCCAAATCGGTTAAAGATAAAAAAAATATTTAAATACAAAAGTTGTAGCCCTTGGAATTCTCTACATTTTTCCTGCACACGCCTACTCTCTAGGTTAATTACCTCTGGAGTTATTCAAGTAAAACCACTTTTTAAAACGCTCTCGGCCGATTTGCGCCAAATCGGTTAAAGATAGAAAAAATATTTAAATACAAAAGTCGTAGCCCTTGGAATTCCTTACATTTTTCCTGTACACGCCTACTCTCTAGGTTAATTACCTCTGGAGTTATTCAAGTAAAACCACTTTTTAAAACACTCTCGGCCGATTTGCGCCAAATCGGTTAAAGATAGAAAAAATATGTAAATACAAAAGTCGTAGCCCTTGGAATTCTCTACATTTTTCCTGTACACGCCTACTCTCTAGGTTAATTACCTCTGGAGTTATTCAAGTAAAACCACTTTTTAAAACACTCTCGGCCGATTTGCGCCAAATCGGTTAAAGATAAAAAAAATATGTAAATACAAAAGTCGTAGCCCTTGGAATTCTCTACATTTTTCCTGTACACGCCTACTCTCTAGGTTAATTACCTCTGGAGTTATTCAAGTAAAACCACTTTTTAAAACACTCTCGGCCGATTTGCGCCAAATCGGTTAAAGATAGAAAAAATATGTAAATACAAAAGTTGTAGCCCTTGGAATTCTCTACATTTTTCCTGTACACGCCTACTCTCTAGGTTAATTACCTCTGGAGTTATTCAAGTAAAACCAATTTTTAAAACACTCTCGGCCGATTTGCGCCAAATCGGTTAAAGATAGAAAAAATATTTAAATACAAAAGTCGTAGCCCTTGGAATTCTCTACATTTTTCCTGTACACGCCTACTCTCTAGGTTAATTACCTCTGGAGTTATTCAAGTAAAACCACTTTTTAAAACACTCTCGGCCGATTTGCGCCAAATCGGTTAAAGATAGAAAAAATATGTAAATAAAAAAGTCGTAGCCCTTGGAATTCTCTACATTTTTCCTGTACACGCCTACTCTCTAGGTTAATTACCTCTGGAGTTATTCAAGTAAAACCACTTTTTAAAACACTATCGGCCGATTTGCGCCAAATCGGTTAAAGATAGAAAAAATATGTAAATACAAAAGTCGTAGAGCTTGGAATTCTCTACATTTTTCCTGTACACGCCTACTCTCTAGGTTAATTACCTCTGGAGTTATTCAAGTAAAACCACTTTTTAAAACACTCTCGGCCGATTTGCGCCAAATCGGTTAAAGATAGAAAAAATATGTAAATACAAAAGTCGTAGCCCTTGGAATTCTCTACATTTTTCCTGTACACGCCTACTCTCTAGGTTAATTACCTCTGGAGTTATTCAAATAAAACCACTTTTTAAAACACTCTCGGCCGATTTGCGCCAAATCGGTTAAAGATAGAAAAATATTTAAATACAAAAGTTGTAGCCTTTGGAATTCTCTACATTTTTCCTGTACACGCCTACTCTCTAGGTTAATTACCTCTGGAGTTATTCAAGTAAAACCACTTTTTAAAACACTCTCGGCCGATTTGCGCCAAATTGGTTAAAGATAGAAAAAATATGTAAATACAAAAGTTGTAGCCCTTGGAATTCTCTACATTTTTCCTGTACACGCCTACTCTCTAGGTTAATTACCTCTGGAGTTATTCAAGTAAAACCACTTTTTAAAACACTCTCGGCCGATTTGCGCCAAATCGGTTTAAGATAGAAAAAATATTTAAATACAAAAGTCGTAGCCCTTGGAATTCTCTACATTTTTCCTGTACACGCCTACTCTCTAGGTTAATTACCTCTGGAGTTATTCAAGTAAAACCACTTTTTAAAACACTCTCGGCCGATTTGCGCCAAATCGGTTAAAGATAGAAAAAATATGTAAATACAAAAGTCGTAGAGCTTGGAATTCTCTACATTTTTCCTGTACACGCCTACTCTCTAGGTTAATTACCTCTGGAGTTATTCAAGTAAAACCACTTTTTAAAACACTCTCGGCCGATTTGCGCCAAATCGGTTAAAGATAGAAAAAATATGTAAATACAAAAGTTGTAGCCCTTGGAATTCTCTACATTTTTCCTGTACACGCCTAATCTCTAGGTTAATTACCTCTGGAGTTATTCAAGTAAAACCACTTTTTAAAACACTCTCGGCCGATTTGCGCCAAATCGGTTAAAGATAGAAAAAATATGTAAATACAAAAGTTGTAGCCCTTGGAATTCTCTACATTTTTCCTGTACACGCCTACTCTCTAGGTTAATTACCTCTGGAGTTATTCAAGTAAAACCACTTTTTAAAACACTCTCGGCCGATTTGCGCCAAATCGGTTAAAGATAGAAAAAATATGTAAATACAAAAGTCGTAGCCCTTGGAATTCTCTACTTTTTTCCTGTACACGCCTACTCTCTAGGTTAATTACCTCTGGAGTTATTCAAGTAAAACCACTTTTTAAAACACTCTCGGCCGATTTGCGCCAAATCGGTTAAAGATAGAAAAAATATGTAAATACAAAAGTCGTAGCCCTTGGAATTCTCTACATTTTTCCTGTACACGCCTACTCTCTAGGTTAATTACCTCTGGAGTTATTCAAGTAAAACCACTTTTTAAAACACTCTCGGCCGATTTGCGCCAAATCGGTTTAAGATAGAAAAAATATTTAAATACAAAAGTCGTAGCCCTTGGAATTCTCTACATTTTTCCTGTACACGCCTACTCTCTAGGTTAATTACCTCTGGAGTTATTCAAGTAAAACCACTTTTTAAAACACTCTCGGCCGATTTGCGCCAAATCGGTTTAAGATAGAAAAAATATGTAAATACAAAAGTCGTAGCCCTTGGAATTCTCTACATTTTTCCTGTACACGCCTACTCTCTAGGTTAATTACCTCTGGAGTTATTCAAGTAAAACCACTTTTTAAAACACTCTCGGCCGATTTGCGCCAAATCGGTTAAAGATAAAAAAAATATGTAAATACAAAAGTCGTAGCCCTTGGAATTCTCTACATTTTTCCTGTACACGCCTACTCTCTAGGTTAATTACCTCTGGAGTTATTCAAATAAAACCACTTTTTAAAACACTCTCGGCCGATTTGCGCCAAATCGGTTAAAGATAGAAAAAATATTTAAATACAAAAGTTGTAGCCTTTGGAATTCTCTACATTTTTCCTGTACACGCCTACTCTCTAGGTTAATTACCTCTGGAGTTATTCAAGTAAAACCACTTTTTAAAACACTCTCGGCCGATTTGCGCCAAATTGGTTAAAGATAGAAAAAATATGTAAATACAAAAGTTGTAGCCCTTGGAATTCTCTACATTTTTCCTGTACACGCCTACTCTCTAGGTTAATTACCTCTGGAGTTATTCAAGTAAAACCACTTTTTAAAACACTCTCGGCCGATTTGCGCCAAATCGGTTAAAGATAGAAAAAATATGTAAATAAAAAAGTCGTAGCCCTTGGAATTCTCTACATTTTTCCTGTACACGCCTACTCTCTAGGTTAATTACCTCTGGAGTTATTCAAGTAAAACCACTTTTTAAAACACTCTCGGCCGATTTGCGCCAAATCGGTTAAAGATAGAAAAAATATGTAAATACAAAAGTCGTAGAGCTTCGAATTCTCTACATTTTTCCTGTACACGCCTACTCTCTAGGTTAATTACCTCTGGAGTTATTCAAGTAAAACCACTTTTTAAAACACTCTCGGCCGATTTGCGCCAAATCGGTTAAAGATAGAAAAAATATGTAAATACAAAAGTTGTAGCCCTTGGAATTCTCTACATTTTTCCTGTACACGCCTACTCTCTAGGTTAATTACCTCTGGAGTTATTCAAGTAAAACCACTTTTTAAAACACTCTCGGCCGATTTGCGCCAAATCGGTTAAAGATAGAAAAAATATGTAAATACAAAAGTTGTAGCCCGTGGAATTCTCTACATTTTTCCTGTACACGCCTACTCTCTAGGTTAATTACCTCTGGAGTTATTCAAGTAAAACCACTTTTTAAAACACTCTCGGCCGATTTGCGCCAAATCGGTTAAAGATAGAAAAAATATGTAAATACAAAAGTCGTAGCCCTTGGAATTCTCTACATTTTTCCTGTACACGCCTACTCTCTAGGTTAATTACCCCTGGAGTTATTCAAGTAAAACCACTTTTTAAAACACTCTCGGCCGATTTGCGCCAAATCGGTTAAAGATAGAAAAAAAAAGTAAATACAAAAGTTGTAGCCCTTGGAATTCTCTACATTTTTCCTGTACACGCCTACTCTCTAGGTTAATTACCTCTGGAGTTATTCAAGTAAAACCACTTTTTAAAACACTCTCGGCCGATTTGCGCCAAATCGGTTAAAGATAGAAAAAATATGTAAATAAAAAAGTCGTAGCCCTTGGAATTCTCTACATTTTTCCTGTACACGCCTACTCTCTAGGTTAATTACCTCTGGAGTTATTCAAGTAAAACCACTTTTTAAAACACTCTCGGCCGATTTGCGCCAAATCGGTTAAAGATAAAAAAAATATGTAAATACAAAAGTCGTAGCCCTTGGAATTCTCTACATTTCTCCTGTACACGCCTACTCTCTAGGTTAATTACCTCTGGAGTTATTCAAATAAAACCACTTTTTAAAACAATCTCGGCCGATTTGCGCCAAATCGGTTAAAGTTAGAAAAAATATTTAAATACAAAAGTTGTAGCCTTTGGAATTCTCTACATTTTTCCTGTACACGCCTACTCTCTAGGTTAATTACCTCTGGAGTTATTCAAGTAAAACCACTTTTTAAAACACTCTCGGCCGATTTGCGCCAAATTGGTTAAAGATAGAAAAAATATGTAAATACAAAAGTTGTAGCCCTTGGAATTCTCTACATTTTTCCTGTACACGCCTACTCTCTAGGTTAATTACCTCTGGAGTTATTCAAGTAAAACCACTTTTTAAAACACTCTCGGCCGATTTACGCCAAATCGGTTTAAGATAGAAAAAATATTTAAATACAAAAGTCGTAGCCCTTGGAATTCTCTACATTTTTCCTGTAAACGCCTACTCTCTAGGTTAATTACCTCTGTAGTTATTCAAGTAAAACCACTTTTTAAAACACTCTCGGCCGATTTGCGCCAAATCGGTTTAAGATAGAAAAAATATTTAAATACAAAAGTCGTAGCCCTTGGAATTCTCTACATTTTTCCTGTACACGCCTACTCTCTAGGTTAATTACCTCTGGAGTTATTCAAGTAAAACCACTTTTTAAAACACTCTCGGCCGATTTGCGCCAAATCGGTTAAAGATAGAAAAAATATGTAAATACAAAAGTTGTAGCCCTTGGAATTCTCTACATTTTTCCTGTACACGCCTACTCTCTAGGTTAATTACCTCTGGAGTTATTCAAGTAAAACCACTTTTTAAAACACTCTCGGCCGATTTGCGCCAAATCGGTTAAAGATAGAAAAAATATGTAAAGACAAAAGTCGTAGCCCTTGGAATTCTCTACATTTTTCCTGTACACGCCTACTCTCTAGGTTAATTACCTCTGGAGTTATTCAAATAAAACCACTTTTTAAAACACTCTCGGCCGATTTGCGCCAAATCGGTTAAAGATAAAAAAAATATGTAAATACAAAAGTTGTAGCCCTTGGAATTCTCTACATTTTTCCTGTACACGTCTACTCTCTAGGTTAATTACCTCTGGAGTTATTCAAGTAAAACCACTTTTTAAAACACTCTCGGCCGATTTGCGCCAAATCGGTTAAAGATAGAAAAAATATGTAAATACAAAAGTCGTAGCCCTTGGAATTCTCTACATTTTTCCTGTACACGCCTACTCTCTAGGTTAATTACCTCTGGAGTTATTCAAGTAAAACCACTTTTTAAAACACTCTCGGCCGATTTGCGCCAAATCGGTTTAAGATAGAAAAAATATTTAAATACAAAAGTCGTAGCCCTTGGAATTCTCTACATTTTTCCTGTACACGCCTACTCTCTAGGTTAATTACCTCTGGAGTTATTCAAGTAAAACCACTTTTTAAAACACTCTCGGCCGATTTGCGCCAAATCGGTTAAAGATAGAAAAAATATGTAAATAAAAAAGTCGTAGCCCTTGGAATTCTCTACATTTTTCCTGTACACGCCTACTCTCTAGGTTAATTACCTCTGGAGTTATTCAAGTAAAACCACTTTTTAAAACACTCTCGGCCGATTTGCGCCAAATCGGTTAAAGATAGAAAAAATATGTAAATACAAAAGTCGTAGCCCTTGGAATTCTCTACATTTTTCCTGTACACGCCTACTCTCTAGGTTAATTACCTCTGGAGTTATTCAAGTAAAACCACTTTTTAAAACACTCTCGGCCGATTTGCGCCAAATCGGTTAAAGATAAAAAAAATATGTAAATACAAAAGTCGTAGCCCTTGGAATTCTCTACATTTTTCCTGTACACGCCTACTCTCTAGGTTAATTACCTCTGGAGTTATTCAAGTAAAACCACTTTTTAAAACACTATCGGCCGATTTGCGCCAAATTGGTTAAAGATAGAAAAAATATGTAAATACAAAAGTTGTAGCCCTTGGAATTCTCTACATTTTTCCTGTACACGCCTACTCTCTAGGTTAATTACCTCTGGAGTTATTCAAGTAAAACCACTTTTTAAAACACTCTCGGCCGATTTGCGCCAAATCGGTTTAAGATAGAAAAAATATGTAAATACAAAAGTCGTAGCCCTTGGAATTCTCTACATTTTTCCTGTACACGCCTACTCTCTAGGTTAATTACCTCTGGAGTTATTCAAGTAAAACCACTTTTTAAAACACTCTCGGCCGATTTGCGCCAAATCGGTTAAAGATAGAAAAAATATGTAAATACAAAAGTTGTAGCCCTTGAAATTCTCTACATTTTTCCTGTACACGCCTACTCTCTAGGTTAATTACCTCTGGAGTTATTCAAGTAAAACCACTTTTTAAAACACTCTCGGCCGATTTGCGCCAAATCGGTTAAAGATAGAAAAAATATGTAAATACAAAAGTTGTAGCCCTTGGAATTCTCTACATTTTTCCTGTACACGCCTACTCTCTAGGTTAATTACCTCTGGAGTTATTCAAGTAAAACCACTTTTTAAAACACTCTCGGCCGATTTGCGCCAAATCGGTTAAAGATAGAAAAAATATGTAAATACAAAAGTCGTAGAGCTTGGAATTCTCTACATTTTTCCTGTACACGCCTACTCTCTAGGTTAATTACCTCTGGAGTTATTCAAGTAAAACCACTTTTTAAAACACTCTCGGCCGATTTGCGCCAAATCGGTTAAAGATAGAAAAAATATGTAAATACAAAAGTTGTAGCCCTTGGAATTCTCTACATTTTTCCTGTACACGCCTACTCTCTAGGTTAATTACCTCTGGAGTTATTCAAGTAAAACCACTTTTTAAAACACTCTCGGCCGATTTGCGCCAAATCGGTTAAAGATAGAAAAAATATGTAAATACAAAAGTTGTAGCCCGTGGAATTCTCTACATTTTTCCTGTACACGCCTACTCTCTAGGTTAATTACCTCTGGAGTTATTCAAGTAAAACCACTTTTTAAAACACTCTCGGCCAATTTGCGCCAAATCGGTTAAAGATAGAAAAAATATGTAAATACAAAAGTTGTAGCCCTTGGAATTCTCTACATTTTTCCTGTACACGCCTACTCTCTAGGTTAATTAACTCTGGAGTTATTCAAGTAAAACCACTTTTTAAAACACTCTCGGCCGATTTGCGCCAAATCGGTTAAAGATAGAAAAAATATGTAAATACAAAAGTTGTAGCCCTTGGAATTCTCTACATTTTTCCTGTACACGCCTACTCTCTAGGTTAATTACCTCTGGAGTTATTCAAGTAAAACCACTTTTTAAAACACTCTCGGCCGATTTGCGCCAAATCGGTTAAAGATAGAAAAAATATGTAAATACAAAAGTCGTAGCCCTTGGAATTCTCTACATTTTTCCTGTACACGCCTACTCTCTAGGTTAATTACCTCTGGAGTTATTCAAGTAAAACCACTTTTTAAAACACTCTCGGCCGATTTGCGCCAAATCGGTTAAAGATAGAAAAAATATGTAAATACAAAAGTCGTAGCCCTTGGAATTCTCTACATTTTTCCTGTACACGCCTACTCTCTAGGTTAATTACCTCTGGAGTTATTCAAGTAAAATCACTTTTTAAAACACTCTCGGCCGATTTGCGCCAAATCGGTTAAAGATAGAAAAAATATGTAAATACAAAAGTCGTAGCCCTTGGAATTCTCTACATTTTTCCTGTACACGCCTACTCTCTAGGTTAATTACCTCTGGAGTTATTCAAGTAAAACCACTTTTTAAAACACTCTCGGCCGATTTGCGCCAAATCGGTTAAAGATAGAAAAAATATGTAAATACAAAAGTTGTAGCCCTTGGAATTCTCTACATTTTTCCTGCACACGCCTACTCTCTAGGTTAATTACCTCTGGAGTTATTCAAGTAAAACCACTTTTTAAAACACTCTCGGCCGATTTGCGCCAAATCGGTTAAAGATAGAAAAAATATGTAAATACAAAAGTCGTAGCCCTTGGAATTCTCTACATTTTTCCTGTACACGCCTACTCTCTAGGTTAATTACCTCTGGAGTTATTCAAGTAAAACCACTTTTTAAAACACTCTCGGCCGATTTGCGCCAAATCGGTTAAAGATAGAAAAAATATGTAAATACAAAAGTTGTAGCCCTTGGAATTCTCTACATTTTTCCTGTACACGCCTACTCTCTAGGTTAATTACCTCTGGAGTTATTCAAGTAAAACCACATTTTAAAACACTCTCGGCCGATTTGCGCCAAATCGGTTAAAGATAGAAAAAATATGTAAATACAAAATTTGTAGCGCTTGGAATTCTCTACATTTTTCCTGTACACGCCTACTCTCTAGGTTAATTACCTCTGGAGTTATTCAAGTAAAACCACTTTTTAAAACACTCTCGGCCGATTTGCGCCAAATCGGTTAAAGATAGAAAAAATATGTAAATACAAAAGTTGTAGCCCTTGGAATTCTCTACATTTTTCCTGTACACGCCTACTCTCTAGGTTAATTACCTCTGGAGTTATTCAAGTAAAACCACATTTTAAAACACTCTCGGCCGATTTGCGCCAAATCGGTTAAAGATAGAAAAAATATGTAAATACAAAAGTCGTAGCCCTTGGAATTCTCTACATTTTTCCTGTACACGCCTACTCTCTAGGTTAATTACCTCTGGAGTTATTCAAGTAAAACCACTTTTTAAAACACTCTCGGCCGATTTGCGCCAAATCGGTTAAAGATAGAAAAAATATGTCAATACAAAAGTCGTAGCCCTTGGAATTCTCTACATTTTTCCTGTACACGCCTACTCTCTAGGTTAATTACCTCTGGAGTTATTCAAGTAAAATCACTTTTTAAAACACTCTCGGCCGATTTGCGCCAAATCGGTTAAAGATAGAAAAAATATGTAAATACAAAAGTTGTAGCCCTTGGAATTCTCTACATTTTTCCTGTACACGCCTACTCTCTAGGTTAATTACCTCTGGAGTTATTCAAGTAAAACCACTTTTTAAAACACTCTCGGCCGATTTGCGCCAAATCGGTTAAAGATAGAAAAAATATGTAAATACAAAAGTTGTAGCCCTTGGAATTCTCTACATTTTTCCTGTACACGCCTACTCTCTAGGTTAATTACCTCTGGAGTTATTCAAGTAAAACCACATTTTAAAACACTCTCGGCCGATTTGCGCCAAATCGGTTAAAGATAGAAAAAATATGTAAATACAAAAGTCGTAGCCCTTGGAATTCTCTACATTTTTCCTGTACACGCCTACTCTCTAGGTTAATTACCTCTGGAGTTATTCAAGTAAAACCACTTTTTAAAACACTCTCGGCCGATTTGCGCCAAATCGGTTAAAGATAGAAAAAATATGTAAATACAAAAGTCGTAGCCCTTGGAATTCTCTACATTTTTCCTGTACACGCCTACTCTCTAGGTTAATTACCTCTGGAGTTATTCAAGTAAAATCACTTTTTAAAACACTCTCGGCCGATTTGCGCCAAATCGGTTAAAGATAGAAAAAATATGTAAATACAAAAGTTGTAGCCCTTGGAATTCTCTACATTTTTCCTGTACACGCCTACTCTCTAGGTTAATTACCTCTGGAGTTATTCAAGTAAAACCACTTTTTAAAACACTCTCGGCCGATTTGCGCCAAATCGGTTAAAGATAGAAAAAATATGTAAATACAAAAGTTGTAGCCCTTGGAATTCTCTACATTTTTCCTGCACACGCCTACTCTCTAGGTTAATTACCTCTGGAGTTATTCAAGTAAAACCACTTTTTAAAACACTCTCGGCCGATTTGCGCCAAATCGGTTAAAGATAGAAAAAATATGTAAATACAAAAGTCGTAGCCCTTGGAATTCTCTACATTTTTCCTGTACACGCCTACTCTCTAGGTTAATTACCTCTGGAGTTATTCAAGTAAAACCACTTTTTAAAACACTCTCGGCTGATTTGCGCCAAATCGGTTAAAGATAGAAAAAATATGTAAATACAAAAGTCGTAGAGCTTGGAATTCTCTACATTTTTCCTGTACACGCCTACTCTCTAGGTTAATTACCTCTGGAGTTATTCAAGTAAAACCACTTTTTAAAACACTCTCGGCCGATTTGCGCCAAATCGGTTAAAGATAGAAAAAATATGTAAATACAAAAGTTGTAGCCCTTGGAATTCTCTACATTTTTCCTGTACACGCCTACTCTCTAGGTTAATTACCTCTGGAGTTATTCAAGTAAAACCACTTTTTAAAATACTCTCGGCCGATTTGCGCCAAATCGGTTAAAGATAAAAAAAATATGTAAATACAAAAGTTGTAGCCCTTGGAATTCTCTACATTTTTCCTGTACACGTCTACTCTCTAGGTTAATTACCTCTGGAGTTATTCAAGTAAAACCACTTTTTAAAACACTCTCGGCCGATTTGCGCCAAATCGGTTAAAGATATAAAAAATATGTAAATACAAAAGTTGTAGCCCTTGGAATTCTCTACATTTTTCCTGTACACGCCTACTCTCTAGGTTAATTACCTCTGGAGTTATTCAAGTAAAACCACTTTTTAAAACACTCTCGGCCGATTTGCGCCAAATCGGTTAAAGATAGAAAAAATATGTAAATACAAAAGTCGTAGCCCTTGGAATTCTCTACATTTTTCCTGTACACGCCTACTCTCTAGGTTAATTACCTCTGGAGATATTCAAGTAAAACCACTTTTTAAAACACTCTCGGCCGATTTGCGCCAAATCGGTTAAAGATAGAAAAAATATATAAATACAAAAGTTGTAGCCCTTGGAATTCTCTACATTTTTCCTGTACACGCCTACTCTCTAGGTTAATTACCTCTGGAGTTATTCAAGTAAAACCACTTTTTAAAACACTCTCGGCCGATTTGCGCCAAATCGGTTAAAGATAGAAAAAATATTTAAATACAAAAGTTGTAGCCCTTGGAATTCTCTACATTTTTCCTGTACACGCCTACTCTCTAGGTTAATTACCTCTGGAGTTATTCAAGTAAAACCACTTTTTAAAACACTCTCGGCCGATTTGCGCCAAATCGGTTAAAGATAGAAAAAATATGTAAATACAAAAGTTGTAGCCCTTGGAATTCTCTACATTTTTCCTGTACACGCCTACTCTCTAGGTTAATTATCTCTGGAGTTATTCAAGTAAAACCACTTTTTAAAACACTCTCGGCCGATTTGCGCCAAATCGGTTAAAGATAGAAAAAATATGTAAATACAAAAGTCGTAGCCCTTGGAATTCTCTACATTTTTCCTGTACACGCCTACTCTCTAGGTTAATTACCTCTGGAGTTATTCAAGTAAAATCACTTTTTAAAACACTCTCGGCCGATTTGTGCCAAATCGGTTAAAGATAGAAAAAATATGTAAATACAAAAGTTGTAGCCCTTGGAATTCTCTACATTTTTCCTGTACACGCCTACTCTCTAGCTTAATTACCTCTGGAGTTATTCAAGTAAAACCACTTTTTAAAACACTCTCGGCCGATTAGCGCCAAATCGGTTAAAGATAGAAAAAATATGTAAATACAAAAGTTGTAGCCCTTGGAATTCTCTACATTTTTCCTGTACACGCCTACTCTCTAGGTTAATTACCTCTGGAGTTATTCAAGTAAAACCACTTTTTAAAACACTCTCGGCCGATTTGCGCCAAATCGGTTAAAGATAGAAAAAATATGTAAATACAAAAGTCGTAGCCCTTGGAATTCTCTACATTTTTCCTGTACACGCCTACTCTCTAGGTTAATTACCTCTGGAGTTATTCGAGTAAAACCACTTTTTAAAACACTCTCGGCCGATTTGCGCCAAATCGGTTAAAGATAGAAAAAATATGTAAATACAAAAGTCGTAGCCCTTGGAATTCTCTACATTTTTCCTGTACACGCCTACTCTCTAGGTTAATTACCTCTGGAGTTATTCAAGTAAAATCACTTTTTAAAACACTCTCGGCCGATTTGCGCCAAATCGGTTAAAGATAGAAAAAATATGTAAATACAAAAGTTGTAGCCCTTGGAATTCTCTACATTTTTCCTGTACACGCCTACTCTCTAGGTTAATTACCTCTGGAGTTATTCAAGTAAAACCACTTTTTAAAACACTCTCGGCCGATTTGCGCCAAATCGGTTAAAGATAGAAAAAATATGTAAATACAAAAGTTGTAGCCCTTGGAATTCTCTACATTTTTCCTGTACACGCCTACTCTCTAGGTTAATTACCTCTGGAGTTATTCAAGTAAAACCACATTTTAAAACACTCTCGGCCGATTTGCGCCAAATCGGTTAAAGATAGAAAAAATATGTAAATACAAAAGTCGTAGCCCTTGGAATTCTCTACATTTTTCCTGTACACGCCTACTCTCTAGGTTAATTACCTCTGGAGTTATTCAAGTAAAACCACTTTTTAAAACACTCTCGGCCGATTTGCGCCAAATCGGTTAAAGATAGAAAAAATATATAAATACAAAAGTTGTAGCCCTTGGAATTCTCTACATTTTTCCTGTACACGCCTACTCTCTAGGTTAATTACCTCTGGAGTTATTCAAGTAAAACCACTTTTTAAAACACTCTCGGCCGATTTGCGCCAAATCGGTTAAAGATAGAAAAAATATTTAAATACAAAAGTTGTAGCCCTTGGAATTCTCTACATTTTTCCTGTACACGCCTACTCTCTAGGTTAATTACCTCTGGAGTTATTCAAGTAAAACCACTTTTTAAAACACTCTCGGCCGATTTGCGCCAAATCGGTTAAAGATAGAAAAAATATGTAAATACAAAAGTTGTAGCCCTTGGAATTCTCTACATTTTTCCTGTACACGCCTACTCTCTAGGTTAATTATCTCTGGAGTTATTCAAGTAAAACCACTTTTTAAAACACTCTCGGCCGATTTGCGCCAAATCGGTTAAAGATAGAAAAAATATGTAAATACAAAAGTCGTAGCCCTTGGAATTCTCTACATTTTTCCTGTACACGCCTACTCTCTAGGTTAATTACCTCTGGAGTTATTCAAGTAAAATCACTTTTTAAAACACTCTCGGCCGATTTGTGCCAAATCGGTTAAAGATAGAAAAAATATGTAAATACAAAAGTTGTAGCCCTTGGAATTCTCTACATTTTTCCTGTACACGCCTACTCTCTAGCTTAATTACCTCTGGAGTTATTCAAGTAAAACCACTTTTTAAAACACTCTCGGCCGATTTGCGCCAAATCGGTTAAAGATAGAAAAAATATGTAAATACAAAAGTTGTAGCCCTTGGAATTCTCTACATTTTTCCTGTACACGCCTACTCTCTAGGTTAATTACCTCTGGAGTTATTCAAGTAAAACCACTTTTTAAAACACTCTCGGCCGATTTGCGCCAAATCGGTTAAAGATAGAAAAAATATGTAAATACAAAAGTCGTAGCCCTTGGAATTCTCTACATTTTTCCTGTACACGCCTACTCTCTAGGTTAATTACCTCTGGAGTTATTCGAGTAAAACCACTTTTTAAAACACTCTCGGCCGATTTGCGCCAAATCGGTTAAAGATAGAAAAAATATGTAAATACAAAAGTCGTAGCCCTTGGAATTCTCTACATTTTTCCTGTACACGCCTACTCTCTAGGTTAATTACCTCTGGAGTTATTCAAGTAAAATCACTTTTTAAAACACTCTCGGCCGATTTGCGCCAAATCGGTTAAAGATAGAAAAAATATGTAAATACAAAAGTTGTAGCCCTTGGAATTCTCTACATTTTTCCTGTACACGCCTACTCTCTAGGTTAATTACCTCTGGAGTTATTCAAGTAAAACCACTTTTTAAAACACTCTCGGCCGATTTGCGCCAAATCGGTTAAAGATAGAAAAAATATGTAAATACAAAAGTTGTAGCCCTTGGAATTCTCTACATTTTTCCTGTACACGCCTACTCTCTAGGTTAATTACCTCTGGAGTTATTCAAGTAAAACCACTTTTTAAAACACTCTCGGCCGATTTGCGCCAAATCGGTTAAAGATAGAAAAAATATGTAAATACAAAAGTCGTAGCCCTTGGAATTCTCTACATTTTTCCTGTACACGCCTACTCTCTAGGTTAATTACCTCTGGAGTTATTCAAGTAAAACCACTTTTTAAAACACTCTCGGCCGATTTGCGCCAAATTGGTTAAAGATAGAAAAAATATGTAAATACAAAAGTTGTAGCCCTTGGAATTCTCTACATTTTTCCTGTACACGCCTACTCTCTAGGTTAATTACGTCTGGAGTTATTCAAGTAAAACCACTTTTTAAAACACTCTCGGCCGATTTACGCCAAATCGGTTTAAGATAGAAAAAATATTTAAATACAAAAGTCGTAGCCCTTGGAATTCTCTACATTTTTCCTGTAAACGCCTACTCTCTAGGTTAATTACCTCTGTAGTTATTCAAGTAAAACCACTTTTTAAAACACTCTCGGCCGATTTGCGCCAAATCGGTTTAAGATAGAAAAAATATTTAAATACAAAAGTCGTAGCCCTTGGAATTCTCTACATTTTTCCTGTACACGCCTACTCTCTAGGTTAATTACCTCTGGAGTTATTCAAGTAAAACCACTTTTTAAAACACTCTCGGCCGATTTGCGCCAAATCGGTTAAAGATAGAAAAAATATGTAAATACAAAAGTTGTAGCCCTTGGAATTCTCTACATTTTTCCTGTACACGCCTACTCTCTAGGTTAATTACCTCTGGAGTTATTCAAGTAAAACCACTTTTTAAAACACTCTCGGCCGATTTGCGCCAAATCGGTTAAAGATAGAAAAAATATGGAAAGACAAAAGTCGTAGCCCTTGGAATTCTCTACATTTTTCCTGTACACGCCTACTCTCTAGGTTAATTACCTCTGGAGTTATTCAAATAAAACCACTTTTTAAAACACTCTCGGCCGATTTGCGCCAAATCGGTTAAAGATAAAAAAAATATGTAAATACAAAAGTTGTAGCCCTTGGAATTCTCTACATTTTTCCTGTACACGTCTACTCTCTAGGTTAATTACCTCTGGAGTTATTCAAGTAAAACCACTTTTTAAAACACTCTCGGCCGATTTGCGCCAAATCGGTTAAAGATAGAAAAAATATGTAAATACAAAAGTCGTAGCCCTTGGAATTCTCTACATTTTTCCTGTACACGCCTACTCTCTAGGTTAATTACCTCTGGAGTTATTCAAGTAAAACCACTTTTTAAAACACTCTCGGCCGATTTGCGCCAAATCGGTTTAAGATAGAAAAAATATTTAAATACAAAAGTCGTAGCCCTTGGAATTCTCTACATTTTTCCTGTACACGCCTACTCTCTAGGTTAATTACCTCTGGAGTTATTCAAGTAAAACCACTTTTTAAAACACTCTCGGCCGATTTGCGCCAAATCGGTTAAAGATAGAAAAAATATGTAAATAAAAAAGTCGTAGCCCTTGGAATTCTCTACATTTTTCCTGTACACGCCTACTCTCTAGTTTAATTACCTCTGGAGTTATTCAAGTAAAACCACTTTTTAAAACACTCTCGGCCGATTTGCGCCAAATCGGTTAAAGATAGAAAAAATATGTAAATACAAAAGTCGTAGCCCTTGGAATTCTCTACATTTTTCCTGTACACGCCTACTCTCTAGGTTAATTACCTCTGGAGTTATTCAAGTAAAACCACTTTTTAAAACACTCTCGGCCGATTTGCGCCAAATCGGTTAAAGATAAAAAAAATATGTAAATACAAAAGTCGTAGCCCTTGGAATTCTCTACATTTTTCCTGTACACGCCTACTCTCTAGGTTAATTACCTCTGGAGTTATTCAAGTAAAACCACTTTTTAAAACACTATCGGCCGATTTGCGCCAAATTGGTTAAAGATAGAAAAAATATGTAAATACAAAAGTTGTAGCCCTTGGAATTCTCTACATTTTTCCTGTACACGCCTACTCTCTAGGTTAATTACCTCTGGAGTTATTCAAGTAAAACCACTTTTTAAAACACTCTCGGCCGATTTGCGCCAAATCGGTTTAAGATAGAAAAAATATTTAAATACAAAAGTCGTAGCCCTTGGAATTCTCTACATTTTTCCTGTACACGCCTACTCTCTAGGTTAATTACCTCTGGAGTTATTCAAGTAAAACCACTTTTTAAAACACACTCGGCCGATTTGCGCCAAATCGGTTAAAGATAGATAAAATATGTAAATACAAAAGTTGTAGCCCTTGAAATTCTCTACATTTTTCCTGTACACGCCTACTCTCTAGGTTAATTACCTCTGGAGTTATTCAAGTAAAACCACTTTTTAAAACACTCTCGGCCGATTTGCGCCAAATCGGTTAAAGATAGAAAAAATATGTAAATACAAAAGTCGTAGAGCTTGGAATTCTCTACATTTTTCCTGTACACGCCTACTCTCTAGGTTAATTACCTCTGGAGTTATTCAAGTAAAACCACTTTTTAAAACACTCTCGGCCGATTTGCACCAAATCGGTTAAAGATAGAAAAAATATGTAAATACAAAAGTTGTAGCCCTTGGAATTCTCTACATTTTTCCTGTACACGCCTACTCTCTAGGTTAATTACCTCTGGAGTTATTCAAGTAAAACCACTTTTTAAAACACTCTCGGCCGATTTGCGCCAAATCGGTTAAAGATAGAAAAAATATGTAAATACAAAAGTTGTAGCCCGTGGAATTCTCTACATTTTTCCTGTACACGCCTACTCTCTAGGTTAATTACCTCTGGAGTTATTCAAGTAAAACCACTTTTTAAAACACTCTCGGCCAATTTGCGCCAAATCGGTTAAAGATAGAAAAAATATGTAAATACAAAAGTTGTAGCCCTTGGAATTCTCTACATTTTTCCTGTACACGCCTACTCTCTAGGTTAATTAACTCTGGAGTTATTCAAGTAAAACCACTTTTTAAAACACTCTCGGCCGATTTGCGCCAAATCGGTTAAAGATAGAAAAAATATGTAAATACAAAAGTTGTAGCCCTTGGAATTCTCTACATTTTTCCTGTACACGCCTACTCTCTAGGTTAATTACCTCTGGAGTTATTCAAGTAAAACCACTTTTTAAAACACTCTCGGCCGATTTGCGCCAAATCGGTTAAAGATAGAAAAAATATGTAAATACAAAAGTCGTAGCCCTTGGAATTCTCTACATTTTTCCTGTACACGCCTACTCTCTAGGTTAATTACCTCTGGAGTTATTCAAGTAAAACCACTTTTTAAAACACTCTCGGCCGATTTGCGCCAAATCGGTTAAAGATAGAAAAAATATGTAAATACAAAAGTTGTAGCCCTTGGAATTCTCTACATTTTTCCTGCACACGCCTACTCTCTAGGTTAATTACCTCTGGAGTTATTCAAGTAAAACCACTTTTTAAAACACTCTCGGCCGATTTGCGCCAAATCGGTTAAAGATAGAAAAAATATGTAAATACAAAAGTCGTAGCCCTTGGAATTCTCTACATTTTTCCTGTACACGCCTACTCTCTAGGTTAATTACCTCTGGAGTTATTCAAGTAAAACCACTTTTTAAAACACTCTCGGCCGATTTGCGCCAAATCGGTTAAAGATAGAAAAAATATGTAAATACAAAAGTTGTAGCCCTTGGAATTCTCTACATTTTTCCTGTACACGCCTACTCTCTAGACTAATTACCTCTGGAGTTATTCAAGTAAAACCACATTTTAAAACACTCTCGGCCGATTTGCGCCAAATCGGTTAAAGATAGAAAAAATATGTAAATACAAAATTTGTAGCGCTTGGAATTCTCTACATTTTTCCTGTACACGCCTACTCTCTAGGTTAATTACCTCTGGAGTTATTCAAGTAAAACCACTTTTTAAAACACTCTCGGCCGATTTGCGCCAAATCGGTTAAAGATAGAAAAAATATGTAAATACAAAAGTTGTAGCCCTTGGAATTCTCTACATTTTTCCTGTACACGCCTACTCTCTAGGTTAATTACCTCTGGAGTTATTCAAGTAAAACCACATTTTAAAACACTCTCGGCCGATTTGCGCCAAATCGGTTAAAGATAGAAAAAATATGTAAATACAAAAGTCGTAGCCCTTGGAATTCTCTACATTTTTCCTGTACACGCCTACTCTCTAGGTTAATTACCTCTGGAGTTATTCAAGTAAAACCACTTTTTAAAACACTCTCGGCCGATTTGCGCCAAATCGGTTTAAGATAGAAAAAATATTTAAATACAAAAGTCGTAGCCCTTGGAATTCTCTACATTTTTCCTGTACACGCCTACTCTCTAGGTTAATTACCTCTGGAGTTATTCAAGTAAAACCACTTTTTAAAACACTCTCGGCCGATTTGCGCCAAATCGGTTAAAGATAGAAAAAATATGTAAATACAAAAGTTGTAGCCCTTGAAATTCTCTACATTTTTCCTGTACACGCCTACTCTCTAGGTTAATTACCTCTGGAGTTATTCAAGTAAAACCACTTTTTAAAACACTCTCGGCCGATTTGCGCCAAATCGGTTAAAGATAGAAAAAATATGTAAATACAAAAGTCGTAGAGCTTGGAATTCTCTACATTTTTCCTGTACACGCCTACTCTCTAGGTTAATTACCTCTGGAGTTATTCAAGTAAAACCACTTTTTAAAACACTCTCGGCCGATTTGCGCCAAATCGGTTAAAGATAGAAAAAATATGTAAATACAAAAGTTGTAGCCCTTGGAATTCTCTACATTTTTCCTGCACACGCCTACTCTCTAGGTTAATTACCTCTGGAGTTATTCAAGTAAAACCACTTTTTAAAACACTCTCGGCCGATTTGCGCCAAATCGGTTAAAGATAGAAAAAATATGTAAATACAAAAGTTGTAGCCCTTGGAATTCTCTACATTTTTCCTGCACACGCCTACTCTCTAGGTTAATT